>CM035144.1:115816483-117016483 GCA_020205605.1 Panax ginseng | reverse complement strand
AATGTTGAGGTGTTTTTGTCGGAATGGAGGTATTAAAAATTAAATCACTGTTCTTGAGATATATTGTGTGCGTTATAATTTTTGATCTGACCGTTGGATCGTTGTAATTTTTGGATATGTTATACATATATAAGTTGAGTATATGTGCACAAATTTTGAACCGTTAAAAATGAACGAATGATTTGTTATGATTTTAAGAGGTGTCTAATTCGGAAATTAGGGTTATAATTGATTTTGGTGGAAAATCCTAGAATTGAGTGGGCCCCACTTGTGGTTGGTGAAAAAATATGCCGAATTTTATTTCAAATGTGGTGGGTGGCAATAGTAGCAGGTAAAGCCATCGGTGCAGTCGAAGTCTGCTTGATTGAAATTTAACATTTTCCTATAAATAGAGGACTAAGTTAGAATTGAAAATCACACCAGAAACATAAGCTTTCTCTCTTTCTCTGTTTATATTATCGAGCGTATTTTTTGAGTATTTAGATACTTTGATAGTTGTTGTTCAGTACAAGTTTCATTCAGCATCACTTCCGACCTTTCATTCCAAAGTACTGATTCTTTGAGATAAGAGATATTATTATTTTTTTAAATGATATTATTTTCTTCAATATCATTATGCCGAGATATTGTTATGAATTTTATTATGGAATTTTTATCTTTTTGTGTCGGGATTACTATTCACGTATACGGCACTATTCACCAAAAAATGATATTTTTTTTCCGTTCCAGATGTCTTTTATGGTTACTATCTTTGATTGTATCCATGTTTTGATCTTTATTCTACTTCACACTTGGTTATTATGGAGTATTATTTAATTTGGATAACCGGAATACGAATCCCTAATATTTGACCTTCTGTTTCACTAGATTCGTTTTAAAATGTTTTCATCATCCTCGATCCTTAATGGTGATACTTGATGAATATCTTTGGCTTTGTGTGCAAAGATGTATGATTACTGATGAATATCTTTGGCCCGTAATGCAAAAGATGAGCAGTGTTGAGATGAATATGACCAATTGGTGATCTGAAAATGAATATCTTTGGCCGTAGTGCAAAAAGATGAATATTTGATCACAAGATGTATATTGATTGATGTTCTGAGGATAAAATATTGATGATAAACTTTTAAATTCATAGATGATAGTAGATTTGATTCTCTATTTAACTCTCTAATGAATTGTTGTTTCATTGCGATTGTTGATCTAAAACTTGTTGTCTATTGTATTCTATCGATTTTTTCTGTTGAAGACTAAGGATAATTTGTTGTATATTATCTTAGTCTTAATATTCTTCTTTCGGGCTATTGAGCTCACCATTTTTCTTTTTGTTCCATTTTTCTTCTCGGGAAGCGAACATAGTAGGAACCGGTCGAGGGTATAAGTGATGGTCCAGTGGGTTGTTTTAGCGATCCTCACTATTTTTTATAAAATAGTACATCAATAATTATAATGAGGACTTTATTTGGGTGTAGATATTATCTGAAGACAATATTTGTATTTAAACTCACAAAGTATGTGTTTCGTAATTATTTTGCACGACAATTGTAATAATAAAGTTGTAGTTGTTTTTACGTACCATGTATTCATACTCGGAATGGGTGTTGTATACCTATTTTGGGGGCGTCACAATGTCCATCTAATAAAACAACTTTTCTGCGTCTCGCTGAGCTTCGCCGCCGCACTTTTACGACCTTTGGGTCAATCTGATGGGCTAAGTCGTCACTTCGCACTCAGCTCACTCACTAGCCTTTTTCAGTGGCTTCCATATTATGAGTTACAAGTTTCCAACACTTTTATCTCTTAATATAAATTGTTTAAAAATTTCAAGTAAGTATTAATTGTTTAGTTTTCAATAATACATAAAATATTAAATATAATTTTGATTTTTTTACTATTTTTTATCTAATAAATAAATTTTTTTTAATATAAAGATAATATAAATAAATTATATTATATTTAATATTATATAATCATTTATTTAGTATATGTGCATCTAAAACTACTTATAGTATTAAATAAGAGAGGGAGTATCTCTTATTAATTATAAAATGAAAGGAAAGTCATGACATTCCTATTTCCCTCTTCAAGTTAAAAAGTTGGAAGCTGAAGCCTGAAAAGATGCCACTCTCTTCTTCACTTTTGTCTGCTTCTCTTCCTTTCTTTCTCACACCACTATCTTTCTCACACCACTATCTTTCTCTTTATCTCTTTCTATACGTATTTGTTCATACATATATATGTATATATTGTTGTACTCGCACGCTTATTCGTCCTGTTTCATCTGGCCCGGCGTTATGTTCTAGACTATATTATCTTAGATTTATCAATATAAGCATATAATTCTTGCAAAAATTCCTCTCTCTAAATTATACACCCCTTCTTCTTCTTCTTTCTGTATTCCTACCGTATTTCGAATTTTCTATAGGATCAGGGATTTCAGAGACATTCAATTTGGTGCGTATCTATACTCATTTCGCATAAAATGATATATATAAACTGGATTTTGCTTTATTTTGTGTTTCTGTTACTGTTTGATTGATATCCGTGATGTTCTTTTTCTCCAATTCCAGTCTTAGGATTTTTATTGATATATGTTACACTGATTTGCTAGCTTCTTTTTTTTTTTCCTTTTCGTTCTTGGTGAACTGAGCGTTTGATCCGCATCTGTTATTTTTTAACTTTTTAATTGTATCAACTGGTTTGTATTGCTTTTTTATCAGATGAGTAAGCAACAGTATTTGGAAGTTAGGAACATCTGCTTTACTGGCATAAATATGCTAATCTTTATTTCAAATTGATAGTGTTACTATTATCGTCATCATCTTTAAGTTAACAATTATCATCATGGTCATATATTCATAGCAGTAGGATGCTTATGTTTTTAATTACTCCCTCCTTTCCTAAAAGATTGCCGTTTTAGAAGAAAAATTTTGTTTCAAAATGTTTGTCGAGAATAAATTATTTACTTTCTTATATTACCCTTGCTTTCTCTCATTGTCCCAATTTCTCTCCCTTGTATTAATAGTTTTCAACTTCCCATAAAGGGGTTTCAAACAAATTTTACTTGGTAAATAATAATTTCTTAATCCATGTGCCAAAACCTTAAACGACAATCTTTTAGTAACGGAGGTAGTAGATACCTTGAATGGACGAGGAATTAATTGAAAATTTAATTGTGAACCAAGCTGATACTATAATACATGATAATGTACTGATACACCTCCACATCATTTTTGTTTAATTCCTTTTGTTAATATTTAGAAGTGGCTAGCATTGAAGAACAAATAACTATCTTTTTTTAATTTTTTATTTTTATCAACATTTTCTTGAATAGATTGTAGAGTTTCATTTTCTTATGGCTACATCATTCAGATTTTCTGCTTGGCCATATAGATTGTAGAGCGTAATAAGATTGTGGTTTAGTGTACTCTCTACGCTACACTGGATTATATTGTGTTTGTTTGTGGATCACTACTACTACTAAAAATCTAAAATTATGCTAATCTACCGCCAGCTGCATTGAAATGGATGGAAGTATTGCTAAGAGGACAAAATCATCTCAAAAGAGTCTACTGAATTATAGGATGGGGAAAACCCTTGGCATTGGTGCATTTGGTAAAGTGAAACTTGCACATCATACCTTGACAGGGATCAAAGTTGCTATAAAAATTCTTGATCGTCAATCAATTAATGACATAGCAGCAGAAAGAGGTACATTGTACATTTGGATAGTATTGTATTACTCTTAAGCAAATTTATTGTTGTTTCTTTACTTATGGTCTTATGGGCAGAGATTTTTAAGCACAAACTTTGTGGTTGTAAGCTTGTTTCTTTTATTCTTTCCGTAGCATAGTTCTTAAAAGCTTCCACTTGTTCGCTGTTTTCATCATCTTTCTTGTTTTGTTTTTAAGATGTTAGTTCACACCTAAAGCTATTTCTTTGATCTATATGGCATCGTGTGACATCCTTTCCTCATATTGGTGTTGTTCTAGTGAGACGAGAAATCAATATACTGAGGCTACTCTCGCATCCACATGTAGTACGCCTTTTTGAGGTCATAGAGACTCACTCAACCATTTATATGGTCATGGAGTATATGAATTCTGGTGAACTATTTGATTATATTACAGAGAATGGTAGACTCCAGGAGGCCGAGGCTCGCCACTTTTTTCAACAGGTACTAGCAAGGATACTCTGGTATTTAGAATAATTTGCTTTTGATTTGTTTTCTTCTCTATTTAATATAATCGATCCTGATTTTCTGGTTTTTTGTTATGATCTCGGTACAGTGTCATTTCTGATTATCTTAACAGTTACAGTATATGGTTGGGTAACTGTTGAAGAGACGAGGCTTTAGACTGAGATTAGCAGTTAAAAGGAAGGTCTGTCAATATTCATTTTTGAATGTTATGTTTTGTTTCGGTGTTATCTAGAACGTGGTTCGTTTCGATTCGTGGAACCAATACGGGTACGCGATATATTACATAGGCTAAAATGTGGTACTCTGGGGAGCTTTATTTGAGTGTTTAAAGTTAGGATAGGATTTCTCTAAGAATCTAAATGTAATAAAACTAAGTTTTATAGAAAATTTTTAGTTGAATCAACGAGTTGATTGTTCTATAGGACAAATGTGATGTTTAAGCATCCAATACTTAGTTTAAATGTTATGGAATTATAGGTAAAACAACAATGAAATATTTCAGTACTCTAAATTTAGAGTATTAACAAGTTAAAGTATTCAGTTTAATCCATATATTAAGTTTTTATTGAATTTTTGCTAGAAAATGAAAAGGCCTCACATTTTCTAAGGAAATATCAGAATTAAAATCCATTTCACAGACCGAGTTTCAATTGTTCTTTTAAACAAGTTGCCTGGAGCTGGAACATGACCATGTAGCTTGGACCTGGCTCCATCTAGAAACTCCTTGGTTCCATATTGCAAGTCTTTTTCTACAAGATCATGAACATGTTAGAAGGATCCTCAGAGTAGTCCCTGGGAGGCCCCTCTGGTGTAGGAGTTAGTTCGGGTCTTAGAATGAGGAGGAAAAAGTGTATTTCTTTATCTGGATTTATCTGTAGTTTCTTGTAGAACGAAATTAGTTAATAGAAAAGGTGCAAACAAGCTACCTGAAAAGTCCATTACACCCCTAAATGGAATGATTGTAATGCCCTTCAGGCCTATATATGTGTCATCTTCTGGTTGGTCATATTTTGATATCCCCCACACTCACACCCCCCCCAAAGCCTCCTATGTAATGGAGTTGTGAGAATCGGAGAGCTTTCCGTATCTTACTAGGATAGCTGTTGTGCTATTTTCCTTTATTAGAATGGTCATCAGGAAACTGGTAATCGAACCATAGCAGAATACTAGCTCCTTAGTCCGGGCTGAGGAAATTTATTGAATTTTTTTCGAGTGTTGGTGCTCGACTCGTGCTTGGCTATGGATGCTTAGCCACTAGCAATCAGCCATGTGCACTCAGCCACTCGTGCTTGGCAATCTGTACTTTGACATTTTTTGCTTTGGCTTTCGGTACCCATGCTCGGCCGCTCTCACTCGTCCATGCACACTCAGCCTTCTATACTTGGTAACTCAGTCAGTATTATTACAATGTTAGAAGATAGTCTATGTAAAGCAAAAAAAGCTAGGAATATAAAACAATTTAAACTACGTCAGAAATCGATTAAATGCTGGATAAGGGAACACAACCAGCGCAGCTGAACTGAATGAAGAGAAGCAAATGGTAAAAGGAATATACAAGTTACAGAAATAAAAACAAAGAATTTGTTGAAGTCAAATATTCAAATGTTGAGGTATTGGCACCATATTGGTTCTCAAATGGTGCTGTATGAGCTTCACTTGGCTGGAAATGACAAGAGAAAGAGACTGAGATTCGTACCAAACTAGGCAGCTTCCGTACTAATAATTTGAAGGCTTTATTAACATGGAATCTGATCCGTTTGCAAACCTCCTATTAAAACTTTATTGTTTTTGTGCATGGATCAGGGCATATTCTGTTACTCCGTTTACAGTAAAATTGTACATGTATTAACATTTAATTTTACTCTTATCGTTTACATGCATGCAGAGCAAGTTACAATGTCCTTTCTCCTTTAATGACTCTTTTAAATGCTTTTAAATGTTTGACGGCGTGTTCGTGGAAAACTGTGTAATCTTTTTATAAAGGACAAGTATATCTAATACGTGATGTATATACTTATATGAGTTATTGAGAATGCATCTCAGACACTTGGAACATGCTTTCTGGTAAAACAAATGATTTCAATAATTTTCTTAATATCGTACATAATAATTAGGCATTGGATGACTGCTATTATCATCACATGCGTTAGGTGACAATATAACTCAAATTACATTTAGTCAGTTGATTTGAGCATATAATACATTAAGGAACCAAGCCTCAACTTTGGAAAATTTTAGCGCATTGTATCAGAGATGTGAGGAATCAATAAAATACTAAATACGAAGCAGATCCTTAGAAGCAAGATTAATTGAAGAAATCAATATTTCATGCTTATAAAAATTTATGACAGGTTATATTACATTTGTAACTATATTTATACTATTCCCTCCGTCCCTTAATAGTATAAGACTTTTTAGAGTTGTGCACAAGTATTAAGGAAATGATTGTATAGCAATAAATATAATATCAAATGTCTATATTGCCCTTATATTGGAAAAAGAGATTGTTATTTATTGGGCAAAAAATAGTGAGAGAACCAAAGTTATACTTAATACTTGGGGTAATATTGGAAACTAAGCAATTAATGCTTACTTGGAATTTTAAATCGTCATATATTAAGGGACAAAAAAACTTATCTAAAATGTCTTATATTAAGGGACGGAGGGAGTATATATTTGTCTTTTTAACTCCAGTTCCTTTAATTTATTTGTAAGACTAACCCAACTCAAATACATTAGGTAAGAAGCTTTCAATAATAGTTTTCATGCAACTATTTGTAACTTATTCTTGTTTGTAATAAGTTATATGTAACTCATTCTCCTATAAGTTCTATTTCAAGCACAAGAAATATAGAAATATTAATGAATGTTAGATTAGATTATTTCAGGTGTAGAATGTTGCCACCTTCACATGGTTGTTCACCGAGATCTCAAGCCAGAGAATCTACTTTTAGATACTGAACGTAACGTCAAAATTGCGGACTTTGGCTTAGGAAATATCATGCATGATGGTCATTTTCTCAAAACAAGCTGTGGAAGCCCTAATTATGCTGCTCCGGAGGTGCAGGCTTACTTCTAATAACAGCATATACATTTTGGAATAATAAGCTTTGGTTCTAACTTGATTTGAAATACTTCTGAGATAGGTCATTGCTAAACAACTATATGCTGGTCCGGAAGTTGATGTTTGGAGTTGCGGGATTATCTTGTATGCTCTTTTATGTGGAAGACTTCCTTTTGATGATGATAATCTTCCTGGCTTATATGCAAAGATAAAGGTTTGCTAAAATGAATCTGTTAATTATTTAACTAATTTGTTTCCTACCTCTGGTATTTGTTTCTCCCATAATAAGATAAAAGTATACTCTGCTTTCAGAGTGGTGTATACACATTCCCAAATCATTTGTCACTTGGTGCTCGTGACTTGATTGCGCGGATTCTTATCATCGATCCAGCAAACCGCGTATCGATTCCTGAAATACATAAACATCCTTGGTTTCAACAGCAACTTCCACGACATATTGCCGCCCGTCCAATTAAAGCATCATATAATACGAAAGAGGTGAGTGCAATTCTGGAATCCTATGTAATTCTGAAACATTATCAACATATTGTGACGATGACTTTGGAAGACATTGTGTACACATTTTTGGTGCACATCCTGTAGGACCCCCATATTGTTTAATGAGAATATCTTGATGTTTGCCTAAATTTATTACTTAGGAAATACACTTAAGTATACACGATCAACTTAGTAATAAAGTATTGTTTTCATGAGGAATTAAGTCTACTGTTTTTTCAAATACCAATTTTATATCAAGTCAATCTTATTCAAACAGATGAATTAATTAAAATTAATAATTAAACTAAACACTAAAAATACATAACTAAATAATAAAATATAACTACACAAATAAATATAGTTAAGAATTTAATTTCATTCCATGTTTCATCCAAATCTCCTAACTCTCTATTTAATTATACGGTCACGATGAATTGTTAACCATGAATACTTAATTTTATTTATCAGCCTCTTCCAATAGCAAATAAAAATATTCATTCTAACTAACTTACTATATTCCTATACAAATTAAATTAGAATAGATTCATTAACATCAAATTTTCAAATTGGTTACACATGGCATATAGGTATATTCCTATCCTATACACAAATTATGAATTCAATCCGAGGAAGAATAAACATAATCACATGTCATTATATTCAGATCTAAATCTAAATCCATTTTCCAATTTCATATAAATTATCTCACTTAATTAATGATCAAGTAATTATATATGAACGCACAAAATATAATGAACCAATTCATATGGTGTCAATCAAATAGAAAGAGATTCAATCTAAACTACACAAAACTACACATGGGATTCAATTAAAACTCTTATATTTAAAACCTTATTCATAGCAGATAAAATTATAATCTACAAAATATTCAACAAGACAAAAATAAATAAAAGTTTAGAGAAGAAAAATTGTATCCCGCCATTCTTCTATCTCCAATGAACGATCCATGGCCTCTTGATGGTATCTTGTTTGCTCTTGAACTTGGTAATAAATTGTGGAGAATTAGCTTCACATGGTGTTCATTGGCTTTTTCCCCACACCTTTACAATCCCCCAAAATAAGAATACTTATGAGAATTCTCTCCCTCTGTATATATCCCTATATCTAACCCTAGATATCCATATTTAGAGTTAAGTTCAGATGACCACCTGGGGTTTGAGCGGTTCCCACTTAACCACCTATAGTCAGTAAAACTACATTTAAACTCCCGACTTTTTTAGTTGAAGTGAATAACTGCTTTCTGTCATAACTCTATTACTTAAGTTGGATAAAAACTTAATTACCCTCCTTATATATAAACGATCGTGGTGACGGCCCATACCATACTTCAAGAACTAAGTTTACCAAAGAAAAATCTACAGAGACGGGACTAAACAAGTTGCTAACTAACTGCTGCACACGGGGTTTCTTGATAGTCTGAATGAACTTTCTAGACAACAGTTCTGTGGCTGGGAAAGCCCAGGTATCAACTAGATACTGATTCAGGATCTTCAACACTTCACCGACAGGAGCATCTTTCGACCGTGAACCATCAGTGAGCCAAAACATGGCATGCTCTCTCACGCAATGCTTATAATTCTCCGCAGAAGCACACTTCAATGCCCTGTCAGTGGCTGAGTGTGCTTCAATGTGATCATTCTGCAATAGCTTATAGAGAGAGAGATTAAGTAGCCCAAATGCAACATCAATCTTACTAGAAGTACAGATCAAAGCATCAGGATCAGGTAAACCAAAGGAGTTCTCACCATGTTATCCAATATATTATGTTGAGAACCCTGAACTTTCCAAACAGAATGAAACCATCGATCCATTAATTCTTTCACAAAATTGCATCTCCCATTCTGGAGAGCATATTCTGCATATTGGTTCCAGATACACTGAACACCTGGGACTTCTTCCAACCAGTTACTAAGAGCCTCCTCGAAACCTACAAAACTCCAATTTGAAAACTCCAGTTCATGTGCCCGTGCTGCCATCAAAACAAGACATTGACCCTTCATCGTCTCCGTCAACATCTAGAAGCAACTGCAATGGCAAAGGACGACCTCTCCAAATAACTTCAACACAGAGTTTTGATAGAATTGATAATAAGAATTAATTAAAAAAAACATTTCAGTTTGGTCATTTCAATCCACCTTTTAGGTACTGACCTTGGCTGAGAAATTTCATCGAACAACTTATATGCAGCTAAAATTAAGTTGAGAGCATGCATAGCATCAAACCGCCCGCCAATTATAAAGCATATATACTGCAAATATTTTTCTTTTTCATCCATCTAATCAAAAATTCAGTTTCACTGTATACATACAACATAAATTCTACATAAATTCTACATGCCAACATAGTGGGAATTAAAGAAGTAGAATATATTCTACATGCCCACTCGTACAACTCATTTTTCTCAATCATACTTCTCAACATCTCAAATGTAAACCCAGAACCATTTGGGTCGCTTTCTTGTGACTCAACAGGAGAATCCACATTTGGGGTTTTTTTAAAACACATAAAACACTCTCCAATTTTCTCTCTCTTACCTAAAAAACAACAAGATTTAGAAGAAGAAGAAGACAACTTGTTCCTTCTATGAAACTTTCTGAATCAAAATCGAGACACCCTTTTTCCCGTTTTGGCAGGTTTTTCACAAACATCCCCACCCTGCTTCTCCTGATTTCCGGCGAATCCCACCACCGTCTCCGTCAACATCGCCGCCGTTTGGCCGCTCACGATCATGGTAAGACATATATATATATTCACCACGATCGCTCGCCTCTCTCTAGCCCTAGATATAAAACTGAAATGAAATTATGAGAGAGAGCTCGAGAATCAGAGTGGGTTTGAAGGGAGAATAAGAGGAGAGGAATGTTTTCACGCGTTTTTGGCGTCTGACATGCACGCACGGTTTTGGATGGAAAAAGTAACGTTTTCACTTCAACTCAAAAAGTCGGGAGTTTAAATGTAGCTTTACTGACTACAGGTGGTTAAGTGGGAAACCGCTCAAACCCCCATATTTATAATGATGTTTTCAACCTTCTAGACTTTGTAACTCCTTAGGCTTCAAATGGTAAGTGTCCAACTTAATTTGGAATGTAATCAGCAAATAAGGATCTCCAGCTAGCTGAGCTACGTGCCTGGGAAAGCCCCTAGCGTCACGGCTTTCCTCTCAGCGTCGCGACTCTTGAAAATGTACTGGGGTAGCGCCGCGGCACTCAACTTTCTGCTGAATTCTTCTTGCTTCTTTATGCGCTTAATTTGTCCACCACACCAGCGCCTTGCTAAGCCATCTGCTCGACGTCATAGCTGCATAATAAGGTTGAATATCCATCATTTACTGCGTTTTACACCATCTCGGGTAAAATTCCAATTTCTGCACAAAAACACTAAAATACATAAAAATGAACTAAAAATACTTAAAAACTCACAAATTATTAAGCCTAAAAGTACCCAAATAATAGGTATAAAACCCAGTCATCACTTGACTTGTTGAGCACTTTTGATTACTCTATCTCTTCTCCGTGTCTTCTCTCTGTTTGTTTTCTTGTTTTTTCAAAGTAATTTCCTTTTTGTATCTTTACTTTTGATTTGTGATGTTTGCAGAATTTCTTACTTTGAAACTGTTTTTCCCCAATCTAATCTTATCTTATGCATGTGGGAAGATTGACAAGGATATATTTGAAGAGATGGTCAAGTTAGGATGTGACAGCATTGAACTGGTTGGCTCTCTCCACAACGGTGTGCAAAATGAGGTGCTGAAGCTGTCTCAAATGTAATGTTGTTCTGTATATCAAGTGTAGAACTGATGTCGTGTACTATTTCAGGCAACTGTGACATATTATCTGCTGTTGCACAATCGGTTTGGAATTCAGTGCAGTCACCATAACAACGAACTTCTAGGATGCTTGGTAACTTATAATTTGTTTCAGTATATCATTGCATAATTTGTTACTGTAATGTTTTGCATACCTTATAATATGTTTTTCTTCGTTTTTAGTAGCAAACACTTGAAGAGGCACAATTGTGTATTGCGTAATTTCTTTTTGGCTCAACACAATGTGGAAACAATTTTCCACTTTTCCACTATTTTTGTGCTTTACACTCGGCCAGAATTTCCCTTCAACTTCTTAATTGTTAAAAGTAATAGCTCCAAACTAGTCCAATAACCTTCTTGGAAACAAGTTGTTTTGGATCTCTTTACTTTTCCACCGAATTCTAGTAAAGGCCAGTGCGACAAAATAGCATGCCCAGCTTTTAATTTTTTGCATGTTATGTTGCAATGGTTGTTATGCTGGTCATCTATAATAGAGTTCTTCAAGATCCTTTGTACCCTTTATAGGACTTGACTCTTACGCCTAAATGCAATGCTTGACAAAGTTACTCATAAGTTTGGACTCTGGAGCTGAGACGACAGAGAATCAAGGCCTTATACATTAATTATCTTCAATTTTCCTGGTTTTTGCAGCCGGAGGAATGTACGGATCGCCCTGAAATATACTTGAGATCACCCCCTCAGTTTCAAACAAAATGGGCGCTTGGGTTTAAGGTAATTGTTTATGTTTACTTCAGTCGTCGTTTGGTTACAGTAACTATGTTCCATCTTCCATGCTCTATCAGTTTAGCTTTCACTGATTCTATTATATTATATATCCACAGTCTACGGCACCTCCTCATGAAACCATGATAGATGTTCTAAAGGTTTTTGAGAGCTTAAATGTTCGATGGAAGAAGATAGGACTTTATAACATGAAATGTCTTTGGCTACCTCAACTTTCTACCTATTCCAGACCAATAAGTATTAATGGTAGTCCTCATATAAAGGACATCTATGGCAACGAGTTGATAATCACGAGCTTGAGCAGGATGGCAGTTAAATCACACGATGCTGTCAAGTTTGAAATTCAGGTAATGAGTTGTGAACTATTACTCGCTTTCTACATTATGTGGTGGTAAATATTAAAGAGAACATTTGAGCAACTGGTAGTTCAGTCATCAAACAGGAGTCCTCATGTATTTAGCAGAAAATCAAGGATTTGGTGGCTAATATCGTCTTCGTTTCAAGTTTAGATTAGATTAGATTAAAGAACGTTCCTCTTGTTAGGCAGAAAAGTTTGATAGTCCCTATTAGCTTTCTAAAATTACTAACAATTACAACCGTAAGTAAGGTCATTGAAATAATTGAGATTTGAGAACCATAAACAAGGAAAAAAAGGTAACTGCTAGAAAGAAGCATGAACTACTATATTGGAAATATCTTCGGTTCTTGCTCCAAATAAAAAAATTGAGATCATGCATCTCCTTAATGATTGATGTGTTCAATGTACTGATGTTAATTCAGTTTTGTGATATATATATATAGGGAAATGATCTATAGAATACATTAGCCAGAGGGACTCTGTTTCAACTAACGCTCATCCAGCCGTCCAAAATTAGAGTGAATGACTGACATGAGGGCCCAACCGCTACTCCCTCTAGCGGTCAGTCAATTTTTTTTGTTAGCCGCTACTCCCTCTAGACCGTGTTTTGACTGGCCGCTAAAGGGAGTAGAGGCCAACAAATTTTTTTTGACTTAATTATTGATTATCCTTATACGTATTACTTATTAATCAGTAAAATAAAATAATAAAAAATTATAAGTATAATCAGTAATTATCCTTATACTTATTAATAAAATAAGTATGTATAAGGATAATTAATAATTATCGTCTTATAATTTTTAATTATAAATAGGAAATAGTGATTGAATTTATATTATATTCCTACCAAAAATATATAAACTCAATCACTATTTTCTATTTATAATTAAAAATCATAAGGCGATAATCGATAATTATTCTTATTACATACTTATTTTGTTAATAAGTATAATGATAAATATAAAGATAATTATCGATTATTCTTATAATTTTTTATTATTTTATTTTATTGATTAATAAGTAATATGTATAAGGATAATCTGTTAATACGTATAAGGATAAGTATAAAGATAATTACTGATTATCTTATAATTTTTTATTATTTTATTATTTTATTTTACTGATTAATAAGTAGATAATCAGTAATTAAGCCAAATTTTTTTGTTGGCCTCTATTAGTTTTCATGACCAAAAAGACGATCATTTTGATTTGGCAGTTAAAAATGTTTAAAAAAAAAAAATTATTTGGCCATAGAGGAGTAATGGTTGGGCCCTCATCTCAGCCATTTACTCTAATTTTGGACGGCTGGATGAGCGTTAGTTGAAACAGTCCATCTGGCTAACGTATTCTATAGATCATTTCCCATATATATATATATATATATAAAGGAAGGATCAAGAGTATTCCCCTTATCTAATATTCCTCCTTAAATAGCACTCCTTTATTAAAACTACGTCGTTTTGGAATTTTATTAAAAAAACAAGTGGGGTCGCAGGTGGCATTTTTGTAAATAAAAGGAAAGCAAGTGAGACCATTCTTTTAAAAATCTCCAAAACGACGTAATTTTAATAAATGAGTGCTATTTAAGGAGGAATGCTAGATAAGGGAAATGCTCTTGATCCTTTATATATATATATATAGTCAGGATCAAGAGCATTCTCCTTAAATAGCATTTCGCCTTAAATAGTATTTTTTTATCAAAACGACGTAGTTTTGGAGGGACGCGGTGACATTTTTTTAAATACGCGGTGGCATTGTATTTACAAAATGTCGCCGTCCCTCCAAAATTACGCTGCTTTTGATAAAAGAATGCTATTTAAGGAAGTGAATGCTATTTAAGGAGAATGCTCTTGATCCTTACCGTATATATATATATATATATATATATATATATATATATATATATATATACGGTCCGGATCAAGTGCATACCCTTATCTTACTCACCCGTGCTCACCCCCTTTAGCGACGGACCCGACGACGGTTCGATTATACAACTGTCGTCTATACTTTTAGCTACGCTATATGTTGTCCGTCGCTAAAAGTATAGACGACGGTTGTATGACCAAAACCATTCCCGGATCCGTCGCTAAAGGGGGTGAGCACGGGTGAGTAAGATAAGGGATGCACTTGATCCTTGCTATATATATATATATATATATATATATATTAGTATAAAATTTGTCTGTAACAATCCAACCTTTTGTGGTGGTTTTTGTTTCAACAGCTTTATAAAGCCAGTCCAGAATTATATGTTCTGGACTTGCAACGAATACATGGGCCGCCCTTTCTGTTCCTTGAAATTTGTGCGGCTTTTTTTGGTGAAGTGGTTGCATAATGATAATAGGAGGAATAAAGAAAGTATGGCAGTTTTCAGGGATTCCAAGTTTTTGTTGTATTATTTGATTTCTACCAAAATCCGGTATAATATTATGGGGTGGAGTAGATAAGAGTGATCTTCCAAATATGTTATTTCGTTCAAGGCCATTTTTCTTATATTGATAGTTTTTTATTTTATTTTTTGTTTATTACAAATATAATTTCCTGAATAATGTTTTGGATTTTGAAGCTTCTGAGTTGAATAATACTCCCTCCGTCCCAGGATAAAAATTCTGGTGGACTTTTTATGCATATTAAGAAGATGAATAAAATGATAAAATTGTCTATAATAATATCATTAAATATGGAGAGAGAATTAGAATAAGAAAAGTATGAGATATTTAATGCTACGGGTATAATAGGAAAATATGTGTAAAAGTTTGGTTATTAAAGGAAAATGGACATTTAACATGGAATAACCCAAAATAGTAATAAAGATTTTTATCATGGACGAAAGGAGTAATAATAATAATAATAAGAAGAAGAATATATAGCAAACTGCAAACTGCTGCTTTATGTAGTTGATAACCTTCTTAATACATCGGATCACAATGAAGGATGATAATGCAGGATTTTTCAACTATTATTAAATTACTCCGCAAAACAAAAACAAAAATTCACTTGATGATTTTAATGCTTCGGTCAAACTGAACTATATTTCCTTATATGTTCAATCGGAAGAAATTATCATATTTGTCCTGAAATAAAAGATAAATATTTTTTTTTTTAAAGTTAATTAGATTTATTATTAAATTTAAAATTGATATAATTTATTTAACTTTTTAAAATTATAAATGTTGTAATTACTAATACTTTTAGATAAATTACAATCTCTCGCAATTGTATTATCTAGATTAATTTCGAACTCAAAAATATATTAAATCAACTTG
Organism: Panax ginseng; assembly: GCA_020205605.1. Lineage (NCBI taxonomy): Eukaryota > Viridiplantae > Streptophyta > Magnoliopsida > Apiales > Araliaceae > Panax > Panax ginseng. Next base: position 117,000,523 of record CM035144.1, on the reverse strand, counting down.
ATTCTATATTTTTAAGACAATATTTAGTTTAATATCAAATTAAAAAATTCAGTAATTTTAAGAGGTTTTCTAGCTATTTCACTCCCAAGACCACTACCATATATTTGTTAGGGACAAAGTCCAACTATATATCGAGACAAATTTAAGTACAGAGATTGAGATTGTATAGAATTATAAAATATCTCAAAAAAAATTACGTAATATATATCATTTAGAGACGATCAATAGACCTCGATCCAAATTATATATACTCTCCTGTTTTTGCATTTGTACGGTTAATTTTTTTTAATTTGATCCTGTACATCCAAATTAAAATTGACAAGTTTAGTTAGGGACTTGTGTCTGATCTTATGACAAAGGAATATAAGCATAGTATAGAATATAATAGGATATTGTGAGAAATTTCCAGGAATTATTGGTGATCAAAATGGCAAGACTTTATTCAGTCTTAGCGAGTACAAACAGGATACATCGCAAAATAATTACTCATGGGTAGAATAGACACAATATACTGCCTAAACCAAAATTGATATTCTAGAAAAAACAATTTTTTTACATACTTCTCCGAATTCTAATCTTCTCAAACTGCCCTTTTAAGAGAAAAAATTTGGGACAAACATATCATTTTTGTCCAGTATTTTCACACGACTTTTTTATATTTTCATGTAGAAATATCAAAAAATCATATAAAAATATCAATTTCCAAAAAAGAATGGTTCCCTTTATGTGCCCTGTCGGTAATTTGATTTGATTTACCTTACCTACTTTCCATTTTTTGCACCCAAAAAAAATGGTTGTAGAGTTGACTGAATTGATACAAACCTGATAAAAACTTCGTTGTTACTTTGAGTTTATTAAACTGTAATGACAATTATGGAAATTGTAAAATAAGGAACACTAGTGGCACTAAGGTAATCAGCAAATCAAAAACCCAGCAAAGTAATCATTCATCCAACAAAGGTAAACATTTACCTTTTAGTATTCGCTATTGTCTCTTAGGCCTTAGCAAAGTAATCATGCATCCAACTATCAGGAAGCAGTTATGCAATTCTTCCAGGTTCCGAATCTTGAACTAAATGGTTTTCCTCCTCTTTGCTCTGCAAACTCAAGAAAAACTGCCCGAGCACAAGCATCCCAAGTTCTTGCTATCTCTCCAAGTGACATCGGCTCAGATAGTGTTCGCATTGACAAATTAAACTTCATCTTTAGATTCTTTATCACATCTTCCGCGTTTTTACTGCACCAAGAATAGAGAAATTACTTGCCTTAAACTCTAATGTCAAGCCAGAATAGAGAATCAATAAACTGAGAAAACAAAGAAGCTTCATGTACTGGTAGTTGCAATCAAATTAGAAAAATCTCTCCAAATTATTAATGAGTTTTGTTTATTGAACTACAAAGCACTCGTCTTGGGAAAAAGAGTTCCTTAACCATTATGTGTGATTGAACGGTATGCTTGCTTCTATCAGATACAGTAGATACTTCAGAGGACAAAAAAGAAATTTTTTTAAATAAAAGGTTATTATTTAATTCCTTAAATTCTCACCTCCATTGGTAAGGCAATATGTCTAAGATTGTAGGTGAAGAATTGGGATAATTTGCAGGAACAAGTATTCGCACAAGAAAGTTTGACAACTGGGAGCAGAAATAAAGGTAATTGTCAAATAACAGCTACTTATACCAAGAATTCGCAGCACTAGAAAATTATGAAATCAAACCACCAGAAAATTAGGAAATCCCACCATTGGCGATGACTTGTGCTGCAGCCTTAAATTTTCAGCAAGAGTACCCAGAGCAGTATACGAGCACCTGATTATGGTTCCATCACGGGTTCCAGTTCTGGCACCATCTTCAGTTGAATGTAAATCCACATCTAATAAGGTTTCAACTAGCTGCCTGTTTATTTCTCTGATCTCTAGTAATAGATCGTTATAGGGCTGCCAAAAAAAAAATCCCATTCTGTAAGATACACAAGGATACATCATTAGGGCCTAACTACAAGGGGAGTATTGTAAATGCGCAACTAAAACAAATGAATTAGCAGAGAGCAAGAGGTAAAAGTAAATAATGAGCAGAAGTTGTGGAAACTAGTGAACATGAAAAAGAAAATGTGCAACATATGTCAACTGGAATGGCAAGGACACCAGGAAGGCCAAAAACAATGAGACTATTTTGAGCAAGGGGTTGTGGTGGGAAACTAGAGAATGATAGCTTCATTTAATTCTTTTAGATGAAATGCATATTACGGATTCTGTTTGATCTACTTGTTAAGGCAAGTCGAAATATATCTATATCTAGGGCTGTAAATGGTAACCGGAAAATTCGTATTCGTCCGCATCCGTATTCGAAAAAAAACGGATATTATTCGTATTCGGAAAAAAACGGATATATCCGTATTCGGTTTAAAGGTATCCGTAAATAAACGGATACGAATACGGATATAGGCGTATTCGTATTCGATTAACATCCGTCCGTAAATATATCCGGCGGATACGGATATCCGGATTCAGATATCTGGAATCCGTATCCGAATAACTTATATATATATATATATATACACACACACACACACACACACTTAATATTTACATTAATTAAGTTATTAATTAATGTAAATTATTAATTAATAATTTACCTATATAAGTTGTTAATAATTTAATATATATATATATATATATAATATATGTATTTATTAATAACTTACATTCATTGATTAATCACTTACATTTATTTATATAAGTTATTAATATATACGTGTGTGTATATATATATATCTATATAATAAAACACAACCTAATTCAAATTTTATCATTTGACAAACCACAACAACGGCTAAGATTTGATGTCACTTAATCTAATGGCTCATGTTCCATCTTACACTAAAAAATATTCCGCTCAAATAAACTCCTTCTCTCTCCTGTTCACTGGTCCCCATTCATCTAACTTCTCTATTCCTTTCTCTTCCCTATTTCCCCAAAATCAAAACCCCAACTCTACCTCACTCCCTTTCTCTTTCCGATTTCAACTCTTTGATCCAATGAAAGCGACAATCTCTCACCGTCAATAAAGAACTTCAATCCACGAAGAAGTGAGTTGTATTGGGTGAGCTCATTAACTCGGTTGTTGAATCGGATTTTGCTGATAAGACTCAGAATTCCGAAGCCGGTTCGCGGAAATGTTGCTCAGAAGCCGGTTCGCGGAAATGTGATTTTGCGTCTCTGATCTATAAGCATCTTCGCTACTTGGAGAATTTTGCTGATTTATGTTGTTTTGTTCATCACAGTAAGGATTTGGGAGTTAAGGTACATACAAATAGATTTTTTTTTCATGTTGTGAGTCAAGCTCTTCATTTGCGATCACTATCGCAGGGGTAAAGGTCGGCGGTAGCAAAAGTAGCAAACAACACGGTTCTTTTTCTCTATCTGATTTTATCTATCTCCTCTCCCTCTGCACTTTCACCCATACCCACCAGAGAAATTTACTCTTTTTTAATTTTTTTCAGAGCCATAGAGTTGAATCAGAGAAATTTGGGATTTGGGTTTGAGTTTTTTTGAAGTGGGTCAATTTTATTTTGGGAGAAAATGGTGATCATAACACAGGAAATGGGAAAATGGTGATCAGATTTCCAAAACCCTAACATTTGCTTTTTGTTTTTTGTTTTTCTCTTTTATTGCAGTTGATGAGCCACTCAAGAGATCATTTGAGGTATTTATATGTGTATATGTTGGATGTTGGATCTGAACATAAAAGTTTATGCTTGATGTTGTTTTATATAGTTCATAGTTTAAATTTCTTTTTAGGTGATTGATCTACATTCTTTTGAGGCCAGTAGTTCAAAGAGAGTGGAGGGACTGGCCTCCAATCTGCCAAGAATGCCTCGTGAACATAAGCTTGATTTTTCATTATTTATGCAATCCTCTCCTTTGTTATTTTCTGGCATTGCAGAGAGTCCTGCAATAGGGAAAATGTAAGTACATATATATCTCTGCAGCACACATACATATAGTGAAACTTTTATCCTTAAAAAAGCACACATAACGTAGCTAATAGGCACACCAAAAGCTCATCGGGCCAAGCTTTGATACACGATGAAACTACTTGTGATGGGCATATTCGATGTATATGTATTATTGCATATAGAAGTTTTCGATTATTCATATTTTACATCGATGTATGCGGTACTTACATATAAATATGCGGACGTCGTATATCTGATATCCTGATGTATTCATAGACACCAATATATACATATACACTTGCATATTATGCATAATACATAATTTACATACACTTGTGCAAATTATGTATTATACTTAAATAATTACTTCTACAACTTGGTGAATAACAAAGAAGATCAAAACAAGCGATTACCACGTCAGCGTCAGCGTTGACATCATCTATTAACCAAACCCAAATATTATAAAGACAAACCCTTATTCTTTTCTCATGGCATTTGTTTATGATCACATAGTTTATGCTTGGTTTACTTTTGGAATTAGATTGCATAAAGTGTGTTCCTTTATTTATTTCTTTTATGTTTTTTTTGTGTATATGTTCCTTTATTTCCTAAGTTATTAGATGTGTTGTAATTGAGATTTATATGTGAAAGGGATGTTATGATTGTTGTGTGGAGTAATAATGGTAGTAAAATCATCTTTAAACCATAGCCAAATACTTATGAGGTTTTGTCCTAAAAGAAATGCACATGTTATGTTCGATAAATTGCCTCTAAGAGGCCGTCAGTATAAAAAGGAGATGTTAGGTGATGTACATGGAGTAATTTATTTAATGATGAGGGTTGGAACACATGCAAGCTAAAGCTAAAGCTAACCCCACCTAAATTGTCGTCTTTGCATAAATTAGGTTCCTATGTGTGTATGCTTATCTTATGTCTAGGCTTTATGTTATAAGTTGATCACTAATGTTTGAGCAATCTGGGTAACTAAAGAATTTTTCACTATCTTAACATGTAATCCCTCCTTTCCAAATTGAGTCTTATTTGACTTTTTAATTTTCTTCCCCCAAAATAACAAATTTTTTGGGGAATATCTATATCCACGTGTGTACTATGGCAACCTTAGTATGCGTAGGAAGCGTCATGACCTAAGTAAATCGGATCATGGTCTAGCAAGTCTATAAATTTTAGGAAAGATTTTCCACACCATTCTTTATGCAGTGTGGGATTACTTAAATAATTCAAGCTGAATAACACAGAATGAAAGAAAATGGGGACACTAAAGGGAGAGTCTAAAAATTCAAAATGAAGAAACTAGAATAAACATTATCAAGCCTCTTTATTCTTGGTAACTCCCAACCAAAAAACATAAAAGAAGAATTAAAAGGAAAATCTCTTTTAGAAAGTGGATTTCATAGAAATGGTGCAATACTGCCCCCAAAATAATAAATTTTTGGGGGGAATATCTTATGTCCACGTGTGTCTATGGCAACCTTAGTATGCGTAGGAAGCGTCACAACCTTAGTATGCGTAGTAATCTCTTATGTCCACGTGTCTATGGCGACCTTAATAATTGATGGCCTGAAACCCAAGTAAATCAGATCATGGTCTAGCAAAGTCTATAAATTTTAGGAAAGATTTTCCACACCATTCTTTATGCAGTGTGGGATTACTTAAATAATTCTAGCTGAATAACACAGAATGAAAGAAAATGGGGACACTAAAGGGAGAGGCTAAAAATTCAAAATGAAGAAACCAGAATAAACATTATCAAGCCTCTTTATTCTTGGTAACTCCCAACCAGAAAACATAAAAGAAGAATTAAAAGGAAAATCTCTTTTAGAAAGTGGATTTCATAGAAATGGTGCAACATCGCCCCAAAATAACAAATTTTTGGGGGAATATCTTATGTCATCGCGTGTGTCTGTGAACCTTAGTATGCGTAGGAAGGCGTCACAACCTTAGTATCGTAGTAATATCTTATGTCCACGTATACATGGCAACCTTAATAATTGATGGTGAAACCCAAGTAAATCGGATCATGGTCTAGCCAAGTCTATAAATTTTAGGAAAGATTTTCCACACCATTCTTTATGCAGTGTGGGATTACTTAAATAATTCTAGCTGAATAACACAGAATGAAAGAAAATGGGGACACTAAAGGGAGAAGCTAAAAATTCAAAATGAAGAAACCAGAATAAACATTATCAAGCCTCTTTATCTTGGTAATTCCCAACTAGAAAACATAAAAGAAGAATTAAAAGGAAAATCTCTTTTAGAAATTCGATTTCATAGAAGAAGTGGTGCGTCTACGCCTACCGAACATGAAAGCTAATACAAACATTTATAATCGACTCCATAATCTACATTGTAGTTAAAGAAGCGTTTTAGGGTATATTTAGTTATAGTGTTTACTACTGATAATGTTTTAGTGCGTTTGGTCACTATAAGGTGATTTTAAATTTGAACTTTAGTTTGAGCAGATAATAAGTGATTTAAAGTGATTCGGGAAAAAGTGATTTAAAAAAAAAGTGATTCTTTTAATAAAAAGAGTTCTTTATATCAAGGCGTTGCTAAAAAAAGATGAGAATAAACTTTGTAACATGGATAGAAGATGACCTTTTAGTGATAGATGTTCACCCGGGACTAAATAAACTAAATTGTATTCTATAATATAAAAGCGAGTAGAGAGAGAAATACATAAGCGTCCCATCAATTCCGTATCGGTGACTCTCTCTCAAACCCCCTAATCAAATTTCAAAACCTCTCCTCTCTCTACCTCGTTCTTGCTTTGATTCAAACCCTCTTTCTCTCTCTCATTTTACACACGGATCGATACCCACCCTCAATAACTCTATCCTCTCAACTCCCCTAAATCTTTTCTCTCTCCATTTTCATTTTAATATACGATCCAATGCATAGAAAGTACTTAGAATCAAATTGGGTTCACAAGGCTGGAAGTTCCACGGACCCTCCTCTCTCCTGACCGACTTCATCTTTCGTTATCTATCTTTTTCTTTAATTCCCCAAGGTAGCCTTTTGTTTTTCATTTTGATTATTATACAAAACTTTTACAATTTGATTTAATTTTGAGGTATTTACATTGGAATAGTCTAATTTTAAAGTCTTTTGGTATGTAGAATAACATTTTAAGAATTTACGGTGGGTTTAGATTAAAGCTCTGATGATTAGGTGGGTATTTGAAGAAGAGAGGGTTCAATATTGAGCATTGATGTTTGAGAATTTACGCTTTAATTTATGGTTTTTATATTTCTTGGGGTTTTAGAGCTAAATATTTGATTAGCCTTGAAGTCGACCCAATACTTACTATTTCTAATTTTTTAGTAAATTTTTCACGTATCGATGTATGTATGTATTATATATATGTTGTTTTCTTGAAAAATAATTTGCCATTTTAATTAGGTATGTTAAGTGTTGAGAACAACACCACGTAAAAACATTGAGGTAATTAATTTCGTTTTGTTTGATGAGTGGACTAATTTGGTCATTTGTTTGATATTTATTTGTATGTCAAGTATTTTATTGGATGGGATTTTGGATTTTGTTGTTAATTTGGTATTGTGGGATCATGATCTAGATCTGGAGTACCTAGGTTTTGGTAATTTAGAAGGATGTTACAATAATTAGCACTTTTCCTTACTAGACTAAATTAAGATACAAACATTTGAGCGAATTTTAGTGGGTACCTAATATCTGTATTGTAATTAAAGGCATAATGGTGGACATTTTCTTTGAAATTATACTATTTCAGTGTTTTGTAATCTGTTATGACAATGACTCATAAGTCATAAGCCCTTGAATTGATTAAAACGAATATAAATTTGGCATGATCGAATTACAATATTTAGAAATTGATTTTTGAGAATTATATAAGGCGTGGGAATGAGCAACAACAATTGAATTTGGTTATAACTCATACGGTCGTAAGAATACATGATTAGTCAAATGGTCATGTTTAATAATATTTCTTTATGTATATGCAATTGTATTTATATGTAAGCATTCAAATATTAAATGCGTTATTCTTCACTATGATCTAGAAATGCCTCGATCGATTTTCTAGATGACTTTATATAATCATTTATGACTTGAGATAGTTTTGGGATGCGATTTGGATGTTATTTACTTTTCTTTGTATATGTTTTTTAAATGTTTTCTATATATATTGGTATTTGTTGCGGAATGGGAATCTTTGCTCTGGATCAAAGTCACGCATTCCTCGAATGGTTGTTAATACCACAGGTTTTAGCTAAAAACATGATGCTGTTGTGGATATACCATTGAATTCCATGAATGTAATGACATTGTTATTTCTAATTTTGCAGGATCCAGAAGAAAAAAAGAGAAAGAACTTCATGACTTGGGACATGAGATCTAAGGAGGAGGAAAGGGTTTGTTCTATTACTCTATAGTTTCTACTTGAGTACTTGGTCCTAAATGTATCATAGCAATAATTCATTTATCGTCATCATTCATCGGTGTTTTGTTATTTCTTGATCGGTGTTTTAATTCGGTGTTTTGTTTTATTTTGACTCACGTATTTTGATAAATTTTATATTTCAAATATTTTCGGTATACATTGAAGGATACTTGGTGTAGTTTGTAAAATAATGGATCTTATGCAACATGTTGTTTTCTCTATTTTCTGTGCGTTTGTATTTTTTGTGTTTTCGTCTTTTGTAAAGTTAACTAATTATACATGGTTATGATGATTTTTGAGTATGGAATGATGGTTTTTTTGATGGTTTGGATATGTATTGATGATTGTAAGTTTTGTAGATAGGTCTAGAATTTTCTGGACATCTATTTTTGAATGAAGTTTTGCCGAAAATTCTTGAAATTAGTACCAACTAGCTCGATATTTTGGTGGTTGAATATGTATTGATGATTGAATATGTATTAATTGTTGCGGTGGTATGTGTCTTTAGATAATGTAATATTTTTCAATTTTTCTTTTTCTTTTTTGTTACGCCGTGCCTTTAGGCACGAGTTATCGCTAGTATATTAATAAATCATAACTTAGATTCATTAATTAGTCACTTTAACTTATATTCATTAATTAATAACTTACATATACATTTATATATATAAGTTATTATATATATACACACATATATATTAATAACTTGCATTAATTAATTAATAACTTACATATATATATATATACAATATACACACACATATATATTAATAACTTACATTCATTAATTAATCACTTACATTCATTTATATAAGCTATTAATATATATTTATATATATACACACACACGTTTAAGGACAACGGTCGAGAGGCGGGAGCAATGGACAATATAATTTTATTGTTAAAATGTGTTAGGTCTGAATTAATTTAAAATTAATCTAGAAAGGAGAGTTAAATAAATTAATTCACGTTTATGAATTTTTGGGTGGAGAGAGTATTTATCACTTTCATTTGCCTAATTATTTAGAAACTAGAAGTCCAAATATGTAAAATAAGTTCAATGTCAATTTTGAATCAAGTTAGATTAACTAGTTGTCACACATACATTATAACTCGCACTCTCCATAAATATAATGAAATCAAATAATTTTTTATAACCATGTAATTTATTTATTGAGGATAAATAATAAATAAATCTCCCATAAATATTACTATTCATTTATTAAATATTAATTTATTTCTCTTTTTTATTATTTAATAAAATTTGAAAGAATAATATTGAGATTTTAATTTCAATTTGATCCATCAAACAAAGTATCAGTTACATTATTGAATTTTTTTATTTTCACCCAAAACGTCAATTAGCATGTTCCTCCGTTTATGATTAGGATGTTTAATTAATATGTATGGTTTAAATATTAAATTGTGTTTAATTAATATGTATGATTTAAACTTTAATTTTTTTTTCCGTAAATATTTTGAATGAATTTTATATTAGGTTACTGATAAACGAATTCGGATATTCGGATATCCGAATAATTTGTCTATTCGGATAAAATAAACGGTAACGGATATTATCCGTATTCGAATATTTTTCCAAATACCGGATACGGATAATATTTTTAAAATCCGCCGGACACTGGATACGGATAGCGAATTAATTTTCCGGATACGGATACGGATATACCTGTATCCGTATCCGTTTAATACCGTTTACACCCCTATCTATATCTACATAGATTACCTCAAACCTGGGCTTCTTGATTCTAGAAGTTGCAGTGGACTCCATGTCAGATGCCTGACCACTACACCATTCGAAACTATCATTTCTGCTGAAAGGTGATGATAAAGAGTCCAGGGTAACCGCAGTCATGTGGCGATACATTTTATGTTGTGAAGAACTTCCACTTGAAATAAAATCCAGCCCTACAGGATCTCCTGATTTGCTATAAATTGTTGGTCCAGCTAAGTTATCAACCATATTGATGACTTCACCAATGTCCCGCAAAGAGGAACTTAATGCGTTGCAAGATATTGATTTTACCTGAAAGGAAATAAATATCAAAACTCACCATTAGTAAGTGTAAAGAAAGGAAGCCATTACTCAGAATTCAGAAATCTCTGATGTTTAAATTTCATTTGACACTTCCACAATCATGCGGTTTGATTGAAGCCAAACATTAAGTACGTTGTCATATAAGCTGAAGCCTGCACTAGAATTATGAAAGCTGCTAAATATAGAGAATTGAAACCGAAGGCATATAAAACAGAATCTCATATGTGCATTTCATCTAAAAGAAGCTATAACTACACGAGTCATATTTATAAGCATGTTGATAGATGTGTGACGAAGGACATTATAAAATCTGAAAAAGGGGAAAAAAAAGTATATTCCACAAACCGATTCAACTAAGCGCTTAAATGGTTGTCCTGCTTCATATTGTTGCTGGCTGGATTCTTGACTACTAAACTGTATGAACAAGGGGGGTGTTGATATCTCTTGATTTCCACGGGCAAGAGTCTGGTGCTGAATTGTTGCTTGGGAGTGTTCAGATCGCTCAACAGGTGTTTTAGGGGGTTCCGTATTTTCTGCAGATGATAATGGAGAAATTCCAGAAGACTGTTTCTCATGATCCGGTGGCAAGGAAGATGCCAAAGATTGAGGGAAATGGCCTGCAGGTTGGACATTAGGCTTATGCCGCTGAACATCAAACTTTTTCTGCATCAACATCTGCTGTTTGTTCTTCTCAATCAGTGGCTGCTGCATTTGATATTTCAGTTGCTGGTTAATAAGGTGGAATGAATTAATAGCAGAACTTGGCGGAAGGGTACTCATGGTATGATCTAATGCATTCACACTGGTCCTTGGAGAGGAGTTCGTCTGTTGTGAATTCAATGTATTTTGGAATATAGTTTTCACAGAACCATGCTGCAACGGACTTATAGCTTTTGGCTCCAAACCAATCTGAGAACCGTTATTATGTGATGCTCATGTTTGTCTGTTGTGCGTGACTAGAAAGATATTGCTGCTTTGATCTTGGAGGACCATTCTGCAATGTACTCGTAGCATTTCTTATTCCTGACCCTACTAAAGAGCCATTTTGGAGTGAAATTATCACGTTTTCTTGAGATTGAGGAACCCTTTGCTGTGTAAATGATAGAGGTGAACCAAGATGAGTGCATGTCGAGCCTTGACGCAATGGATTAAAATGCACTTCTGTGATTCTATTCTGATGCTGCTGAGATCTTACAGAATGGCTACCAGGTGGATGAAGTTGTTCATGATGCTGTACATTTGCAAAATTCTTGCTCTTAGAAAACTTAAGAAACAGGTCGATCACATTAAAATAATAACAGACCTTGTCCTTTGGATAGCGTGAGCTAAATCAGCTCTACTAATCTGCAAAAAAATTAATTATTGTTTCTAGAAAGCTTTTGTTTTTTTTCACATAGCTGCCGACTCTACAGTCGGTGGCTGCAGAAGAAAAAAAGCAAAACATCAAGCAATAGAAGAATAAAGATGCTGGTGCTGAATTATATTGGATTCAGACAAATTACAATTCAGTAATTAAGTTGGCAATGCATTAACAATGAGAATTTCAAGAAAGGAAGAGGAAAAGAGAAAAAGAATCCATGTAGGACAAGGATTAATCACCTTAAGTCATAGCTCATAAAATTTCTTATATGATTCAATTACTTCAGGTAAGTTCCTTTGCCGAAAAACCTGTATCTGAAACAACAATGAAGAACCATGAAGAATCAATTATAGATTCAAGTCTACGGCTTCAACTCTAGGACACAAAAAACTCACATAAGTAATAGAAACTAAAAGGTGCTAAGATGCTATCATACTTTAAAACAAAACAAAAAACAAGCAGTAAAGCTAAAGAAAAACTTACCATTAAGAGGAATAAAGTATTTCAACATCAAGGTTTACAATGACAATAGAAAGAGAGACAAAGTATGGTTTAAAAGTTGAAACAGTGGGATAAAACAGCCTAATAGGGACAAGCTAGAAAAACGAGTATTGTGCAGCACCAAATGATAATAGCCAAGTAACATTGTAGTTGTACTGCCAAAAAACTTTGAACTGCAACTTCTCACAACAGATGTAGAACGTCAAAATGAAATAAAAACAATCAAATCATAATTCATGAGCTCGCAATGTATCAAATTAATGGGTTAAATACTTTTTAATTCACCATTTTAGGTCAACTTAAAACCCCTAACTATATATATCAACTAACTCAACTTTAATTTACTTACAAAATTTTGAAATTCCGTCTTGGACGTTAGCTTTCTAACGGCAGATTGACATGGCAATTCCACCTGTCCAAAAAATCATAGTTGTAGCCTTCTTTTTGACATATAAACAAAATAAGGCCAACCCACCACCCATTTACCCGACCTAATATTTCAATAACTTATATTGAATAATAGATCTGAATTAAAAGGGGGAAATTTTTAGATTTCCAAATTCATCATCTTCTATTATCATTGATACATTTGGGTTTAAAACTTTGAACAACTTCTTTTGGGAATAACCTTGTAGATGGAACTCCATCAACAATTTGAAAAACATGCAACCCATCTTTTTCTGACTACAAATCAAACTCACAAAGTCTATAAATCAATTTGGAGTTGCTCATCGACAGTAAGGTGAACATAATTTGGGGCTGTTTTGACAGCTTCTCAGGGCCTTTTGAGTTCTGAAACCTTGGCTTTGAGCTAGGTGGATTATGAAATCACCAATTGTTGACGCCGCCATGGTATGGTCTTGCATTGCCTCCCATTCAAATTATTATTGTTTCCGTTTTGAAGGAGCTGGCGTTGAGTGAGAGGTGAAAGAATTAGGGGATGGTTGAGGAATTAAGTTTGGTCAAAAAGAACATCGATGGTGATGGATGATTATATATGAAGTGAGAGAGACATGGAAGATTCACATTTTTGGTTCCGCAAAACAAGTTTCAGAAATTAGGATCAGGAAGAGGAGATTACTTGAAGCTTTAGATGATGTGTGGTCTAATTTCTTTGAACAACGTGTTTTTTTTGTTTTTTTTTGGCTCAAGTTAATACTGGTACATTAATGTCTAAATATTTGTTTGGAATGTCATAATCAAATGATGAATGGGTATGTTTTGCTTTGGGTGATGAAGGTACGAATTGTTTGCATAAATATTTATATTTTATATTTCTTGATTTTTTTTCTAATTATTTTCTTATAGGTATATATTTCTAAGCACTATAATCCCTTTGTTAAAAAAAATAAAATAAAATTCTCATCTGACTTTGATCCTAATCATATTAATTCATGAAATCTTAAATTATACAATTTATTTTTTTGTTGGAAATGATAATTTCACATCTGACTTTCCATTTTTTCCTAAATTTTGCAGTTATATTAATTATTTACTCTTATTTATGCTTTTTCTGCTATTTTTTTTTTGTAAGATTTAGTTTTTCTGAGTTTTCTTTCATTTTCCCTTTAATTTCCTTTCATTTCCACTTAAGTATGGCCACATATGTCAGCGTGGGATAATCCTTGCCTCATATCCTTCACCAGAACCATTTTTATCAGGATTTTTTCAAATAGAAATAGAGAACAAATTAACTAAAAAGTTTGTTGCGGTAAGATGCTGTTGTGGTTCACTAGGATTTGCACTCACTCATAGTATCTGTAGGTAGCTGACAAGGGCAGGAATAAATTCATTCGTAGAAGTCTTATTTTGATAATAATGTTTTTTCGATCGTGCGTCAGCCAAAATGAAGAATAGAACTGCTGAAGATGAAAGTTCACGTTGTTGTATTGGTGCGGCCAAAGTCATTAGGGAAACAAAAGAAAAGGTTGGCAGGAAAAAAAACGGAAGAATCATGACCTCTATATCCTGACAAGAATGTAGAATAGCTGAACTGCTGAAGATAAAGTTCTCATTGCTATGCCTGTGTGGCCAAAGTCATTAAGGAAACAAAAGAAAGGTTGAAAGGAAAAAATTAAAGAAAAAGGAAATAATAAAATGACATTGATCAGGACAAGAAACAACTTGGAAACCAAGTCTAAAACATGTGCCCTACTCTTTGAAATAACTGAAAGACTAACTCCTTGTCCATAGACAATCATAATATACAATATTCATAATCAGCATTACCTGCAGGTAGGCCTCATTAAGCCAATCAGCCAAATAAGCATGTTGAGCATGAGATGTGGAGACCACTGATGCTACACAGAAAGAATAAGGTATTAACATGATGGTCAGTTGTTATCTTTCCCGGTGGCAAAATGGAAAAGTGCATTCACACATGATCACAATATTACATTAATCTTCTCAAAAGATGAAGAAAATGAGCATACTTACGAATTGAAGTAAAATACAAAAAATGATATTGAAAAACAGCAGCCAAAAAGAAATAACACATACAAATTTTATGAAACTGAAATAAGGTAGGAAAAGTAACTCATGACTTGTTACTCATCACACATTTGTGCATATTTTTCTATTTGTGTTGCGAAAGAGGCATATACAGAAGCTTATTTTTTTTCTCAAATAATGAACATCACCTTACACAACTTCAAAATTCCTTGATGATTTTCTATCAAAATGCATTTTAACGTTTAAACTGTAGTAGCAAGTCTCCCCTCCAGTTATTCTTGTACTTCTTATAGGAAAAATCTGAATGTATAGGAACTTTTTGTAGTCATAAACTATATTCAGTGCTAACTGAACCAGTAATCAAAACTTTGTTTTATGATCTTATTTAAATATATGTTGCAACCAAATCAAAAACAGTCACTACTAAAACATTCCAAGTATGCCAAATTTATGAATGTATTTTGTTAAAAATTCAAGCAACACAACATATAGAAAAAAACATGAAGCATCAGAAATAGTCCAAACATAACTTTTTTAATTACTTGACATGGCCTCATGGATCCTCTTTGACACTGTTCTTATGGATTCTGTTGATCAATAATCATAACAGTCTAAGGATGTAGCTACATAGCCAAGATCTTAAGCCATAGAGGTATACCTTCTTCTAATGAATTATTGGGGTAACGTGAGCCTAGTACTTGATGCAGCTGTTCTGGCTCCAAATTCTGGCGAGGTAATGTATCCACAGGTTGTTGAACTATGTGCAATGAATGCTGATGTGATCCAACCATTCTTTGTTGTTGTAGTCGGCAATCACTACTTTGTTCTGTCAATGGCTGTTGGTATGAGGTTGCAATGTGATGCTCATTCTGTTGCAGCTGCTGCTTCACTAATACATTGTTTGGAAGCCCCTTTTGCAGTTTCTGTCGTAAATTCGATGCATTTTGTGGTTGGTGCTGCAATGTTGTAAACATCGACTGCGGAAAGGATTGAGGCTGAGCAGGAGGTATGTGGTGCTGACCAAATGGTATATTTGATTGAATTAACGAGGACTGAACATGTGGCTGCTGGACCTTCTTTTTTAGGAGCTGCTGCCAACACTTCTGTTGGTGTGTCTGGGACACCTGTTGAAGATGCAGGCTTTTTGCAACTCCTTTTGTGTGTTGACATAACTATTAGACTGATGAGAATGTACTGACAATGTCTGTAAGCTAGAATTGGAACCGACTGTTTCTGTCCTGGTAGTCTGACTCACACCTGTAACAGAGGATGAATCACTACCGAGTTTTATTATTTAAGAGACAATAGGAAACTTTTCAAAATGAGGAGACCATCAAAAATAGTTCGTCAACTACAAGATTTTTTTTAGTGAACGACGTTAGTCATCGTTGAAAATTTTATTTCGAAAAGTGGTACCTATTTTGTGTATTATATGAATTACGTACTTACTTGACTATTTTAAAAATATCATATTTTAAATTGGGGCTTACTCAATTATGGTATATTGCTCAGCCCCTGGTAAGATTAAGCTATCATAAATAAAGTCGTAAAACAGCTATTCTTTTTCCTTCTAAATGCGTAAATAAGAGATTTCCAATAAATGTAAAACAGAAAACAACAAACTTCAAATCAGTTAAGACGACAATGATACCTGAATTAGATAAGGTAGCATTACTATTAGATATGCCCTCCACCGGCTCCATAGTCTGGGATATTGCACAAATGAGATCTGACTTAATATGATTTGTAGACAAATTTGTTACAAACACTAAAAGCCACAATATACAACTATGATTAACAACGGATGTACTTCAAAATAACATAATCTATAGAGCTTCTATTACACAATTGAGAGTGTATAAGCTGTTTGGTAATTAATATGCACCTTGATGTTCAACAAGTTCAATAGTAGATGTTTTTCTCCACATCACTAATCTCATGTTAACTTTTTCTTGTATAATTTCCCAGTTAGACACATTTCACTGTTCACTTCTCTGCTATCCAAATACTAGAAACCTAACTCCTCCTTCAGGTTGCAGACGAGGAAATTAATATCATAGTTAGAATCTTCAGCTGGCATAAAGGAAGACAATGCAAGTTATTGTAGACATCGAAATTACTGTTTCCCCCTTTCTGTTGCTTCTTCTCACAACTGGTAAAAGAAGATAAGAAAAGAAATTAGTTTCCTTTTATTTAGTGTTAAGAATTATGATTTTTTTTTCTTTTTTAAATACTATTTTTCTCCAAAAGTCAAAAGGATCTAGAACTAATTATCTCTCTCTCTCTCTTCCTTCATTGTTTCCCTCGGTTATTCAGTGTAGCTGGTCACCCATGCATTAAACAGAAATACAACTGCTCATGCCAAGTGTGAGCCCCAACAAGAAGACTGCACATCCTCCACTCCCCTTACAAGGTTCAGCTAACTTGCAGCTCCCTACATCTATTCAAGTCTAATGAAAGGTTCACTTTTATCTAGAAGACTGGGAAAAAGGGAGACTCCAATACTTTGTTTTAAGCATTTGGTTACTCTACTCAATATTTTAGAGCCTTCCCACTTTATGTCCTCCAGAAGTACATACAGCAAATAGTACCCTAAAGAATTTTCTAATAATAGTGATCAATCTACTGTTTTTGCTCTCTTAAGCCACGTTTGCTTGAAGAGCTTGAAGAAGATTCTACAGTAAGCTTGTTGCTTCTCTCTAAAACCTCGAAAAGAAGAAATTGAGCAGTTCTAGTGTCGAAAAGAATTGTGCCATTGTGATAAACTACGTAGCCAAGATATTATATTCTCAATCATTGATGCAAAAGAAGGGAGATTGACATTCACTGATTTTGGATTTATTTGTCAGATCCAACAGCAGAAAATCAATTACTAATTTTTACTAAATGTATCATTCTTTCTCCTTTGAAGAACTTTCTACTTAGTTAGATGAATTTCCTTAGGAGTACGAGAGAGAAGTATACAATTAGCATACTCAGATTGCATGGATAGGAAGTCAAAAGAAAACAATTTCGATTCGACCAAATAGAAATTTTAAGAGTTCAACAGTTCAATTTGACGAGCAAAGAATACAGAAAATTGTAAAAGGGTGTCCTCGATTACTTCAAAGTCAGGGAATGTACCTTGTTTTCAAGGTCATGATATAACTTTTCGTCCAGGTTCACAACAACACTGCTTGATTGATTCAAGTAATTAGCATCAGATGGGAGCATCTGGAAAGCGGGCCAATGAGGACTTTTATCACATCATGTGTAACATTACGGTCATGATTACAACCGAATAATCTCTCGGTCATAATCATACCAAGTCCATCTATGCTCTACAGCCATGAGATGACTTTCAAAAAATATAAACATAAGGATGATGACAATGATATAAGAATTCAATAAAACAAGTTCAAGAATTAATTTATTCAGAACTAATAACGTCCAAATTGTCAACATGATACTTTTTTGTAGAGTAAAATTCAAGAATGCTCGGAAGAATATTTCCATAAAAAATATTGGATGAAGTGCAAATATCAAGGATATTCCACTAATTTCATGGAGTATAGAAGTCAAAACTTTAACCAACTGAGTATAATAAAGAATGGAATAACAAAGGAAATCACCATGCATGCGGTACTTCGCATAGACATGTTATTCCAATAGAATAATAAATAACGGAACCAGGTCAGGTGTAATACGCACCAACAAGATATTCCAATAGAATAATAAAGAGTTATTTTCATAAAAATATTTTTTCCTTCCGAACTGTGCATGCAAATATTCCATTCTGATAAGTCAATCGAATATTTATTTCTTTTCCTACCTAAGCATTCATAATATTCAAATTCATTCTCCTTCCGCTGCACAAAAATAGTCCAATTCGATAAGTGATCCAAAAAAATTATACAAAAAGAATCCATTTTTTAATTTTTCCATACAAAAAGAATCCACTTTCAGTTGATATTAACATACAATGACACAATGTCCTCAAATTTGTCATCATAATTTCATTATCATACCACGCTTCTAAACTAAAAATTTATCATTCTATAGGGTTATAAATGTAACCAAAATATATCTTTAATATTCGCAAATTTTGTAAATAGGACTATTTTTGTGGTACAGAGGGATATTATTCATTCTTTATTATATAAAGAGAAACAATTATATTTGGTACGTAAAGACAAATAGTTCGGAAAAAATTCCCCCAAATCACAAAACTAAGGGACAAAGTCAGACACGTATATTTAACAACACCATAATCATGGCTACTTTAGATGTAGATCATAATTCAAAACTGCTCACGAGACACTAAATCCCACAAATTACATTAGGAAATGAAAATTCAAAAGATTTATTGAACAATGAATGCAAGAATGACAAACTAACAGTTGAATTTTTTTGAGCATTATGATATCGAGTGAAAGATGAACATTGTCACCCCAGGATTAAAGAAGACAACTGAACATACTTATAACTAGAAGAAAGATGAACTGTCTATCAAATATTAAATGAATTTCAAAATATAATGCAACAAGCATACACGTTTTCATAAAAGAAAAAGAAAACCACATGGGCTTAATCTAATCAATAAATTTCAAATTATCTAAAAAATTAGGTGTAGCAATTTGAGTATACAACAAAGAGCAAGCAAATTACATGTTACTCCTGTTCTTCAGAAAAGTAAACAGAGGATATACCACCAAAACAAGCATAAAAACATTCAATATCATTAATATATTCACTTGTTGCATTGCTCCACTTACTTAAAAAATAACTTATTTTTCTGTTTTTTTCATGTGGTAAGAATCCACCTTAGTAGACCACAACCGTGCGTGGAGTCAAATGGAGTCAAGTGGAAAAACTGTTTGGTTAAAAAGTAAATCTTCTTTATTAGTTAATACAGTATTTAATATCATTCAGCCCAAGGATTCTTTTAAAGAGAAAATAAAATCTTCATATTAGATTTCCCCAACCACTACAGTACTAAAAAGAGATTATCCTGGCCTAACATAAAGCAACGATGACAGGTGCACCACAACTTTCATCTCCATAGTTTGGGTTTGGGTTGGGGTTGGGGGGGATTTAGCAGGAGGCAAGAGTTGGATATTTATCCACATCAGGCTATGATACTTATTATCATGATGGATAGCCAAAGTAACTTTAGAAATATCTCCTCAAGTACAAAGATCAAAGGAAACTTTCATATAGAATGAGCTGTTGCCCTAAGCATGATCTACAGTCCGTCTCTGGTAATATATAACACACTGACACAGAGCTAAAGGTTAGGTCCTTAATCAACCAAGTCCACTAAATTTGGTCCCCTCTATGCAGAGGAAAATTTGTGAAACTATTAAAATACTTGTGGAAATTAATACCGTACAAGAATCCATGAATTTTTTTCCTAAACTACTTAGGTAACTTAGTCCAGCTAATTGATCAAAATTTATAAGTTACCAAGAACATAAAATTAATCTAAATTTGCATTACTTCCAAATTTACCAATACAGTGAACAAAATCATACAGACTCACGCATAAGACGTTAACCAAACAATTAAAGCTTAAACTAAAAAAACACATAAACAAGCCCCATGCACATGCATATGTATAAAGAAAGAAAGAAAGAAAGAAAGATCAAATTACCCAAAATTTCCATGTCTCTTGAATATTAGGGGGTGTATTCAATTAAGATTTTTAAAGATTTTAAAAGTTTGGTTGTATTCAATCAAAGACATTTAAAGAGTATAAAAGTTTAGTGGTATTCAATTACAATTTTTTTAATGTCTTTAAAAGTTAGGTGGTATTGAATTAAGATTTTTACAAAGTCTATAAAAGTATTTTGGTATTCAAAAAGTCATAGACTTTTCAGATTTCTATTAAATGGTAGATTTTGACAGACTTTAGAAAAAGAATTATAACTATCAACCCATATCTAAAGTCTGACCTCATCTCTTAAGATTTCTAAAGACTTCATATCTCATCTTAATAAACTAAATAAATTTAAAATACAATTCACATGAATCCAATATTTCTAATTACTTCACATGAATCCAATATTTCTAATTACTTTATAATCTAGAATAATTAATATCATTGTACTCCACAAAAATAAAATATTTATTTTGTTTTTTGTAGTCAACGTAGATAAAATTCAAAATTTTAAATTTTGAATTTATTTGTTATTTAATAATAAACACACGTTATTATTTCAAAATAAAAATAAATACACAATATTTTAAAATTTTATAATTTCTTAAATTAACTTAGAATCGAGTCAAATGAAGAAAAAAAAAAAGTGAGAGAGGAAAAATAATTTATATAGAGTACGTACTTTATAGTGATATATAGTTGTATAAAATATATAAGTTCTACAAGCTTTTTATCATAATTTTATTATATGATACATTACTAAACTAAAAATTTATTAAAAAGAATATAAATAAAAAATATTTTTTATTTGAAAAATAACTCTGCTATTTTAAAATATACATGAAACAAGTATATATTATTTTTATTTATAAATTTTGATACTAAGACGAGGTAATATTCAAATATTTGAATGAAAATCGATATATATTGCAAATGTTTATATTAATTTTTTAATTGCTAGTTACGTAAATAAGTATTGATGACAACTTTTGTAGACTGGAATGAAAAACAATAATTTCAAATAAGCGTACACATACATAAAGTATAGAATAATACTAGAGACACAAACTATTTTACAAACATTTTACAAACTGTTGATGTGGTATACTCCACCTCAACATATTGTGTGGGGCTGAAGACTACATTGAAATAATTTGTTCATCAATATGTTGAGGTGGAGTATGACACGTTTATAAAATGTTTGTAAAATAGTTTGTGTGTGTAGCATTACTCTAAAGTATATATAGCTCAATGAAAAGTGAGTTTAATTTTTGTATTGCGTCTGTAATTTCTAAAGTTTTATTGGTATCCGAGTATCCAAATGTATTATTAAATGAGTAGAATAATATGAACACTTTCAACATATATAAAATCTCATGCCACAATAATATAATGAGATTTACTCTAGTTCATAAAAAAAGAGGGAGATGTACACATGGACTAATTAACAATTAATATAAGTTGCAAGATATATTAGAAGTATACAAAAGTCTATCACAGTCTTGATAAAAAATTTATAAAAGTCTGTTACTTATTTCATAGAGTCTATAAAATTCATTTTAAAAAAGTCTTTAAAGTCTTTGAAAATCATTAAAATCTTACAAATTCTACAAAAGTATGTCACTTAAAAAAAATCTTTAAAAATCTTAATTGAATACACTGCCTTTAGGTTTGAGCTCAGGTATCCAGTCGTATAAATCAATGTTAGAGTCACATGGCTCAGGTTTACAACTCGAATCATCCATCATGCATTCCACGTCTAATAGACTGTAGAAACCCTAGATAGAGAAATTGATTGATATTCGATAGTAAGTGACCATTCAAAGATGATAAAATAGAACTGAATAAGAAACAATCAATTTTACACACCTCAAATTTGTATCAAATTATGTTTCTTTCTACAAAAAATTAAGAAGTCGTCATTTTAGTAAGTCGGATTTGGGAATTTTTAGAGAGAGAAAGTTGATATGGAAATAGAGAAGGAAGCGTTACGTTTGCAAGGGAAGGTTACGTTCGTATTGGATCCCGAGAGGTTTCAAATTTAGCGGGCAGGTGAAGGGATTTATTTAATTTAGAGTTGAATTGGTTGGTTGGTTTGTTTGTTTGTTTGAAGGATTGGATTGGATTATTAATTTACTTAACTAATTGTTCCTTATCTGGGGGATTATGGAAACTTACATCACTAATTACCCATTCCTCTTGTTAACGCCGGGATCTTTCTCCACGTCCCAATCACGTATGACGTCCTGATCCTGCACAGTAAACACAGTAAACACCGAAAGCTTGACGACGGTTGCCCGCTTGGGGATAATTTCGCGTGAGAATTAGTATGTGTTCACAAGGTTAACGATGGAGGAATGTATTATCTAGTGTTTTTTAGAGATAATAATTCTCGATTGTCTATATGGGAGAATCTAAATAATCAATATATGTGAGAACGCACTCTGAGCGATGGCTTCCTTGCTAGGTTATACTATCTTTGCTTCAATTATCAGGCCACCCACTACTACCCCGACACCCCTTTCGACACGATGATACCGCCGATCGTATAAGGTTTATCTCTTCTTTTGGCACATTGCTTTTTCTCACCGTACGGCTTATGATCCCATCCACATTAATGCATGCAGAGCCTTTCGTCAACCGTCATGTTTTTTCATCATCACAAGTCAAAGTAATGAGATATTAAAATATCTAATGGGTTCGATCCAATCGACCGACCCAAGCTTTAAAGATTAAAACGGATATAATATGGTGATCGGCCCAAATGGTTTTTAACGGATTAAAAATAAAGGCCCAATGGATTCTTTTATGTGAGTAGCCAATGTACCCTACTTAAAAATAGGAAATATCACGACCCAACATTGCCCCCTAGTTTTTTTGTTAAACAAAATGTTTAATAGAAAACTATGAATGGCCTAAGATAATTTAAAGGTCCATAGTGAGAGATAATTGAAGTGTACCCAATCGATGTTCACGAAATGAAAGGAGAAGAGAATGGAGGCCCAAATCAGAAAAACCCTATTTAATAGATACATGGACCGGGCAGGACCCTTCCCATTCAAATTCCAAATCATTACTAACATTTAATGAAGCGGGCCTTGAACACCGTGTAAATCACAAGATATAAAAGTTAACTTTATCAACTTTGACGCTTTTACTCGCTCATTTGAATTTCAGCGCCTTTCCAACTCTCTCGACTTCTCGAACTTTCTCCTTTCTTCTCGCAACTAATCAACAATGGCTTCCAAAGATTCTCGCGACAAGGCTATCCTATATTGGTAACCCCTCACGGTATTGTTCCACCAAATCCTACCATCGCCGCTCATGAAGGAGCCTCGACATCGAACCCAGTGGGTGAAATCGATAAGAACCCTCCCCAATAAATCCCAAAACCCCTCCGAATACTACAAGCATATCGAAGCGATTCTCGCATTGCCAATACTCCTCGATCGTCACAGAGGCTGAACTAAAGAGGATTCAGTCTCGATACCATATCCCGGATACCCATGCAACTAGGGTTCCTAGATCCGGTGTGAAAAGATGTACCAACCACGGAAGGTTGGACGACTGTTCCTCGTGACTCTGCTGGAGAAGGGGTTCGTTTCCTTTGCATATCTTCATAGTAACCTTCTTTGGGGTTTCGGGGGTGGGGTTATTTCAACTAATCACCGAACTCATACATTCACATCTTGGCCTTCGTGTCCTTCTCGTCATGAATTGGGCGTGGAGCCCTCCCGGACTCCTTCTTCACAATATACAAAATAGTACAATCTAGGGAGAAGGGTTCAAGGCCATTAACAAGCATTCTCCAAGTCGGGAGAGAAGTTCGAGAGCGCGTCATTTGGTGAACACGCCTTGATGCAAGGGTCGGCATGAAAAGTGGTTCTACGTCAAAGGCCCCAAATCTCTTCCCCACCGAATCGGGCCGATTGGAGAAGATCTCTCACGACTTTGGAGACATTTTGAAGAAAGAGAAATGGAATGATGGAACTTTTTGCAATTTCCCCAAGGAGGAGTGGAAGTACGGACTTCTTTCAAGAAAAAGTATGGTTATATGACCATAAATGTAAGTATCGATCTATTTTATATGTATCACAATTTTTTTGAAAATGCTTTTATAATGTGGATTCTAACACAGAGTTGTATTGGTTATGCAAAGTATCTTTGATCAAACCGAGCTCTTTAGAGATAAAAGAGTTCGAAGATTTTTTGTTTTGGAAGCCTTCTAAGTGTTGAAACTTCAGCAGAAGTCGCTCCCGGCCGAACCAATCTCGAAACATACATGACGAAGTTCGAATTCACGAACCGGAAGTCAAGAGGTTCCTGTTTCGGAAGAGAGCCTCCGTCCTCGCCAGAAGAGGAGGGCGATCAGAAAACCCAGAACAACACCCTTTCCAAGCCCTTCCGAAGTCACCCCAGAAGTTGAGCCACATCCGTCCCTCGACGAGGAGGCTTACTCGATCGTCCTGATCGAAGAAGCATCCTCTGCACCAAAAAGCTGAAAAGTAAGATAACGCCTTTGACCGCCGAAGAGCTTAGGGTGCCCTAATCTTCGATCATACCCCCTTTCGCATCACCAGAGAAACTGAGTGCAGAAAAAGGTGATCGAGGATGAAAGTCGCCCAAACCTCGCCCAGAAGAGAAACGACACCGACAACCACCCAAGCTCTGACGGCCACTCCTCTCCAAGAACTGGGCCCAAACAAATCTCCCTCCCGAGACCGCACGTATACCGCTGAACGAACCTACTCCTCCCGAAAGCAACCACCTCCTTCCCGGAAAAGGTCAAGACCACTCGCCGAACGATCCGGCCCTTCGTGGTCGTGGTTATCATGTCGAGGCCGTGGGATCTCCGACTCTGTGGCCTAGATTCAATGCTAACTTTCCGTTCGACCTATTCGGGGCCTTCGTAAGGAATGCTGACGATCATCGGTTCAGTGATCACATGGACGGGAATTTGCTCGATGAAGGGATGAGCTATCTCGCCAAGGTAAATAATCATTTCTTTATTTTTCTATCTTTCCGTTCTTAATTGTATATCTGATTTACCGCTCGAGCACTTTATTCGGACATACGCACGGCTAATCTTGTCGTTTTGGACGTTTGCGCCCAAGACACATAAATGGGGAAGCCGAGGAAGATTTCATGAGACGGAAGATCGATATGCCGAGATCGACCTTCGCTCGAGAAAGGGCCGATCGAGAAGACGCTTCTTCATGTCATCGATGGCCTCCAACGAGACTTGGATCGAGCTAAGATGGACTTGAGGACGCCTCGATGATGAACTAAGGGCCCTAAGAGATAGGTTGGCGCCTCAAGCCACCCAACAAACTTTAACCGATCCGAACGCCATTGGTCGATGAAAACTCGCCTTTGTCGATAACCATCTCGATCTTTGAGAGGTAATTGGCCATTATCGCCTTCTTCGAGGCCACGAGAGTTCTGCCTCGATCTCCTCCTACCCGAGAATGATCCCTAGAAACACGCATGGGAACGCGGCTCCTTTCCTTTCGTCGCGACTCCTCCTTACGCCCACTTCGCCCTTCTGACCGATCATGGCTAGATGCTTCCGTCCAGAATTCCGCCCACCAAGCATCTGTTTCGGCTATATCTTCTCTTTGCTTTAACAGACTTCCATGGCTCTATCTCGCTTCGTTCGCCATCTTCGCCAACTTGGCGACTCTATCCTCCCCGCTACTTGTGATAAATCTTGGTCATGTGAGCCTTCCACTGCCCTCGACCATGATCTCGCTTCCTCATCCGCACCAAAACCAATCTTCGTCTCGCCCCGCCAGAATCTTCAGACGGAGATCTCCGAATTATGCTTAGAAGCCGCGGTTTCTCGTGAGCACTTTTGGAAGGACCAGACGATCCTTCACCAAACACGAGGCGTTGATTTAGCTAACAACCATCGCCGCTTTCTTCGGGCGTACCATCCCTACTCCTCATCATCTTCCAAGTAGGTTAAACGATTGTGATTGAAAATTTTAATGACACTAGAACTCAAAAACCCTCCTTCTAGCGCCAATGTTAACGCCAGGATCTTTCTCGCACGTCCCAATCACGTATGACGTCCCCGATCCCGCATAAAGAAACACAAGAACACCGATAAAAAGCTTCGATTTGGCGGCTCACGGGGATAAAGCTTTCAGCGTGAGAATTAGTATGTGTTCACAAGGTTAACGATGGAGGAATGTATTGTCTAGTGTTTTTAGAGAGATAATAATTCTCTCATTGTCTATATGGGAGAATCTAAATAATCAATATATGTGAGAACGCCTCTGCAGCGATGGCTTCCTTGCTAGGTTATACTATCTTTTGCTCAATTCATCGTGCCACCCACTACTACCTCCCGACACCCTTTCGATCCGATGATACCGCCGATCGTATAAGGTTTATCTACCGCTTTTATCGTTTTCATCACGCACCGACTATGATCCCATCCACATTAATGCATTGGCAGAAGGTTTCGTCAACCGTCATGCTTTTTCATCATCATAAGTCAAAGTAATGAGATATTAAAATATCTAATGGGTCGATCCAATCGGACCGAATCGCTACTTTTAAAGATTAAAACGGATATAATATGGTGACTGGGCCCAGTGACTTTAACGGATTAAAAATAAAGGCCCAATGGATTCTTTATGTGAGTAGGCCCAATGTACCCGGCCCAAAAATAGGAAATATCACGACCCAA
The DNA here is from genome assembly GCA_020205605.1 of Panax ginseng. Classification (NCBI taxonomy): domain Eukaryota; kingdom Viridiplantae; phylum Streptophyta; class Magnoliopsida; order Apiales; family Araliaceae; genus Panax; species Panax ginseng. Next base: position 116,973,424 of record CM035144.1, on the reverse strand, counting down.
CACCTCTAAAGTCCAATCTATTAATATTAATAATATTATGAATATAATTATAAAAAATATATATATATATATATATACAATGATATTTTAAATTATAGTTAATTAATGGTTTATCATACGTATATCAATAATTATAATCACTCACAATAATATATTTCGTTGTTTCAAATTATTATTTTTAAAAATCAATTTGAGACATTTAAAATTAAGATAACCCATTAAAAATTATAAAAAAAATAAAGTTTAAAATAAGTAATACTTTTTAAATAGTTTACGATTGTTGTATTGATTCAAATTTTAAAAAAAATAATTCATTTTATGTTTTAAAATCTCTTTAAGTTGACTTTAAAAATTCAACAATGATCAAATTATAATAAAAAATAGAGGGAATATTTTATATTTCTTTTTTGTAATTATTCTTTATTTACCAAGGTCCAAAGCATTATTGCTAATCTATTTATATATACATCAATACTCACCAATCTTTTTTTCTCTCTTTTTTATCTAACCATAAATGTAAGACCCCAACTATTATGAATAAATATGAATTTTCTATAATTATCATTTTTGAATATTATAGAATGAATTTGTTATAATGTTATAGTTGTGGGTAATATTTATAAATTTTGCAAAGTACGCAAATTGTTATATAATATTTGATTGGCTTGGGGAATATTCGTTTAATGGGGAATATTAGATGACGGCAAGACAATCGTTAGTGGACCCCTAACGGAATTATTGCCGGATTGAGAAAACGACAAAAATATTTTTATAAAAATAACGGTAGGAAGTTTTACTGCGTTAATACTTGTTGAACTACCTCGGTAGTAAAAGTCTGAGAATAACGCGTGGTTGCATAAGAATAATACGATATTGATTATTGATCTTACGTGAGAAGTCATTTAGTTTTATTCAATTATTATCGATATTTTATATATTATTAAATCAATAATTGAAATGACAGAGTTATTAATATTATAATTTACAATATTAACGATGTCTAGAAGTTTTGCCAAGGAGAGGTTTAGTCACCTAATTGCGCGCCAATAGGGAGAAATCCTTATTGGAAAGCCCCCTCTTTCCTGGGAACGACCTGATCGATTAATATTGTAAATTATAATAATGATGATAAATGTTGTTAAAAATATTCAAAGAATTTTTATGAAGTATTTGTTGTAAAGTTTGGCATATTATTAATTGGACCCCCCACTTTTTCATTTTTCTAAATCGTTGGGAGAAAGTAATCTCAATTTTTTTTATATATTTGTACTGCAGGCATGTGAATATATATATATATATATATAATCTAGTGTGTGTGTGTGTGTCATAGGAATAAGAAAAGTGGAGAAAATTGGTGGTGCACGGGAAGGAGTACTATCATTTATTAATTATATATATATATATTTATTCTGCATTATCTTAGTCATAATATTTCTTACTGGGCTAGTTGAGCTCACCCTTTCTTTCACTGTTCTCTTCAGGAAATGAGAACGTAGCCGGGACTAGTCGGGAAACGGAGTGACGGTTCGGAGATGGTCGGACGCCCCAAAATAGGTCCAATCCATCCAACCTATTCTGAGTCGCCAAATACATGGTACAGAAACAACTACAACTTTATTAATACATTTGTCGTGCAAAATACAACAACACATAAACTGTGAGTTTAAATACAAATATTGACTTCTAGACAATATCCATACCCAAATGAAGTCATCATTATAATTATTGATACACTATTTTACAAAATAGTGAGGACTACTAAAACCACTGTCTTGAACCATCACTCCACACCCCGACTAGTTCCCGTTATATTCTCGCCTCTTGAGAAGAAAAATGGAACAAAAAGGAAAATGGTGAGCTCAACTAGCACAATAAAGAATATTATGACTAAGATAATGTACAAAAAATTATCGTTAGTCCTCAACAAGGAAAAATCTGATAGAATACAATAGACAACAAGTTTTAGATCAACAACTGCAGCGGAAACAACAATTCATTAGAAGAGTTAAGTAGAGAATGAAATCTACTAACATCTATAAATTTAAAAGTCCATCATCAATATTTTATCCCTGTAACATAAATCAATATTCATCGTGAATCAAATATTCATCTTTGCACTACAGGCCAAAGATATTCATCAGTCGGTCATGTTCATCTCAACACCTGTTCATCTTTGCACTACGGGCCAAAGATATTCATCAGTTGGTCATGTTCATCTCAACACATGTACATCTTTGCACTACGGGCCAAAGATATTCATAAGAAAATCAACCATCTTTGCACTACAGGCCAAAGATATTCAGTTATATCATCATTTAGGACTGAGGATGATGAAAAATATTTTAAAAAAAACGAATCCAGTGAGACAAAAGAACAAATATTAAGGATTCGTACTTTAAACAATCCAAGTTCAAAAATACTCCATAATAAACTATTGTGGAGCAGAATTCAAAAATGAAGATCAAAACATAGATCCGATCAAAGATAGAAACCATAATAGACAATCTTGGACATAGAAAAGAAAATTTAATTTTTCTGTGAATAGTGTCATATTCATGAATAGTGCCGTATACGTGAATAGTGTCGTATACGTGAATAGTAACTCCGACACTGAAAGATAGAAATTCCACAAGAAAAATAATCATGCTTCGTGAATAGTACTCGTGAATAGTAACTCATGAATAGTAACTCGTGAACAGTAACTCATGAATAGTAACTCATGAATAATAACTTATGAATAGTAACTCCGACATGAAAAGAACGAAATTTCACAAAAAAAAATCTTACCAATATTCCGGCATAATGATATTGAAAGAAATAATATCATTTTAAAAAAAATAACATCCCTTACCTCGAAAAGATAGTACTTCTGACTGGAATACTGGATATAGTGCTAAAGGGAACTTGCACCGTATATCAATACTCAAAGTATCAAAATACTCACAAGAATACGCTCGATAATTTAGAGAGAGAAGTAGAGAGAAAACTTCAGTTTCTGGTGTGATTTTCAATTCTAACCTAAGCACTCTATTTATAGGAAAATACATAGAACACCAAAACAGAAAATTGAATATAATAATATATTTATAACCAAATTTTCCTTAGCCCACCACATCAAAAACACATTTATCACACAAAAATGAAAAACATGTTTAAAACAATTTTTGTTACAAAATCAATTCAGACTCAATAATCCGGAACTTCAATAATTCATAATAAATAGCCCTTTTATCAGAAAAATTCGAACCTTATGTCCATTCCATAGGAAATTTTAATTCTCTACAACTTTGCAGAAGAAAGTTTTTCCAAATTTCAAACAGAAATTGACCGAAATTCTAATACGGACGATTTTATAGGCTATAATCAAATTTTAGTAAAAAATTTTGTCCACCAACACACAAAACATGTGTTAAACATTTTTTATAACAAAAATACTCTTCCTCCTCATTTATTCATATATCCCACATTCATTGTAAAAATATCACCATTATTATATTATTAAAATATAATAATATATGAATTATTTTATCAGAAAAGATAAAATATCAATTTTCAACAATTGTCACATTAAAAATTTTCTCCATCTATATCCGCATAAAATGAATATTTTCCTTATCATATAAATTAATAATTAATTATTCACAAATAATATTACGTAATCACAATCATCGATAACCAGCGAGCCTAGAAAGAGGGCTTTCAATAAAGGATTTCTCCTTACTGGCGCGCAATTAGATGACCAAACCTCTCCTTAGACAGAACTTTCTAGACATTGCCAATAATTTTATCTAATAATATTATTCAAATAATATGAATTATTGATCTGATAATGAAAATACTGTGTAGTGACAATTATTGAAACAAAAATAATATAAAATATCAACGTAGTAATTATTGAATCAATAAAATATTGAACAGTAACTACTGTAACAATTATTGAGTAATGTCTTCCTACGTAAGAATCAATAATTTGTGCAATACCGTGTGCTACCGTACAACAACGCATATTACTGTGTTTTAACCACCGGGTATTCCAACACTATTAACGGTAACAACTATGCCGTTATTTATAAACAACTTATACTTGTCATTTTCTTCATCCAATCGCTTTCTGTTATGGGGCCCACACAAGTCTCTTAATCGCATTTAATATTCCCGACGCAAAAGAATATTCCACGATCAAACGAATATTCTCCGACAACAATGAATATTTTATAACTGCTTGCTTATTTAAAATATTTGCGCATTTTACCCATACCTAACCACATTAATCAAATAAACCCTTACTATTTCAAAATAATAAATAAAGGAAATTCTATTTTATTTTAAAAAAATTCGGGGTCTTACAACCTCCCCTCCTTATGAAATTTCGTCCTCGAAATTGACGTACGTACCTGGTGTTTTGAAAAGGTGAAGATACCTCGTTTTTATTTCCGTTTCCAACTCCCAAGTCATTTCTTCAATAGCATGGTTCCTTCATAAAACTTTAACTTGTGGTATGACCTTTGTGCGTAGGACATGCTCCTTCTTATCCAAGATCTTGACAGGTACCTCCTCGTACGTTAAATCTTCGGCTATTTCGTCTAGTTCTAACTCAATAGCGTGGTTCGAGTCGTCCACATATTTACATAACATCGGTACGTGAAAAACATTACGAACGCGCGACATACTTGGCGGTAAAACGAATCTATAGGCAACAGTTCCTATTCGATCGAGGATTTCAAATAGACTAACAAATCGAAGGTTTGAAATTTCCTCTCATCGCCGATTCTCACTTTTGAAATAACGACTTCTTGCATCTTCTTCTTCATCAGCTCTGGTGTGTAGCTTGAACGATTTTAACTTTATCGATTAAAATCGATTCTACTCGTATATCATCACATGGGTACCTAGAGTTTTTATCTCTATTTCTATTATTTGTAAGTTATACAAAATGGGTCTTTGTATTCGACAATATCGCACTTGTACCCACATACGATCTTCTACTCAACACGTCAGCTACCACGTTCGCTTTTCCGGTATGGGTGGTAGAATATGTGCGAAATGAGTCTCCTTGAGTTCTTCAAGCTCTTCCCACATTCCTCGCTCCATTCGAATTTTGTATCTCTACGAGTCACCGAGTTAATGGAGTAGCGATTCGAGAAAATCTTTCCACGAATCTACGATAATAACCAACTAAGCCTAGAAAGCTACGTATTTCGATTACTAACTTAGGTTGCTCTCAACTGTGACTCATATCCCAATCTTGGATAGCACGTCATAATGGCACCTATCAGTTTACTACCGCACGAATATGGCGTCCCCTACGGAGAGTCTAGCTTCGGTGCATTCCACAAAAGAAGTCATCGGATAGAGGCTCGATTTATCAACTTTATAGTTGAATTTTTAACTCCCAAGTTCAATAGGAGCCATTCGATATGAGATTTTAGAAATGGGTTTTGTCTTCTACGGGTTCAAAGTCGATACAAAATTTAATATCACGCTCTGGGAGTAGGCCAGGAAATTCTTCAAGGAATACGTCAGGAAATTCACTAACAACAAAAATATCATTCAAATCTGACGTATTATTGTTCAAGTTCATAACATGGGCTAAGAAAACTTGACATTCGTTTTTCAATAAACGAATGACTTTATGGCTTGATATGAAAATGTTTGACTTCAATGGTTTGGTTGCTTGAATTTGAATAACAGGTTGCTTAGAAATATAAAAACTAACAACCTTACGAAAACAATCAATTTTGGCATGATGAGTAGTTAACCAATCAATCCCTAAAATCACATCAAAAGCAAGTATCTTTAAAGAGATAAGGTTAACAGGTAATGTGATTGTGCCAACTTGGATCAAACAAGATTTATAAACAGTGGATGTAATGAAAGTTTCTCCTATCGGAGTTTCCACAGATAGGTCAAAGTCTAATTTCTCCAGAGTCAAGTTTAAACGTTGAGCGCAAGCAAGAGAGATAAAAGAATGTGTAGAACCGGTATCTAATAATGTATAAACTTCGCAAGAATTTATAATTAACTAACTCGTGCTAACTTCGTTCGGGTTCCTCGCATTCTGACCAGTCACGACAAACGCTCTTCCAGGAACCGTTGACTTTGACTTTTCTAGGACAGCCTTTTGAGTCACCATCCCCGCTAGACTGGGTTTCGCTACCATACAATCTCGAGCGATATGACCTTTTCCACAATTATAACATACCTTGGAAGGCTGTGAACAGTTTGGACTTATATGTCCCTCTTCTCCGCATTTGTAGCATCTAACTGGTGGTCGTTCTCCTCCCCTAGAATTTGTTGCTAGTGCTACTGCCGACGTCTTCCCGTCATCGTTAAATCTTCTCTTCTTGAAATTTTTACTTGAGTTATTTCTTCTATTATCTTGGCCATGATTACCACCGAAGTGGTTACCTTCTGGCACGATAATTTCCTCCACGATGGTTATCATTGTCCTGATGGCCATTGCCACCGGTACGATTATCATCGAGTTGCTGGTCGCCCGGTTGAACATACTCATTATCTCGCTCTAATAATTGAGCCATGTTCACAACATCTGAATATAAACAAAGTTTGGGAGAAATGAGGTATTGACGTATTTCGGGTTTTAAACCTCGCAGAAACTTTCGCGTCATTCTCTCCTCGTTTAGTTTTGCATGAATTGTAGAAAGTTCCTAAACATACCATCATTCATCGTTTGATTGGTAGTGTTGTTTACAGGAGGAATATTGTCTTCCTATCGCACGTTCACCTGGTTGGAGATTGAAGGTGTCTCCACAGTCTCATTTACTCCACTGTTAACATTATCAGTTGCCATTCTCAAATACTGTCATAAAACAAGGGTAAATTAAACAAATTAACATACCACATAATATTCCTATACTCTGACCAACCAACAAATAAGCTTATGTAGGACATACTAGCGAAGGATTTACTCGTCTCTCCCTCCTAGTTCTATTCCCGATCTCCATGGAGATCATATCCCTAAGCTCGATACCAATCGTGACGCCCCAAAATAGGTCCAATCCATCCAACCTATTCTCGAGTCGCCAAATACATGGTATGTAAATAACTACAACTTTATTAATACATTTGTAAATGCAAAAAATACAACAACACATAAACTGTGAGCTTAAATACAAATATTATCTTCTAGACAATATCCATACCCAAATGAAGTCCTCATTACAATTATTGATACACTATTTTACAAAATAGTGAGGACTACTAAAACCACTGTCTTGAACCATCACTCTACACTTCGACTAGTTCCCGTTATATTCTCGCATCTTGAGAAGAAAAATGGAACAAAAAGGAAAAGGGTGAGCTCAACTAGCCCAGTAAAGAATATTATGACTAAGATAATGTACAACAAATTATCGTTAGTCCTCAACAAGGAAAAATCTGATAGAATACAATAGACAACAAGTTTTAGATCAACAACTGCAGCGGAAACAACAATTCATTAGAAGAGTTAAGTAGAGAATGAAATCTACTAACATCTATAAATTTAAAAGTCCATCATCAATATTTTATCCCTGTAACATAAATCAATATTCATCGTGAATCAAATATTCATCTTTGCACTACTAAAGCCAAAGATATTCATCATCCATTATGTTCATCTCAACACTGCTCATCTTTTTGCACTACTGGGCCAAAGATATTCATCGATTGGTCATGTTCATCTCAACACCTATACATCTTTGCACTACGGCCAAAGATATTCATAAGAAAATTAACCATCTTTGCACTACAGGCCAAAGATATTCAGTTATATCATCATTTAGGAGTGAGGATGATGAAAAATATTTTAAAGAAAAACGAATCCAGTGAGACAAAAGAACAAATATTAAGGATTCGTACTTTAAACAATCCAAGTTCAAAAATACTCCATAATAAACTATTGTGGAGCAGAATTCAAAAATGAAGATCAAAACATAGATCCGATCAAAGATAGAAACCATAATAGAGAAATCTTGGACATAGAAAAGAAAATTTAATTTTTACGTGAATAGTGTCATATTCATGAATAAAGGTCAGATATCGTGAATAGTGCCAGTATACGTGAATAAGTAACTCAATAATTTGAAAGATAGAAATTCCACAAGAAAAATAATCATGCTTCGTGAATAACTTCGTGAATAAGAATCATGAATAAGAATCAGTATAACTCATGAATAATAATTCATGAATAATAACTCGTGAATAGTAACTTATGAATAGTAACTCCGACATGAAAAGAACGAAATTTCACAAGAAAAATCTTACCAATATTCCGGCATAATGATATTGAAAGAAATAATATCATTTAAAAAAAAATAACATCCCTTACCTCAAAAAGATAAGTACTTGATTTGGAATATCTGGATATAGTCAAGGAACTTGCACAGATATAAGAACACTCAAAGTATCAAAATACTAACAAAAATACGCTCGATAATATAGAGAGAGAAGTAGAGAGAAAACTTCAGTTTCTGGTGTGATTTTCAATTCTAACCTAAGCACTATTTATAGGAAAATACTTAGAACACCAAAGTAGAAAATTGAATATAATAATATATTTATAACCAAATTTTCCTTAGCCCACCACATCAAAAACACATTTATCACACAAAAATGAAAAACATGTTTAAAACAATTTTTGTTACAAAATCAATTCAGACTCAATAATCCGGAACTTCAATAATTCTTAATAAGTAGCCCTTTTATCAGAAAAATTCGAACCTTATGTCCATTCCATAGGAATTTTTAATTCTCTACAACTTTGCAGAAGAAAATTTTTCCAAATTCCAAACAAAAATTGACCGAAATTCTCATACGGACGATTTTACAGTCTATAATCAAATTTTAGTCAAAAATTTTGTCCACCAACACACAAAATATGTGTTAAACATTTTTTGTAACAAAAATACTCTTCCTCATTTATTCATATATCCCACATTCATTGTAAAAATATCACCATTATTATATTATTAAAATATAATAATATATGAATTATTTTATCAGAAAAGTTAAAATATCAATTTTCAACAATTGTCACATTAAAAATTTTCTCCATCTATATCCGCATAAAATAAATATTTTTCTTATCATATAAATTAATAATTAATTATTCACAAATAATATTACAGAATCACAATATTGACAACCAGGCAGTTCCCAGGAAAGAGGGGGCTTTCCAATAAGGATTTCTCCTTAGTGGCGCGCAATTAGATGACCAAAACTCTCCTTAGACAGAACTTTCTAGACATTGCCAATAATGTTATCTAATAATATTATTCAAATAATATGAATTATTAATCTGATAATTAAAATACTATGCAGTATTAAAATAACAATAATATAAAATATCAATATAACAATTATTGAATCAATAAAATAAAATATTGAATAGTAACTACTGTAATAATTATTGAGTAGTGTCTTCTTACGTAAGAATCAATAGTTGGTGCAATACTGGTGCTTATCTTGCAACAACGCGTGTATTCGTGTTTTAACCAACGGGTATTCTAACAAAGATAATTCAGAATAATAACTACGCCAGTTATTTATAAACAACTTATACTTGTCGTTTTCTTCATCCAATTGCTTTCCGTTATAGGGGCCCATATAAATTTCGCACTGGTGCATTTAATATTCCCCAAGCAAAGAAGAATATTCCACGACCAAACGAATATTCCCCGACAACAATGAATATTTTTTATAACCACTTGCTTATTTAAAATATTTAGCATTTTACCCATAACTAACCACATTAATCAAATAAACCCTTACTATTTTAAAATAATAAATAAAGGAAATTCCATTTTATTTTAAAAAAAATCGGGGTCTTACAGATAGTGTCTTAGTAGTCCTTACTATTCTATAAAATAGTGTGTTAATAAATATAATGAGGACTTATTCTGAGAGTAGATATTGTCTAGAAGATAATATTTGTATTAAAACTCACAGCATGTATTTTGTCGTATTTTACACGACTGTTGTATAATTAAGTTGTATTTGAATTTTGTACCATGTATTTGACGACTCAAGATGGGTAATGTATACCTATTTTGGGGGCGTCACAATAAATTCGTATTTGAATCCCCTCTATCACACCTTCTCTCAATTTTCATTCAATATATCATATTTTTACACATGTAAATAGTATAATTAAAATTAATACCAGTCAACTAATTTATTATATTAAATTATATAATTATTTTAAAAATAAAAAGTAATCCAAAATTTTTTCACCATTTGGTAACATTGAAAATATTTTTTATAATTCCAATTTTTTGTTGAATTTATCTTAATATCATCAAGTAACATATTTTGATCATTACTGACAAAATTATTAAGACCAAATAATTAGTTTACTAAATAAAATGTACTCTGTATAATAAAGGGGAGCCAAATCTCATAAATTCAATCCTTCAATAATTAATATTTTATCATATAAACATGGTGAATAATTATTTTTCATTTTATATATGTTTTTGGTAACTATCCTTTATCTACCAAAACATTATTAGTTAATCTACTTTTATATATATATATATATATATATATATATATATATATATCATGTACTTATCTATCTTTTTAAGGCTCGTATTTAGGGAGGGTCTGTATTCATTTTGAAGAGATTCTTATTTTATCATTATTTTTCTCCTTCTATGTTTGTTTTATCTATTTGTGTAAATTTACCTCTATTTTTTTTTGCTTAAATACACTTTAGGCCTTAGGCCTTTAAGTTTTTTACTTTTTACACTTTAAACTTCAATATTTTAACTTTAAGACACTGAATCTCAAAATCTCTATATTTTTATAAATTTAACCTTTTAACTACCGAATTAAGCACTTCTTATCAGAATAAGTCATGTAACTCGAAATAAAGGGTAATGAAGTCTTTTAAGGATCTATATCGTTTACATTGACTTCAATTTTTCTTCATTATCATATACTAACCTTGTGACTACATTTTTTTTGTGCTTTTAAACATATTTGAGATCTTCTATCAATTCGAGAAATTAAGTTTTTTTAACGGTATATATATCATTTATATTGGATTTAATTTTTTTTATTCTATCACGCACTAACCACATGCCTATATTTTTGTGTTTTTAATATATTTTTGGAGTAAAATTATCCAAAATACTCTCATTCGAATCAATTAATATTACTCGTCGGTGGCCATAAGGTTTAATTTATAAAAAATTAAAGACAATAAGATTCAATGTCTTAAAGTTTCAACATTAGAGTTTATGTCGTAAAAAGTGAAAAATTAACTTGAACTTTTTTTAAAAAAATAAAAAAATAAAATTAGGGTTAGATTTTCTATTCCTTCTTAATTATGACAATTAATGGGTGAATTGATGATGAAATTGAGATCAAATTAAACTCAATACGTAACTTCAATGATGGTGAACTGATAGAGAAATCTACATACAGTGCAGTGTAACTTGTCCAGAAAGAAAATAAGTATTCATTATTTTAATGGGATAAATCAACTTTTGGTACCTGTACTGGGACACGACTTACAATTTGGTACCCGAAGTAAAAAAAGTTATAAACTGGTAATTGTACTCGAAAAATATTACACTCCGTTAAACATTAGGGACACGACTTACAATTTGGTACCCGAAGTGAAAACAGTTACAAACTGGTAATTGTACTCAAAAAATGTTGAAATTTGGTGCTTGTACTTTCTAATTTTTAAATAATCGTTAAAATTGATCCAATGGGAGAGACAAACATACAGAGAGAGAAGCGAAGTCGACGCGAAGAAGATCCTCGATGTGACACCCCCAAAATAGGTATACATCACCCATTCTGAGTCGTCAATAACATGATACAGAAACAACTACAACTTTATTAATACAACTCATAAACTGTGAGTTTAACTACAAATATTGTCATATAGACAATATACATACCCAACTAAGTCCTCATTATAATTATTTATACAATACTTTACAAAAATGGTGAGGACTACTAAAACAACTTCCTAGAACCTTCATTTCAGTACCCGACTAAGATTTCATTACATTCTCGCCTCCGAGAAGAAAAATGGAATAAAAAAAAAAGGCGAAGCTCAACTAGTCCAAGAATAATATTATGACTAAGATAATATAGAACAAATTATCGTTAGTCTTCAACAGGGAAAAATCTGATAGAATACAATAGACAACAAGTTTCAGATCAGCAACGGAAATAATAATTCATAGATGAGTTACGTAGAGAATGAAATCTACTATTATCTATGAATTTAAAAGTCCATCGTCAATATTTTATCCATGTAACATCAATCAATATTCATCTTGAATTAAATTTTCATCTTTGCACTCTGAGGTGCCAAAGATATTCATCGATCCATTCATGTTAATCTCAACACTGCTCATCTTTGCACTACTGGCCAAAGATATTCATTATAAAATCATTTATCTTTGCACTACGTGCCAAAGATATTCAATAATATCATCATTTATGATCGAGGATGATGAAAATATTTTAAAGGAAAGGAATCCAGTGAAACAAAATAAATATCAAGGATTCGTATTTAATTTATTTCATGTCCAAAAATACCTCATAAATAATCATAGTGAAGTAAAATTCAAGAATGATCAAAATATGGATACAATCAAAGCTAGTATCCATAATAGATATTTTGACGAAAAGAAAAAATTTCATTTTTGATGAATAGTCTTAGTATTCGTGAATAAGTAACCCGGAGACACAAAAAGTTCCAAATTTGATTAAAAGTTTAGATCAATACTTGATTATAATGATATTGAAAAAAATAATATCATATATGAAAAATAACATCCTTTACTTGAAAAGATAAGACTTTAATAAACAAACAGGATATAATTTATGACTTGAACTTGCACCTTATAAAGAACACTCAAAGTATCAAAATACTCACAAGAATACGCTTTCAATATATCGAGAGAGAAAGAGAGAGAAGATTTCAGTTTCTGGTGTGATTTTCAATTCTAACCTAATCACACCCTATTTATAGGAAAATGCTTAGAACACTAAAGCAGAAAATTTAATATAATATTAATATAATTACAAAATATTCAAGCCCACCTCTAGATAATTGAATTCAGCCATTAACATGCAAGTTAGGGCCACCAAAGTACAAAAAACGTTTTTCTAACAAAAATCATTTAAACTCCAAAATCAATTCACACCCGATATATCTAAAACTTCAATAATTCACAATAAATAGCCCTTTTTGTCGTAAAAAATTGAACCACGTATCCTTTCCATAAAAAATTTCATTCTCTACAACTTTGCGTAAGAAAGTTTTTCAAATTCCAAACAAAAATTGACCGAAATCCACAAAGCAGACGATTTTGTGCTATAATCAAATTTTTGATCAAGAATTGGGGTCTCACCGACACACAAAATATGTGTTAATCATTTAATGCCACAAAAATACTCTTCCTCCTCATATACTCATATATCTCACATTCATTGTAAAAATATCACCATCAATATATTATTAAAATAATATATTTAAATGAATTATTTTATCAGAAAAAGATAAAATATTAATTTTTAACAATTGTCACATTAAAAATTTTCTCCATCTATATCCACATAAAAATTAATATTTTCCTCATCATATAAATCAATAATTAATTATTCACAAATAATATTACAGAATCACATTATTGACAACTAGGCAGTTCTCAGGAAAGAGGGGGCTTTCAATAAGGATCTCCCCTCGACGTGGCGTAATTAGATGACCAAACCTCTCCTTGATGTAACTTTCTAGACATTGCCAATAATATTATCTAATAATATTATTCGGATAATATGAATTATTGTCTCGATAATAGAAAATATTCAGGCAAAGTGACAATTATTAAAATAACAATAATATAAAATATCAACGCAGCAATTATTGAATCAATAAAATAAAATCTTTGAGCGGTAATTCATCGTAATAATTATTGAGTAAGGCCTTCACGTAAGAATCAATAATTGGTGTAATCTACTATGCTACATCGTGTTTTAACCATGGGTATTCCTACAAAGATTAATGGTAATAACTACGCCGTTATTTATAACCAACTTATTCTTGCTGCTTTTTTTCATCTAATCTCTTTTCGTTATGGGGCCTACACAAGGTCGCTACCGTCGCATTTAATATTTCCGGCAGGTCCACAACCAAACGAATATTCCCCGTCAACAATGAATATTTTAAAATCACTTGCTTGTTTGAAATAATTGCGCATTTTACCCATAACTTACCACATTAATCAAATCAACCCTTACTATTTCAAGATAATAAATAGAGGAAATTTAATTTTATTAAATAATAAGTTGGTGTCTTACACTTGATGTTTTGTTCCATCTTTTCTTACCTCCCACATTCGCACCATTGCTCCACAGTGGCACCGACTTGAGAACTCTGGTGTAATCCATTCATTTTTATTGCATGAACTACAATCTTCTTCCCCACTTTCATTTACGATTCTACTCCAAGACGAGCTCATCCTTTCAATTAAACACTAAAAACCCTTTAATAAATATATGGGAACCAGTTATCAATGGAGAATCGAGACAAAAAGAATGAGAGGAGAAGAAAGACAGAAGAAGAGAACCCTAATTTTCAAAATGAATAAAGATGAAACCCCTCTTGTTTAATCAGTGTAACATTTTCGAAAGTACAATCATCGGTTTGTAATTTTTTCACTTGGTACCAAATTGTAAGTCGTGTCCCTAATATTTAATCGAGTGTAACATTTTTCGAGTACAATTACCAATTTATAACTTTTTTCACTTTAAATAATAAATTGTAAGTCGTGTTTCAATACAAGTACTAAAAATTGATTTATCCCTTATTTTAATACACCTCAGGTTTACAACATATAACAGCACAATGTCCCCTTTCGTGTGGAATAGAATACATTTTATGATTAATAATTTTTTTTATATATATTATATTTTTAATAATTATATTAATTAAAATTAAATAAATTAATATTAATTTAAAATTTAATATATCACCGTTTGATTTTAAATATCAAATTATATATCTAATTTTAAAATTAAAAAATAGTAAAATGATATCGCACACTTGCTAATTGATTTTTAACTAGTGTTCTTCTAATTTATTGATTACAACTCATAACAAATATTTATTTATATTATAAAGCAGAAAAGAAAGATAATAGTTAATTTTATGAGATTGTGATAAATTTATGCAAATTTATAATTATTAAATTTATTAATATAAAGAATTATTATGAATTATAGAAAACATTATTTATTATATATTTTTTCAAATAAATTATTATTAATATTTATCTACGTAATTTTTAGACAGATACTT
The DNA here is from genome assembly GCA_020205605.1 of Panax ginseng. NCBI lineage: Eukaryota > Viridiplantae > Streptophyta > Magnoliopsida > Apiales > Araliaceae > Panax > Panax ginseng. The sequence continues at coordinate 116,958,096 of CM035144.1, read as the reverse complement.
ATATAATAAGTATTGGCATCGTAATTTTATAAAATCTTCCTGGTAAAATTCAAATTCTTTCAAATATCTCTCTCAAATTTTTCCGCACGAAGCAAAAGACTGAAAAGAGACGTTCTTCTGATCCAATATCTCTCTCACCAGTTGTAGCGTTCTCAACACGCAGAAGGGATCCGAATAAAAATATCAAGGACCACATAACATTCGGTTACTGCCATACAAAGAAATAAAGCATAAAACCAAAGAAAATCCAGTCTCAAAGATGATGAATCACAGCAATAATAACAATAGTTCCTCTTTGGTATTGCTATTTTTGATCTTGCTCTTCGCGTTTTGTGAGTTAGGGTCTTGCAGAAACTACGATTTCATCAAGATGAAGAAGACTCTCGGTGGACTTAAGGGCATCCAAAACAGCGCTGAGATTGAAAGCATCGCTCGATTCGCCGTCCAAGAACACAATAAGGAGGTATTTATTTTGATTTTTCCGTTTGTATAACCTAATTCTGCAAATTCATGCTGCCGCATGTATTTCCTCCTTCAATTCATTAGCAGCTTATAAATGTATAAATAAAGTGGATATTTATTTATTTTGCTGGAAAAGATTTGTGCTTTCTTGTTCTTCTTAGCATAATTTATATGTCCATTTCTTTGGCGACTTAGATAAATTGCTTTTGTTGTCTTATTATTGATTTGTGGGTATTGGGTTCTTTTGCTCATCTAGTCTAAAGAAGGCTGATAATAGTAATTGAATGCAAAATGAAAACTGTTATAATACTTTCTTCAATGATTTTGATTTACTGATGTTCTGTAACTTCTGTTGAGTAAACTAGTTTGGAGACGTTTTAGCACAGTAACATGTATATAAGTATGTTTCACTTTTAAATTTTTGGATTGGAAGATTTATTTCTAGGTCCTTGGTTCCAAACCCCCCATACCTATGCCAAACTTACCTATCAAAATATGTTTATTTATGTGAACTTTTGTACAGAATTCCCTTCTTGAGTTTGCCAGAGTGGTCAAGGCCAATGAACAGGTGGTAGCTGGTAAGATGTACCATCTTACCTTGGAGGCAATTGATGCTGGTAAGAAAAAAATCTATGAAGCCAAAGTTTGGGTCAAGCCCTGGATGAACTTCAAGCAGTTGCAGGAATTCAAGCACGCCAATGATGTCCCCTTGTTCACTTCTTCAGACCTCGGTGTTATACGAGGTAGTGCATCACTCTATATATTTTGGAAAACTTGGTCATAAGGGCTACAGAACAATATTCATGTCAATAGGTATTCCGTGTGTGCATATATACTTGTATAGTTGTATGGTTGTTTATCTGCGTTTTAGTTTTTGGGGATGGTGGTATTAGTGTATTACTGGTATCCAAGCACATAGATTCTGGCATATTCCCACGTCTACAGATAGTATCTCATGAGTAAGCTGTTCTGTTATAACTTTTGATCATATATTGAGTTAATCTCATTCGATATAAGTTTGACAGCTGTTTTAAAGCTAATGTGCAAAGACATTTGTCATTGTTAGTGTTGCTTAAATAGTGTACTAAATAAGATAGAGATGATATTTGTTGATTGCATTATGAGATCTATTTAGTTTATACAAGGGCATAAATGACTCTTGTTTGGTTTGACTATCCCTTCAATAAATGTTTTCAACTATCTTTACTGTTGACTATTGATTTTGTGGAAATCAAGCCGATGCTAATGTATTTGATCCACAGTTTGGGGAATAATCTTTTTTCCCAACTAATTTGGGCACTAATTCTTTTCCCCAACTAGACATCATTAGACTGAAAGTTTAAAACTGACCCTCCTATTTGTAGTTTTTTTACAAACCCCTTCCTTCAATTTTTTTATAGCAAAACTCTCCCTCAAACTTACGTTAGTACTAAAAAAGAGACCCTCCTGACTTCTTCGTCTAAAAAAAATGACGGACGTTACTAATTTGGGACAGATGTTTGTGATGTCAATGTCACATGGCTACAATTAGGGGCAATATAGTCTTTACACAAAAAAACCTTGCCATTCCAATCTGAATTACCGCTGTCCATCATCTTCATCCCAACCTCTACCAACAAAGTGCTAGCCGCAACCCCCCATCGCTGCCGAAAGGATCAACATAAAAGTGACGGATAGAAGCCCAACCTTTCTATAACAGCAAATTTCCACTTATCTTAACCCAATTCTAGCCCCATAAATTCTGCAATTCAAACCCAGATTCAATCAAACTAAAAAGCCCCAAATACAAAAAATTGGTTAGTATTACTAAGAAATTTGACAAGACCCAAAATGAGATTGGGTATCAAAGCCAACCAAAGGAAAGAAAGAAAGGGGGTGGGGGTAGGGAGTTGTTACCGTTTATGTTGATTTCTTCAACTCCAAAGTCCTATTGTCTCGCCGAAAATTGTTAGGGTGTGTAGAGAGAGTATCGCGGCGGAGCAGGTTATGTTTTGGAATCATGTGTTAGGCTCTCTTTGCCATTCGGCCTTTCACAATATTGTGTGTGCGCAGAAGGCAATCTAGGCCATTCGATGACAGAATTGAGGAAATCAAGATATACCCGTGTCGTCTAGCCTCTCTCCTTTCCACTAATTTGGGGACTTTGTTTCTTAACCAGAAAATCAAAAGACAAAAGGAAGGAGAGAACACTGATTTGATTTTGGACAGACTAGCAATTTTTGGTGGCAAAGCTGAAGAGGATGTGGTGGTTCCTGTGAATAGTGAAGAGAGGAAGATGAAAGACGAAGAGCTCAGATTTTCTTTTTTGAAAGATTGATTTGTTTTTTTTTAAGTTGCTGTTTTGTTCTTTTAATTGCTTTTTTGTTTTGTTTTGATTTGTTTTCCTTTTTGACCTTTTTATTGCAGATGTTTGCTCATTTAATTCCTGATTGTGCTCATTTAATTGTTGGCTTTATGTTTGGAGTTCTCTTTAAATTTTAATATGCAAGTGTATTAGATTACATTTTTAATTTTAATATGCAATTGTTTAATTACTATATTTTCCTCATTATTGCACATGTGCCACGCACATGCTAGATCCCGTCACTTTTTTTTATAAAAAAAATGTTAATAGGGTCCTTTTTTTAGTACTTACACAACTTTAAGGGTGAGTTATGCAAAAAAAAGAGTTTTGAGGAAGGGGTTTGTAAAAAAACTACAAATAGGAGGGTCAGTTTTGCAATTCAGTCGCATCATTATTTTGGTGTTATTGTTACCAGACATTGTATTGCTTGGATCTCGGATCATAAATTGAGCCTGGAAAGGAAAGGAAGTATTTTTTTTCTAGTGTTCTTTACATGTAATGTAGTGAACGGAAATGTGATTGTGATGATTTTCTCACTGTGAGAAGATCTTCAGGGGTTTCATCTGTCATGGTTTACGTTGTTGCCGCCTCACATTGCTGCAAAAATTCTTCATTGACTATGAATCTCTGTTGGTTCTGAATTATAGTCGTGTTTGGTAGTGTTGAAGAGAAATTGAAACTCAGTGCACTTGTAGTGTCCCTCATATTAGTTTAGTTCCCTGTCCGAAAGGGTTCCTGTGGAACTATCTTGGCTCTTGGCACCAGAACTAATGTGATGTCAAATGACTTTTGACTTTTTGCTAACGTGGACCTTTCCCTTGTAGACACTTCACAACTTGTTATTATAGACAATACTTTTGGCTATCGATTTACTGGACCCTGCTGTAAAACAGGACCACAAACAATGTTGCATTGGTCCAAGATGCACTTCGTGCTGTGCAATCTGTCCCAGAAGGCATCCAACTCTTTGATCCCCCATATGAACTTTTAGAGATCCTACTGGCTGAGGCCAATGTCTAAATTATAGTTTTGATTACACGTTGCCGAGCTCTTTCTATATACATTTCTGGCCAACGTGCTATGCATATGTGAAATTATTTTAGGCGAGTTCATATCATAAATTCTGAAGTTGCTTCTTGCACGTGCAGGTCACTGAAAATTATGCCGACTTTGATTAGCTTCTAAAGGGTTGGGGGGGAAGCAAGTAGGCAAGATTCAAAGTTATTGTCAGTAACAACATTGAGGGGAAGTTCCACGTTCAGTATTGTCATTTGGAATAATATCACTCCTGAAAGTGTTGATCTTCTTCATATTTCGAATACTCTGCTTAACATGTTCTAGTATTTAAATAAAGTAGCAATTGGCTGCTAGCCTGTTCAGTTGTAAATATATGAACTGACATTATGACTGCTGCTATACTATTACTGTGTTGGGGCTTTATATAGTTTCTGTAATTTTCTTCTAGTGCTGTTGTGAGATGTGACTTTCAACTTCTAAGCACAATATGGGCTCTTCTGTTTTTTGTTTTTCTATATAAACCAACCAACCTTGTGGTGATGAACTGTCTCCAGAGAATGTGATATCAAATTTAAGTTTGAAGTTGGACCGATTTATTCCTTGTTTTCTGTGAGGATTAATAATATTAGCTGATGCCCACAAATGCAACACTGAATAGATTTGCCGAAAGGCAAAATGCACGTGTGTAAAGATATCAGGAACATAATATTTGCCGGCCGGCAGCTGATATTTGCTCACAAATCTTGTCATGTCAAAAGTTTTAGTCTTGACTATTATAAATTGTTTTGCATTTGATTTCTCTGTGCGGGTTAATCATGAACTAGAGATCGATCGAAAGTGGAGGACACTGTTGCTTGACAATCCAAATGCGGATGAAACTGAATTACAAGTCGCATTCAAGTCTTGCATATGCATATCCACCATGCATGCCAATATAGGATTCCACAATTTACTGGATCCATTTTCTTCATATTATTGCATGTGCGCCTTTGCATTGGTTATATATATATATATATATATATATAGATGCTAAAACATATATGTCAAATTCTATGAAGATGGTAAAACGCGTAGGATTTGCATCTTCATAGAATTTGACATATATGTTTTAGCATCTATATATATATATATATATATATATATATATATATATATATATATATCCATCAATCCTACCTCATCAGATAATTTTTTATTAATAATTTTAGACAATTAATATTGTCAGAGCAAAAATATATTATTGTTAGAATAACAAGTGTCGTTAAATATTGTCACTAAAGCAATTGTAAAAGCTTTTAAATATATTTTTACTATGATGGTATTATTTTTGATAAAATATCAAACTGCCTTACTTTAACACTATCAAATTCATTTCATAATCTGCTATTTTGGAAAAAAATGTATATATATATATGAACTAGTTAAAACTAGGTACGTAACTTATATTAGTTCAGATAAGATCTGACCTAATCCAAAACAAAGAAATTAAAATAACCAGCTTTTGGAATTACTACTAATAATTTATACCAAGATATGCTCTAGCCTCTAGGCAAAGAAAAAAGAATCATTAGAATCCTGAATATATCATGGGAATTATTAATTATTGCATAAAAAACTAAGTTATTAGACAGTGGGAAGTGATTCAGTTGTTGATTTGCCAGCTTGTTGAAAGCCTCCTATTGTTACTAGCTAGGATAATAATATGTTCCGCTTTAGAGTGCGTAAATAATAGTACTTCATCCATTCTAAATTATATATAATACCATTATTAACTTGTAAAAATTAATTTAAAATATTTTTAAATTCAAAATTGATATGATTTATAAAAAAAATATGAGAAAATAAATTGTAAATAATTGATAGTACTTTAATTTTAGATAGTTCACAATATTTATTGTTGTATTGATTAAAACCTAAATGAATATATGTTAATTTTGAGAATGAAAATATTACATCTTGACTTTAAAAAGTCAATAATAATTGTATATTTTGGAAGGCTTATCCATAATTATGATTACGCTGGCTGTTGCACATCATGCCAACCCTAGTGACTTCCATGCAGATTAATTAATAATTATGTTCCAAGCTAGTGACAATTGTATTGTAGGCATTATATATCCAACCTCATCAAGAGCCCTCGATTTGTGTTGTAAGAGAAAGAGAGATTTGTGTGCTGCCTCTAGCTAGCTATAAATACATAACATAGTGATTTAATGTTAACTGTGGTCGATCAGAACTAGTGTGGTTGTTTTGGAGGATCTTTAGGATTTGAAAACCCTAATTTTTTTTATTTTTTATTTTTATTTTTTTGCTATGCAACCTGACTCTTGGTAAATGTTACTCCTTATCCCAAAAACAGAGAACACAGTGTATAGATCATTCGCCAGTATTTTTATTTCACAAATTAAAAGAGTTATATTTTAATTAATAATATAATAATTAATATAAGATGATACAATATTCTCAAACGCTATTATATATGTCATCATTACTAAACAATTTATAAATTTTATGGATAAATATGATGATTTTTTTTAATATTATTATAAATTTTGCAAATAAGGCTCCTGGAAGTATCTTAATTGAATTAAGATTGGTTTTGGATTCGTCTCTCTCTCTCTTCATTTCAAATTAAAGAAAATATATATTCTCCAAATCTATGCAAGGGCAAATATTATGCCAAAAGATGGATCAGTGGGAAGTAGTGGTGGATGCAACAAGCATAGACTAATTAATTAATTAATTAATTAACAGGCCAGTTCCAACTACCCATTTGTTTGGGTTAGGAAAAAATCTGAAACGCTAATTGGTCTTAATTAACAACCCATTAACTTTGTCTTTGGATATAATTCATGCATGCCAATAACTAGATTAAGAAGGTCATTGTTTATATATTGCCATCGACTTTGGTTTTATCAAAGGAAAACAAGAAAGAATTAATTACAGCAAACAAAAGCTTCAACAATATTGGGAATAATTAACTTCGTCAATAGCTAATTATAAACAGCAAACCAACAATATAGAGATCGAACTATAAATATAAAAGAAGGGTAAAAGAGTCCAATGTTTAGGGTTTTGGATACCTTACTTACATACCTTCCAATTTTGAATTTAGTGTGGTTTAAATACATTTTTTACATAATTTAAGAAGGAAAAAGTAGATGAGAGAAGATTATAGAGATAAGTTCTCATTGCATCCAGATCATAGACCCCAAAATTTTCTCTTTTTACTAAAAGTAATTAATTCACCATACTTAAGACTAAATATAGATTTTATATTTGTCACCTTCCTCCTCTACCTGATCCTCCATATATAAATGAAATGCGAAGATGTATATATGATGGGATCTAATATTCCTTTTTTGTATTAGTTTTATTTTGTTCAAAATTTGCCTTCGATCCCTTCTGTAATTATCTTATAGAGGCTATTAATTAAATAATTAATAGTATATTATATGATTCTATACAAAGTAAAACAGAATTTAATTAAGAATTTGTTCTCTAATCCATGAACTATATATATGTATATATATAGCTAAATGGCATGTCTATCAATCATCCAACAGTGACAAAAAGGAACTAACTAAGAAACTGAGGACGATGCTGTTCAAAGTACCAACAATTTGGCCACTTAAAAGTTAAATGTATGTTATTTAAGAGAGATATGTTATTTAAGATATATGTTTTAGATGCGTATTATATATATATATATATATATATATATATATATATGAAAAACAGATTCACAACATATATAATTAACTATATTTTGCCAATCTGTATGGAAAAAATTATCGTTATAGCCGGTTCGCTCCCTCCAGTTCGCTGGAGAAAACCGGGCTATATATATATATGGGCTATATGTATATCCACAGCTGTGTATTAATTACACAGTAGGACTATGAAGAAATTTTTTTGGGTTATAGCGATGGTTAACTGTCGCCATAGACCAGAATAGCTATGACGACGGATGAAACCGTCGCTATAATCCAAAAAACCGTCGCCATAGCCTATTGTGTAATACACGTACATATATTTTTTTCATATATATATATATATATATACTTTTTGTATGAAAGAGAAGGAAAATGATGTTGTACGTAAATGCAGATGTCATTAATTATGCATTGCTGATCAGATTCCGGCCACTGTTTACTTATATACGTATGGAACTAGGATCTTCTTTATTTTAAATGAATTGAAGAGTCTATTGTTTGTACGTATATTTCTCATCATTATTTCTCATATTCTTGATCACATTAAGCATTATATATATATATATATATATATATATATATATATATATATATAACATTAGAGCCCTCATGGACCTCACGGTTGTGATTGAACTGAAAATATTATTCTTGAACAAATCTTTTAATTTAATAATTAATTATTGTATGTAATTTTAAAGTATAATATACAAATATCTTTTTGACAGCGTATTAAAATATCAGCTTAAACTTTTAAAATTTAAATTTATTAATTATAAGCACATTAACAGGTAAATTAAGGACAAAATTTAAGAAAAAGTCGGAAGTCAAATAAAACTGTTATTTTTGGCATCAAAGGACTACATCAACGTACAATACTCTTTTCTTTTCTTTTTTAGAAGTATAAAGGAATTACAATACTATTATATATATATAGCTAACAAAATTGTTAATAGCTAATAAAAAGTGTATTAATTATATCCAACTAAAACACCACACCTTTGTGAAATTGATACCTGCAACTTGTTAACGTCAAGATCTTCTGTCACGTCCTAATCATGTAAGACGTCATGATCCCTTGCATAATAATAAATCGATCAACACCAAAAAGCTTCGCCTTCAACTGGCAGAGGAGAATAACTCAAAGCGTGAGAGTCAATCTGCGCGATCACAAGGTTAACAATGGAAGATAAAATATCTAGTGTATTGAGAGAGATAAAATTATCAGTTATATTTTCTTAGAATACTTCTTTGCTATGATATACTTCTTTGCTATGATATATACTATATATATATATACATATATATATATATATATGTAATTTAATTATAAACTGTATAATTAACTTGTGCTGGAATAATAAACTCTGGGCTAGCTAGAAATATCAATCATCATCTTTGAGGTAGAGATAGTAATATGACTAGTAAAAAGACAATTCATAAATATTTTAACTCGCTATATATAAAAATATAAATATAAATAACAATTTCCAAAGTCAAAATGACGACCAAGATTCCATTTTAGCAACCGCATGGAACATAAAAACAACTAGCCCACTAATCATAATAAGTGGAATCTGAATCATTCGTCATCAAAACTTGCTACGTGTGTAAAATAATTTATAAAGAGATTCAACCCTACGAAAAGGGCACAATAGTAATTTAATCAAAAAAAGTTATTCTCTTCATTTTCCATTTCACCATATTTTTCATTACAATTATATCCTAATATTATCAGGTTACAACAAGGATGAAACCCTAATTTCTAACAAAAGGAGAAAAAAATAAAAGGGAAAAAAAAGTTAAGGAGAGTGAAAGTACAAAAAAAACCCCTCTTCTATATCAGTTTCCCTTCCGTGGCTGCTCTGTAATTTCTCTGCTGTTTCTCTTTCTTTCTTTCTTTCTTTTCTATCCTTCTTTCTTCACTTCTTTGCTTTCTTCAATTCATTGTCTTTCATCAGATCATTCATTTGAAGCTTGGGGTTTCCATTGCAATCATTGGTGGTCCTGCACTAATAATGGCGAATGCGGGCGCCATGGCTGCTCTGTTTGCTTCATTCTTCTGCATCTCGATATCATTTGCTTCAATGTCTCCGATCATCATTACATTATTTCCGGTGGTATTTCCTTTCACGGGTTCAAGAATTGACTCGGCTTCATTCTCTTTGTATTCTTTGTATTTTCCCCATAGGACAGAGTACAGTCCCATCACAATCAAAATGGCTCCAAGAATTCTGAATTAAACACATAAAATTAAAAGATTAATTAATTGATGGGCAGGGAAGGGCAGGGCAGGAGCGTAAAAATATTAAAGATTTAATCTATTATTTTCTTGGGTAAGAAGACTTTTTATCAGGTGTGAGAAAATAATTAAATAATTACCCTCCGAGGTAGATCTTTTCGGCAAGAATGAAAGAGCCCATGATAGCAACAATGATCATCATCAAAGGACTGAAAGCTGTTACAAAGACCGGCCCTCTTTTCTCCATTACTAAACCTTGGACATAGTATGCAATGCTTGATGACACTATACCCTGAAATTTGAAAAGTAAATAATGAGCTTTAATTAATTATTATTTTCTTTCAAAATTAAAAAAATCCACACCCTCTCATAAATTAAAAGAAAGAGAAATGGATTGGGATTTACAGCATAGGCAGCAGCTAGAAGATTCATGTCGAATCCAATAGTCCAAACATTTGGTTTGTGTTCCATGGCAAAAGTGACAACAATTGATTGCAGAGTACCCATGAAGCACACTAGTGATGTCAATGACAGTGGAGCTGCATATCTCCTCATTGTAACATTCTGTACGTGTAATAAAATCAAATTCAAACAAATTAAACTCTTACTACCATGCATAAAATTTACTACATGTATATATTTTATAACTAATTAGTTACCTGGAGGATGAAGAAAGAAGCCCAGGCAAATGTGGCAATGATGAGTAGAATGGAACCTTTAACCCAATCTTTGTCGGTGTCGACGGCCGTGCCAGGGACATAGGATTTGTGGGGATGAATGTGTTTGGACCAAATCATTTCCACTACATTCCCTTTGTACAATGTCATCAACATGGCTCCAGCCACTGTCACTGCTGTTCCTGCTACTTTTGCTTGGCATCTAATTTTCTTCATGTCTAATATCTCCATCCTATATACATGCATATATAATAATTATCCCAATTTAATTTTCATTAATAATGTATATGTAGAAATATATAGTTGGTTGACTAATACTTATGATCATTGATTGTAGATTTAATTATATATACCGGCAGAGAACCGCCATGACGAATGTCATTGCGGGGAGCATGTTGCTCATGGCACATGAAAAAGTTGGCGATGTGAATTTCAGTCCCGCGTAGTAGAAGTTTTGATCAATCACCGGCCTATGAATTTCCATAACAAATAAAAATTCGAATTTCGTAACTAATATTGTATATATGATTAATCATATTGTAAAAGAAAATATATATATATATATATATATATATATATATATATATATATATATAATACAAAGACAGACTCACCCAAGCAGCCCCAGCACAAATATTTGCATGAAGATCGAAAATGTCATCTTTGGCCTTACTTTTCTGTAATTAACCATAAACACATGAATTATTAGTCCATGCATGTTTGATATTTGTTCTACGTACGTACTAATGATTATATATATGAAAATTAATGTGTGCGTACCTCTCAAGAACAAGAGCGAAGGGGGCAATTACTGCAGTAGCAAAAGAATGGCGATAGACGACGAGCACGTAGTGGCTCATTCCTCTGTTGAGAGAAACTTTGGTTATGATATTCATTCCTGCATATCCAAATTGCAAGGAAATCATGGCTATGTATGGCTTAGCCTTCTCCACAAAATTTCCGATACCGCTTATTTCCTCCATGATTAATGTATTTATGTTGCGTGTTGGTTATTTGAAGTGGAATTAAGAGGGGGAGCTAGAAAGAATTGGGAGAGATGGAGGAAAACACTACTTAAGAAGATGCTTAATTAATTTTGTTTGTCCTAAGAAATGTGAATGAAGGCACCCTCTATTTATAGGGTCATCCTCTATATATCCAAATATATAGTACGTACTAGTAATTCATAAAAACAAGTTAACAAAAAAAAACTATTACTTAAAAAGTTTTCACAAGAGTTTCAAGCGTGTGAGGTTCACTCAATACTCTTTACAATTGAATTGACCGTTGCACTAACAGTTAATGCATGCATGCATGCATCTAAAGAGTCTAGTCTTACAACACATCACGATCCTTCATTCGACAATCGAACTATTAAATAGTGAGATCGTCTTTAGTTTTCAGTATTACGCAGTTTAATATTGCGGATGAAATAAATTTCCAAAATTCCCTCCTTGTAAAAGTTCCACTTTTAAAAAAATACTATCCACAGTACTATTAACATGCGGACACTAAGTATGACAGGCCGGCCAACGATGTCGTATTGGCTAAATTTAGATTATTTTTTTTTAGTTTTCTAAACTACGCAGTATTAAACTGCGGATGCCAAATGACTTCGGTGCAAATGAATTCGAGACTGAGACGATTACTTCATGCTATCAAAAATTCCTTCGGGAGAAGGATTCGGTTATCGAAAATCTCATCGGGAGAAGGATTCGGCTATCGAAAATCCCTTCAAGAGTTAGGGATTAAATTATTAGATCATAGGTTTGTTCTGTTTTAAATTTTTACAGACCCAAAGTACTTCCTCCCGTTAATTTCTCAATATTTTCCAAAAAAAAATGAGTGTGTATATATAGAGATACTACTATTACTTGAGAATGACAGGAAGAGGGAATCGATGAGGAAGTCGATCTTTTGGGAGACTTGAAAACTATAAAAAGATTGAATTTGGCATCTGCACAGGAAACATTTGGCCATACCTAGTGTCCGCAGTTTAATACTGCGGACTGGAGACATTTACAAGGAGGGTATTTTGATCATTTGTCTCGTCCAAAGTATTAAACTGCGGACGGGAGCTCTATTAAACCGTTCGATCTTAACGTGAAGGGGTCACGATGTGTTGTAATGTTAGATTCTTTTTTACAAGATTTGCTATGGATAGATCACGATGTGTTGTACGGTTAGATTCTTTTTTATAACGTTTGTTATGAATGGATCTCCATGTATATATATATATATATATATATATATATATATATGTGTGTGTGTGTGTGTGTGTGTGTGTGTGTGTGTGTGTGTGTGTGTTAATTATGTGTACCACTTGGTGTATGTTTTTTATAATTGATTTCACATAATTTTCATTCCTTAGTGGTACGGGAACTGATTTGAAAGCTACTTAAATAAAAGTAAAGTTTAGGTAGTGTTTGCTGATGCTAATTAGTAATGGAGGAAATGGACTCCACCTCTTGAATCTGAGTCCGACACAACTTCACCCCACGATGCGCAGCGTTCCGTTACCTCTAATCCATCGGAACCCTTTTTGTTTTTGCACCCAAGTCATCATTCGATATATAAAATTTTTACAAATAAATATTTTTTGCTAACATATATAAATATTTATCTCAGATCTCAAATTTATCATCAAAATTTTATCATGCAAAGTTACTTGCCAAAAGTTGAACAAAATAAATAGTTTTTCATTTCCAATCTAATGAAAGATAGTAATCAGTATATTGCAATTAAGATAGATCAATAGTAATTAAGTACTTAGGCATCATTGATTAGATCGATGTTCATATATACTTCATAACAAATATGTTTAATTAGTATATAATTAAACATAGTCCACTTTTAATTCGCCTATCATCTTGTGTATATATATATATATATATATATATATATATAGGGAATTCATACATGGCCCAGTTATGGACACTTATTATAACAACCCACTTTTGGATAGTTGATCGACTTATTGGAAGGTTTAGATTGAATGCCATAATTGTCCAGTATTGCACAAGCTTTTACATTTTATTTTAATATATTACATTGCATGGTCATGGTCAATGTTGTCATTTAATAATTTTAAAATGATTTTTGAATATTAAAATACTCGGTAAACTTATTGAGCTTATACCAGTAGTGTATTTTTTTCGCATATTTCTCCATTTATGGGATGACTATATATTAAAATCACATTAAAAAATAAAAAATAGTCAACCCAAACACTGACTTATCTTAAATTCGACTAATTCTTTTAAAATCAAGTCTAATATATATATCCATGTCTTTACTACATGCATGCATACAATTATAAGATATTGTATTAATATTAATATTACAATATATCATAAGTATTAATATTTTGTAATATTGTATTATAATATTTTATAATATTATTATTAATACTTAATATTATAAGTATTAATATTTTTAATAATATTATAATATTAATACTTATGATATATTGTAATATTAATATTACAAAATAATAATATTATAATAATATTATTAATATATTAATATTAATAATATTATTATAATATTATTATTTTGTAATATTAATATTACAATATATCATAAGTATTAATATTATAATATTATTACAAAATATTAATACTATTAAACAAAATATATTAATAATATTATAAAATATTATAATATTATTACAAAATTTTAATACTTATGATATATTGTAATATTAGTCATACAATATTTTATAATATTATAACATTATTATAAAATATTATAACATTATTACAAAATATTAATACTTAAATTAATAATATTAATAATATTACAAAATATTATAATACAATATTACAAAATATTAATACTTATGATATATTGTAATATTAATATTAATACAATATCTTATAATTGTATGCATGCATGCAAGTAGTACATGGATATATATATTAGACTTGATTTCAAAAGAATTAATTTGACGGCATAAATTGTGCTTACCGGATTATTTTTTTTTTTTTAATGTGATTTTAATATGCCGAAATATCCCATAAATGGAGAAATATGTAGTAAAAATAACCCTACTTAAGACAAGTCAGGCTTACTGGAGTATTTTAATATTAAAAAAATCGCTTTAAAATTATTAAAATGACAACAATGACTCATGCAATGCAATATATTAAAATAAAAGCCAGAAAGTTCATGCTTTACCGGGCAATTATGGCATTCAATCTAAGCCTTCCATTGTTGATCAACTGGCCCAAAAGTGGGTCATATAATAATAATTCATGACAACCTATTGCTATGGATGGATTCCTATATATATATATATATATATATATATATATATATATATATATATATATGGGAGCCCTTCCATATGTTGCGGTTCTTTATAGTCTTAATCTGTGCAACACCCCTTTTTTGGACCGTTGATAAATTAAATTGATGGTTGCGATTAACTTTTCTATTTGATAAGCTAATACAAAGTTGTTGTGCACTAATTATTTACTGCATTTATTTCTATTTTAATAAGTGAGGCCCACGTAAAATTATATTGTCGTTATAGTTATAACAAATGAATATTTATTATTAAAATAATTCTAGTTAAGAGCTTCTACGGAACTACACATTTTTTTTTTTAATTTTTTTTATTTCTCCTAGTAAGTGCAATTTGATCGACCGGCATTAAAATAATAAAATAATCCTATTGAAAGAGCTTCTTAGAACTTTACATTTTTTTTTTTATTTCTCCACGTAGACAAAATGATACTGGTGGTATTAAAAATTGAAAAATAACCTAGTAAGACAAACTTTTGTCACTGGTGGTATTAAAAATTAAAAAAATAATAAAATTTAGTCTGACTTTGTCACGGCTGGTATTAAAAAATTGAAAAAAATAATTTTATTCAAGCAATTCGCTGCTAAACAGATTCGAACTTCATAACCTCGACCACCCGAGCACCACTGCCTAATTTATTAATTTCAACCAAGGATATATCTTTATATTAAAACTTCACCATCCCCCAAAATCTATATTCTTGCATTATTATTATATTACGATTTATTATTATTAATAAGTCTATATAATACATATGGGGGTTTTCTATTTAGAAATAAGTTAATATCTATATTTATTAAGCAATGATTATTAGTAATGATTTTATATATTAAGTAATGATTTTATTATTAAGAAATAATTTTATTATTAATAAAACTAGTGAAGTATAATAATAATGTGATTATCGAATTTATAAAAGTAGTGAAGTATTATTATAATAATAATAATGTGATTATCAATATTAGAAGTACAAATTATACCAATACTAATCTTCGCATAACATTAAGAGGAATAGTACATATTACATGTTCATTTTCATAAAATAAAAAAATATAGAATGATTAATACAACCGACGCCTATTTTTTTTGGCTCGAGGGAATCCTAACACTCGATAGTGATTTCGCTTATCGTGGTCGGTTTTAAAGCCACAAATTGCACATTTTCGATGAGTCTTAGAAGGAATGATTTCCTCGAGTGCACTCTTGAATCTAGATTGTTTTTTGCGGCCCTTTGTTTGAGAAATATTAGGCGGCAAAAATTCTTCTTCTTCTTCCACCTCTGCATCTTCATCGTCATTATCGTATCCCATATCATGATTTGGATCTCCAATCGTGCAATCAATGTTGTCATCCGCCGATTCGATAATATTCTCATCCGGATCATATTGGTCAACCAACTCTTTTCTCGTGCATTTAGTTTAAGAAACGGTTTTGTAACCTCGACCGAAAGAAGCCGCTTTCTTTCGCTAACTCCTCGGTAATCACCCATCAAATGATTATAGCACATTGCTTGATTTTGTATGAAGTCAGCAGATGTAGAGTTAAAGAGTAAGTCTTCACCATTGCTTTTGTTCGCGACTCTTGTCCACCAATGAAGGATCATGTCGGTCGGTATTTGTGAAATACTCTTTCTTTATGAAATATCTCAAGATGTACTGCATAATTCACCAGAGTGAGAAAATATTTGGTAGTTACATATTACCGATCCCGGTTTGTCGATTGTTGACACCTTCTTTATATCTTCCACCACTTTCGACAGATTCGCATTATACAATCGCATAAACCTTAGTATCGGTGACACACAACTCACTAAGTTTATGAACATTGTATTTCATGGAATCGACAAATGGACGTTGGAAACGTCTAAACATCTCTTTGTGTACACTTATGCAAGCATGAACTTCTAAAGATGAACCGAGTACCATAATCCTTTTACGATGTTTTGTTATGTAGTGGCCTTCCTCTCCCCCGATAGCTGTCTTTCTACGGCCTTTTGACTCTCTGAAGACAAAACATAGCATACATGTTGATGCATTAACATACTCATCAAAAAGGCATTCATGCTCTCGCTTCTTCCAAAGTGGTAGTCATTCATGGCAAAATATCTCTTTGTATATCTTGGAATCCATTTCGTCGTACATCATACAAACTTCCAAGCCATTCATTAGTATACAATTCATAGGAACTTATTAGAATATGCCAACGCTTCTTCAAATTCCTCGATGGACAATGAGTTATACATCTGAGTTGTTAAAATTATTTTTGAGCGATGGGTGCTCGTAATAAATATGATGCAATTTTTCAAGAAATTTATTGCTAATATGCCAAGAAACACAATAAATGATAACTAGTTGAAGAATCAGTAGCAATAGCATTACTCGTGGCTCTGTCTTGATCGGTGATGATGGTTGTAGGTGCCTTGTAGTCCATGGCTTCAAGCCGTATCTGTAATACCCAAACGAAAAGTGTCCTTTGTCTCGTCTCGTAATAATTGTAAATCCAAACAATATAGACCGATAATGGTGGTTGACCCAAACAAATGGAACAAACGGCATGCCATACTTATTTGTCCCGGTATGTCTTTATCAAATGTCACAACATCTCCGAACCGTTGATATATAAACCTTGATCGGCGTCAACCCACAAAATACAAGCTATGCGGTTGTTTTCACCGGGTTTCACTCGGAAAAAAAATTTGCTGGCACTTCCGGATGAAAGTTTGTTCAAATGATTGACAGCAGCTTGTGCATCATTTTCATCTGCAGAATCACACCTTAAATCTCGCACCACATTCTCAACATTGGCATTAGAGAAAGGAACATTTTGCAAACCACTTCCCATTGTGCTCAAAACATTCATCATCTTACTAGGACCAATACCAGACTTATTTAAAGTGTCAATTAAATTTCTTGCAACAAGAGTAATATTTCTGTTTCTCTATCAAATCTGCTTTGGTGGGGGTCACTAAGTGATGATTGTGCTCTAATTCAACAATAGAAATACACCAATTGTCTTCTTTCTTATTGTGGACAACATATATTCTAGCTTTGCACATTGTTCGTCCTATCGAGTCTCTCTGTCTAGTTATTTTATTACTACTATCTTCATCATCGTAAACTCTTGCCAACAATTGGTGTCTCGACTTTTCTTACATACATACCGCTAGATCTCGATATCATTCAGATATTAGCATGTTTATGACTAGTTGCAATTTAATCTCAAATCCATTTTGAAAGATATGATCTATAAAAATATTCAACCTCTTCCAACGTACAAAATAATTGACCAATGTACGGAACAATATCAGATTTGTTACTTTCAACTTCACTGACAAATTCAGATGTATTATATGACATTTTGAAAAACTTACTTGTGAATAATAGTGATGAATTTTGCTCGATCAGAACTTCAACTTGATTTTCTGAAGTGAAAGTGGGCAACCAGATGAAACAAATTATGATTAGAGGTGAAAAGAGAAAATAATATCAGAGAACAAATTCGGGTTCATGGAGAAGAAGATAACTTGAGAAAATAGCAGCTTCCTAGATAATATTTAAAGGTAAAAAGACCAAATTACGATCTGACTTTATAATAATAATAATAATGGTAATAAACTAATAAAAAAAAGTACATGTTTATAATATGGAGCGGCTTTATACTCAATTCGTAATAATAATATAATAATAATAATAATCGAATAATTATAATAAAATATTGAAAAAATTAATTTGGGGAAATGGGTTTGTTTTAAGATATATACAAATCCAATGTAAATTAAAACAATAGGCCCGTGGTGCTTTCGGGTGGTCATATGACGAGGATTGGTGCTTGAGGTCGCGATTTGAATCTGCTTTTAGCAAATGAATAGTTTGGGATCCGATTTTTTTTATTTCAATTTGTCATTGGGAAAGTTTCATCTACCGTAGAAGTCTTGTTTACATAAGTTAAGGGATGAATATTTGTCATCTAGTAGGATGCTTTTTATTTATTTTTTATTTTAATTTCTTTGAGTCATCATTATCTGATGGAGAAAAGAAGATAAAAAAAATTAAAAAAGCTAAAGCCGGTTTAAATTTCAGACTGGAAAAAAAAAAAAAAAAAAAAAAACTTTTGCAAAGATAGCATGCATTGATAAGTATTTATTTTATTAGTATTTTTATTTATTGTTTTTATTTTATTCTAGTGTACTCAATTGTTCACTTATTGTTTTAATTTATTTTTCTTCTTATTATTTTTTGTTTTTAATAGTTTGCTTTTATTAGTTTTTAATGCATGTTAATATTATTACATTATATACATGCATGTTATTATTACATGCATGTTGTTCAGCTTTTTTAATGCATGTTAGTGTGTATTGTTATTCTTGTCATTTTGCAAAGATGTTACTTTCAACTTCATTTTGTCATGCATCTTAATACTAATATGGAATTGATGTATTTTTTAGGTAAAAGATGGATAGTTGGGAATATGGACCAATTGATCCAGTGTTCGCATGATCAACAAGATCATGTATCGATGACATATATCATGGGAGAGATAGGGAAAACTAGGCTCGGTCGATATCTCGATCGTAAATATAATCGATTGGGCTTTGACAAAAGAACAAAAAATCCTTTTAGATAAATGTGGATTTGGAGTATTTAGTTTTCAAGGTGTTGTACACCAAATTGATCTTGTCCGATATCCGCCTTAGTCGAGAGATGGCGGCAGGAGACCAATACTTTTCATTTAAACTGTGGAGAAATAACAATCACGTTAGAGAATGTTCACTTTATTTTTGGGTTACCGATGGTGGGAAAGCCCTTAACTTGGGTCCCTCATTGTCACCAATTTGAATTATTTTAGGGATTGTTTTGGAGATAAATTAATGGTGAATATTTTAGTTCAAAAAACGCAAAGGCAATTTCATTAGTGTGGTTGCACGAACATTTTAATAAATATCCCGAGAATGAAAGTAAAGATGTCAGAGGCGACACACAAAGGCATACATGTTGTGGTTGTGTGGGGCAATATTATTCCTAATAGGAATAGAAAGAAATGTGCACCTACGATATATGTCTTTTATTGCCAGCATTTGAAGATTGTGTAACTTACTCTCTTGGGGGCGACAGCAGTGTTAGCATATTTGTACGAGATCTTTATATCTTCGCTACTTAGGAAAGGAGTTAAATACATTAATGGTTGTGTTACATTGTTACAAATTTGGGCTTATAAGCGTGTAAGTATTGGAAAGCCAAACCCTTGGCCACAATCATCATTATGGTTACCTAGGGCTTTAGCATGGTCTATTTTGGAGCCCAGCCATTACCTGGTAGGCGTGAGAATCCCCATCACCATTTGTCATTTTTCCGAGGGAGTTAGATATTAAAGTCTATGTGGGATGTGGTTTGGCGGCCTTACATAATGTGGGATGATGATATCGATTGGATTTAATTTTGAAGGCGGGTTGTTGGGATCGGTGGGGTCCCTTGATCCACTTTGATATTGTGGAATTTCGGATCTTGGGGATAGTGTGATGAGATAGTTTGGGTTCATGCAAGGCATACCATCAATGACCAAAAACCACGGTGACCTTAGGAAGGAGAAAAATTTAAATCTATTGATGTCGAGGATTGCATGGCCTTGAGAGGGGAATATATTTCGATGTGGGAGGCATACATGGATCATCTCGAAGGACAACAAACTGAAATTTCTAATTATGTCCCAATAGATGATTACATGGTCTGGTATAGGAAAATTACAAGTTGGAAAATTCATTTAAGCCTCGACGCTGAGCAAATGACGACCACGGCGGTTGTTATGAGCCTCGGATCATTTACAACCAACAACACCTTATTCAAATGGTATAAAATTATATTCTTCTTTAATAAATCATGTATTGGAGTAAATACTTAATATTACATTTATTCATATTTATTGTTAATAATATTTGTTTGTGTTTATCTTATATGACAGGTTGAGAGTCTGCAAAAGTCGTTACTTGATAAATTTTCAAGATTTACTCATTTTGCCTCCCAGAGTTGGTTCGCAAAAAATAATTGAGATTTCAATACATACTATACGACTTCAAGCAAGAGGTAAACAAATACCTCGATAGGGGGTCCCATAAATTTTGGACCACACAGTCCCAATACACACAACTCAATGAAGGGCTTGGAAAAACAAACTGATTATGTTGTACAAGAGAGCTACATACCCACCCCACAAGTAATTGAGGAGAGCTCCATTCCTACCACCCAAGCCTACGAGGAGTGTTACATTCCAACCTTCCAAACCTATGAGGAGTGTTACATTCCAACCAACTCTTCATTCATGGACTTTTCGACGCTTGAGGATCTAGTTCACAAAAGGTATATATAGTTATGTTAATAGTGATGGTTTTAATTATTATTGCTATATAATAATAATGTACATTTTTAGGTCTCTCAATCAGTACAAGATGCGGAGACCACATCTCTTATGGACCAAAAGGGTCCTTATCCAAAAGACTTAAAGATTGGAAGGAGACATTTGTAAATAAACATATGTTTGAAAAGCGTGGTGGCACCAGGAAGGGATTTATATCCTTTATCACATCCGCGCCAGTTATATGAATTAGAACACAATGCGCAAAGTGCAATCCTTAGGGCCACTGAGAGTTGGATATTGAGCACGTCATCGACGCTTATATGTTATTCTTCACGAGACAGAGAGGAATACTACTAAGTCGCGGGGAATCAAAGGTGGTCCCAATTTGGTTTCATGAATTCATTCTTCATGCATCTTAAGGGGGGCTATGTGCCTGCACTAACGTGAATAATCTTGCATGGAGTTTTTTGTGATCCGTATGTTAACCAAGATGTTGGTCCACCTTTACACGAATGCAAATACATATTAAATGTAGGTGTGTGTAGTACCAATCAACGCCATTTTGTCTTGTTCCTATTCGCGATTGAAGATTGGATGGTTACCATAATCGATTTCAAGACTACAATGACACTAAGTATATTAAGTTACATGAAATGTACTTTAATTCGTTAAAGTTGCGGTATGTTTAGTTTTAAAATATTTTGATTTTATAATGTCCTTTAATATTAAAAATTATTAACCAACTACTTTTGTACACGCAGTACATTTGATACCATTTTGTTTGCGAAATGATAATCCGACGCGTGAGTGGCCCAATGCAGAATTATTGTGCAGACCTTAAAGATTCAATCAAAACAACACAACAACTCGGACTGTGGCATTTTTTGTATGTAAGTATGTTGAATTGCTTCGTTAGGGCCAATGGTAATATTTACAAGAGAAGTGGTCCTTGGAAGATGTCACGATCTTTTCGTTATCAAGCGTCGCATTTTGGGAGCTCTACAAGAAATCCGCAAGATTACTTCCTAGCCCTCGAGATATATGTAACTTATCAACATTATCTAATGTATATATTAATTAATAAGAATGTCTATTTGGTTGAACTTTATGGGATTTTCAAATTCATAACTTAGTAATATGAATATTATTGAATCACATAAAACTACTTCATATTATTAATAATCTGAAAAAAATATCTATTTTGTTGAATCTGTATGCATATTTTTATTGACTAATATTAATAATCACATTATTTATATTAATATTAAAATCATTATTAATATTATTTTTAATAATAGTAATATATGAATATAATAATAATAGTAATACATGAATATAAAATCATTATTTATATTTTATTAAAGAATGATATTTTTTAATATATTAATAATCCTTTTATTGATATTATTACAAAAATAAGAAAAAATATTAAAGGGGATAATAATAAATATAGATATTAACTTATTTCTAAATAGAAAACCCCCATAATATAGATTTTGGGGGATGGTGAAGTTTTAATATAAAGATATATCCTTGGTTGAAATTAACAGCTAGGCCCGTGGTGCTCGGGTGGTCATATAACGAGTGTTTGGAGTTTGAGGCTACGAGTTCGAATCTGTTTAGTAGTGAATTGCTTGAATAAAATTATTTTTTTCAATTTTTTAATACCGGTAGTGACAAAATTAATCTACGTATTATTTTTTTTCAATTTTTTAATACCGGTAGTGACAAGCTTTTTACTACGTAGGTTATTTTTTCAATTTTTAATACAGTAGTATCAAACTGTCTTAAGGTACGGATTATTTTATTATTTTAATGCCACCAGTATCACTGTCTGGACTCGGGAGAGAAAAAAAAAAAAAAAAAAAATGTGTAAAGTTCGGTAGAAGCTCTTACGGTCGGATTATTTTATTATTTTAATGCCGGTAGTATCACTGTCTGCAAGTGGGAGAAATAAAAAAATTAAAAAAAAAATGTGTGTGTAGTGTAGAAGCTCTTCCTAGGATTATTTTAATAATAAATATTCACTTTTATAACTATCTCGACAATATAATTTTACGTGGGCCTCACTTATTAAAATAGGTTTAATGCGGGTAAATAATTAGGCACAACAACCTGTGCCGGCTTATCAAATAGAAAAGTTAATCGCAGCCATCAATTTAATTTATCAACGGTCTAAAAAGGGGGTGTTACACAGTACTCATAACAACCGGTTGCTATGGAAGGGCTCTCTATATATATAAGGCAAAACAAATTTGCATCGTTTTGATTTATTCTCGCGCGCGCGGTTCTTTGATCATTTCTGTTTCAAGTTTTTGATTCCCCTCCCGGATAAGTTATTTTATCTCCGGAAAGTTACAACTTTTAATTTCTTGTTTGGAGAGTGAAATGGGATAAATTCTTCCTTGGATTTGAGGATAATATATTAAGTTCTTTCTAATTTTCCTTTATGTATAAAAATACGATTTCATACGCAAGCATTTTTCATGCCAATGGATAAAATAATATCATGCATGCATGGCCAAATTAAAGGGAGAACGAACATAAAGGAAGATTTGGAAGCATATTGAATTTACATAATTATGCTTTTCAGGAGGAATTTCAAGATACGAATTTAATTAGGATTCGAAGTTCTTGATTATCTGAAAAGCATATATACTTATCAAATTCAGTATACTGATCATGCATATATATTGCAACGAAAAAAGTTTAATATATTTTGATTAATTTCACATCTGGATTTATAGTTTTGCATATATGAGACTGAAAATTCTCTGCCAACTCTAAAAATATAATAAACTCCTATTTATTATTCTTACAATATATATAGGCTTTAAGAAGTTTAAGAGCATTTTATTTTATTGTAGGGATACATATATATATAGTATTGAGATCGATTAGGGCTATAAAGATGTTGCAATTATTCAGTAGTATCTTTTGTTTTTGCATGCGTCACCAAAAAGAATATATTAGTGACTCCAAACATTTCACCACTCGAGCCCAACCCCTTTTGGAGTTTGGTTGCTTGATGTGAATTGTTATCGGCATATGCCTCCAATAGGTGACAGTTTATTATTCTTGATTAAAATAATTAGGCTGCTATTAGTGGTAGATCATAATTAAGGATGTTGTGAGAGTAATAAAATATGAAAAATGATATATTTTTGTTATTTTATATATCAATTTTTTTTATTGTGAGTTACGTGGATATATAAATTTAATTGGTAACATTTTTATAATGTATTTAATATACTGTACTAATTTTATAATTATATCTAATTTTATATATTGATATACCCAATCATAATTCAACAGAAATCCAGAATTCATAAAATATATCTGAAAGTGTACGGTCTTAATATATGAACCGGTCCATATTGATGCTGAAGGAACAAATTGTCCCAAAATAAAGATGCATTGATTAGGCTACCACTAGTAACTGTCTTACAGAGATTCCTTGGAGAAGATGAGATAACGTACGTTCACATAAGTCTGGCCTTTCTAGTTCTAGATAAAGATATATAGACTGGCTAGGGGATCGATCGATAAGATTGGAAAATTAGAATATCAATCTGTTAGGGATATAAATATTTGGGCCCAAGTATCTATGTGGAATTCTTTTTTGGCATTTGGAGTATTTTAAAAAATCTTGGATTCTTAATTATATTTAATTTCCATTTATAAAAAGATTAGGAAATCTTATACAATCTCATATTATACCTAATGTGAAATTCTAATCCAATACGGAAAAACACTCTATAGAGGTGATGAGATCACTATAAATACAAAATTTTATCCTGATTCTAAGGTACACGCACAACTCATTATTATTTTTCAGCACTAGAGATGTACTTATTCTCACACCGGAGCTATCACCCGGCGGCACAAGTCGTCAAGCTTTTGGTGTGCTTACTGTTTCTGTGCAGGATTAGACGCACTTTTGGTAATTGAGGCGCGTGGATGAATCTTGCACATCCTTCGGGACGGACCATCGTCCTCCCGAACAGATCACTTCCTTCGGGATGGACCAACGTCCTCCCGAATGGATTACTTTCTTCGGGACGGACCATCGTCCTCCCGAACATATTACTTTCTTCGGGACGGACTATTGTCCTCCCGAACGGATCACATCCTTCGGGACGGACTATCGTCCTCTCGAACGGACAACATCCTTCGGGACGGACCGACTTCCTCCAAAACGGATCACATCCTTTGGGACGGATCATCGTCCTTCCGAACGAATCAATTCCTTCGGGACAAACCATCGTCCTCCCGAACGAACAACATCCTTCGAGACGGACTGACGTCCTCCTGAACGGATCACTTTCTTCTAGACGGACCATTGTCCTCCTGAACAGATTATACTTTTCGGGACGGATTAACATCCTCTCAAACGGTCGAATATCTATATATAGTTTAATGTTTGTCATGACTAATTAATCTATTCTCTTATTTTAAGTTTCTTATAAACAACAGTGTGTCAACCAAAATCGATATATAGGGGAAATTAATTAAGGACATTAATCATATGATCAGCCAGACAAAAATTAAATTGCATGCATGCGTCGATCAATCCTTAATTAGCAAAGCAAATTCATTTGTAACGTTAATCCTTAATTAGAAACTGTCGTTGATACGAAAATATCATAAAATGGAAGATCTAGTGACTTGAAAATGGGGGGACAACTTTTTTGTAAATGGTCAAAAAACTTTAAACAATATATGCATGCAAAAAAGTATTTAAAACAAACTTTATTGATTTTTCTTTCCACTTCTTCTTATTTCTTTCTTTTTTTATTTTGGCAATTAAAGTCGAAAGGATTTGTACTGCAAAAATGTTAAAAAAAATAATAAATAAATAAATAACTTTCCATAATTTCCTACGTACGTACGTCGTCGGTTTAAACATCCTTAAAAATGCAATTATTATTGAATCAGTATTTTTATGTTTAATTACACCATGATCATGTCGAAGTTACTTGACCACAAAAGGAATGCACGTATTTCTCAAAAGTGCATTTTTTAAGGAGGAATTATATTTCTTAAATGATGAACTGAATTTGTTTGCATATATACAATAATGAGATCATGAAAAGCTTAGGAAATTAAGCAAATCATTTAATTTGTTTTGTGTTCCTTAAATTTAATCAAACACTAATAAGCATCTAATTAATCAATTACTCTGTGGACTTATTAGAAAAGATAAATTTGAACTGTACAGCTTCAATGGAGGCCAGTGATCGAAGCAGAAAAAAGCAAAAGATGAAACAATAAACAGCGCAAGTTTGGAATTAAAGCATTGTTGTATCCTTTTACACCACAAAATCAACTGTGGAATTAAGTGAGTTAGTTCATGTGTCACATGGACCCACACACACACGTCCAGGTTCTTTCATCCTAAAATGTAAAATGACCAGAACATCCTGAATTATAAATTTTAAATACTGTTAATATATAATATAAAGGTCCTAGCTAGAATTTGCAGCAGCCTGAATATGAAATGTGGTTAGGTCAGTTAGCTAAATTATCCTGCATGCATGCGCCTGCCGAGAAATTAAGAATGGTGGCCAAGTGGAGCACCAACCAAGTAGGAACCAAATGGGCATCTAATCAGCCCCAATCATCGTGACTCGTCAGTCATGTCAGGATATTTATGTAAGATGATCCCGAGTCCCGACCGACAAAATGGTGTAACCACTAGCGCTACCAACTAGGGCCGGTCTGCTATTTTTGTCATCGGGTTGAAATGATTTGAATTAATTTTCTGAATGCTTAATTTTAGGTAAATATACACAAATTATTTATATATATATATATGTATCAGTAATTTATAAAACAGTATAACTCGTGAATAAGTACACTGTTATCCATTATTTTCTTAATTTAATTTTCCGGGACTTTTTTTAGGAACTATATATAAATAAATGCCGGCCAGGGCAATTAATAATTATCTATATTTTGGTCAGGAACATTAATCTAAATAAGGATATTAATGGTTACTGACTTACTGGTCAGTAACGTAGGGTGCCTTTACAAAGGGGTCCGATCCTTGCATAATTATGAATTTGAATATGGGGAAGTACGTAGTGGGG
Source organism: Panax ginseng (assembly GCA_020205605.1). Lineage (NCBI taxonomy): Eukaryota > Viridiplantae > Streptophyta > Magnoliopsida > Apiales > Araliaceae > Panax > Panax ginseng. The sequence continues at coordinate 116,930,892 of CM035144.1, read as the reverse complement.
AAGTAAGTGTTGGAATTTTAGAGGCAGCTCCAAGAGTTATAGAACAACTACACATCCAGCAAGGGCAGCAACTAGTCTGCTCTATATATCCCATTTCTTTTTTTAGATTAATTTTTATTACATATTTTATTATCTTAGTGGACAGAGGGGACATATAATATATATATATATATATATATATATATATATAATCTCAAACCTTAAAAAAATAAAGTTATATATATCGGCTACAGAAAATTAATTAATATAATGGCCGTTTCATTAACAGTCAAGACCACCTGATTAACCTCTTGTAAGATCTTATACCACTTGAAGTACTCGAGTTATTTGGTACTCTCTCACTTATCATTGGGTGTAAGATCATTCAACCCGGAAATTAATATAGGGTTCAGCCTGGCGCACAATGGTGGAGAGGAGATGGGGTCAAGATCTTTAAAATTACGAAGCTAATTAAAGTTTGCATTGGTTTCTTTTGCCTTTGTCAGTTTCTCATCATGTGATCATGCAAATATAATTAATTGTACGCCTGAGAGGCTTTTGGAGTGTTCAAAGGATGCGTGCGTGCGTGACTGACTACGTACGTTAATAATACATTGCATCCATAATACACAAAAAGATGGATCCGTGTGCCTGTCACTCACACACACACACACACACATATATATTAATTATAATGTGTTGCACCATTTTAGTTTGTTTGTTTCAAAAATTTAATCCAGTTACCTAATTAAAAGTGATCCTTTCTTTCTTTTTAATTGTCCTGAGAGAGAGAGAGAGAGACAGGGAGGGAGTGGTCCTATATATCTTACCCACATTCTTCAATATATATCTGTTGAATCATGCATTGATGAAACATATATCTTTATTAAGTTTTGAAAGATATATATATATATATATACATATATATATCAACTAAAGAAAAAAAAACTTATATAGGTGTCATATGTTCATGCAAAGCAATTCTCTTATCGAAAACTTTTGATCTTTAAAGTTGCCAATAACATCGGTTACTTTGATGAAAAGGAAGTTATTATTTAAAAAGGCAAGTGATAAATATGTTGTGTATATGTCGAGAAGAAGAAGTTGCGACTTGTGGTCAAAGATTCATTTGTTTGACGGACAATAAAATGATTCTTTATTTCAATCATGCATGTACATATCCATATTATAATAATATATATATAGCTTTTGCTTTACTGACTCTCTTTTTCCTTGTGATTGATCTTCAACTAGCTAATCAAGAATCAGCTTCTTCGGCCCTGCATGCAAAATTTAAAAATAATATATATCTTTTTCATGAAAGCTAGCTCAGCAATAAATCAATTATATATATGTTGTCGTTAATTGCTTGCTAGCTATAAAAAGAAATTAAAGAAAGGCCAATATTCAATCCGAGAGTTATTAGATGTCATGATATACTCTTCCAAAAAAAAAAGATCTAGTCTCAATCATTTTTAAAAAATTATAGAAAATTAGTATATATATATATATATATATATATATATATATATATAACGTACTGGAGTATTTTTTTTAATATAAAGAGATGTAACAAAAAATACATTTGTAATATAATTGGGCTCCTTTTTTGGAGGTTGTGTGTAAAAAACAGTCACGCAAGATCGAAAGCTCGTCCATTGCCTAATAAAATGGAAGAAGTCATTGTAATTGTACGTAGATTGCTTATTGAACGATTCGAAGACGCTCGAATTCTATAGACAAACTTTATTGAATATATATATATAATGGCAGTCAATTTAGTTAGGAAAAAGTGGCCCTTTGAAGCTAATTACATACTGGATATATATATATATATATATATATAAAGGATCATCTTAATCTCTTCTCTTTTACGTGATCAATGCACGAATGGGCTTTATATATATATATATATATATATATATATATATATATATATATTAATTGACAAGATTATTGAGAACAAAATTAAAAGGGTTTCATATATATATGTTGGACCATAATAGTGTTTTCGATCTTATGTTGTTTATGAAGACAAGAAGATGAACAAATTAGAGTCTTAATTAATGTCGGTTTTTATTTATTTTTCTAAGTTTTCATTTATATATTATAATCTACCTTGTTCTAAAACTATGGTAAGAAAATCTCGAATTTCATTTTATAAAATGTATAATAATAATAATAATAATCTAAAACAAGTATTTGACAATAATAACATTATAGGTATTTATGAGTATTTTTACTTTTGTATTCTGACTAATTCTAGCTAGTCGCCTACTTTTTTTAGTGACATAACATTATCAGTCGTGGGTTAGAAGCTGTACGTAGTACAATTTATTTGAAATCATGCTGGTGCATAAATTAAATAAAATAATAATGTAAGAAGTTAGATAAACTTTTTATCAATAATGACTAAACAATAATTATTGGTCGTTCGTCTACTTAACATAAAGTATCTGACTATATATAAAGACAATACTACCTCTACTTCATAATAATAATTTTTTTAATTTCATGCACATGAATTAAGAAACTCATTTAATACTATCATTTAAGAATTAAAATTTATATGAAATTTCATCACTATCCCTTTATGTGAAGTTAAAAATTATTAATACAAAGGAGAAAATTTCTTGGGACAATGAGAGAAGTTAGGGTGATATAAGAAAATAAATAATTTATTCTCCTAGAAAATTATAAATAATAAATAAATTGAAATAAATTTTTTCTTTTAAAAAGACAATTATTATGTAACGGAGATAGTAATAGTGTAGAGCAATTTCTTCAGACAAGCCCAACTGCCGTCAAACTTTAATGCTCCTCCCCTCAGGCTAGCTCTTCTTCATCTTTATCAATATTATATTATATTATATATAGCTCCCTAGCTCCGATTCTATTTTAAAAAATTAAAAATTAAGAGATAAATTCATTTAATATTTCCCAATTTATCCTCAATTTATATTTGATTATTTTATAAGTAGACATTTTGCATACCACACTTTTAGTGCACTAACACTTCACACATTCTGGCCAAAAAAAATTTTAACTAGCTAAGGTCGACGGAGTTAGGCTTATTTGACTCATGTGATATCTTTAATTTCAAGGATAATATTTGAACATAATTTTGTCAGCTCAATTAACATATATTTTTTTGCTAGAGGGTGCATGGAATTTAGCTAACATCACAATTAACCTAAAAGAAAAAGAAAAGAGAGTGGTGGTAAATAAACATCTAAAGGTTAATACCTCTTTTTGATTTGTTTCTATGAACAAATACTAGTAATAAAATATATATATATATATATATATATATATATATATATATATATATATATATATATATATATATATATATATATTTTTGAGATAGCTACACGTTCCTACATTATTTTAATTTAATTAATAATTAGTGGACATTAATTAACAAAACAGGGAAATCAAAGAGATGGAGAAAATGAGCAACTAAACAATTTTGATTTTCCGCGTTTCAGCTATCCCCATATTATAATTAATCATGTAAATTAAGTCTGTAATCTTTTAATTAACAATTAAATAAAATTCTTTTTCCATGGAAAAAGTTGCTTAAAATCCACCAAAAACTTTAATATCACTCTTTAAAAGCTTTTCCAAGTAGCTAATGCAGTTAGTTACCAACTCACACGTTGAGTTCATCACATTATTAATTAAAAAATATATTTTTCTTTCATATTTATTCTTAAATATAATGAAAGTTTAATTATCAATAAACTGGTCATTCTTTTTAAAAATAATTATTTTATAAATTAAAATCTTTTCGTAAGAGGGAATAATATTAAGCAAATTATTGACACTTAATAAAAACTAGGTTTAAACAACACAAGGAAAGGATTCCTAAAATATCTCAAACACAACATTTTAAGATAATACTCCATAAATAAGCGCTACATTCATCCCGTACCAATCCCAAACCCAAAAAATAGATAATAATAAACAAATAAACAAGTAGGAGGATTAATTTTGTCTTATTTATGAGAAAACCACTAAAACCCCATCAAAGAATTTCTTTAACCTTTGGCTACATTCTTTCTTTTCATACGAGGCCATGTCCAACTTAACCACCAGAGCTAGCTGCCTCAAACCCCACTGTCTCTTCTTTCCTCGCTTACTGTTAACGCGCTATACTAAAAATTTAATATAAACGATTTAAATATGAACAAATTTTAAAATTCGATAAATTATTCGAACATTTTCAAATTATAATTTTTTGTTGATACTCGGATCATATTCACTCGAAAAGTTCAAACTGCTCGGCTCAGAGATCGTTACGAGTTTCAATCAAATTTTATTTCAAACTCGACAAATATTATAAATCAAATCTGAGCAACTCAATACTCGACTCAGTTCGGTTCATTTACACCCGGACATCATCTCATCTTCATACAGTTGCACAGATCCACATCAATCAATCAATCTAAAACGGAATTCCAAAGCCTATCTCGTCCAAGCCGTATAGATTTCAGTGTCAGCAGATTGGCACCATCTATGAGAAGGATGCATCTCACCAAGCCAAACAATGCCGCCCCTCAATAGCAATGGAGTCGAGAGAATGACATGACCTACTCAGACTGATATTACTATCTACTGATGGCCTAGCAGCCCATCAGGAAGAGGATGAAAACTGTAAGTGTTGGTTATGCTCCAAAATCTTATGTTTTTTGCAAAGTCTTACATTGGCTATTCTTGGAACTCTCATAGTGCATATTAGTACTTGTTGTTATGGGCTTAGTAACATGGTTGAGGAAATAGGGATGGGCTCGCGCACATGAGGACGGCTAAGGAATTGGGCGAGACCAAGCTTGGTTCTCGGGCTTTCGGTCAGAAAACCTTAGTGCGTGTGTGCGCGCAATACGCCCGCGCAGGGGGGGTGCCGATCCGGCCAGGTAGCCCACTGTTTTGATAAAATCCCTAATTTCTTTTTATACTATTTACTCCTAGCCGTTTTCCCAAAAACGTAAACCTTAATTAGTTTTACGTTACTGATTTATTCTCCAACGTTCTTCTACTAATTTATTTCCCATATCCTTCCAACGTTCGTGTATTCACTTTCCAACAGTCTCGTTCGTTCTTCTTCTTCTATATATTCTTCTTCTTCTATATATACTGTCGTCTCTGTTCTGTTGAAAGATATATACACATATCATATCAGTGCTTGCTTCTTCTCTGTTATTCATATATTTTCTCTTGATTGGGGCAATCCACAAAGACGAGTCCATAGTCTTCTTATGCGAGTACACGCAATCGAAGGCTTCTTAGTTGAATCACGGAGGTGAATTAGTGGAGCTCAATCTGTCTGGGGTTCATATAACCAGTGAGGGCGGAATCACTTTTTAGGACAGTAGCTTTGCTACACCTAGGCTTCTTTCATATAACAGCTAAGTTGTTCCAATTTGTTCGCCTAATAGTCTTGTTAAAACTGCTCTTGTTGTTGTTGCTTTGTTACTGCTATTGAACTGCTTCTGCTACTGTTGTTGGTCGGTTGTACTGTTGTTAATTTATCCGATTTCTAACAATCTAAAAAGTGATTCGGGTATTAACAAAATGATGAAATCTGCCTTAGACTTGTCTAAAATTGAACGCTTTGATGGTACTAATTTTAAGCGATGGTCTGAAGATATACTCTTTTATTTAGAAACCATAAATTTGGAATATGTTTTATATATGGATGCTCCTGTTATTGTTGTTACTGTTAATGATGTTACTCTTCCTGCTGCTGAAACTATTGAAAAATCGGATACGAATAAAAGGGATTATGTTAAGGATAATCGCACATGTCGTAGATACTTGTTGCACTATTTGTCCAATTCATTATTTGAGATATATTATCCGTATGAAAGTGCAAAGAAAATTTGGGAAGCTCTAAAATCAAAGTATGCTGTAGAAAATTCTGGACTTAAGAAATATGTTGCGGGGAGATTCTTAGATTTTAAGATGCAAGATGGAAAATCTGTTATAGATCAAGTTCATACGTACCAAACAATTGTGGGGGAAGTCATTTGGGAAGGAATGAAAATATGCGAGAATTTCCAAGTTGCTGTACTTATCGAAAAACTACCACCCTCGTGGAAAGATTATAAGATGAACCTCAAACATTAAACTAAAGATTTCACTATGCAGGAACTAGTAGCTCACATCCATATTGAAGAACAAAACAGAGCTAAAGAAAGGGGAGATGTAGTTCCAAATCAAACTGTCAAAGCTAATCTCGTGGAACAAAAGCCACAATGGAAGAGCCAAAATTATCAAATTCAAAAACCACAAAGGGAAAAATCAAAAATCAATGGGAAGAAAAGATAAGAGGTTCAATAACTCCAATCAAATCCAAAAACCTTTACTAAAGGTCCTTGATTCAGATGTGGCGGACACGCCATATTGCTATGAAGTGTCACTTTCGCAAGGGGCAAGATAAACAAATAATAATTCCCAGCCTAAGTCCCAAGCGAACTTAGTGGAATCCGATGATGTTATCGTTGTTGTTGTCTCGGAAGTAAACCTTGTTGACAACTTCACATAATGGGTAGTAGATACCGGGGCCACTAGACACATTTGCGCGAATAGAGACGTAATCCTCAACTACGAAAATGTGACTAATGGAGAAAAGGTCTTTATGGGAGATTCTCGAGCCACCAATGTTGCGGGAAAAGGAAAAGTCTTACTAAAATTAACTTCTGGGAAAACCATTGCCCTACAAGATGTACTTCATGTGCCCGATATTCGTAGGAATCTTGTGTCCGGTCTTTTGTTGAACAAAGTGGCATTAAACTTGTGTTTGAGTCTGATAAACTTGTACTTACTCGTAATGGGGAATTTGTTGGGAAAGGCTTTTGTAATGGGGGTTTATTTGTACTTGATGCTTCTGCTGAATTGAATAATAAGAATGCTTCTTTTGCTTATATTATTGAATCTTTGGATATGTGGCATGCTAGATTAGGACACGTGAATGTAGCTTCTATTAAAAAGTTGAAACAACTTGAACTTATACCTAATCTTGCAAATACCGAGTTTAACAAATGCGAAATTTGTGTAGAAGCAAAACATGCTAAAAACCTTTTAAAAGTGTTGAAAGACAAACTGAATTACTTGAGTTAATTCACAGTGATCTAGCTGATTTTAAAAATACTACGAGTAGAGGTGGTAAGAAATATTATATTTCTTTTGTGGATGATATGTCTAGATATACTCGAATTTATCTACTTTCCTCTAAAGATGAAGCGGAAGAAATGTTTATTAAATATAAAGCGGAAGTTGAAAATCAGTTAGAAAGAAAAATTAAAAGACTTAGATCTGATCGTGGAAGTGAATATGATTCAGGAAGTCTTAAAAAATTTTGTGAACTAAATGGAATAATACATGAAACTTCTCCTCCTTATTCTCCACAATCCAATGGAGTTGCAGAGAGAAAAAATAGAACACTTAAAGATATGATGAATGCTATGTTAATTTGTTCTGGTTTACCTTCTAATATGTGGGGAGAAGCTTGCCTTTCTGCAAATCATATTTTAAATAGAGTTCCACATAAAAAGTTAGACTCCACACCATATCATTTATGGAAAAAATATGCACCTAATTTGGGGTATCTTAAAGTGTGGGGGTGTCTAGCTAAAGTAGCTATACCGGAATTTAAAAGAAATAAAATTGGACCTAAAACAATGGATTGTATTTTTATTGGATATGCCTCTAATAGTGCTACTTATAGATTTTTGGTAATTAAAGATGCAACTAATAATTATCAAAATAATTCAATTTTGGAAACAAAGGATGCAGAATTTTTTGAAAATATATTTCCAATGAAAATTAGAGATGAGAACAATCCTTCTTTTAGTGAACCTCTTAAAAGGAAAGATAAAGAACCTCAGACTGCAGATCTACTAGAAGTAAAAGACAACGCTTTGAGAAAACTTTTGGTCCAGATTTTATAACGCCTTTCATAATCAAGATGACCCTAAAACTTTATGAAGAAGCAATGAAATCTATTGATGCAAATTTTTGGAAGGATGCTATTAATAGTGAGCTAGAATCTATTATGTCTAACCATACATGGGAGCTAGTTAATTTGCCTAGAGGATGTAAACCTATTGGATGTAAATGGGTGTTTAAAAAGAAGTTAAAAGTCGATGGGTCTATTGATAAATTTAAGGCAAGACTTGTAAAGAAAAGGGTTTACTCAAAAGGAAGGTTTTGATTATTTTGACACTTACTCACCAAAGGACTAAATTAGCAACTATAAGAATTCTAATTGCTTTGGCTTCAATTCATAAATTGATAATCCACCAAATGGATGTTAAAACTGCCTTTTTGAATGGAGAGTTAAATGAAGAAATATATATGTGTCAACCTGAAGGTTTTGTTGTTCCAGGTGAAGAACATAAAGTGTGTAGACTTGTAAAATCTTTATATGGTTTGAAACAAGCGCCAAAACAATGGAATGACAAATTTAATAAAACTCTCTTGTCTAATAATTTTGTGACAAATGAATCGATAAGTTGTATTCATAGTAGATTCAATGGAAATTGTGGTGTGATTATTTGTTTATATGTGGATGACTTGCTTATATTTGGTAATCGATGAGAAAGTTGTGAAAACTACAAAAGAGTTTTTATCTTCTAAATTTGACATGAAAGATTTAGGAAAAGCGGATTTGATTCTTGGCATGAAAATAAATAAACATGCAAATGGTTTAGTTTTATCACAGTCTCATTATATGGAAAATATTCTTAAGAAATTTGATTTCTTTAATGAAGAGCCATTAGAACCCCTTATGACTCTAAGTGTGCATTTAAAGAAAAATAAAGGGAATGGTATCGCACAAGTTGAATATGCTAGAATCATTGGTAGTGTAATGTATTTAATGAACTCACTCATCCTCGATATTGCATATGCCATTAGTAGACTTAGCAGAGATATATACATAATCCTTCACAAGATCATTGGAATGCATTGTCACGACTAATGAGGTATTTAAAAGGAACAGTTAATGTAGGTATACATTTTATCGGGTCATCCTAGTGTCAGTAGAAGGATATGTGATGCTAATTGGGTGTCCGATAATGATGAAACAAACTCCACTAGTGGTTATGTGTTTACTTTGTGGAGGAGTCTTTTTTTGAAATCTGCTAAACAAACTTCAGATCGCTAGATCTACTATGGAATCTGAATTTATTGCTTTAAATTGGTGTGTATGTAGCAGTGGATAAGGAATTTATTGGTTGATATATCATTGTGGTATGCTTCTATTCCTTCTATTTCTTTACATCAGGATTCTCAAGCGCCTATTAGCAGGCAATGAACCATGTTTATAATGGAAAACAGAGACACATTCGCCGAGACACAATATTGTACGAGGATCGATCAAGAATGGGGTTATTTCCATGGAATTTGTAAGGTCCGAAAAGAACCCAATGGATCCGCTTACTAAGGGATTGAATAAAAAGGTAGTCGAAGCATCCAAAGGGATGGGACTATTGCCAATATCTTGAGTAAGTAAATTGATGATGGAAACCCAACCCATGTGATTGGAGATCCCATGAATTGGGTTCAATGGGTAACAACAAGTCACGTAATTACTTAATTATAAGACTACAATTATTTATATCCCTTCGTGTGCATGCATGTAGTACTTATCGACAAATTGTGAAAGGATGAATCGTTTAGATTCTTAATGAAACTCATAGCCCCTAAAGGATGGTGTATGTCAAGATACACTTGATGGGTTCACCTATATAAAGGTGGAAGTGTAGTCGCTTTCTATGAGAGTCCCTCGCAAACTCTCTAGAGCCTTTATGAAAATCTGGACATGGCGGCGATGGCTCAGTAACGCTACCAACCAGCGGACTTGTGTGGATTCAGATTTAAGATATGTGTGCAAGCTCAACTGATTGTATCACAGATAATAGGTTCAAGAATATAATTCACCTATAATCTACAATCATGAGCTTGTTCCACTAAGTGTCGATTCAAACCCATAAGGTATCGACGTTATGTATCTAAAATCCATTGCCCTTCTCACTTCCTTTTAATTTTTATCTCTTTGATAATTTTGGATCATGTGGGGATTGTTGGTTATGCTCCAAAATCTTATGTTTTTTTGCAAAGTCCCACATTGGCTATTCTTGGAACTCTCTATAAGGCATATTAGTACTTGTTGTTATGGGCTTAAGTAACATGGTTGAGGAAATAGGGATGGGCTCATGATATGACATGAGGGATTCGGCTAATGAATTGGGCGAGACCAAGCTTGGTTCTCTGCTTTCTACCGAAAACCTTAAGTGCGTGTGGTAAATGGCATGACACGCCTGCCAGTAGGGGGTGCCGATCCCGCCAGGTAGCCCACTGTTTTGATAAAATCCCTAATTTCTTTTTATACTATTTACTCCTAGCCGTTTTCCCAAAAACGTAAACCTTAATTAGTTTTACGTTACTGATTTATTCTCCAACGTTCTTCTACTAATTTATTTCCCAGATCCTTCCAACGTTCGTGTATTCACTTTCCAACAGTCTCGTTCGTTCTTCTTCTTCTATATATTCTTCTTCTTCTATATATATCACGCTGCCCTCGCTCGCTGAAAGATATATACACATATCATATCGATTGCTTGCTTTCTCTCGTTATTCATATATTTTCTCTTGATTGGGGCAATCCACAAAGACGAGTCCATAGTCTTCTTATGCGCAGTACACGCAATCAAGGCTTGCCGTTGAATCTCGGAGGTGAACGCCGTGGAGCTCAACTGCACTTCCGGCTCATATAACCAATGAGGCGGAATCACTTTTTAGTGACGACAAGAGCTTTCTTATGCCTCGCTTCTTTCATATAACAAACTAAGTTGTTCCAATTTGTTCGCCTAATAGTCTTGTTAAAAGCCTCTTCTTCATTGTTGTTGCTTTGCTACCGCTATTATTACATCGCTTCAAGCATCGTTGTTGGTCGGTTGTACTGTTGTTAATTTATCCGGTTTCTAACAATAAGTCCCCCATAATTCTACAAGAAAGATTTATGCACACGAGAACAGATGCACGACGTCTTTACAATTAGTGGCTTGCCATAAAACTCGAGAGAGAAAGTAGATTTAATGAAGTATACTCATGACTAGAAGTCCTCGTCAACTTAAGGTAGAACACTTGGCCCTCTAAGTTTCAGAAAAACATACCTTTACCCTTGGCTGATGCAGTGATGCCTGCACAAAATATCTGCACATTTTCCTCAATCAACATTCTAAGCCCTCTCCACAAACACAATCAGGAACCCTCTTCAATTTTCTGTTAAATATATGTGCCAGATATATCACAATCATGCATTATAAACATGCAGGAAAAAAATCATATAGTATGCATCCATAATGAATAATGCAGAATTGAAAGGATAAAAACTCTTGGGAATTGACTCAAGTAAAATCGTTAAAAAGAAAGTGGACGGGACAGATTTGAGGGACAGAATCTTCCCAGTATTAGAAGATATAGGATTGGAAGAATCCCACAAACAAGAGTGACATAGTTCCAATGGGTTTCTCAGAAGTAACTTCTTATATCACAAAATTTGTGAATGAGAAAGGAAAAGAAATCTCATGCGACTTGCCACAATTTGGAAGGATCCGGAAGGGAAAAGAATACTGCTGCCTAGATATTCATCTTTGAGTGATTTTCCAAAAAACTAGAACACAAATATTCATCTCTAACAAAATATGAAAGGAAAAATAATTTTCAAGAATAATGCATAGAAAAAACTTGCTTCATCTTCTGATTTCCATAACTGTTAACCCCTATGCCTTCCTTGATTAGCAACTGGGTGTCTATAAATGCATACATGATACAATTACTAACAATGGATTAATGAATTTTTGAGAGTTTTTCTTAAAAACTAAAGAATGTACACAACTATTACAAAAAGAAATTGAGCATAATCTTTCTTTCCAAATACAAAACATGAATGAAATTTCCCATGAGATTCAGCAGCTATAAACAACCATATATTAATTAATAGTAACACTAATTTCTTGTCAGGTGATTTTACTACATTAAACCAACAGCAGATCAATGCCAAAGGAGACTAAGAAGTTGACACACTTGTCTTGATAATTATCAAAAGTAGACAGATCCCCTTGATCCTCAATCATCAAACAGCAAGAAATGAAAAAGAAACAAGGTCAATATGCGAGTAACCTTTTCAAACCGGCATAAGCTAGAACTACAGTGATGGTATTCGTCCGATGCATGTGGTTTTAGAAGTTCAGCCAACATATAAATTGCCATTCAGAGATCTATTGACTGAAACTGATGAAAAGAACATAAAATAAATCTGGGCCACATACTTGATACTACTGCAGAGGAATTCTTGACACTCTATCACTAAATAATCTAGAGTCAGATAACAATTGCCTGCATTCATCTAATTTTTTAGGGACCCATGAAAAGTCTTTTGCAAATATAGTCAACAGGAATATCTTTATAGTTGAAATAAATATAGCATACCAAGTTGTAGTACGTGAATATACCTGGACGCATAAAAAAGGAAATAAAAGAATAATAATATGACCGTTGGTGGTATGTAGGAAATAATGGTTCAGTGATGCATGTTTCCTGCTGTTGGGATCGTCACCGACATAAGATGCGACAAAAAGCATATAGGCTGCCAGGTAAGTGTATAAAGGAGGCAAATTCCTGTTTTAAGTTATCAGATGCCAAAGCAACATAGTTTTGAGTATGAAAATTTGTCAACATACTATATAAAGATTACAACAGCCAAGAAAGGAGCAGTGTTGAGGCTTATTTCCCAACTATCACAAACCAAAAACTCCACTCCCATAAAAAATTATAATAAACTAATATAATATAAAAATAAAAAAATTTACTACTACAGAGAAACCAATGTTACAAACAGTAAACTCTTCATTGATCTTAGGCATGCATTTTCCTTAATGTAGGACCCTAAAACATTAAATTCTGACCAATGTTGTTTCCAGATTATTTCGTTAGCAGAACAACGTAGAAAAGAGTAACAAATTCAGTGCATAGCAAAGGCAAAATAATCTGTATTTTAAGAAGATAATTTAGCAGGAGTGCAAAAATATCATTAATCTAAAAGTCGAAAAGAGAATTAAATTGTTCAAATCCTTCTAATTCGGAGAGATCTTCAAGCTCTCTTAGTTGAAATCCCTTAGCCTTTTTTTTAACACATCCATCGACTTTTTCCTAGAACTCTGCTTTGCGTTTCTGTTTGAAAGGCTTCCAAAGAGACCATCAGGAAAATCTTTGAACTTTTCACAGATACTGGCCACCTTTTTATAATCCAAAGTGTAGTAGTTTCTTTCACGTATCACAGGATTCATGAAGTTCTCAGGCTGATGACTCAACAGAAGACTTACCAATTGTCTTGCTTCTATCAAGCAGCTTCGAAAACTACCTTCCTTATATATCTCACTCAAACCGCTACTATGAAATCTCTCATCTGCAAAGGATTCTAGCGTCTTTAGATCATTGTTGATGCCCGTTACTGCATTATCATTGAACCTCTTTACACTGTCACTAAGAAAAGCTGCCATAATAGAGTTGGAAATATGCTCAAGTGCACCGCATCCCACTTTATATAATGCATCTAGAGGTAAAATCTGCTGAGCAGTGGACATAAGAGTGTCAAGGTAAATAACAACCTCATTTATGTACTCATTGGCATGCTGGGGCAAGTCGTCAGAAGTCCAATTCACATTCACAGTAAGTGCCATAAACTCATCCAACTTGCAGTTCACTAAATTTAGCAGAGCAATATACGCTTCATCCCTCGATGTTTTGAGAAGAACCTTAGCCGTTAAACTACATTGAGGCCTCTCAACTTCTCGGGCAGGGATGCCACAAAGTTGGGCCGCGTGATGAAGAAAGAAATCACAGGCTCTTTCTAGCACGGTTGTGTTTGCAGCAATTTGCATTGCCTGAGACACACCAGTGGCACCACTGTGAATTTTGTCAAGTATAATTTCATTTAATACATCAATCAAGAGCTTGTCCACATACTTCTTCACAGACTCAAAAAAATTCATTTGGCCTCCATAAGACAAGTAACTGACCGAGTCCTTGATGAATGATCTAACAATATGGCAGCAATCAGGTACCATGGAAGAGAATGGAGCAACATATGGAAAAGCTGGCATAATATCAGACATCTGGAGATGGAACATAAGGACATTTGTTTGATAGTCAGACTCCTTTCTCATTACCATCTGCTCACATGTGTCATTGGCAATGACATCAGTTATCTGTTTCCGGCACTCAGCTAAAAGAAGCTCATGATATTTCTGACAGCTCTTTTTGAGACTCACCAGAATTGGGCCCACTTCATAACCATATTGTCTGAGGGTTGCCCCAAGCAGAGTCACGTAATCCTTGACCAGGAGAAGATGGCTTGCAGTATCCATATGAGAAAATTGTTCGTCCAACACTGCAGTCACTTTAATGACAGCTGTTTCCCACATTGTCTCCACCTGATTAGCCAACAGTAACCCGCCAGCGGTCCTTAAGACTCGATCCTCAACTATAAAGTGTCCTGCAATCTGAGCCAAAAATGACTGATGTGATTCAAGAAATGGTTGAACAGAGGATATTTGCAAATCCGAGCTCAACTGTAGAAATCGATTTTTATAATAGTAATCACGAAACTTATCCTGGATTCCAAGACAAGTGTGAATGTGATATGCCCGATATAGAGGAGTTAAATCAAACTTCGGAAGAGAACCTTCTGAAGCATCTTCAACTTCTAGAGTATATGTAAAATCTACAAACCCCAAACAACTCTGTTCCTCAGCTCTCCTTTGACGAGCCAGCATATCTTCATCCCTCTGTCGGGAAGAAACAGTATATCCTATTGCCGTTTGTCCTATATCCTTTGCAGTGGTCCTTACTTGAACTAGCCATTCATTAACTTGACTAGTAACCTTCTTCTCAATATGAGATTTTATTAGTGGTAGTCTCTTCTCTATCAGCATCGTAAGTGTCTTCACGGGAATATGCTCCAAATAATCTTTCTCGATCAGACCAATAGCCTTCAGAGCTGGGTAAAAGCGACCTTCAGAGATGTGATTGTTACACTTGACACAAAGATCCAAAACTTGAACACAGGTTTTTGACATCTTAATGGCTTCGCTGACATTCTTTTGGATCGAGTAAGATTCAAGGAGCTCTTCAAGTTTCAAAAGTAAACCGCTTCCAACCTCTTGTAACCGAAAATTTTCACTTGCGAGCTCACTTTTCAGCTCTTCAGCGTCAACCAGGACACCGCGGAGTTCATCAACTGCAAGGATAAAATCCTCGTAGTGAAGCTTGCATAGCTCCTCAATCTCAATTTCCTTCTTCCTCGCAACATTCTTAAGCTGGTGCTGGAGGCTTTCAGGCTTCCCACTTTCAAAAGAAAGTTGGACCATAGGACCCAAATCCTCTCCATTACTAATCAACGTTACAAGGACCAAATCTTCACCTGTATCACCACCATTCTCTGTTACAGTTCTCCTCTTGGTTTTCGCACTCATCTTGTCAATCTTTACATAGAATAAATCAACACACTTCACATGATTAAAGGCTGGCATTAAAATGAAAGCCAGAAGCATTAACATAAAATACTCTTTAAATATTCACTCCACTCCAGTCTCCAGCAGATGTATGAAATAGGTTTTTCTCAATGACAGAAATACAAAAGAAAACTATTTAGTGGGTGTATCTTAAAAAGTAAGAGAAAAATCTAAACTTTTGATAACATTTCCCAGCAATGTGGAAAGAAGGAGCAAAATAAATGTTTTTCATCAACAAAATCTCACAATCAATTCAATCTTCATAAAAATTGAATGGTTTGTGTATTAGTATATCCCAAATGGGTATTATGACAAGTTTACCGAAAACCAAGCAATAACACGAAAATCATAAACAAAATATGAATGCCAACACCAAACGGAAAAGTAAAATCAACAAACAACTAGATAGAGAGCATAATTGCGATATGACTTACGAATAGTAGAGGGAAGCCCGTAAGGAAAAATCAGGACCGGCTTTCAAGATTCTTTTCTGGAAAAATCTTCCCGATTTTACCTTTCACTTTCTTTTTCTTTTTTTAATTTATTTCCTGCCGTCTTCTGAGCTTTACTATTTTTCGTTGATTGCTGTATTAGTACAACAAATCTACGAATTAAGTAATAGTAATGTAGGAGTATGTTTTAGAACCCCATTGATCGAGGCTGGTTGGTTTCTCCCTCTTCTGAAGCCAATTTGTGAGTATTCATACTTTAACGAGTAAATAACAATGCCAAGAATATTTATTTTAACCACTAGTTAAATCTTTATTGTTATAATGGATAAGTAACACTATAATTTCTTTTTCAATATATTGATATTTCATACTTCCTAAAATTCAAATTGAGATGGGTTCCATTCATTTGATTTAGTTGGTATTATTATTATTATTTTCAAAACTTAGAATTGTAGTATATTAGTTCAATTATAAGAGGGCTCGCTCGCAGTCCTTCAATAACAACAATTCCCTTCTACTCTTATGAAAATTATTACTCATCAACATGTGCAATTGCTGCTCATTCCCACAACAAACTCATTTGAATTTCAATCCACTGCATTATTCCCTTCACCCAAAATAAAACTGACGACAATTCAACATTAAATCTCAATAAAATTTTAAAACCAATTTTATCATACACAGTTTCCACAACACAATAACATACAAAAAATAAAAGAATAGTACTATATAGTTTAATTATATACAACCAACTGAATAATTTGACATTAAAGTGGGAATTGTAGTTCTCAAGTTCAAGTTAGATATAATAAACCCACCCCGGGGCATAGATTAGTAAAAGTTGCAGAAATCCAGAGTACATAAAGATTCTATTAAAGATACAAAGACCATTATTAGATGATTTGCTATCTACAAAACTGGATCTCTCTGGATGGGTACGGGATTAGACTTGGGACTCAAGCAGTCACTAGATGACTAGATCCCTTGAACGGAAGCATGCATGAGTAAGTGACATACTTAACGCTGTCTAACAGCACAACAACAAATATCCTAGAGAGGGACTTTGTCCCCATCATACCATCGCCATCACCATCACCAACCTCCCTTGGATCAACAAGAACAGAAACAATCATTGGTGAAAGAGAACTATTTCTCTGGGAGTTTTCTTTCTGCGAGTTGTTTCCGGAGTTTTCTTTGCTGATGTTTTTGGCAGATCCAGTAAATGGAATAGGAAGACCATGAAGGATCCTTCTATTCCTTCCCTTATTTAGGCGTGTAGAATTTTTTTCTTCTTCCACAGAAATATTCCTGATGGAGGTAGCAGGAATGATGGCTCCTGGAGCTGGTGATACATCAAACTGAAATACTTCGGTGCACATGCCAGAACTTAGCATTGGGCCTGTACAAATAAAAGAAGAGGATATTTGCGTGAAAAATACAGTAGTGAAAGCAACAAGAACAGAATAGATGCAAAAACTATAAAATAAATCAGTTCAACCAGCAGAACAAGCTAAGTTTTTTATTTACCCTTTTCATGGGGGTGGGGGATAGGGTGGAGGGATTAGAAAAGATATGAGGTAGATTTACTAACAACTAATCACATAATCAAACATGAAGCTACTAGACAGCAAAGTTAATGAATTTAAAGGAAAATCAACAGATTACAACAATAGTTCTATTCTTTTCTAATAATTAGTGTGTCTTCTGATAACAAGAACTAAACTCTGAAACTAGAAGACAGTCGATATACACACTTGACTAATTATGTAGCGGTGTCTAAAAAAACAAAAATGGAGTCAACAAGATGCCAAATGTAACACTTCAAAATTTTCTGCATCAAAAGGATGAAATGAATGGGTATGAGGAACTTCCTCTGAAAGAAGGGAGGAGAAAACTAGCAAAGTTTTTTAAAAGTGACTCAAGTGAGCGCTATTAAATTTAGTGATATTTAATTTAATGACAAGAAGCATGAAAAATGAAAACTTTCATTCTTTTGAGGGGGTTAAAGGTCAGATAACAAGGATGAGCACATGAAGATTTTGATATTTGTATCTCATGTTTCAGAAAGTCTACACATATTTATTTAAAATAAAATTTAGTAAAAACTCATGAAGATTTTTTCAAAGCTCAGCAGGAGTGGTGCGAGAAGTTACAAAAAATATAGAAATTTTATGTAAAAAAATTAAAAAATGAAGACTAATGAAAAAAACAGAGGCAATGTTCCACAACTGAGAAACAAACAAATACCCGGGATACAAGAGTTCTAGAGCACAAAGAGGTCGAGTCAATTTAGCAGTTAAACAGTTTTCTTATAATTTGTTTAAGCTAAGTGCTAATATAAATTATTAAAGGCAAGAAGTCGCAATTTATCAGGCTGGTTCAGTGTGTAAATCCTTCTTAAAAAATTTGCAATAAAATGATTGCAGAACTATTTGTGAACATGAAACATATATTATCCCACTTTCCTTCCTATAATTACGTAATCTCACTACTTTCTTTTATAGTAATCCTTCCATCACAGGACTACACCCTTTTTACCTGTTAATCTGTTATCTCTAATTTTATCTTCATAGTTACAAATTGAAGCTCAAGTAACTAATGGATGGAACTTACCTTAAAGGAACAACGGTCTGAGTATAAATATAATTGATGAAGACTAATATATTATAAAAGGATATATCCTTTGTATTTTATACACTGGAAAGTCTTTTGTGTCCCTAATGTACAAAATATGCAGGATATATAGCTAATTCATTATAAGATGGATCCTGGTGCAGTAAATCCTAGTGAAGATATTGTTTAAAAGAGATTTTGTTGAAGATTATGCATTTTGTTAAATACTAAATAATCAACAAAAAGTCAGTTGGCAAGAATAGTTGTCAAGAAACTTGCAAATGAAACACACAATAGAAGCAAATGGTGAAATGGAAACCAAAGATCAACATAGAAAGAAAACTATACAAAATAACATGTGATAAAATGCATAAAAAATCCTCAAAATACACAAAATATATACTCTTTTTCATATCACAACTTAAATACCAAAAATAATATAGTGAAGATGTGTGTGTCTACTATATAATAATTTCCAAAAAGTATAACACAATTACCATTAGACACCATACAGCAGTGAGCCATTAAAGTAAAGTCAACATAATAACTGTTCAAAAATACTTGGAGCAGACTGGCAACATAATAAGATGGATGTATAATGCTGAGTAGGTTTGTTAATGTACACTACAATATATGTGTGATGCATTTATGGAAAACCAAAGGGACAACCTGTCAATTCAGAAAGATCGGGAAAATAAGTCACCTAGGTTGATCATGGAAAACCAACTAAAGACTAAATAAGGCTACAAGGTCTGAAAGGTTACTTGATTTAAGTTAAATGAATAACATAAGCGGGTGCGAATGCAAGGACAAACACTATGGCACCTAATCTTCAGAAATGATGTTGAGCCCAGATGAAGTATATATAAACGGGAAAATGAGTATATATACTAAACCAGATGCATAGTAATTAATATATGCATTTAATTACATCAACCTGTCTTTCAGCATGCAACTGTGTTTCAATGATCATCTATTTATGAGCTACAGTATACGGATTTATGAAGCACATAAGTAACAGTATTAGCCACGAACAACAATGTAAAATTGTACTAATGAATGGGAACAGCCAACTTCACTAAAAATCCACTATTGAGCAATGTTTACCTGCAAGACCTTCACGGAACCATTCTTGTAGTTTACCATCCGCTGGAGTTGACTTCAAATTATCTTTACCTGCGGAACCTGAAGCAAGAGCTCTTTGTTGTTCAGCTGTACTCCGGTATAGACGAGGATGTCTTCCATTATTCTGTCCCACTCCTGGAACAGAGATAGAAGGAGCCAAATTGAACGCTACTGCCAAACTAGTCTCCCTACCACTCTTTGTTTCTGCATCTTCACGTGATGCCATGGCTTTCTCACTAGCTAGAACAGAATGAATAATCAAATTGCCATCAATCTTCACAAGCTTATCGTTTCTTGGAACATACAAAGACGCAACAAGAGGTTCACTAGCATTCCGTGAACGAGTAAAATCTTTGGAGCTAGACTGCTTGATATTTGACTCTGCTCCTCCATCATGGCCTCTCCCACAATCTAAACTGTTATTATAATTCTTCCAAACATCAAAACTTTTATGGGAAGCTCTTGTTCCACTGTCATGATTAGTTCCATTGACCATCAAAACCCTACCATGATGCTGATCATAAAATCTATTCCTAATATAATTACACTCACCCGAAAAAACATTTTGCATTCCTCCATACTTTACATTTACCATGGGAACTAATCCACCGAAAAGCAACATAAAGAACAACAAACCCATAAAACTAACACTTGCAACCTTCTTAGTTTTACTTTTACCCTCAGGCTTCTTACTCTCCCCTTTCTTATTGGACTTAAGAGGTTGTTGTTGAGGTTTCAATCTGGGGATCGGAACCAATGGCACTTGTGACCCTTGTGGTTTCACAAGATAAGGGGGGCATGGCATCCAAGGATAACCCATGGGGGCCATTGGCGGATGTGGATACATCCCCGGCATTGGGGGCGGGCCAACAGTGCCACCACCGTTCATTTGCTGCCTCAAAGTGGCATTTTCAGCTACAATATACGAAATTTTAGCATTCAAATCTTGAATAGTAGAATGCATTGCCCTTACCTTATCCTCTAATTCCTCAACATAATGCTTCTTCCTCTGTCTGGAAAGTTGGGCGCTTTCACGATTTCTCATCAGCCTCGCCTTCCTCTTCTTTTCTTCCTCGTTTGTTCCATTAAAAACATTGGATTGGTCAGTAGTAGCAGCAGCAGCATTTGACCTCCGATACTTGATGGTCCTTGCTGATTCAGAGTTAACATCATCATTCTCTTTCTTCCTCTTCAACAAATAATTCTTATCTGATTCCTCGAATTTAATCTTCTGATCAACTACCCCGTTAATCGAATTGTTCCCAGAATTGGGGGAAGAAGAAACAGAACGAGCACAATTATCAGAACCCTGAGACGAACTGGACCCAGAAAACTCCCTATTGTCAGCTTCTAACTCCGGAGAGACACAATTCAAACTCCCAGAAACACCCAAAGGCTTAAATCCAGATTCCTGAGAACAATCACGAGAATCAGATGATGAAGCATTCAAAAAGCCAGCATCATTCGAGCTCCGATCCCCAGAAACCTGGCCAAATTCAACAGATGAACAATTCGAAACCTTAGTAACGACATCCGAGGATTTATCGCCAGAATCCGAGGACGGGATGTTAAAATATCCGGCGACATTGAAGTTCGGATCATCGGAAACCTGACAAAATTCGGGAGATTTTGTATTCGAGCCAGAATCGTCGGGATCGGATGAAATATGTGCCGGAATTGATCCGGATAACGTCGAATTAAGGAAGTCTTCGGTATCAGAGGGGAGATTAATATCGTCGAAGGTGAAGTCCAAGTTCAAAACGTTATCGTCGTCGTTGTCGTCGAAGGAGAATAAGTTATTATTGAGATCGTCGGAAAAGAAGGCGGAATCAAGAGGTGGTATTGGGAGGTCGTCGAAGTCAGCGATTGGATCGGCGACCATTGGGTCCGCCATTACAATAGGGTTTGGGAAACAGATTAGAGGTTTAAACTGTTACAACAATACTACTATTTTATATCTAGAAATTAAGGAAGTGGCAATATAAAGAGGGATGAAGAAAACCGGAAACAGGAGAGGAGTTTTACACATTCATAAAAAGCGCGTGGGTTCACCATGTATAATGTTTTTTTAGTATTAAGGTGTTGTGTGATTGTATCTTAATGTATTTTAACAGTTCATCTCTTAATGGATCTTAACAATTTATATTTTTGTATTAAGATGTACTCTGAATAATTAAGATACAAATATGAATTTAAACTATTTAGATAAACTTTTAATACAAATATATAGGCTCTTAAGATGTATTAAGAGGTATACTGTTAAGATACATTAAGATGTAATCAAACACGATCTTAGAGGTTGTTTGTTTAGGTCTGAATAGCTGAATGGTTGAATCGATTAACCATTAAGTGCGTTTGTTTTGGAAAAAATCGTCTGAATGTCTGAATCCGTCAACCATTCAAACGATTTGGCCTGAATGGTTTAGTGTTATTTTTTTGATTGAATGAAGTTTTTTTTTTTTACAATACTAACTATTATATTAAGTAATATTAAATACATTTATAACAATTTTTAATTTTTTTAGAGGGGTAAAATAATAAAAATCTATTATTTAGATGTTTCAGACATATCAATTATCAAACAATTTTTTTCATTTAGATTCAGATTCAGATTCATTCAATTTTTATCAAACACCCCTAAATAAGTAATAAATTTTAAGAGTAAGTTTCTCCTAATTCCCTTCAAACTCTTCACACGAAATCTATCCTAGATTTAAATATAAATTTATAAAACAAAAATAGTTTACCGTTCATTATGATAAAAGATTGATTATTATCAAAGAAATTTGATATTTTCTGTTAAAAATGAGAGATTTTCATATAATAAATGTAAATCTAACTTATTAATTGTGTAAATAAAATTTTATAAAATTATCAATTTATTAACTTGGACTATTGGTTAGTAGCACAAGTCCAAATACTCTCTGCTTATCTATCTATCATACAACGGGAGAGGAAGAAACATAATCGTTTCTTCTTAAAGTTATGTCATTTTTTTTCCTTTCTTACTCTCTTATTTAAGGTTCTAAATAGTGTCAAACATTTTAGCCTCAATCAGACTCGAATGTGAGCGAGAGTTGAATTCGTTGATAATATGATTCAAATCCAAAGCACAAAAAATAATTCGAATAAAAATACAAGTTCTGCTCGTTTATTATTCAAAATTTTGTTCATGATTTGATTGATACATATTCAAATAAATACTCGATACATTCTCTATTATAATCTATCCTTAAATTTATAAAATTAAAATAAATATTATTATTTTTATTTTATATTTAATTATATTTTTTATTTGTAAAGTATAATTATAAATATATTTTCTAATTTCTAAGTTCAATTGGTAATTATAAATATTATAAAGTTACTTACTATGTAGAGACTCGAATTCGAACTAAAGTTTGTGAGTAGTTTGAATATAATTCGATTCAAGTCATATCGAAATTGAGTAATAAATATTTGAACCAAATTTCTCAAATACAATTCGAATTCGAGTTGAATTCAAGTAAAAAATTTATTTTTGGAGCTGAATCCGAATAATAATAACTTAAAAATGACAGTTTAATAAATTAAATCCTTAGTTAAGGATAAAATAGTACTCCATATTAATATAGAAAATGGTCCTCAAACGAAGTTCACGTGGATGCTTTTACGTGGAAACTTGCCTCATCATCCATGCGCTTCCCATTCCCCTACGCTACGCCACTAGTACTTGCTACTTGCTACTTGCTACTTTTTATTTGGGCACTTTAATAACAAACAAACAATAAACTCACGTGGGTGTGGGTGTGGGTGTGGGTGTGGGTCTCCATTTTAATTTTGGATAGTTATTAGTATTAGTATTGTAAGTATTTAATGTAAAATAAAATCCCACTCAATCTGTTAAGAAATTAAGTCGGATAAAAGCTCCTGTTTTCCTCTGACCGTTTAAAAAAATCAAATTATTTAATATTCTATCCATTTTTAAAAGATTGTCATTTAAGATTTTTACACATAAATTAAGAAAATCATTTAGTACTATCATTTAATAATTAAAATTTATTTGAAATTTCATCACTATCTCTTTATAAAAAATTAAAAATTATTAAAATAAGAAAGAGAATTTCTTGGGACAATAAAAAAAAGTAGGGGTGATTTAGGAAAATAAATAATTTATTCTCATAGAAAGTTATAAACGTCAAATATATTGAAACAAAAATTACTTTCTAAAACGTCAATCTTTTAGGACCGGAGAGAGTATTTATTTCGTCCTCATAATAATTGTGTTGATGAGATATATCATTTGCACAACTATTATGTAAATGAAAACCTATAAATTATATTTCATCCGCACAATAATTATGCGAATAGAGTTAATTGTGAGATTTGCATGGGATGAATAGGACTTCCATCCAACTTTAAGTATAAATAACTCTTCATATATATATATATACTAGCGATAACATGTGCCTGAAGGCACTGTATAATTCAAAAAAAAATAAAAAAAATCATGAAAAAAAATGAAGCACTGAATATGGACACACTAAACTAAAAGCCTAAATTAATTATTAACGCACCCGCACTTTCTATACATACTCCACAAAGCATTTAAATGAAAAATTCTTATGAAGACAAATTTCAATGAATAAATAAAGAATATCTAACTTTAATTGTCAAATTCTCATAAATGTAAACTAAGTTTAACTACATTTCAAGATTTAATTTTTATTATGTATAAGCCTTTTTAATTGATTGTAACTTTTTAAGTAGTAACTTGATACAAAAACTGATTGTAGGTCGTTATATAAATTTAGGATTAGCTCAACAAAGAAGTTTAAAAATGAAGAACCACGACAAATAAGAGAGAGAGAGTTACGGCTCTACGAAATTGTATAAAAATGTATGACTTGTATAAATTATATAAATTTAGGTGTTATAAATGTATGAAACAAATATAAATATTTTTTGAGCAATAGATTCATCTTAACTAATCATATGAAATTATGTATTATATTCAAAGGCAACCTAACATATTCCATTTTAAAGGAGAGACTCCGACAACACACACTAATACAACTAACATACCATGTGGTTTGTTCACATCTATAATATTTGACAAGCTTTCTAAATTTTATGGGAATTTGCAGTAAAAGAAAAGAGATGACTTCTAGTCATTAGACAATCTTATTACAATGCTCAAACTCATCTTGCATTTTTGATCATCTCATCAGAGAATAACCACAAAGAAGAATGCCTACGCAAATATTGTGCACCAGTGCAACTCATTTCGACTTTTTCCCCTGTTTCTTCTTGATAACTTCATCTATATACATTATGCTTTTGTCTTTATAAACTTCAAGAGGTTTACAACTCCAAACAGCAGCAGCAAACTGGTGTACCCTTGTCTATATCTGAAGGCACGACGAAACGAAAAATTAGATTAAAATTCGAAAAGTAATACATTACCTAAAGACTCTTTACAACTTAAAATAAATTACAATCAGACATAACAATTATCATACAACCACAATAATTAATACATACTTGATCATTAACACATATCCAACCACCAAAACATCAAGCTAGTCGCTACTAATTTTAATAAATTTCGGCAGAATTTTCTTTAAATATAGATATCCAAAAAAATCTAAACTGTCCACAAAACTTACAATCATCAATAAATATTCAAACCACCAAAACCACCATAATTCCATACCCAAAATATACACATAATATACACATGCAAAAAATAAAGAAACAACTTCGTATTCTTTACAGCTTACACCAAGTATCCTTCAATGTATACAAGGTGAATTGATTCAGTTACCAGTAGACACCCTCAGATAATTCTCCTCTTTCAAAACGAAATAATATAAAAGAAAATATATCATTTGAAGCTCCAAAGAAAATATTATTTTTTTGCAAGTCTGAAGTTCCATAAATGTTTCTAGAAAGCTAATGAAGAAGAAGGACTGGAAAATGTCAACAGTGACTGGATAAAAAATCAGCAAAATATTATTTTGACCACGAACAATAAGCTACACATAATCTTGCCCAATTACTCTTAAGACAGTAGAGCTTAAGATTATTTCTGATGGCCTAACACGTGTTTTGAAATAAGAATAACAAATTAAGCCTTTTGAAACGACATAAAACATTGCAATACATCTCAGCTTTCATATGCCAAAACACAACAATAACTTCCAAAGGAGAAAGATGACTCCACATAGTTAATCAATATATTAACATAATTATCCCACAGGTACCTAAAAATGGAGCTGAAGGCCTCGCAGGCCGCGACTTGAACTCTGGATGAAACTGCACCCCCACATAGAATAGATGGTTTAGAAGTTCTAAAATCTGCAGAGAATGTGAAGGTACTTCTTACACAGACCTATCGCATTTTACGTAGATTACATTTATTACTATCTTTACTTCACATGTCCTATTTAGTTTAAATACACATATAGGTACACGTCAACCATACATTCAAAGCACATACTTATTGCACAAACACTTTAACTATACATTTAATATAATTATAAATTACATTATCTCTAAACTTATCTTATTCGTTTTTATTTGAAAATCATTTATTTAGGAACTTCTTGGAAACCTTTACTTAATGTAACTACATCTTGCTTACAGACTTACAATTCTAGGCATCTATTCAACCACGTATACATTCAAACCATATGATTGCTTATTTTGCTTTTACTTCGTTTTGAAAGTTTCATTAATATTTAGAAATCTCTTTCGAATTCATTGAGATCTTGGTGTATATTAAATTTTATTCATTTATTTTAGTGTTTGATTCACTTAAATTAAAACATTATCGAATTCCCTTTATTTTTTGTCACAGCGTTTCGACGTTCATGCATCACACGCCCTTGCGTACACTTATCACGTTCATATCTCTTATAATACTCATTGATTAATGTTAAACATCTTTATATATCATAATGTTTATCTTTTATAACTTAGAACAACATCTTTTATTATCGGGAATATTGTATGTTGTATACACGAACGTTCGACGCCCTCCGACTGTTCAACAGTCCTAAAATGACCAGTTTCAACCCTGCTAGAAGGCAAAGGTCAGTGGTTAAAATGTCCAAAGTGAATTGGTGAAAATAATGTATTACCTCCGTTCCAAAACTAAAGATAAATTTTCTTTTTTTTGTCCATTAAAAATTAGAGATACATTTTTTATTTTTAGGCTATAATAAGGTGCCATAAAGTTCCTATCATGTCATACTTAATTCTAGGTCGATTGAGTACCATCAGGAGATCACTACTACATTTCTAGTTAATGTTGGTGATATGTTTGAGAAAATTAAGTTTTCCTCAAAAATCGTCATTTTAGAAATGTATTTGAAATTTTGGATTGGAGGGAATAATGAAAGAACCATGTTGTGGTGGCCTATTCACGATTAGGAGTTAGCTCTCAATTCAAGAATTCAGGAGGGGGAATGGCTAAAACTCATCGTGCCCCTCAACATGCTTCTCCAAAAAATTTCATCCCAATACATACAATATATCAAAACACATGAACAAATTAAACATCAAAGTATAGGAGTGCATAGCATAACAAGAAGACCTGTTCGTAGGGTAATGCTGCAGCAGAGAGGTCCTTTAAAGAAACACCCAAATATAGGCGACCCGATAAGAAAAGTCCTACGGCTGCAAGTACAGAAACAAATGCTAACTGTTTATTGAAAGTTTTGTTTGGGTATACAGGAAATCCAGTATCCATTGTAGTAGAAACGGTATCATTGTTGGTATTATCATCATTGTCCGCATCAGGCCCTGCAGGCAGATTTTCCTGCATA
Organism: Panax ginseng; assembly: GCA_020205605.1. Taxonomy (NCBI): domain Eukaryota; kingdom Viridiplantae; phylum Streptophyta; class Magnoliopsida; order Apiales; family Araliaceae; genus Panax; species Panax ginseng. The sequence goes on along the minus strand of CM035144.1, from coordinate 116,903,328 downwards.
AGATGTATTAACAATTGAGTATGTTCCACTTTCTTTGTATGTATGCATATTCACCGTTAAAACCGTTTGATAAAAGGCCACAACCAACAAACAATTGGGCTGAATTCAAAGTGTAAATCATGATTTCAGTAAAATTGAAAGGATTAATATGAAATAAAAAAAATACCTGTGCAGACGATTGGGTCGTATTAGGGTCCGTTTGGCAGTATATCCTTTGGCAACTGAGCTTTTTAGAAGAGATGGTTTAATGAGGTGCAGAGATGGACGGGATTGAAAATAATAAGGCTTCAGTGTTTGGAGACCGACGAGATTTGAAGCCACAACAACCATTGAAGGAGATTGTATAAAATTGACTCACTTCAAAAAAACTCAAACCCAAAAAATTAAAGTGAAAAAAAATTAAAGTGAAAGTACAGAGGGAGAGGATACCAAAAGACTTTAAAATAAAATCAGATAGACCCTGCAATAGCGATCGAGGAAGATGACCCCTGCAGAGGGAGAGGATACTCGTTTCTGCTGCCGCCGCCCTGCTTTCAGGAAGATGACCCCTGCGATAGTGAGAAGGAGAAGGCGGAATGAGAAGGAGAAGGCGGCGATAGGGGGATTTTTGAATTGGGCGTTTTTTTAATTTTTTGTTTGGCTGAAATGAAATCAGACCCATTAGATTAAATCTGAGCCTTTGTTGTTTGTTTGGCTGAAATAAAATTAGAGCCATTAGAGTCATTAGATTAAATCTGAGCCGTTGTTTATTGAAGTCGCTCTGTTTTATTATATAATATATATATATATATATATATATATAGGGTCCGGTTTTTATCCGGACTCCCGCATCCCGCATTTTCTTAAAATGCAGATTTTTATTATTATTATTTTTTTAAAACAACTAAAAAAAAATTAATATTTTATAGAACTGGTACAGACTTGTTTTGTTATATGTATCCAAATCACACCCAAAATATTGTATTATGTAAAAATTCCAGTTCCATAAAATATTAAACTTTTTTTTAGTTGTTTAAAAAAAAAAAATCTGTAAGTTAAGTCAGTCCGGGAGTCCGGACTGGATCCCCTTCCTATATATATATAACAAAATACAACTAATTTTAAATTTTTCGTTCATCCTAATAAATCATTTGAGCCGTCTAAAATTTGAGATAAATCCCACCGTTCATGTAGTAGTGCCATAGACATAGGACACAACTAGTATATATATATGGGCTATATGTATATACATAGCTGTGTATTACACAGTAAGACTATGGCGACAAATTTTTTACACTATAGCGACGGTAAACTGTCGTCATAGCTCAGAATAGTTATGACGACAGGTGAAACCGTCGTTATAATTTAAAAAAATCATCATTATATAGCCTCTTGTATAATCTGTGATCACAAGTATATATATATTTTTTAATATATATATATATATATATATATATATATATATATATATATATATATATATATATATGACATAATGCAGATAAGAGATCTTATTCAATATAAAAGAGAAATGTAACGAAAAGTAGTCAGCCCAAATTATTCTTTGAAGCAAGCATAACATACCCCTTGGTAAGAGTTGTAGATTATAAAACTTGAATAATCTCAATTAGATTGATAATGTCTATTATTACTGGACCTTAAATTAAAAGTAAACAATTAATTACCTAAACATACCGATCGTTAGAGGTTATGGTTACTGCGATTTATTTTAAAACAATTAGCTTATTTAATAGTTTATCATAAGCAACTTATTTACTAGTAAGAATATTTTTTTTGCTACATCTTTCCGAAACCACATATATTACAAAAATAAGATGTTATGTTTGACAAAAAAAAAAAGAGAAAACATCAGAAAGTAACTCCGATTGTGATGATAATTGTAACACGTTAAAATATGGAGTAATTTATAAATGTTACACATAAAACTAAAACTGTTTTTTATGAAACAGAGAACACATTTTATATTGATCAATTAAGTAATGAATAATTACCAGCAAAGAACAGGAGTTACTAATATGATTTTATAAGAAAACAATAACAGCATGTTATTTAATATTAAAATATAATTTATTGTTATTTAAATAATATTGTTCGAAAAGAAAATAGTTTTTTTTCTTATGAATATCTTTTTACCTAATTTAAAAATATAATTCAAATATATAAGTATAATTATAATTTAGTTATTACTCAGATAATATAATTTTAAGATTGAACATTTTTCTTATGAAGATTGTTGATTTATATCTTATATGATTTTAATGATGATAATATTATTGGGTTTATATTCAGTTTAATGGAGTTGATTTAAATTGTTTGGGCTGATTTAATTTATAAGTTAATTTCTTTCTTGGTAGGACCGAGCAAAAAATAGATATAACCGAAAAATCGAATCAAACCGAAATAATTTAACCGATTTTTTTTGATAATTTGGGTATTTTCACAATTCGGTTATATCCAAATTTTATTTCGGTTTTACGGGTTCGGGTTTGAATTTTGTGTTATTCGGCTAACCGAATAACCGAGCAAGATTTTATAACCGAGCAAGATGTTTAAAAGAATTAAGGCTTAGTTAAAACACTAATATTAACTCTTCACTACTCTCCATCTCTTATCTTCTCTTTTCTCAATTTTCAGATATCAGTTATCAACTATCAGTGTCTCACCATTCGTCAGTCTCCCTGTGAGACCCCAAATTTTATGAATAAAGATTTAAATTTTTTGAAATATTATTTTTTAATATTATGGTGTGGATTTGATATAATGTTATAGTTGTGGGTAATATTTATAAATTTTGCAAAGTATGCAAGTTGTTATATAATATTCGATTGGTCGGGGAATATTCGTCTTAACAGGAATATTAAATACAATGGCACAATCATTGGTGGATTCTATTAAGCGGAAATATTGTCGTAGTAAAGAAAACGACAAAATTATCTTTTATAAAAATAACGGCGGAAGTGTTACTGAATTAAAGCTGTTGAACTACCCCAGTAGTAAAAAAAATGCGAATCTGGCGTGGTTGCGTAGTAGCATTACCAGTATTGGTTATTGATGCTTATGTGAGAAGTCACTCGGTTATACTCAATTATTGCTACTGATAATTCACGCATCATATCTCTCATTATTGATTCGATTATTGTCACGGTATCATCTCAGATAATATGATATATTATTTAAATCAATAATTGAGACGACAAAGTTATTCATATTATTAAATTGCAATATTTACAATGTCCGGAAGTTACATCGAGGAGAGGTTTGGTCATCATCTAATTGCGGCGCCAATAAGGAGAAATCTTTATCTGAAAAGCCCCTTTTTCCGGGAAGCGACTGGTTGTTAAATATTGTGAGTTATAATATTAATGATGAATAAGTTCATATTGATTAAAGATGAAATTGATAGTTCCATTGTGTTGGAATTATTAGTGTTAGTGAAAATCGATATTTATTTCGATAATAATTGATGTCTGGAAGTTATCGGGTAATTAATCGGATAAATGAGGAATTAATTGCTATTAATTCACATTCATGTACTATTAGGGGAGTTGGTGCAAGATTGATAATACTTGCATAAATAAATTAAAGATGGAAGTATAGATGGAGGTACTATACTGTTATTCGTATTTTCACATGATTATAACTATTGAATCATATGATTGAACTATTGATTCACATTATTTACTATTAGGGGAGGTGGTGCAAGTTTGATAATACTTGCAGGGCTAAATTAAAAATGAAAGAAAAGTTAAAGGTGTTGTACTGTAATATTTCAAGCCCCAAAACGTGCAATTATCGAAACTATATTTTCTTATAAATAGAAGCTCATTCTTCCTTCATTTCTCACCAATTCACTAAAGCTATAGAGCAATTATTATAGAGAGAAAGAAGAAGAGAAGTTTGCTACATCTCTACTCCAGTATCCAGTTTCTTTCTAAGATAAGGGGTATTATTTCTTTTGTATTCATGAAGAGAGCTATTGTTATTCCATTCCTTATTATTATGTTGGAATAACTTTATCATGCCAAATCTTTCGCATACATGGTGAAATTCTTCTATTATTTCATTCTTTATTATTCTGTTGGAATTGTAAGACCCCAACTTATTATAAATAAAATTAAATTTTCTCTATTTATTATTTTAAAATAGTAAGGGTTGATTTGATTAATGCGGTTAGTTATGGGTAAAATGCGCAAATATTTCAAATAAGCAAGTGGTTATAAAATATTCATTTTATCGGAGAATATTCGTTTGGTCGTGGAATATTTTTCTTTGTCGTGGAATATTAAATGACGGCTACGTAGCAACTTTTATGTGGCCCCCATAACTGGAAAAGCGATTGGATGAAGAAAGCGACAAATATAAGTTGTTTATAAATAATGGCGTGGTTATTTATTACAATTATCTTGTTGAAATACTCGGTGGTTAAAACACAGTAGCATTACCGGTATTGCACCAATTATTGATTCTTACGTAAGAATGCCACTACTCAATAATTATTACGGTAATTCTTTATTCAATATTTTATTTTATTGATTCAATAATTGCTACGTTAATATTTTATATTATTATTGTTTCAATAATTGTCACTGCACAGTATTTTCCTTTATCGAATCAATAATTCATATTATTTGAATAATATTATTAGATAGCATTATTGGCAATGTCTAGAAAGTTCCGTCTAAGGAGAGGGTTGGTCACCTAATTGCGCGCCAGTAAAAAGAAATCCTTATTGGAAAGCCCCCTCTTTCTTGTGAACGGCCTGGTTGTCGATATTGGGATTTTATAATATTATTTGTGAATAATTAATTATTGATTTATATGATAAGAAAAATATTCATTTTATGTGGATATAGATAGAGAAAATTTTTAATATGACAATTGTTGAAAAATTGATATTTTATCTTTTCTGATAAAATAATTTATTTAAATATATTATTATATTTTAATAATATAATAATGGTGATATTTTTACAATGAATGTGGGATATATGAATATATAAGGAGGAAGAGTATTTTGTATAAAGTTGTTTTAAAACATGTTAAACATGTTTGTGGACCCATTTCTTGACTGAAATTTGATTACCTGTAAAATCGCCCGTTTGTGGATTTCGGTCAATTTCTATTTAAAATTTGGAAAAACTTAAACTTACAAAGTTGTAGAGAATGGAATTTTCTATGAAAAAGACATGAGGTTCAAATTTTTTTGATAAAAAGGCTATTTATTATGAATTATTGAATTTTTGAAGTTCCAGAATAATTGATTTTTGGAAGTTTTAAATATTTTTTTTAATAAAAACATTTTTTACAAGTGGGTGGGCCTTAATTGTTGTTAAACATGCTGAATTTGATGATTCAAAGGTTGGCGTAGAAAACTTAATTTATATATTAATATTTTATTAAATTTTCTGTTTTGGTGTTCTAAACATTTTTCTATAAATAGGGTGCTTATGTTAGAATTGAAAATCACACCAGAAACTGAAGTTTTCTCTCTCTTTCTCTCTCTATATTATTGAGCGTATTCTTGTGAGTATTTTGATACTTTGAGTGTTCTTTATACGGCAAGTTCCTCCAACACTATATCCAAAGATTCAAATGTAAGATCTTGTCTTTTCGAGGTAAGGGATGTTATTTTTTTAAAATGATATTATTTCTTCTAATATCATTATCTTGGGATTATTGGTAAGATTTTTCTTGTGAAATTCTTGTCTTTTAGTGTGTTTGAGTTACTTATTCACGTATCTTATTACCTATTCACGATATCGACACTATTCACAAATACGACACTATTCACAGAAAAATTAAAATTTTGTTTTTTGTCCAAAATATCGATTATGGATACTAGCTTTGATTGTATCCATATTTTGATCATTCTTGAATTTTACTTCACTGTGGTTATTTATGAAGTATTTTTGAACTTGGACTGTCTAAAGTACGAATCCTTAATATTTATTCTTTTGTTTCACTTGATTCGTTTTCTTTAAAATATTTTTCATCATCCTCAGTCCTAAACGATGATATTACTGAATATTTTTAGCCTGTAATGCAAAGATGAATGAATTTTTGATGAATATCTTTGGCTTGTAGTGCAAATATGTACAGGTGTTGAGATGAACATGACCGACTGATGAATATCTTTGGCCTGTAGTGCAAAGATGAATATTTGATTCAAGATGAATATTGATTGATGTTACAGGGATAAAATATTGATGATGGACTTTTAAATTCATAGATTATAGTAGATCTCATTCTCTACGTAACTCAAATATGAATTATTATTTTCGCTGCGAATATTGATCTGAAACTTGTTGTCAATTGTATTTTATCAGATTTTTTTCTGTTGAAGACTAACGATAATTTGTTCTATATTATCTTAGTCATAATATTCTTTACTGGGTTAGTTGAGCTCACCCTTTTCCTTTTTGTTCCATTTTTTTTTCTCAGGAGGCGAGAATGTAGCGAGTTCTAGTCGGGGTGTGGAATGATGGTTCTAGAAAGTTGTTTAGTAGTCCTCGTCATTTTTATAAAATAATGTACCAATAATTGTAATGAGGACTTATTTGGGTGTGAATATTATTTAGATGGCAATATTTGTATTTAAACTCACAGTTTATATGTTGTATTAATAAAGTTGTAGCTGTTTCTGTACCATGTTATTGATGACTCAAAATGGGTGATATATACCTATTTTGGGGGCGTCGCAGGAATAACCTGTCTGTGCGGTCTATCGCATGTCTGGTGAATTCTGTTGTTATTCCATTCTTTATTATTCTGTTAGAATATCTTGTCGGTGCGGTTTACGCATGACCTGGTTCCATTCTTTATTATTACTGTTGAAATATATCGTCATGCATGCGGTTTTACGCATGACACCAGTTCCATTCTTTATTATTACATTGGAATATATCGTATGCGTGTGGTTTCTTTCACGACACGGTTCTAATCTTTATTATTCTGTTGAGAATAACATGTTTGTGCGATCTATCGCATGCATGGTGAATTCTTCTATTATTTCATTCTTTATTATTTTGTTGGAATAAAGCGCATGTGGATTCTTTGCATGCATGGTGAATGATCCTTTGTATTCATATGAATAGTATTTTCATTCAAAATGGGTTTTACTGAGGCGGTTTTGTAATTTTTTCGACCTCAAAAATTTCGGAAAAATTTAAAATGATAATTTGATGAGTTTTCTAGATTGTGTCTAAAAATGGTAATTTTTGGATGTATAGATTAAGAGTTATGGATTTTATGGGAAAAAACTATTTTAAAAGTAAATCCTTATAACTCTTTGTGGTTAACTCCAAAATTGGAAAAAAATTTATTGGGAGTACATGTATATAACAGGAGTATACCCTATAAATTTTGGATTTTTTGGACAAAAGTACAATTTATGATAAATGTCTAAATATTAAGCGATTTTGGCCATATAAAAATAGTAAATGAATTTTAAAAATTTCGAGAAAAATATATGTTCAATATGGGACTATATTCTGCTAAATTCCAGAAAAGAAAATTTTTTTGGGACTGATTTGGTATTTTTTATGAAAATGAACTAGTTATGAGTAAATGAATTAAATATGTTATGTGAAGTGACAAAATTGGAAAATAGGATTTTTTGACTTGGAAATCCTATATAGGGTATATACAGATTTTTGATGAGGGATTTGATCATTGGTGATGAAATCTTATGAGTATGACATTTTTGAATGATTAAAATACATTATTTGGTAAAGTGTAAACAATTGAAAAAAATTGTTTATAAGTTTAAGAAGTGATTAAAATATTATTATAATATTAATAATATTAGATTATGAGTTTATTAAGTAATTGATAATATTTGGATAAATTTAAAGTATTTAATATTTATCCTTGATTTCATTTGATTTGATTTCGTTTGATTATTGCTTATATTATTGTCATCATCCTCATGCTTATATTGTGATGAAAGTTATCTTTAGCTTACGTGCATAGATGAACTTGGTATGATTATGACCAGGGATTATTAGGTATAATCATGACCGTAATGTAACGAATGATGTGGTAAAAGTCCTCATTGACCTGTAGTGCATTGATGGATAATTTTTGGTATGATTATGACCAGGGATTATTCGGTATAGTCATGACCATTGATGATTTAATGAATATCATTTGGCCTATAGTGCGAGGATGATTCGATGATGTGGTTTATTTATTAAAATTGAGTCTCAAATGATAAAAATTGATGAAAATATTTTAAAACATAGAAGATAGTAGATATCATGCTCTACTTGACTCTTCTAATGGATTCTTTATTAATTTGCGATTAAACTTGATGTCTATTGTATTTTATCGGTTTAACATTGTTGAAGACTAATGATAATTTATTCGCATTATCTTAGTCATAATATTTCACTAGGCTAGTTGAGCTCACCTTTTTTTCATCTGCTCTCTTCTTGAAATGAGAACGTGGCAGGACTAATCGGAGAAGCGGGTGACGGTCCAGATGATAGCATTAGTAGTCCTCACTATTACATTAAATATGTGACAATAAATGTAATGAGGACTCCATTGAGTGTGGATATTATCTAGATGACAATATTTTTATTAAAACTCTTATATTATGTTTTGTCGTATATTACACGACTGTTGTATAATTAAGTTGTATTTGAATTTTGTACCATGTATCTGGCGACTCAAGATGGGTGATGTATACCTATATTGGGGGCGTCAAATGCAATATTAACGATGTCTAGAAGTTCTGTCAAGGAGAAGTTTGGTCACCTAATTGCGCGCCAATAGGGAAAAATCCTTATTGGAAAGTGTGAGACCCCAAATTTTATGAATAAAGATTTAAATTTCTCGAAATATTTTTTTTAATATTATGGTGTGGATTTGATATAATGTTATAGTTGTGGGTAATATTTATAAATTTTACAAAGTAAGCAAGTGGTTATATAATATTCGATTGGTCGAGGAATATTCTTTTTATCAGGGAATATCCGTAGGACGACACAATCATTGGTGGACCCCACAACGGAAGTATTGCCGTAGTTAAAAAATGACAGAATTATCTCTTTATAAAAATAACGGCGAAAGTGTTACCATTAAAACTGTTGAAGACTAATTGTGACTCCCTCAAAATAGGTATACATCACCCATTTTGAGTCGTCAATAACATGATACAGAAATAACTACAACTTTATTAATACAACATAAAAACTGTGAGTTTAAATACAAATATTACCGTCTAGACAATATTCACACCCAAATAAGTCCTCATTACAATTATTGGTATATTATTTTACAAAAATGGTGAGGACTACTAAAACAACTTTCTAGAATCATCATTCCACACCCCGACTAGAACTCGCTACATTCTCGCCTCCTGAGAAGAAAAATGGAACAAAAAGGAAAAAGATGAGCTCAACTAGCCCAGTAAAGAATATTATGACTAAGATAATATAGAACAAATTATCGTTAGTCTTTAACAGGAAAAAATCTAATAAAATACAATAGACAACAAGGTTCAGATCAATATTCGCAGCGAAAATAATAATTCATAGAAGAGTTACGTAGAGAATGAAATCTACTTTATCTATGAATTTAAAAGTCCATCATCAATATTTTATCCCTGTAACATCAATCAATATTCATCTTGAATCAAATATTCATCTTTGTACTACAGGCTAAAGATATTAATCAGTCGGCCATGTTCATCTCAACACCTATACATCTTTGCACTACAGGCCAAAGATATTCATCAAAAATTCATTCATCTTTGTACTACAGGCCAAAGATATTTAGTAATACCATCATTTAGGACTGAGGATGATGAAAAATATTTTTAAAAAAATGAATCCAGTGAAATAAAAGAACAAATATTAAAGATTCGTACTTTAACAATCCGTGTTCAAAAATACTTCATAAATAATCATAGTGAAGTAAAATTCAAGAATGATCAAAACATGGATACAATTAAAGCTAGTATCCATAATAGATATTTTGGACAAAAAACGAAAATTAAATTTTTCTGTGAATAGTGTCGTATTCGTGAATAGTGCCGTATACGTGAGTAGTGTCGTATATGTGAATAGTAACCCCGACACTAAAAGACAAGAATTTCACAAGAAAAATCTTACCAATAATCTGGTATAATGATATTAGAAGAAATAATATCATTTAAAAAAAATAATATCTCTTACCTCGAAAAAACAGTACTTCTGACTGGAATACTAAATATAGTGCTGAAGGAAACTTGCACCATATAGCAACACTCAAAGTATCAAAATACTCACAAGAATACGCTCGATAATATAGAGAGAGAAAGAGAGAGAAAACTTCAGTTTCTGGTGTGATTTTCAATTCTAACCTAAGCACCCTATTTATAGGAAAATGCTTAGAACACCAAAGTAAAAAAATTAATAAAATAATAATATAATTAACTAAATTCAAGCCCACCTTTGAAATCTGATTTCAGCTTATTTAAATCACATGTGAGGCCAACTTAATTGCAAAAAACATTTTTCTTTAAAAAAATAATTAAAACTTCCAAAAATCAGTTAATTCGGAACTTCGGAACTTCAATAATTCATAATAAATAGCCATTTTATCAGAAATATTCAAACCATATGTCCTTTCCATAGAAAATTCAATTCTTTACAACTTTGCAGAAGAAAGTTTTTCCAAATTCCAAATGTAAATTGATGAAATCCATAAGCCAAGCGATTTTCTAAGTTATAAACCAATTTTACCAAGAAATGGGGTCCATTGACATGTTTAACATGTTTAAACATTAATTGTAACAAAAAATACTCTTCCTCCTCATATACTCATATATCCTACATACATTGTAAAAATATCACCATTATTATATTATTAAAATATAATAATATATTTAAATAAATTATTTATCGTAAAAGATAAAATAACAATTTTTAAAATTGTCACATTAAAATTTTCTCCATCTATATCCACATAAAATGAATATTTTTCTTATCATATAAATCAATAATTAATTATTCACAAATAATATTACGTAATCACAATATCGATAAACCGTGCGGTTCAGAAAGAGGGGCTTTCCAATAAGGATTTCTCTCACTCTTGGCGCCGCAATTAGGTGACCAAACCTCTCTTTAGATGTAACTTTCTAGACATTGCCAATAATGTTATCTAATAATATTATTCAAATAATATGAATTATTGATCTGATAATGAAAATACTGTGTAGTGACAATTATTGAAACAACAATAATATAAAATATCAACGTAGCAATTATTGAATTAATAAAACATTGAACAGTAACTACTGTAACAATTATTGAGTAATGTCTTCCTACGTAAGAATCAATAATTTGTGCAATACCGTGTGCTACTGTATTTTAACCACTGGGTATTCTAACAGTATTAACGGTAACAACTATGCCGTTATTTATAAATAACTTATAACCACTTGCTTATTTAAAATATTTGCGCATTTTACCCATAACTAACCACATTAATCAAATCAACCCTTACTATTTCAAAATAATAAATAGAGAAAATTTAATTTCATTTATAATAAGTTAGGGTCTTACAACCTCCCCTCCTTATGAAGTTTCATCCTCGAAATTGACGACGCATTCGGTGTGTTTGAAAAGGTGAGGATACCTTGCTTTCATTTCCGTTTCTAACTCCCAGGTCATTTCCTCAATAGCATGGTTCCTCCACAAAACTTTGACTTGTGGTATGACCTTTGTGGTTCCTCCACATACATATGAGCAAGACGTTCAAGGGAATAAGTCTCCCATATCAGCAAGAAATGAGCAGACTTGGTTAATCTATCAACAATAACCCAAATAGCATTTATGCCTTGAGAAACCATGGGAAGACCCGTAACGAAATCCATGGTAATGTGTTCCCACTTCCATTTCAGAATCTCAAGTGGTTGTAAAGGACCCTTAGGTACTTGATGCTCCGCCTTTACACGTTGACAAATTAAACACCTCGAGATAAACTTCGCGATCTCTCTCTTCATATTGTTCCACCAAAATGTTTGTCGAAGATCACGATACATTTTGGTACTTCCAGGATGGATTGCAAACGGTGTATTGTGTGCCTCCATCATGATCTTGTACTTCAAATCAGGGTCGTTAGGAATACAAAGTCTGGAGTGGACTCGAAGTATTCTTTCTTCATCGATTCTTGCTTCTGGAATAGCGCCCTCTTGTACTTTCTTCTTCATACGCATCAGCTCCGAGTCTGTGGCTTGAACAACTTTAACTTCATCGATTAAAGTTGGTTCTATGCGTATACTTGACATCATCGCACTCGTTCCTGCATATGATCTTCTACTCAACACGTCAGCTACCACGTTTGCTTTTCCAGGATGGTATTGAATGGTGTGGTCATAATCTTTTAACAGCTCGAGCCAACGTCGTTGTCGCATGTTGAGTTCCTTTTGAGTGAAGAAATATTTGAGGCTTTTATGGTCTAAATATATCTCCACTTTCTCTCCATATAGATAGTGCCTCCAGATCTTTAGCACGAAAATAACTACTGCCAACTCTAGATCATGAGTAGGATAATTCCTCTCATATTCTTTAAGTTGTTGCGAGGCATAAGCTATGACTTTCCCACGTTGCATGAGAAGACATCCTAACCCTTTGCCTGAAGCATCGCTGTAGATAATAAATCCATCCGGACTAGATGGTATTGTCAGAACAGGTGCCGAAATGAGTCTCCTCTTGAGCTCTTGGAAACTCTTCTCGCATTCTTCGCTCCATACGAATTTTGTATCTTTCCGAGTCAACTGAGTTAATGGAGTAGCGATTAGAGAAAATCCTTCCACAAATCTCCGATAATAACCAGCTAAGCCCAAAAATCTACGTACTTCGGTTGCTCCCAACTTTGTACTGCCTCAATCTTCGTCGGGTCAACAGATACTCCATGTTTTGACACCACGTGCCCAAGGAATGCTACTTCCTCAAGCCAGAATTTGCATTTCTTTAACTTGGAATATAGCTTGTTTTCACTAAGCCTTTGGAGTACCAGCTTCAAATGGTGCTCATGATCTTCACGAATTTTGGAATATATGAGAATGCCATTAATAAAGACAACAACGAATTGATCCAAATAGTCCTTTAATATTCGGTTCATCATATCCATGAAAGTCGCAGGAGCATTAGTCAATCCAAAAGACATGACTAAAAATTCATAATTCCCATATCGAGTTCTGAAGGCAGTCTTTGGGATATCCTTAGTTCTAATCTTCAGCTGATGATATCCAGAACGAAGATCGATCTTTGAAAAGAATTGTGCTCCTTGCAATCGGTCAAAAACAGTCATCAATACGAGGTAACAGATACCTATTCTTGATGGTGACATGGTTCAATTCTCGATAGTCAATACAAAATCGCATACCCCGTCTTTTCTTTTTACAAATAAAACGGGAGCACCCCGAGGAGATGTACTAGGGCCGAATGAAATCGATGTCCAACAACTCTCGTAGTTGGACCTTTAACTCCACGAAGTTCAATAGAGCCATTCGATATGGGGTTTTAGAAATGGGCTTTGTGCACGAGTTCAAGATCAATAAAGAATTCAAGTTCACGTTACGGGGTAGCTAAGTAAGTTCTTCAGAAACACGTCGGAAATTTACTAACAATGGGAATATTATTCAAATCGGCGTGTCTTTATTCAAATCCATAACATAAGAAAGCTTGACATTCATTTTTCAATAAACGAATAGCTTTATGACTAGATATGACAGTGATTGATTTTAATGGTTTAGTTGCTTGAATTCGTACAACAGGTTGGTTAGGAATATGAAAACTAACAACATTACGAAAACAATCAATTTTGGCATGATGAGTAGTTAACCAATCAATCCCTAAAATCACATCAAAAGCAAGTATATTTAAAGAGATAAGGTCAACAGGTAATGTGATGGTGCCAACTTGGATCAAACAAGATTTATAAACAGTGGATATGATGAAAGTTTCTCCTAACGGAGTCTCCACAGATAAATCAAAGTCTAATTTCTCCGGAGTTAAGTTTAAATGTTGAGCACAAGCAGGATAGATAAATGAATGGGTAAGACCCAGATCAAGTAAGGTATAAACTTCGCAAGAATTTATGATTAGCTTACCGTGATCACCTCGTTTGGGTTCTCACATTTTGACCGACCACGACAAAATGCTCTTCCAGAACCGTTGACTTTGACTTTTCCGGGGATGACCTTTTGAGTCACCATCCCATTGGACTTGGTTTCGCTACCATACAATCTCGAGCGATATGTCCTTTCTTTCCACAATTATAACATACCTTGAACTGTATTGTGGGCGGTTTAATGATATGTCCCTCTTTTCCACATTTATAAGATATGACCGGTGGTCGGTTCTCCCGCCTTAGAACCGATTCTTCTTTGGTGTTGGCGTCTTCACATGGTCATTGTTGAATCTCTCTCTTTAAAATGTCCTCCGACTCACTTTTTTTTATTCTCATAGTCATGATTACCACCAAAGTGGTTACCGCCTTTGTCCGTATTCTTCTTTCTCCGTTAGTTATCGTTATTCTAATGACTGCTGTCACCAATATGATCCTGGTTATGGTCCTTCGGTTGAACGTACTCGTTATCTCGCTCTAACAATTGAGCCCTGTTGACAACATCTGAATAGAGAGAAAATTTATGAGAAATGAGATATCGACGTACGCGGGTTTCAAACCTCTCGAAACATCCGCGTCACGTTCCTCATTATCCACCAAATGAGGTGCAAACCTGGATAACTCTGCAAACTTTACCTCGTACTGAGACACCGCCATGTTATTTTGTTCCAGTCTAATGAACTCCACTTCCTTCATATGACGAATACTTTCAGGAAAGTACTTGTCATTGAAAAGTTTCTGAAACGTCTCCCAAGACATGCTGAATGCGGCTGGATGGGTAAGTTTCACAGATTCCCACCAGTAATCTGCCTCATTACGGAACATAAAGGTGGCAAATGGAACCTTCTGTTCCTCCGTGCATCCCAAGACATCGAATATCTTGGTGATTTTTTTGACCCACGTTTCTGCCTTAATCGGATCCGGCTTTCCCCATAATTCTGGTGGTCCCAACTCTTTGAACTGCTTGGCTGACACAAACTGTGCGTTGTTATCATTTCTACCTGTATTTTGTACACGAGTCTCTCCTAAATCGATTTTGCATGCTACTGCAAAAAGCTTCTAAACATCCCGTCGTTCATCATCCGCTTTCGGTGGTGTTGTTCACGGGAGGAACATTGTCGACTTGTTGCACGTTTCTCCTCGTTGGTGAAAGTAAAGGTGTGTACACACGGTCTCATTTACTCCATCGTTAACATTCTCGGTCGACATTCTCAAAATCGCGCCATAAAACAAGGGTTAATTAAAGAAATTAATATATCACATAACATCCCTATATACTTACCAACCAATAAATCAGCTTAGGTAAGACACACTAGCGAAGGTTTTACTCGTCTCTCCCCTCCTAGTTCTATTCCCCGATCTCCGTCAGAGATCATATCCCTAAACTCGATATTAATTGTGGCGCCCCCAAAATAGGTATACATCACCTATTTTGAGTAAATCAATAACATGGTATGTGAAAACAACTACAACTTTAATAATACAACATAAAAATTGTGAGTTTAAATTCAAATATTATCATCTAGACAATATTCACACCCAAATAAGACCTCATTACAATTATTGGTACATTATTTTACAAAAATAGTGAGGACTACTAAAATAACTTTCTAGAATCATCATTCCACACCCCGACTAAAACTCGCTACATTCTCGCCTCCTGAGAAGAAAAATGGAATAAAAAGAAAAAAAGGTGAGCTCAACTAGCCCAATAAAAAATATTATGACTAAGATAATATAGAACAAATTATCGTTAGTCTTCAACAGGGAAAAATCTGATAAAATACAATAGACAACAAGTTTCAGATCAATATTCACAACGGAAATAATAATTCATAGATGAGTTACGTAGAGAATGAAATCTACTTTTATCTATGAATTTAAAAGTCCATCATCAATATTTTATCCCTGTAACACCAATCAATATTCATCTTGAATCAAATATTCATCTTTGCACTACAGGCCAAAGATATTCATCAGTCATTCATGTTCATCTCAACACATGTACATCTTTGCACTACAGGCCAAAGATATTTAGTAATACCATCATTTAGGACTGAGGATGATGAAAAATATTTTAAAGAAAACGAATCCAGTGAAATAAAAGAACAAATATTAAGAATTTGTACTTTAAACAATCCGTGTTCAAAAATACTTCATAAATAATCATAGTGAAGTAAAATTCAAGAATGGTCAAAATATGGATACAATCAAAGCTAGTATCCATAATAGATATTTTGGACAAAAAATGAAAATTTTGATTTTTCTGTGAATAGTGCCGTATACGTGAATAGTGTCGTATACATGAATAGTAACACTGACACTAAAAGAAAAGAATTTCGCAAGAAAAATCTTACCAATAATACGGCATAATGATATTAGAAGAAATAATATCATTTTAAAAAAATAATATCCCTTACCTCGAAAAGGCAGATCTTACAATAGGAATCTCGAATATAGTCTTTCAAGGAAACTTGCATCGTATAGTAACACTTAAAGTATCAAAATACTCACAAGAATATGCTCGATAATATAGAGAGAGAAAACTTCAGTTTCTGGTGTGATTTTCAATTCTAACCTAAGCACCCTATTTATAGGAAAATGCTTAGAACACCAAAACAGAAAATTTAATAAAATAATAATATAATTAACAAAATTCAAGCCCACCTTTGAAATCTGATTTCAGCTCATTTAAATCACATGTGAGGCTAACTTAATTGCAAAAAACGTTTTTCTTTAAAAAAATAATTAAAACTTCCAAAAATCAATTATTCCAGAACTTCGGAACTTCAATAATTCATAATAAATATCCCTTTTATCAGAAAAATTCGAACCATATACCCTTTCCATAGGAAATTCCATTCTCTACAACTTTGCAGAAGAAAATTTTTCCAAATTCCAAACAGAAATAAACCGAAATCCACAAACGGGCGATTTTACGGGCTATAAACTAATTTCAGTCAAGAAATAGGGTCCACTGACATGTTTAACATGTTTTAAACATTAATTGTAACAAAAATACTCTTCCTCCTCATATACTCATATATCCTACATTCATTGTAAAAATATCACCATTATTATATTATTAAAATATAATAATATAGTTAAATAAATTATTTATCAGAAAAGATAAAATAACAATTTTTCAACAATTGTCACATTAAAAATTTTCTCCATCTATATCCACATAAAATGAATATTTTTCTTATCATATAAATCAATAATTAATTATTCACAAAAATAATATTACGAGAATCACAATCATCGACAACCGTGTAGGTTCCCAAGAAAGAGGGCTTTCAATAAGGATTTCTCCTCATCTGGCGCTGCAATTAGGTGACCAAACCTCTCTTTAGATGAACTTTCTAGACATTGCCAATAATGTTATCTAATAATATTATTCAAATAATATGAATTATTGATCTGATAATAAAAATACTGTGTAGTGACAATTATTGAAACAACAATAATATAAAATATCAACGTAGCAATTATTGAATCAATAAAATATTGAACAATAACTACTGTAATAATTATTGAGTAATGTCTTCCTACATAAGAATCAATAATTTGTGCAATACCGTGTGCTACTGTGTTTTAACCACTAGATATTCTAACAGTATTAATGGTAACAACTACGCCGTTATTTATAAACAACTTATACTTATCGTTTTCTTCATCCAATCGCTTTCCGTTATGGGGCCCACACAAGGCTGCGCCGTCGTACGAATATTCCCCGAGAGTAAGAATATTCCACGACAACAATGAATATTTTATAACCACTTGCTTATTTAAAATATTTGCGCATTTTACCCATAACTAACCACATTAATCAAATCAACCCTTACTATTTTAAAATAATAAATAGAGGAAATTTAATTTTATTTATAATAAGCTGGGGTCTTAAACTAATGATAATTTATTCTGCATTATCTTAGTCATAATATTTCTTACTGGACTAGTTGAGCTCACCCTTTCTTTCATTGTTCTCTTCAGGAAATGAGAATATAGGCATGATTTAGCCTGGGGAGGCGGAGTGACGGTCCGGATGATAGCATTAGTAATCCTCACTATTCTGTTAAATAGTGTGATAATAAATGTAATGAGGACTACATTGAGTGTGGATATTGTCTAGATGACAATATTTGTATTAAAACTCATAGTATATGTTTTGTCGTATATTAAACGACGTTTGTATAATTAAGTTTGTATTTGTATTTTGTACCATGTATTTGGCGACTCAGGATGGGTGATGTATAGGGGTGTTCATCGGTAAAAAATCTGACCAGACCGGCCCAAACCGAACCGAACACCGAAAGTGTGCAATTTCATGAACCGATATCAAGATAGAAAAAACCGGTATAATCGAACCGATTACCTTGGTCCTAAGATGCTGGTTCAAGAGGGCTTATACATTGTTTATCTGGGGTTATATTTAAGGAAAAAAATAAAGTGACACCATAGTACCTGTTTATACATTGTTTGTACCTGTTAATGTTCCTCAGTTTCATAACACCATAGTGATTAAACATAAAGTGATCATAAGATTATACACAAAGTGATCATGTTGTAACTTGCAAGACACTGACCACTGACTAGTGACAGAGTCTTAACCATAATATCAAACTTTACAGGCTATTACTACAGCTACATGATAAAACAACTTCTCCAAAAAAGGACATAACATCAATACAGCTAGACTTCTCTAAAATAGGACATAAGTACATAACATCAAAACAAAATAATAAAACTTCAAGTAGTAATAACTAATAAAAACAAATTAACACTCAAAGACTTCAAATAGATGGCGTGTCGTTGTCAAGAACAAAAACAGTTTAGATCCACCATTCAGATGTTAAGGGAAGCATGATCCACCATTACTACAAAGCATAAACAAACATATGTTAGCAGTTAATTTGGGAAAAAAGACTAACTGATCACATACATGACCATTTAGGAAAAAAGACTAACTGATTTTTACAAAGCATAAATGACATATATGACCATTTAGGAAAAAAGACTAACTGATCTTTACAAACATACATGACTGCTGACTCAAGAAAACAAACAGTTAATTTTTACTAAGATCAGAATTGAAAGCTATATAGTTTAAAATTAACTGATCTTTACAAACATACATGACTGCTATGTTTTATGTGTTACATACTTTTTTAATATGAAATTTAATGCAATCAATCATCCATATTCTTACCCGTGCCAACTGCCAACTGCCATATCTTCATTAAATTCCGCCATCCATATCTAAAACTTCCGCAAATTTTAAGAAGATCAAAATAAAATAAAATTAATTAAAGAAAGTCATTAATATATAAACATTATAGATGAAAGCTATATAGTTTAAAATTAAGGATTACCTTTCTCAATTGTTTCAAGTGAATCTAAGTTCTCCTCTACGGACATTGGTTGTTTGCTTGAACGGAGCCAATCTTAAGCACAAATAAGAGCTTGTACCATTCTAGGAGTTAAAGAACTCCTAAATGGATCAAGTACACGACCACCGGTACTAAATGTCGACTCAGAAGCAACGGTTGACATAGGAACCGCCAATACATCCCTAGCCATTTGAGAGAGAATGGGAAATCTAGGAGAATTATTTTTCCACCAACTCAAAACATTATATTTTGAAGTTGTTTGATCAACATGCTCACTCAAATACTTATCTAATTCAGTATTATCCCCTCCTTGAACATCCGTAATGTGTTCTACAAATTTTTCCATCCTCCTCCTCCTTGCCCATTCTCGACCATGCCATCAAAACCATCACTAGACACGTTAGATTAAACACTTTGGGATGATTGTGCACTTTGGGATGATTGTGCATTTTAGGATGCATATTTGAGACTATAACATCTAAACAATTCTTCAATGGCATCACGCACATATTTTATCATTTTATTTGTCATTTCAGTCCCATACCTATACATTGAATTAAAACTAAATTCCACAAAGGCAAATTTATGTTTAGGATCTAAAACAACCGCAATATACAATAATTTATTCATCTTCTCAACATTCCCCCAATATTTCTCTAATTTTTCTCTCATCCTCAAAGCCATTTGTCTCATGCCAATGTCAACCCCATATAACAATTCATTCAAACCATCATCAAGATCAAGAAATTCATGAAAAAAAGTATTCGATGTAGCATAAGATGTACCCGAAACCTTCACCGTAATGTCGAAGAAATACTTTAAGAATACAACCGATTGTCTCACAACTCCCCAATCTTCTACGCTAGGCCACCCATCACCTGATTCCATTTCCAATTTAAATAAAGGATCTTTGCTTGCAAGCCTATTAAAAGCACGATCGAAGTCTATGGCCACATTCAACATAGAATAAGTGGAGTTCCATCTAGTGGACACATCTAGGATCAACGAAGTTCTTTTTTCAATTTTCTCAAATTCAACACATTCTTTGAATTTTTAATCCTAGAAGGAGATTGTCGCACCCACCTAACCAAAGTTCGAACACGAGATATTGAAGAACTCGCATCTTTCAACCCATCACATACAACCAAATTAACAATATGAGCAACACACCTCACATGGTGAAATTTACCATCACAAATGCTATAACCCCAAACATTCAATTGATTTTTCAAATAAGAAATTGCAACATCATTGGAACTAGCATTATCAACTGTGATTGTAAAAATTTTATCAATGCCCCATTCCCTCAAATAATTTTCAACCGACATACCTATGTCTTCCCCTTTATGACTAGTAATTGGGACAAAGTTGATAAATTTTCTTTTGCAAATTCCATTTATCATCAACATAATGAGCAGTCAACACCATGTAATTAATTCGTTGTATGGAAGTCCATGTATCGGTAGTAAGACAAACCCTTTGTGATGTATTTTTAAAGTAAGCTTTTAATTTCAATTTTTCCTCTAAAAAATGCTTCAAACAATCTCTAGTTATGGTGGCATGAGAAGGCACATTCAATTTTGGACATGCAACTGACATCAAGTATTTAAAACCCACATTCTCCACATGGCTAAAAGGAAGTTCATCTACAATTATCATAAAAGAAATTGCCCTCCTAATTAACTCTTGATCAAATTTCCATAAAAAAACACTATTGGTTGATTCCCCTTCCAACTTTTGACCTCCTTCACTAATATTTGATGGTGGAAAATTTAACAGTGCTTGTTTTCTTTCCTTTAATTGAATATTAGGAGGGTAAAATTTACATCTTGCATTATGATTCCTTAAACCACTTGACCCATTCTTTTTCGAGTTAGCTTTTAAAACTTGACCACAATACTTTTACTTTGCCTTTATTTCATCATTTTGCTTAAATCTTATATAATGTTCCCATATAATAAAGACATCGAGTCTTCTAGATTATTTGCTCAATCTCTTGACTTCATTTGGATTTTGTGTTTTTTGCATCTCTCTCGCTTTCTCCATTGTTTCCTCCATTATTTGGGACTTGGCTTGGATTTGTATTTGATGATATTGGTATAGTGGTATCCATGTTTTACATCAAATTGTATATAAAAACACAAACAAATTAAGCGGTCTGCGGTCATTTGACTCATGGCGGTCTGATCATTAATGTAAGAATAGGCAAATTAAGCGGTCACGATCATTAAAAGTCATTAACAAATTAGGAGAAAGTCATTAGACTCATAAGTAAAGTGTAGCGGTATCTGATGTAGTCATTAGACTCAAAATAAGTGCAGTCATTATACACAATACAAGAGAATAGTAGCAATAAGCGGTAAATATTAACACAAGGCAATGCGATACTATTAAAGACAAGGCGAAAGCAAAGGTAATCATTAACACAAGAAGCTGAAGGGCGGGCGGTCATTAGACTCATCCCATAATACTCAATAGAGTAATGCTTGGCGGTTGGCGATTACAACAAAGTAACTTTAAAAACAAAACCACCCGGTAAAAAAAAGCCCTAACAATACCAAAAGCAGTAACCATTAAACATGCTCAAATGCTCAAATAGGGAGAAGTCAATTAACATAATCTCATAATAAACTCAAAATTACCTAATAAAAAGGAAGAATTTGGAATCTAGAGACTAGAGTTGGAGAGAGGCTACTGCGATGCGACGATGATCGATCGTTGAGGTTGAGATTTCGAGAATCGAGATGGATGGACCATTGGACTGGGTTCATTCGACTGTTCGAGAAGGAGAGGACTGGGTTTGGCCGTCTGGGTTCGAGACTTCGAGTTTGACTCTGGTTTGTTCGAGATGGGTGTTCCGTGTTCGAGATGGGTCTGGGACTGGAGAGAGAGATTTAGGGAAGTCGAAGACTGGCATGTTTAGGAATGAAGACTGAAGTTAAGTCTGGCATGTTTAGGAAGGAAGAATGAAGACTGAGATATTTTTATTTAACATTATTAAATAAACCGGTACATCCGGTTCGGTTCGGTATATACCGATCCAGTGAAATAGACTACCAAAAGCAGGTCCGAAAACCCGAGATATATCTTAGGTTATATGTCTTGGTACTAAATCGATTTATTTTTTTGCACCGAATCGTAGGTTCGAATCGGTTCAGTTTCCCTAAAAACCAAAAAAACCGTTTGGTTTGAATACCCCTAGTGATGTATACCTGTTTTGGGGG
Source organism: Panax ginseng (assembly GCA_020205605.1). Taxonomy (NCBI): domain Eukaryota; kingdom Viridiplantae; phylum Streptophyta; class Magnoliopsida; order Apiales; family Araliaceae; genus Panax; species Panax ginseng. The sequence goes on along the minus strand of CM035144.1, from coordinate 116,880,587 downwards.
CGTCACAGTTGGTATCAAAGCTTAGGGATATGATCCCTGACTAAAATGTGAGACAAGAACTAGGAGGGGAGAGACGGGGAATTTCTTCGCTAGTATGACCTACCTAAGTTTATTTGGTATTTAATTGGTCGGTCAGAGTATAGGGATAATATGTGATATGTTAATCAACCCATGTTTTGTGACAGTGTTTGAAAATGGCATCTGAAAATGTTAAGATCAGCAATGAAGCACATGAGACCGTTGAGTCACCAACGATCAATACTCAGGATAATGTGCAACAGAAAGACAATAATCCTCAGGTAAATAACAACACCGATCAGATGATGAACGATGGGATGTTCAGAGGCTTTATACAATTCATGCAACATCAGGCTTGAGAGACTCCCGTTCAAAATGCAGGTGGAAATAATGGCAACCCACAGTCGGTCACCATTAAGCAGTTCAAGGAGCTGGGACCACCGGAGTTTTTGGAAAAGCCAGAATCACTTAAGGCGGAGACGTGGTTAAAGTAGATCACCAAGATATTTGATGTCTTGGGATGCTTCGAGGAGCAAAAGGTTCCTTTGCCACCTTTATGTTAGCGTGAAGAGTGATTCTTGGTGGAAATCGTAAAATGTACTAACTGGACGACTTCAAGATGTCTTGAGAGAAGTTCCAAGAGTTGTTCAACGACAATTACTTTCCCAAAAGTATTCGTCACATGAAGGAGGTGGAGTTTATCAAGTTGGAGCAAAACAATATGACCGTGTCGCAATACAAGGCTAAATTTGCGGAGTTATCCCGGTTTGCATCCCATTTGGTCGATAATGAGGAGGGAATGACGCGAATGTTTCTAAGAAGTTTGAAACCCGATATACGTCAATACCTCATTTCTCACAAATTTGTTTATATTCAGATGTTGTGAATAGGGCTCAGTTATTGGAGCGCGATAATGAGTCAACACAACCAAAAGGCAACGACTAACAACACGATAATAATCATATCGGTGGCAACGGCCATCGGAACAATGATAACCATCGTGGAGGAAATTATCATGCCAAGAATGGTAACCACTTCGGTGGTAATCATGGCCAAGATAATAGGAGTGGAAATTTCAAGAAGAGAAGGTTCAACAACGATGGAAAGACAGCAACACCAACACTCGTTTTCAAGGAAGGAGAACGACCACCAATTGTATGCTTCAAATGCGGAGGGGAGGGACATATCAGTCCAAAGCATGTTACAATTGTAGAAAAGAAGGTCACCTAGCCCGATTTTGTCGTGCACCAAAGTCAAGTCCACCTGGGACAGTGGCACCAAAGACGGATACGGACAAAAAAAAGTCGGTTGGTTTTGGGAGAAGCGTTTTCGTGACTTTCAAAAGCGAGTAACCCGAGCGAAGTTTACGCAGGTTAGTTAATTATAAATTCTTGCGAAGTCTATACATTATTAGATACCGATTTTACCCATTATTTTATCTCTTTTGTTTATTTCAACGTTTAAATTTAACTTCAGAGAAGTTAGACTTTGACTTATCGATTGAAACTTCGTTAGGAGAAACCTTCATTTCATGTGCTATCCAAGTCTTGGATGAGAGTCACAGTTTTTAAATGATATTTCTATTGTTAATAAATTTTCTGACATATTCTTGAAGACTTCTTAGCCTACCCCTAGAGCATGAAATCGAATTTTGTATTGACCCCAGTACAAAACCCATTTCTTCAACCCTTAAATATTTCTTCAACCAAAATGAACAAATAATGCGCCAAAGATGTTGGCTCGAGCTGTTGAAGATTACGACTATATCATTCAATATCATTGTGGAAGAGCGAACGTGGTAGCTGACGCGTTGAGTAGAAGATCGTATCACGTTATTGAGTCGACGTTGTTAACACAAAACCCATTTCAGTATAACTTACAAATGATGAAGATAGAGTTAAAGACTCTAGAGACCCATGTGAAGATAGCGAATATACGATTGGAATCGACTTTAATCGATAAAGTTAAAGCCATGCAAGCTACATACTTAGAGCTGAGGAATGTGAAAAAGAAGGTTCAAGAAAGCATTATTCTAAAAGCAAGAATCGATGAAGAGAGGAAATCTCAACCCTCGATTCACGTATCGATGCTATGTAAATATGATGCGTATGAAGAAGAAAGTACAAGAGGGTGCTATTCCAGAAGCAAAAATCGATGAAAAAGGAATACTTCGAGTCCACTCTAGACTTTGTGTTCCTAACGACCCTGATTTAAAGTACAAGATCATGATGAAGGCACACAATACACCATTTGCAATCCATCCTGGAAGTACCAAAATGTATCGTGATCTTCGACATATATTTTGGTGGAACAATATGAAGAGAGAGATCACGAAGTTTATCTTGAGGTGTTTAATTTGTCAACGTGTAAAGGCGGAGCATCAAATACCTAAGGGTCCATTTCAACCACTTGAGATTCTGAAATGGAAGTGGGAGCACATTACCATGGATTTCGTTACGGGTCTTCCCACGGTTTCTCAAGGCATAAATGCTATTTGGGTTATTGTTGATAGATTAACCAAGTCTGCTCATTTCTTGCCGATCACGGAGACTTATTCCCTTGAACGTTTTGCTCATATGTATGTAAATGAGATTGTGAGATTGCATGGCATGCCAGTATCCATAGTTTTGGATCGTGACCCAAGATTCACTTCACGATTTTGGGTTAGCTTGCAAAAAGCTATGGGCACGGATTTACGATTCAGTTCGGCATACCATCCTCAAACGGATGGACAATCAAAGAGCACTATTCAAACTCTTAAAGATCTATTAAGACTCTGTGTCCTAGATTTTAAAGGGAGTTGGGATAAGTATTTACCATTGGTGAAATTCTCCTACAACAATAGTTATCAGGCAAGTATAGGTATGGCTCCATTCGAAGCATTGTATGGACGAAAGTGTCGCACTCCAATATGTTGGGATGAGGTGGGTGAAGCAACATTGTTGGGACCCGAGTTGGTACGTATGATTACGAAAAAGATCCAAATGATTCGACAACTTATACAAAAGGCTCAAGATCGACAAAAGAGTTATGCGGATCTTCATCGAAAGGACGTGGAATTTAGTATTGGGGATCATGTATTATTGCGTGTTGCCCCATGGAAGGGAGTTATAAGATTCGGGAAGAGAGAAAAGCTCAATCCATGATTTATTGGTCCATTTCAAATTCTTGACCGAGTAAGAAATGTAGCCTATAGACTTGCGTTATCTCCAAGTATATCTCGTGTTCATAATGTTTTTCATATATACGTGCTTCGTAATTATGTGAAAGACCCGAACCACGTTATTGAGTTAGAACTGGATGAGATAGCCGAAGACTTAACGTACGAGGAGGTACCTGTCAAGATCTTGGATAGGAAGGAGCATGTCTTACGTACAAAGGTCATACCACAAGTCAAAGTTTTATAAAGGAACCATGCTATTAAGGAAATGACCTGGGATTTGGAAACGGAAATGAAAGCAAGGTATCCTCACCTTTTCGAAACACCAGGTACGTACGTCAATTTCGAGGACGAAATTTCATAAGGAGGGGTGGTTGTAAGACCCCAACTTATTATAAATGAAATGAAATTTCCTCTATTTATTATTTTTAAATAGTAAGGGTTGATTTGATTAATGTGGTTAGTTATGGGTAAAACGCGGAAATTTTTTAAATAAGCAAGTGGTTATAAAATATTTATTGTTGTCGGGGAATATTAGTTTAGTAGTGAAATATTCTTACTGTCGGGGAATATTCGTATAACGGCGCAGCTTTGTGTGGGCCCCATAACAGAAAGCGATTGGATGAAGAAAACGACACGTATAAGTTGTTTATAAATAACGGCGTAGTATTTACCGTTAATACTGTTAGAATACCCAGTGGTTAAAACACAGTAGCACACGGTATTGCACAAATTATTGATTTTTACGTAGGAAGACATTACTCAATAATTGTTACAGTAGTTAATGTTCAATATTTTATTGATTCAATAATTGCTACGTTGATATTTTATATTATTGTTGTTTCAATAATTGTCAGTACACAGTATTTTCATTATCAGATCAATAATTCATATTATTTGAATAATATTATTGTAAGACCCCAAATATTTAATAAATGAAATTTAATTTCCTCTAATTATTATTTTGAAATAGTAAGGGTTGATGTGATTAATATGGATAGTTATGGGTAAAATACACAAATATTTCAAAATAAGCAAGTGGTTATAAAATATTCGTTGTTGTCGGGGAATATTCGTTTGGTCGTGGAATATTAAATCTTGTGGGAATATTAAATGCATCGACTGCAACCATGTGTGGGCCCCATGTGAAAGCGATTGGATGAAGAAAACGACAAATATAAGTTGTTTAAAAATAACTACAGAAGTTATTCATCAATTATCATCGTTAAAATACTCTATTGGTTAAAACACAAAGAAGACATTGCGGTATTGCACCAATTATTGATTCTTACGTAAGAAGACCTTTACTCAAGAATGGTTACGAATAATTCTTTATTCAAAGATTTTATTTTATTGATTTAATAATTCACGTGTTGATATTTTATATTACCGTTGTTTCAATAATTATTACTACAAGATTTTCATTATCGAAGCATCATATTATCCGAATAATATTATTGGATAACATTATTGGCAATGTCTAGAAAGTTCATCTAAGGAGAGGTTTGGTCACCTAATCTTGCGCCAAGAAGGAAAATTCTTATTGGAAAGCCCTCTTTCCGAAAGCGCTCGGTTGTCAATATTGTGATTCTATAATATTATTTGTGAATAATTAATTATTGATTCATATGATGAGGAAAATATTGATTTTATGTGGATATAGATGGAGAAAATTTTTAATGTGACAATTGTTGAAAATTGAAATTTTATCTTTTACTGATAAAATAATTCATTTAAATATATATATTATTATATTTTAATAATATAATAATGGTGATATTTTTACAACGAATATGGGATATATGAGTATACGAGGAAGAAGAGTATTTTTGTTGCAATAAATGTTTAAAACATGTTAAACATGTAAATTGGACCCCATTTCTTGGTTGAAATTTGATTATAGCTTGTAAAATCGTCTGTTTATGGATTTCGGGTCAATTTCATTGCTTGGAATTTGGAAAAACGTTCTTCTGCAAAGTTGTAGAAAATTGAATTTTCTATAAAAACACGCGAGATTCGAATTTTCTGACAAAAGAACTATTTATTATGAATTATTGAAGTTCTGAAGCTCCAAAATAATTAATTTTTAGAAGTTTTAAATATTTTTTTTAATAAAAACGTTTTTCTCACTTTTTCTAGAAGATGAGCATGTGGGATATGTTAGAAATCTGATTTTCCAAGGAAGCGTATGAAATTTATTATTAATAATATATTTTAATAAATTTTTTGCTTTGGTGTTCTAAGCATTTTCCTATAAATAGGTGCTTAGGTTAGAATTGAAAATCACACCGTAAACTCAAGTTTTTCTCTATATTATCGGCGTATTCTTGTGAGTATTTTGAGTATACTTTGAGTATTGCTATACTGCAAGTTCAAGTCATAGCTTTATATCCGGTGTTTCAATTTGAAGTATAAATCTTTTCGAGGTAAGGGATATTTTTTTTTTAAATGATATTAATTCTTCCAATATCATTATGCCGAAGTATTGATCTGAACTTTTAATCAAATTTGGAACTTGTTGTGTCGGGGTTACTATTCATGAATACGGCACTATTCATCAAAAAATAATTTTTTTTTCTTTTCGTCCAAAATATCTATTATGGATACTAGCTTTGATTGTATCCATGTTTTGATCATTCTTGAATTTTACACCACTATGATTATTTTTGAGGTATTTTTGGACATGGATAAAACAAAGTACTGAATCCTTAATCCTTAATCCTTGTCATTTTGTTTCATGAATTCGTTTCTTTAAAAATATTTTTCATAATCCTCGGTCTTAAATGATGACATTATTGAATATCTTTGGCTTCGTAGTGCAAAGATGAATGATTTCGATGAATATCTTTGGCTGTAGTCTAAAAGATGAACATGTGTTTAGATGAACATGACTAATCGATGAATATCTTTGGCACTGTAGTGCAAAGATGAATATTTGATTCCGGATATATATTGATTGATGTTACGGGGATAAAAGATAGAGCGATGAACTTTTAAATTCATACATAGAAGATAGTAGTTTGCATTCTCTACTTAACTCTTCTAATGAATTATTATTTAAAAGATTATGAATATTGATTTAAAACTTGTTGTCTATTGTATTCTATTAGATTTTTCCCTGTTGGAGACTAACGATAATTTGTTGTATATTATCTTAGTCATAATATTCTTTACTGGGCTAGTTGAGCTCACCCTTTTCCTTTTTGTTCCATTTTTCTTCTCAGGAGGCGAGAATGTAGCGAAGATGCAGTGGGGTATGGAATGATGGTTATAGAGAGAGTTGTTTAGTAGTCCTCACCATTTTTGTAAAATAATGTATCAATAAATGTGATGAGGATTTATTTGGGTATAGATATTGTCTAGAAGATAATATTTGTATTCAAACTCACAGTTTTACTATTGTAATAATAAAGTTGTAGTTGTTTCTGTACCATGTATTGACAACTCAGAATGGGTGATGTATACCTATTTTGGTGGCTTCACAATTATTAGATAATATTATTGGCAATGTCTAGAAAGTTCTGTCTAAGGAGAGGTTTGGTCACCTAATTTCGCGCCATTAAGGAGAAATCCTTATTGGAAAGCCTCCTCTTTTCTGGGAACTGCCTGTTTGTCAGTATTGTGATTTTGTAATATTATTTGTGAATAATTAATTATTGATTTATATGATAAGAAAAATATTCATTTTATGTGGATATAGATGGAGAAAATTTTTAATGTGATAATTGTTGAAAAATTGTTATTATATCTTTTCTGATAAATAATTCATTTAAATATATTATTATATTTTAATAATATAATAATGGTGATATTTTTACAATGAATGTGGGATATATGAGTATATGAGGAGGAGGAGTATTTTTGTTACAATTAATGTTTAAAACATGTTAAACATGTTAGTGGACCCCATTTCTTGACTGAAATTGGTTTATAGCCCGTGAAATCACTCGTTTTTAATGGAATTTCCTATGAAAAGGATATATGGTTCGAATTTTTCTGATAAAAGGGCTATTTATTATGAATTATTGAAGTTCTGAAGTTCCAGAATAATTGATTTTTGGAAGTTTTAATTATTTTTTTTAAAGAAAACGTTTTTTTTTGCGATTAAGTTGGCCTCATGTGATTTAAATGAGCTAAAATCATTTCAAACGTGGGCTTGAATTTTGTTAATTATATTATTATTTTATTAAATTTTACGCTTTGGTGTTCTAAGCATTTTTATATAAATAGGGTGATTAGGTTAGAATGAAAATCACACCGTAAATGAAGTTTTCTCTATATTATCGAGCGTATTCTTGTGAGTATTTTGATACTTTGAGTGTTCTATATCTGGTGCAAGTTCCTTCAAAGACTATATTCAAAGATTCTAGTGTAAATCTTTGTCTTTTCGAGGTAAGGGATATTATTTTTTAAAATGATATTATTTTTTCTAATATCATTATCTGGGATTATTGGTAAGATTTTTCTTGTGAAATTCTTGTCTTTTAGTGTTTGAGATTACTTATTCACGATATACTGAGACTATTCATGTGAAAATTAAAATTTTATTTTTGTCCAAAATATCTATTATGGATACTAGCTTTGATTGTATCCATGTTTTGATCATTCTTGAATTTTATTTCACTATGATTATTAATGAAGTATTTTTGAACTTGGATTGTTTAAAGTACTAATTCTTAATATTTGCTCTTTCTTTTGTTTAATCGGATTCGCTTTTTTCTTTAAAATATTTTCATCATCCTCAATTACTAAATGATGGTATTACAGAATATCTTTTGGCAGTAGTGCAAAGATGAATGAATTTTTATGAATATCTTTGGCTGTGGTGCAAAGATGAATATTTGATTCAAGATGAATATTGATTGATGTTCTGAGGATAAAATATTGATGATGGACTTTTAAATTCATAGATAAAAGTAGATTTCATTCTCTACGTAACTCTTCTTATGAATTATTATTTCATTTGCGAATATTGATCGAAACTTGTTGCCTATTGTATTTTATCGATTTTTCCTGTTGAAGACTAACGATAATTTGTTCTATATTATCTTAGTCATAATATTCTTTACTGGGCTAGTTGAGCTCACCCTTTTCCTTTTTGTTCCATTTTTCTTCTCAGGAGGCGAGAATGTAGCGAGTTCTAGTCGGGGTGTGGAATGATGATTCTAAAAAGTTGTTTTAGTAATCCTCACCATTTTTGTAAAATAATATACCAATAATTGTAATGAGGACTTATTTGAGTGTGAATATTGTCTAGACGGCAATATTTGTATTTAAACTCACAGTTTTTATGTTGTATTAATAAAGTTGTAATTGTTTCCGTACCATGTTATTGACGACTCAAAATGGGTGATGTATACCTATTTTGGGGGCGTCACATATATAACGATTTGTTCACATGTGTGTACTATTGAATCATATTCTTGTACTATTAGAGGAGTTGGTGCAAGATTGATAATACTTGCATGACTAAGTTAAAAATAGAGTTATTAGAGGTTCACAAATGGCATGCGACTGTGGCTTTGACCTTGGTCCTACTCGAGCCCTACTTAATCAAAGCCCTACCGATCCAGCCGGCTGCAAGGCAACGTCTGCACCATGATTTTTTGCCTCATGTCCACTCGGGTGCGGCCTCCCAAAGCTCCGGCTGGGCCGGCCTCCCAAAAGGTCTGGCCTGGCCTTGCCTATGGCCTAATTCAGCCTGCAGCTTCAACCTTGCTAGTCATTTTATAAACAAAAATTACTTAAACTTTTATCATGCAACCAATGTGGGACTTGGTTATTTTAAAAATAAATATGGAACACAAATGAGGGACTTGGGGAGTCTAGCATGAGTTCTGCAGCCTTAATGGGTTCATAGATTTGTCGGATTTCGCCTGTAGGGAATATTACTTTTCCCATATGATATATATTAAGATATCTAGAGCTCAAGAAAGAGGAGTTTCTGAGATAAAAATGGTGGAGTTTTGAGGAGATATGTAGGACTCTGCGGTCTTTAGAATTGATTCATATTGGAGGATGGTGGGGAGTTTGTGCATCTATATATATTATGGAGTATAAAGGAAAAGGAATATGGAAGAAATGAGTAGATTATTAAGATGACAGTTTGTGTGCAAGAGAGTGTATGCATGTGGAGGAGAAATTTTGGTGGGATATATATGCATGTGGTGTGGCCATGTGGGAGAGAGAACACAGGAGATAAGAGCCGCTGGCCGCTGCCCACTATTGCAAGCAGAGTCCCACATCGTCCAAATATACTTCTCCTCTCCTATTTTTGTTCTATAAATAGAGGAGAGTTCAAGGATAATTTTTTTAAAGTAAAACACGGAAGTCCAAAGTGGAAGTACATTAGTGTTTTTTTCCCCTAGTAAAGCATGAATTTCTTATGTTTTTTTCTAGTAAAGCATGAGTTTCTTATGTTGAAGTTCAAAGTCTGGCCCGGCCTGATTTACAGGCCCTAATAGGCTGTATATTTTTGTGTTAGGCTCGGCCCGGCCCGCCTACACTCATCAAAAAATCAAAGCCCTGGCTCGGGCTGGTTTATGGCCAAAGCTCTACAAGCCTGTAGGATCAGTCAGCCCCGCCTGTCACAGGCATCACTAAGAGTTATAGATGGAGGTACTATACTGTAATTCGTATTTTCACATGATTATAACTATTTATTCACATGATTGAACTATTGATTCACATTATTTACTATTAGGGGAGGTGGTGCAAGTTTGAAAATACTTGCAGGACTAAATTAAAAATGAAAGAAAAGTTGGAGGTATTGTACTGTAATATTTTGAGCCCTAAAATGTACAATTATTGAAACTATATTTTCCTATAAATAGAAGCTCATTCTTCTTTCATTTCTCACCAATTCACTAAAGCTATAGAGCAATTATTATAGAGAGAAAGAAGAAGAGAAGTTTGCTACATCTCTACTCTAGTATCCAATTTCTTTCTAAGGTAAGGGGTATTATTTCTTTCGTATTCATGAAGAGAGCTATTGTTATTCCATTCCTTATTATTCTGTTGGAATAACTCAGATATGCAGATCTACCGTATACATGGTGAAATTCTTACGTTATTCCATTTTTATTATTACATTGGAATATCCTGTTTGTGCGGATTTACTGCATGACTCAGTTCCATTCTTTATTATTCTGTTGGAATATCCTGTCTGTGCGAATTACGCATGACCTGGTTCCATTCTTTATTATTCTATTGAAATATCATGTTTGTGCGGGTTACGCATGACCTAGTTCCATTATTTATTATTCTATTGGAATATCCTGTCTGTGCGATTTATGTATAACCTGGTTCCATTCTTTATTATTCTATTGAGAATAACCTGTCTGTGCGGTCTATCGCATGCATGGTGAATTCTTCTGTTATTCCATTATTTATTATTCTGTTGGAATAACCTGTCTATGTGGATTACCGCATGCATGGTGAATGATCCTTTGTATTCATATGACTAGTATTTTAATTCAAAAGGGGTTTCTGCCAGGGGCAGTTTTGTAATTTTTCTGACCCTAAAAAATTCTGGAAAAATTTGAAATGATAATTTGATGGGTTTTCTAGATTGTGTCCAAAAATGGTGATTTTTGGATGTATAGATTAAGAGTTATGGATTTTATGGGAAAAAACTATTTTAAAAGTAAATCCTTATAACTCTTTGTGGTTAACTCCAAAATTGGTGAAATTTTTATTGGGAGTACATGTATATAACAGGAGTATACCCTGTAAATTTTGGAAGTTTTGGACAAAAGTATAATTTATGATAAATGTCTAAATATTCAGCAGTTTTGGCCATATAAAAAATAGTAAATGAATTTTAAAAATTTCGAGAAAAATATATGTTCAATATGAGATTATATTCTGCTAAGTCCCAGAAAAGAAATATTTTTGGGACTGATTTGGTATTTTTCATAAAAATGAACTAGTTATGAGTAAATGAATTAAATATGTTATGTGAAGTAACAAAATTGGAAAATAGGATTTTATGGCTTGGAAATCCTATATAGGGTATATGCAGATTTTGATGAGGGATTTGATCATTGGTGATAAAATCTTATGAGTATGACATTTTTGAATGATTAAATGCATTGTTTGGTAAAGTGTAAATAATTGAAATAAATTGTTTATAAGTTTATGAAGTGATTAAAATATTGTTATAATATTAATAATATTAGATGATGAGTTTATTAAGTGATTGATAATATTTGGATAAATTTAAAGCCTTTAATATTTATCCTTATTTTCGTTTGATTAATGCTAATATCATTGTCATCATCCTCATGCTTATATTGTGATGAAAGTCATCTTTGGCTTACGTGTATAGTTGGACTTGGTATGATTATGTCCAGGGATCATTCGGTATAATCATGACCTGTAATGTTATAAATGATGTGGTAAAAGTTCTCAGTGGCCTGTAGTTTATTGATGGACAATTTTTGGTATGATTATGACCAGGAATTATTCGGTATAGTCATGACCATTGATGATTTAATGAATATCCTTGGCCCGTAGTGCAGGGATGATTCGATGATGTGGTTTATTTATTGTCGAGTCTCGTGAAAAAAATTGATGAAAACATTTTAAATCATAGAAGATAGTAGATATCACGCTCTACTTGACTCTTCTAATGGATTGCTTTTATTCCCGCAGCTTAAACTTAATGTCTATTGTATTTTATCGGTTTAACATTGTTGAAGACTAATGATAATTTATTCTGCATTATCTTAGTCATAATATTTCTTACTGGGCTAGTTGAGCTCACCCTTTCTTTCAATGTTCTATTCAGGAAATGAGAATATAGCTCGGACGAGTCGGAGAACGGAGTGACGGTCCAGATGATATGTAAGACCCCAACTTATTATAAATGAAATTTAATTTTCTCTATTTATTATTTTGAAATAGTAAGGGTTGAATTGATTAATGTGGTTAGTTATGGGTAAATGCGTGAATATTTTAAAAATAAGCGAGATGGTTATAAAATATTCATTATTGTGGGAATATTCGTTTGGTCGTGGAATATTCTTGTTGTCGGGGAATATTCGTATTTGGTTGGTCTTTTATGGGCCCCATAATGCGGAAAGCAATTGGATGAAGAAAACGACAAATATAAAGTTGTTTATAAATAATAGCAGTAGTTGTTACCATTAATCTTGTTGGAATACGGTGGTAAAAACACAAATGTCTGGCGTTTGTTGTCAGACAAGAAGATGCGGTATTGCACCAATTATTGATTCTTACGTAAGAAGGCACTATTTAATAATTATTACAATAATTTAATCGCTCAATATTTTATTTTGATTCAATAATTCTTTGCGTTGATATTTTATATTATTGTTGTTTTAATAATTGTCTTTTGCACATTATTTTCCATTATCAAATCAATAATTCATATTATTTGAATAATATTATTAGATAGCATTATTGGCAATGTCTAGAAAGTTCTGTCTAACGAGAGGTTTGGTCACCTAATTGCGCGCCAGTAAGGATAAATTCTTATTGAAAAGCCCCCTCTTTCCTGGGAACGGCCTGGTTGCCAGTACTGTGATTCTGTAATATTATTTGTGAATAATTAATTATTGATTTATATGATGAGAAAAATATTGATTTTATGTGGATATAGATGGATAAAATTTTTAAAGTGACAATTGTTCAAAATTGATATTTTATCTTTTCTGATAAAATAATATTTTATTATATTATTATAATATAATAATGGGGATATTTTTACAATGAATGTGGGATATATAAGTATATGAGGAGGAAGAGTATTTTTGTTGCAATAAATGTTTAACACATGTTTTGTGTGTCGTGGACCACATTTCTTGACTAAAATTTGATTATAGCCTGTAAAATCGCCCGTTTGTGGATTTCGGTCAATTTCTATTTGGAATTTGGAAAAACTTTCTTCTGCAAACTTGTAGAGAATTGAATTTGCTATAAAATGTTGCGAGATTCGAATTTTCTAATAAAATGGCTATTTATTATGAATTATTGAAGTTCCGAAGCTCCGAAATAATTAATTTTTGGAAGTTTAAAATAGAAAAAACGTTTTTGGAATGTTTAGGTGGCCTCATTTAACATGTGTAGGAGCTGAATTCAGTTGGCTAGTAGTGTAATGTATGAGGTTTTGGAAAATATATATTAATATTATATTAAATTTTCTAATTTGATGTTCTAAGCATTTTCCTATAAATAGGGTCTTTGGGTTAGAATTAAAATCACAATTTAAACTGAAGTTTTCTCTCTATATTATCGAGCGTATTCTTGTGAGTATTTTGAGTATACTTTGAGTATTGCTATACTGGTGCAAGTTCAAGTCATAGCTTATATCCAGGTGTTTCAACTAGAAATCTTATTCTTTCGAGGTAAGGGATGTTATTTTATTCGAAAATGATATTATTTCTTCAATATTATTATCTTTGAAATATTGGTTGGAAATTTTATCAAATTTGGAACTTTTTCATGTCTGGAGTTACTTATTCACCAAGTTCTTATTCATGAGTTACTATTCACGAGTTCTTATTCATGAGTTATTATTCACGAGTTCTTATTCATGAAAGTATTATTCACTTAAGAGTGAAGATGTTTTTGTGAAATTTCTATTTTTTGGTGTCTGAGTTCTTATTCACGATACTGCAAGACTATTCACGATATCGACCTTATTCATAGAAAAATGAAATTTCTTCTTTTGTCCAAAATATCTACTATGGATATTAGCTTTGATTGTATCCATGTTTTGATCATTCTTGAATTTTACTCCACTCGATTACTTATGAAGTATTTTTGAACTTGGATTGTTTAAAATACTTAATCCTTAATATTTATTCTTTTGTTTCACTTTGGATTCGTTTTCTTTAAAATATTTTTCATCATCCTCGGTCCTAAATGATGATATTCTTTGAATATCTTTGGGCCTGTAGTGCAAAGATGAATGATTTCTTGATGAATATCTTTGGCCCGTAGTTCAAAGATGAGCAGTGTGTTGAGATGAATATGACCGATCGATTAATATCTTTGGCCCATAGTGCAAAGATGAGCAGTGTTTAGATGAACATGACTAATGATGAATATCTTTGGCACGTAGTGCAAAAGATGAATATTTGATTCGAGATATATATTGATTGATGTTACAGGGGATAAAATATCGACGATGAACTTTTAAATTCATATATAGAAGATAGTAGTTTGCATTCTCTACTTAACTCTTCTAATGAATTATTATTTCATTGCTGAAGATTGATTTAAAGCGGTTGTCTATTGTATTCTATTAGATTTTTCCCTGTTGGAGACTAACGATAATTTGTTGTATATTATCTTAGTCATAATATTCTTTCTTGGGCTAGTTGAGCTCACCCTTTTCCTTTTGTTCCATTTTTCTTCTTAGGAGGCGAGAATGTAGCGAAAGTACAGGTCTGGGGTATGGAATGATGGTTATAGAGAGAGTTGTTTAGTAGTCCTCACCATTTTTGTAAAATAATGTATAAATAATTGTGATGAGGATTTATTTGGGTATGTATATTGCCTGAAGACAATAATTGTATTTAAACTCACAGATATATATGTTGTCGTATTTTTGCACGACAAATGTATTAATAAAGTTGTAGTTATTTCTGTACCATGTATTTGGCGACTCAGAATGGGTTGGATGGAATGGACCTATTTTGGGGGCGTCACATGATAACATTAGTAGTCCTCACTATTCTGTTAAATAGTGTGATAATAAATATAATGAGGACTCCATTGAGTGTGGTTATTGTCTAGATGATAATATTTGTATTAAAACTCATAGTATATGTTTTGTCGTATATTACACGACGTTTGTATAATTAAGTTTATATTTGTATTTTGTAGCATATATTTGGCGACTCAAGATGGGTGATGTATTCCTGTTTTGGGGGCGTCACAGAAAGCCCCCTCTTTCCTGGGAACGATCTGGTCGATTAATAGTGTGAATTATAATATTGATGATGAAATTTGTTTTATTATTATTATAAATGTAATAAAACAGAATTTTTTTTATATAAAACATAATACTTTTTATAAAGTTTTGTTTTATTTGATTATAATTAGAATATAATATATTTTATTATGCATAGTATTTGCATAAATGCTGCATAGTATTCAGATAGTAAAATCTTTTTATATAAAATGAATACTTTTATAAAGTTATTTATTTTATTAGATTATAAAAAGAATATATTATATTTTATTACGCATAGTATTTGCATAGGTTGCATAGTGTTTCAGATAGTAAAATCTTTTTATATAAAATAGAATACTTTTATAAAGTTATTTGTTTTATTATAATTTAAATAAATATATATATATATATATATATATATAAAAAAATAGAATATATTATATTTTATGCAGATAAGATCCTTTCTATTCTCCTATAAATAGGATGCTTAGTTAGAATTAAAAATCACACGTAAATTCGGAGAATTCTTCTTCTATAATCTTGAGCGTATTTCTTTAGAGTTTTAAGAAGTTTTGAGAGTAGAAAAAGTATAAGTTTTCTTCAAGAATATCCTCGCGCCTACCAAATTGAATACTCTTCTTTCTAAGGTAAGGGATTTTATTTCTTTCAGATTCACGAAGAGAGAAACACATTATTCCATTCTTTATTATTATGTTGGAATAACTGCTTTTGCCAATCTTGATAGCGCATACATGGTGAAATTCTTTTGTTATTACATTCTTTATTATTATGTTGGAATAAACATGCATATGCCAAGTACCACATACGTGGTGAAATTCTTACATTATTCCATTCTTTATTATTATGTTGGAATATCCTATTCGCATGCGTGACATGCATTGACAATTCGTTCCATTATTTATTATTTTGTTGGAATAACTCATGCATGCATGCGATTACTATCGCATGCCGGTGAATTCTGTTGTTATTCTATTTTTATTATTCTCGTTAGAACAACATCACATGCATGCGGATTACGCATGACACAGTTCTATTCTTTATTATTACATTGGAATATCTTGTCGGTGCGGATTAGGCATGACTGGTTCCATTCTTTATTATTCTGTTTAGAATAACTCGTCACGCGGATTACGACGCTCGGTGAATTCTTACGTTATTCCATTCTTTATTATTACATTGGAATAACTGCCTATATGGATTACTGCATGCATGGTGAATGATCCTTCGTATTCATTCCTTATTAAATTGTGGAAATGATCATGCGTGGATTCTGCATGGCGGCTTAAAATTCATTGCGAGTTTCATATATTCTATTATACTCAGTTGGTTAAAGTTTTGGCTTCTATACTCCATGAAAATAGTAGAATATCTTGGATATTTCGCTTCATCCAAAGATCTTTTCATGGAAATATTCTTACGAGCATTCTTGAATTTTACTCCCACAAAGAAGTATCATGTTGACAATTTGGACGTTATTGATTTTTGGATAAACTAAATTTTAAATCTTTAAAATTTATCCTTGAACTTGTTTTATTGAATTATTATGTCAGTGTCATCATCCTCATGCTTATATTGTGATGAAAGTCATCTTTGGCTTACGTGCATAGATGAACTTGGTATGATTATGACCAGGGATTATTCGGTATAATCATGACCTGTAATGTTATAAATGATGTGGTAAAAGTCCTCAGTGGCCTGTATTGCATTGATGGACAGTTTTTGGTATGATTATGACCATGGATTATTCGGTATAATCATGACCATTAATGATTTAATGAATATCCTTGGCCGGTAGTGCAGGGATGACTCGATGATGTGGTTTATTTATTAAGCTGAGTCTCAGCGATAAAAATTGATGAAAATATTTTAAATCATAGAAGATAGTAGATATCATGCTCTACTTTACTCTTCAATGGATTGCTTATTCATTGTGATTAAACTTGATGTCTATTGTATTTTATCAGTTTAACATTGTTGAAGACTAATGATAATTTATTCTGCATTATCTTAGTCATAATATTTCTTACTGGGCTAGTTGAGCTCACCCTTTCGCTTTCATTGTTCTCTTTAGGAAATGAGAACGTAGTCGGGACTAGTCGGGGAACGGAGTGATGGTCCGAGATGGTGTATTAGTAGTCCTCACTATTCTATAAAATAGTGTGACAATAAATGTAATGAGGACTCTATTTGAGAGTGGATATTGTCTAGAAGGCAAGATTCATATTTAAACTCTCAGCTATGTTTTGTCGTATATTACACGACGGTTGTATAATTAAGTTTGTATTTGTATTATGTACCATGTATTTGGCGACTAAAGATGGGTGATGTATACCTATTTTGGGGGCGTCACAAGAAATGTTATACATGTGATGATTCCCTCCTTAAGAGGGAACCTGATCCGTGACTCTCCCCTCATTTATTCTCCTCTTCCCCCCGTGAACCTTCTCCTTCTGCTTGCCTATATAAGGCAATGCTGCTGAATGAAAAGGATAAAAATTTTCTCTGAAGAATTTCTCTCTCTTTTCTCTTGTTTATTCTCTCTAAATTTATGCAGCAATTATAAGAGTATCTTTATATATTTTACTAAAGTTTTATAACAATGATGTTATTTTGAGAACAACTCATGTAATATATAACATAATTAAGGGTGTAAACGAGTCGAACTGGAGCGAACAGAGAGCTACTCGAATTTGACTCGAAATGATAAATTCGTACTCGAATTTGGCTCGAATTCGAATTATATTTAAAAATTTCTACTCAGATTTGACTCGACTCGAATATTTATTACTCGAATTCGATCCGACTCGACTCGAATATTTATTCAAACTACTTGCAAGCTTCAAATTCAAGCTCGAATTCGAATTTTCACATAATAACTAGTTTTATAATAAATATAATTATAAATTAAATTTGTTATTTTACTTAAAAATGAAAAAATATATTTATTATTACACTTTACAAATATAAAATCATAATTAAAATTTAAACAAAATAAAATAATAACTAATTATCTCAATGTGATTTAAATTTGTATATATTATAGAGAATGTATCGAACATCTAATTGAATATGTATTAACTAGAGTATGTATCGAATCACAATCAAAAATTCGAGTAGTTTGAATCTTAAGCGAGTCGAGTATAACCTTTCTCGATTCTACTCATATTTTTATTCGAACTATTTTTAATGCTCGATTTGGATCATATTATTAACGAATCCAGAGAGTCTCATTTCGTATTTTTTCGAAAGTCACTAGAATCGAGCTTTAAGCTGTGTTGGCTCGTTTACGATTTTTAAACATAATGTGTTTTTCACATCCTGTGCTCTAAAATTATAAATATTAATTTTTTTTGCTATGATATAAATATAATAAATTGTAATCTAATAATAATGTCACGATAACAAAAAGTTACAAAAATACAAAACGAGCTTGGCTCAAAAATTCACTTAATTAAGTAAAACTTACAAACTACTCATTAATGAGTGAGTTGATATTAAACATTAAATTTAATGAGAATAATATTTTTAAATGCATATTTAATATTTTTACAAGACCATCTCTCTAACGAGAGTTAAATGACCTTTATATAAACAATAAGTCTAAGCAAACAGATTTTTTGAACCGGTCCAAAATTTGCTTTTTTTTTTGCTTTCAAAAAATATATAGTATTTATTATAAATGAAATTTTTACAGAATTTAGTGATTTAGGTGTAATTTAAATACATATAAAAAATAATGTTGTACAGTCTGTGCAATACTGTTTTTTATATGTATCTAAATTATACTTACATCACCGAATTCTGTAAAAATTTCAATTAAAATAAATACTATATATTTTTTGAGAGTCAAAATAAAAAAAAAGTAAATTTTGGACCAGTCCAAAAAATCTGCCTGTGTAGAACCACTCTTATGTAAAAATACAACAAATAATCAATTTTAGCATGATGAAAAGCTAACCAATCAATTCCTAAAATCACATCGAATGCAAAAATTTTCAAAGAGATAAGATCGACAAGTAACGTGCGGTTGTCGATTTGAATCAAACAAGACTTATAAACAGTGGATGTAATGAAGTTTTCTCCCAACGGAGTTTCAACAGATAAGTCAAAGTCTAATTTCTCTCAGGAGTTAAATTTAAATATTGGTATGCAAAGTAGGAGAAATAAAAGAATGGGTAGAACCCAGATCAAATAAGGTATAGAAGTCCTTTAGAGTTTATAATTAGCTTACTGTGATAACCGTCGTCGGGTCCTCGCTTTTGGGAGGTCACGACAAACGCTTCTCCCTTGAACTACACGGCTTTGACTTATGCGGGACGACCTTTTTATGTCTCTATCCCAATTTGGACTTGACTTTCTTCGCATGATATAAAATCTGCCAGGTGACCTTCTCTTCCACAATTATAACATGCTTTGGATTCTTTGTATACAGTTTGATGATGTGTCCTCCCTCCGCATTTGTAACTTATACGATCGACGGTCGTTTCTTTTCTTAACAACCAATAGGTCTTTGGTCTTTGACGTCTTTCCATCATTATTGAATCTTTTCTTCTTGAAATTTTCACTTCTATTATCTTGGTCATGATTACCACCAAAGTGGTTACCATTTATGGCTTGTTGATTTTCTCCACGTTTGTTGTCACCGCTTCGATGACTGCTACCACTGATATTATTATTTTGATAGTTTCTCTCTCTTAGTTGGGTTAACTCATTATCGCGCTCCAATAACTGAGCCCTATTTACAACATCTGAATACAACACAGTTTGTGAGAAATGAGGTATTGACGTATTTCGGGTTTCAAACCTCGCAGAAACATTTACATCATTCTCTCCTCATTATCAACCAAATGAGATGCAAACTTGGATAACTCAGCAAACTTAGCCTCGTACTGCGACACGATCATATTATTTTGCTTTAGCTTGATGAACTCCACCTCCTTCATATGACGAATACTTCCAGGAAAGTATTTGTCGTTGAACAGTTCTTAAAACTTCTCCCAAGACATTTTGAGTGCGGCGGTGAAAGACGCTTTTCTTGATTCTCACCAAGAATCGCCTCCTCTCAACATGAAGGTGGAAAAAGGGAACCTTTTTCTCCTCGGAGCATCCCAAGACATCAAATATCTTGGTGATCTGTTTTATTCACGTCTCTGCCTTGAGTGATTCTGGCTTTCCTAAAAACTCCGGTGGTCCCAGCTCCTTGAACTGCTTAACAGTGATCATTTGAGAGTTGTTAGTGTTTCCACTAATATTTTGAACATGAGTCTCTCTCGTCCAATATTGCAAAATTTTAATTTAAATTCTTATAAAAATTCAAAATTATTCAAATCAATATATATACTTTAGTATGACAACGGAATGGGACGAGAACGAAATTAATATCAAATTGCTATTCCTAATCCGCTTATCGTTCTATTCTAAAGTTATACTACCTACATTCGAATCTACGGGCGAATCACCTCACGGCACGTCAACAACCCACATTCGGCCCCAACCGATTAATGAGTTATTCCGGATGAATATGAAAATTAGATGTGTAAATTGAGTATGAGTACGAGTATATTTAAATTTTATTTATTTTTATTTTAATTTATTATTAGGGTTAAAATATAAATAAATAAAATTTAAATATATTTTTGTTTAATTTTGGAGTTCTTTTATATAGATATGAAAATTATATATGAGTGTATTTAAACTTTATTTATTTATATTTTTACTCATAATTAGAGTCAAAATACAATTAAGTCAAATTTAAATATATTTATGTCTAATTTTTATGTCCACATATAATTTTTGTTAATTTTTATGTTCACATTGAGTTTTTGGGGATTAATTTATAGGTGGCGTACATCCAATGGTCCTAAGGGACGGTGGATTTTCCATTCTTATATGTAGTAGTCTGTTCAGTTGACAGATATTATGGATTTTCCTTTTTTTTTTCTTTTTCACAATATTATTATTGTGGAATGGCAAGAAAAAGACAAAAATAAAATTAGATCTAGATAGATAGCCCTATTTTTCTCTCTCCACGGTTTTTTTTGGGAGGCGATAAGAAGAGGGAGTGGGGTAGAAAAACAGAGTTTTCTTTCTCTTAAACCTTCCCTTTCGGGAGGAGAGAGAAGAAGAAGATACTCCCCTACTTTCCTCTTTTCTTTTCCCACCAGAAGAGAGAAGACGAGGAGAAACAAACACAATCCCTATATATAGGATTATATATTTAGAGAGAGAAAGTTAGAGAGAGAGAGAGGGGGCTTTCTCTCTCCACAATGGACTCTTCATCACCGCCACAATCAACCACCGTCGCCGATGATTCCCTCGCCGTTAATGCACCGATGGTGGATCCCTTCTTGGTTGAGGCTCTCCAAAACCCTCGTCATCGTCTCACCAGTTAGATTTTCCTTTCTTTTTTGGTTTTATTTTGTTGGTTCCATTCATTTTTTTTTACCTAACTGCTCTTTGACTTTTAGATAGATTTGTATTGTATCTATTGGTGTGGTAATATATAATTGTTATGTGTGTGTTAGTTTGGGGAATTGAATTCGGTTTTGATGCTCTAGGGAATCATAGATTCTATCAGATCTGGAAGGGGTTATAGTGGCAATTAAGGTTTAATTTTACTTGTTTTCTTGCCTGTGACAATTGGAAAATGTTTTGACAGTTTTACTGTAGATTTGGTACATGTGAAGCATAATTGAACATTATTTATACTCAGAAAAAAGTGTTAGAATTTTGTAAACGTATACTCTGGGTTGGGGTAAATAATTGATTGCTTCCATCATGTTATTCCTTTTAGGTATGGTGTGTTGGGGGTAAATTGTTGAATCGCACAAGCTGTGTGATTTGTTGTGCTGCACCAGCAGCTAGAATATGCTCTTGAGTTGACTTAGGGTTCAGACAACTGATGAATTGGGTTAATATGTGAATTTTAACTTGGGTAGAGGTGTCTGAGCTGGATTGCTAGCTGCTGGTGTAGCTCATCAAAGTCTGGTTTTATATCCACTGCGCATTAGCAGCATATTATCAGCATTAATACATTATGTTGAGATCTGTAGACTTGACCAATTTGTTTCTTGGTCTTTAAAACTGGTTGCATTGGGACTATCTATCTGTAGATTGTAGCTAGACCTTGTAGTTGACTTGATATGATTACCAAATGATAGGTATAGAAATAGGAAATATGTTGAAGCTTGTAATAAGTCATGAAAGCAGCAACCTTTTGAGAGACCATACTCCATATTTTCTTGTAAGGCTTCAGGTTTCTACCTCAAGCATCGTAAGAGTCACATTGTCAATGGAAGCACAGTAGAAAACTTGACCAAAAACCTATCCCGAAAAAACTTTAGAAGAAAAAGAAGATCATAAGAATCATATTAACAGTGGAAGCACAGTAGAGAACTTAACTGAAAACTTATCCAGAAGAAAAATTCTTTGCTCTTTTTTTTTTCTTTTTTTTTGACGTTGCATTTTGAGTAGGCCTTTTATTATTTTAATTGGTTACGTCATCTATCATATGACGTTCATGTTAATTTTGTTATATGTACTTGCTACTTGTAGCCTTCCTGAGTTCCAGTTAATGAGTAAGATAGTAAAGCAACATGTGTGTGGTAAAATCGGGTGTTTTGAGTATTCCCAAGGTGTGCTTCTGTCTCTTGTTGGATTGTTTTTAAGGTGTTATTGAGTGCTTCTGTCAGGGTGGAAATATCTGCTCACTGTTTGCTGATTGCATGAGATAAATCCTTGGACGTAAGGAGTTTTTCCCTGGGACTTTTGTTTGTATTGACCTTATCTCTTTGGTTTTGGCAGTTCTGCGAATGGAACTCGATATTCAAAAGTTTTTACAGAATTCTGATCAACAACAGTTTGAGTTCCAACATTTCCCAACTTCTTACCTTCGTCTTGCAGCACACCGAGTTGCTCAACACTATGGTCTGCCAACTATGGTTCAGGATAATTTGGTTGATGGCCAAGGAACCAGAATTGTGGTCAGAAAAATAGCTGAAAGTATTTACCCTGCTATTTGTTTGTTGGAGATACCAGTTAAACAGTCTGAAAATGACAAGCTTGAGCAGAAAAAAATTGTCATAAGACCAAGGCCTAGTAAAGCCTCCTTAAATGGAATCAGTGAATTAGGGAAGCGAAGTTCCATAAGAACTGTGGAAGAGAGGAAGGAGGAGTACGACAGGGCACGAGCTCGTATATTCAGTAGCCCTAGTAGTCCTGAGTCAGAAGATACCGTTTCTCAGGCCCCTGTCGATGGGAAGAATGTATATTTTACCAGGGACGAAAATGAAGGTTCCAGGAATGCTGTCACGGACTTGGAGAGAAACTTCAGTGGCAGGGATGTTGGTGCTGCTTCACGAGTAGCCATTTTCAGAGATAGAGAGAAAGATCGCACAGACCCGGATTATGATCGGAGTTACGATAGGTATGTATTGTCTATACTGGAATTGAATTAGGGGAAGTTATGTAAGTTTGTACTATATATGAAATATTGCTCGCTTACTTACAAAATTATAAATGTACCATGATACTCACTTATTAATCATATCAATTTTTGACCTCCATTGTTAATTGTCATACTATCCGCTGATTGTTATAATAAAAATTTCATGTCAGTCTTTTTGTTCCCCTGGAATAATTTTAATTTGATTATGTTTATTATGCAATGAAATCGTCATCATTTCCCATCATCTTCCATTCTCTTCCCTATACACCCATTTTGTTTACCCTAATATGTGTTGTATTGATTAATAATGGTTCCTAAAATTCTTTTCAGCCGCACTGGATCTGCTTTCTGAGTTTATAATGATATCTTATGTTAATATGTCTTCCTATAGCTTTTTTTTGGACTCCCTAGGAAGTCCTCACGTTGCATTTCCAAAAAAAGCTGTGTAAGGTATCTCAATGAAACAACTCGGGTCAAATCCTGAGTTTGGAACAAATATCGGGTCAAATCCCAAGTTCGAATCGAATTAAATCCATTAAAATAAAGCTTTAAACCATTGACCCAATAATATATTTTTGGGTCATCTTAGCTCATGACTGAAGGTACTATTGTTATTACTTAATTCCTTATATACAGTCAAAAATTTTCATATCTTTCGATGTGGGGCTGGGGTGTTACAAATTCTCCCACTTAAATTTATGACGTCCCCGTCAGAACCGATCACACACACGGTTCACAGATCTTTGTCTCTAACAATTGTGGGATAATACCGGCTAGTTTCGTGTCCCCACTTTTGGACCTCCCTCCCTCCATTGTGGGATAATGCCACCAGCTTTCGTGACCTCACCTTCGGCAACTCGATCGGATGACCCGACCCGAGCTTTCGAGAGTCAGCTCTGATACCATATTAAACAACCCGGGTCAAATTCTGAGTCTGGAACAATTCTCGGGTCAAATTCAAGTCCGAATCGAATCAAATCCATCAAAATAAGGCTTTAAATCACTGACACAATAGTATATTGTTAGGTTATCTTAGTCCACCACAGACTCACCCGTTAGGTCATGACTGAAGATACTATTGTTAGTAACTTAATTCCTTATATGCAAACAATTTTTTTTCATATCTTTCGATGTGGGACTGGAGTGTTATAAACTCCCCTGCTTAAATTTCTGACGTCATTGGCAGAACCGATCACACACGGTCCACAGATTTTTGCCTCTCGCCATTGTGGGATAATATCGGCTATTTTCGTGTCCCCACTTCTGGACTTCCCTCTCTCCATTGTGGAATAATACCATCAGGCATTAGCCTTCGTGTCCCCACCTTCGACAATTCGATCGGATGACCGACTCAAGCTTTCGAGAGTCAACTTTGATACCAACTCTGTAACACCCCCTTTTCGAAATAGAAAGAGAGGTTACACACAGAACATAACGTATAAAATATATTGAAAACTCTATGCCACAAGTTGAATATCTCTAATAATTGATAAATGCCACAAGCCAAACCAATAATAAGCGTCTTAGATTGTGATTTGAACCAGTTAGACATTTTTTATTGGTTTGGCTTGTGGCATTTATCAATTATTAGAGATATTCAATTTGTGGCATAGAGTTTTCAATATATTTTATAAGTTTGTTCTGTTTTGTGTGTAACCTCTCTCTCTTTCTATTTCGGAAAGGGGTGTTACACTCAATGTCATCATATTCAGCTCAATGAAATTACATGCAAAAATTTCAGTAAACTTTTAATCTATCCAAGATTTTACATTATTCCGAGATGCAGTAACTTATGTTCTGAAGTATTGTTATATGTTAACCGTTTATAATTATTAGTATATGTAGCCTTTTAAAATAAACATGGATGGAACGTTAGAGTTCATCATGTTTGATGATAGCAAAAAATTTAAGGATTAAGTTGTTGTCTGAGCTAATGAGTAATGCCACATATTAACAAATTGGTTTGGTCAGGCTAAGTTGATGTATGTCACCTATGGTTAGTTGTTATTTTTGATATGTTTATGTAATTGAAATTATACCTCCAAATTTACCAAAAGCTTTTATCTTCTGACTGATGCAGGTATGTCAGAAATCTTCCTAGCAGTCAAAACTTCAACTTGACGCCTTTTAATATGCAGAAGTTTCAGCCTCCGTATCTGCTGTATGATTCTGTTTTTCCTCAGTTGGGACAGGTGCCAATCACTCAACCTTCACTCGGCTACAGGAGCCCTATCATGAGCCCTTACTGTGCCATTGGACCGAATCAGACATCAAGGGATCCTGTCTTTTTGCAGTGGCCATCTCATGCTATGATGTACACACAGTCATATGATCAGTTTAGACATGCTGTTTTTCAGGTGGATTTCTGTCCCTTTATCCATTATGGCATCATTCCCTCCAAAATGATTCCAAGTAACATTACGGATTTTACTTTCAGAAATTTAGGTAGTCTACGATATGTTTGGTGTGTTTGTTTAGTTTGGTCTATTGTTTCCCTTTTATAGCAAATTCTTCTTGCAGTTTTCCCTACAGACAATGTAAATGCCACTTTATGCACGTCTTGGGTCAGTTGGGTGTTCCTTTTCTAGAATGGTATTAGTCTTTTAGATTTGTTATAAACAATAATACTGGTGGTGGGAATACTTGGATTGGTATTTAATATTTTAATATTTGCTGCAGAAGCAGCTGCCTGCATGTAAACCTTTATGTAGATTAAATTGTCTGCTCTTTTTGAGTGTGTGTCTACTGGGCTGGGGGATGGAAATGCATTGCTTCAGGAGTAAGCACTCAATGA
Source organism: Panax ginseng (assembly GCA_020205605.1). Taxonomy (NCBI): domain Eukaryota; kingdom Viridiplantae; phylum Streptophyta; class Magnoliopsida; order Apiales; family Araliaceae; genus Panax; species Panax ginseng. The sequence continues at coordinate 116,854,222 of CM035144.1, read as the reverse complement.
CGAATGTCATATTATTGTTGTCGACAGCATTATTCCACTTCCAGAAGATGTTTCATTTGGTAGGAAGGACCGAAGAATTAGTGGGAGAAAGGAAAGGGTGGGATGGGATTCAAAAGGCATTCCAATGTTCCTGGGAGGGTGGGAAAAGGGAGCAGCAATGCTCATTTCCATTTATACTTTTGAGTGTACATGTGATGCTGGAGTATATGGATTAATTTTTTTAGCCTTCGTAATGCAGCCCACATCTTAGCAAATGATATAATGCTATATTTCACCGAGACCTCTGTTATCTTTTTAATCACCAATGTATATGAGTAAAAATTAGGAGACTTAACCAGGTGTGTGTTTTCTATGTGACCCCTTTATTATTTTCTTTACTACCAAAGCGACCTTGATAAGGGTATTGAAAATTACATGCTGGAAATGGGCTTATTCTGTGCTTTAATACATTTTTCCTTGATCATGCTTTTGTGCAACTTATGTTTATGCTTAATTAATAATGACTTATTTTACTTTGTTGCAGGCTCCATTTTGTCAGCAGCCCCTGAGTTTTGATTACTCCCAAAACCACTGAATATCAACTAGTAGGCATCAGAGGGAACTGCCCTTTCATTCAGAACTAAGTCATTATTTTAATTTAGGGTTCTTTTAGGCCTCATTGTCAAAGAAGAATTATTTTCTTGTTGAACTTGTGTGTTACTTTCTTTGTTTTCATTTGTTGGTATCATATGGTAAGGGGGGAGGGATGACATATATTAGTTTAATTAAATCCAATTACTATTATTGGTTTTGGCGTGACCCTGTTTATTTTGTTTAGTCCTATGCGGACATGTAAATTGGATAGGAAGAACAAAAGGAATTTGTTCTCGCGAACAATTTGACATTACAATTCATTTGTTTGCCAGGACAAATTTCTTTTGTTCTTTCGGTCCAATTATTCTGTTTAATTTACCCGTCTGTAAAGAGTTATTGTTTTGTTTATGGTTCTCATGTTTTTTCCATCCTGGGTCTTATGACTCACATAAAAAAGAGTCGAATAATGTTCATATACACATGTATACTGCGATCTTTTTTTATTTGATAGTAGCATATGTTGCGGATAATGATTAATGATGCATCTTATTGAATGTACGGGTTTATATATGCATGCCGTCAGTCATACTGGTAATACAAAAAATTGTAGACTCCCCAACTAGCCCATTCCCCAGAACAAACCAAGAAATTGCAAACATTTTTTTTATGTATTAAAAAAGATCTATAGTTAGAATTATATTTATCAGGAGAATTTTATACCTTTTTCAAAAGTCAACGACCACTTTCGGCACTAGGGCACAACGAAAACACTCCGTTTTCCCTTTGTACCAAGTCACCAACTTTAAGAAAATTAACACCTTGTTGCCCCACGCTCAATGTAAGTGCTAATTTGGTGCTGTTTTAAGGTTTAAAAGACCCAAAAAAAGAAGAAGTGCTTTATAGAATTGTCACAAGTAGAAGAAGTCCTTTTTGACATAGAAAAAGGTCTGTAATCAGGGATGGATATTTATCGCGCATGCTCGAAGGTTAGTTTCAGATTTTGTGCAGCCCTCCAAAGGAAATACAAACCCACATGGGGTCGGTTTATTATGGTATGGGCAGTCATGACCTGGAACACATTATCTCTAATTTTATATCAACTTTCTTTCTATACACTTGAAATAATACATTTTACATGGACAATGGAGGCTTCATTAATTTTATTAATCTGTATTATAATATTGAGCTAAACATAGAAATCATAATTTAATCAAAGATACATGGATACTCGAGTATCTAAAGTCTACACAGATCAGATCTAACCCAACCCAACATAATACAATACAAAATTAGTTGATGATTAAAAACGAAGGGATCTAAAAGTAAATTAATCAATGCAATCAAATACATGCTAATCTGACAGTTCATTGCATGTAGGGGGGGCATGCAAGTTGTTTCAAGTCCAGTTTTATGGTTCCTGTGGAGCTGACATTATACTAAATGGGATTCTATACTTTGTCGCCAAATACGTGTCACTATTATATTGGTGGCTTAATAATAGCATGTGTATTTGGGACACAAACTTTAGGGATATAAAATGGAATCCCTAGCACAACTCCACAAAATAACTTAAAAAATTATCTCTATTATGTTACAATTTGTTTAAAAACTGTAACCTTGTCAACAATGAAAGATGATCTCTATCCATCATGCAGGCAATATCATCAACCAATGTGGGATCAAAATCCAGTTGTCATGAAGCTGTTTATGAGTTTGAACATTATTGCAGATGTTGCAGCTTCAGTATCCAAAGAAGGGAAGTATCCATATTCTGGACAATAAAAATGGCATAAAATTAACATGCACTATGAACAAACTTAAACTAATTATCGACAATCAATCAAACATATGACTATAACTCCCACAAAATTACTGGCACTTTTGGTAATAACAATATAACATGAGACAAAGAACAGGGGTGACAGACTCACTGGTGGTAGAGAATACATCAGGTCATACAAGTGAAACGAGATGCAGATGGGCATGTATGTATGTTGAGAATCACAAAGTATACAACCCATGGTACTACCAAACACCAAGTGATTGAGATATGATATGTTATTTCCTAAAATCCATAGGCCTTGTGGCAAGTTGGGATTTGGGAATGGGTGAACACCAAGGCTCAAATAGTATCTAAATTTAGAAGTCACTTTACCACAATTAACCAACAAGAAGACAAAGATAATCCCATGCTTACTGCCTAGCTGTGTCATCGAGTTTATGTAGGTGTCCAGCAAAGAAATAATACTAATTACGAAATTTGCTATCCAAGTAGAAAGATCATTGTGCTGCCAAATGCTCAGTAAAAGAATATAGGATTCTCGTTACGAGTTGATATAATCCCAGAGCATGTAATGGTAAAAGAAGAGAGGGTATTAAATACTACACGATTAAATTTGTACTGTGATAACTGACGGCCAGTAAGATCCCAATATTTTCCTACTACTTTCCTATTAAAGAATCGAGAAATTTCCTGCAAAGTTTGCTATAAAGTATTAGAACTATCAAAACAAACCATATGAAGATTCCTAAAGTTTTTGGTATTTGATTTTATGGCGATTAAATTAGTCTTTCACCAACTCTAAACAGACTAATTTGCACCAGGAACAAGAGCTGGCTTGCGAAGAAATTGTATAAAATTATCCAGGGAAAAGGTTTATCATTCTACCTTAACTGTTACCAAGTAAATTATCATAATAGCTTCTCAGAATTCTGAGAATAGTCCTTTATTAACATCATTTAAATTGTATCTGTGTCCCAAAAGTAAGGCAAACAACACCAGGCAAGCTCAAACCTCATACCATCACCGTTGTACTGTATCTGCAATCATATAAATTAGATACCAGACCAATTAACAACAGACAAATTCCAGAAATAACAGACAGAATCCAGAAATAACAGAAGTAATGAAGTTGTGAAACCATCCAGGTTTGGATTTTAATCCTGCATGTTAAAACTTGTGTTCCAGCAGAGTAATTTTCATGTCGAAATATCAAATCGACTTAACATCTACAGTCAAAAGATCTGAAAAGGATTAAAAACAAAACGAGATCAAGTCCATATGCAATCTTCAAGATTCCGTTGAAGTGTTAAATCTTGGTCCAGCTGCTTTAACACTACTGGGGTGTTTATGTAAAATAATTCACAACTTGAACCTACTTGGCCACTTTTAAGGTCCTAACTTGTTAACTCTGACTCAGAAGTACTTAACGATGGACCATTCAGACAGTAAAAGATCAATGACTGAAATAGTCAGATTTATGGGGTAGCTTGAAGCGACCAAACTAAGAACTTGGGGATACCACTAAGAACTGGGAGTAGGGGTTGAACCCATGACTAATGTTCATGGGATAGCTTTGCAGCCACCAAGCTCTCCCCTTTGGAACTACTTTGCCAGTATAGGTGAATTGTAGGATTATTGGCGAGATCAACATATTGCAGAAGTCTTCCAAGTTCCATCAAGACTTCAAAATGAAATATACTTCATTATGATACAAAGTTTATAAAAGTTAATAAGTTAAAAGGCATGACTATGAAACTATGAAACTTTAGGAAATGCAATGCATCAAAATAAAACTAAGTTCCTACAAACATCAGAATTGTTATTGTTCCTGAAAGATCCTCTACAACAGGGGCAAGTCCGCTATAAAATCACACAATTTACAACAAGCAGGACCCATGTCTACATAAAACTAAACCAAATAACAAGATATTCAAATTCCTACCCAGAAGACTAATTGAAATTGGAGAAGAAAATTTCCATCCATAGATACTTTCCCCATTGCCAACAAGATTTATAAGTCCTTACCTGTGAGCAAAATATTAGACCGAACGTCCACCAGGAAAGTAGACTTCAAAGCAAGGAAAATTTAGATGCTTCTCATGCTAGCATGGACAAGAGCAACCTCTAAGAAATCCATATTACACATTAACCCAACATCATTATTTCTGCTACCATCCACGCTCAATGCAACATTATTTCCGCTTAAATGACATCACAACTATTATCCATCATCAGAAGCCGACAGAGGGAACAGAAACTGCTACCCACAACTTAACTATATTTGTAGAAGTTCATGATATTGAAGGACACGAGAATTGACACAAAAAGTTCATCCCCTTTCTCAACAAACATAATGGAGACCCACATGAACACAACACCAATGACTCCAAGCCAGAGTACTAGGAACAATCACAATAACAAGAAAAGTGCTAAACTCAAACTCTAAGAAGTTACTGCATAAACAAAATCATAAGACCCACAAGCTGAACTGATGACAGGAAAACGGAAAGAGAAGGCAACGACAAATACCCAATTAGATTCAGTCATCCCCTGTTGGAAACAGAGTGAGAACTTTCCTTCCATTGGCTGCTGCTGTTGCGGGCTCCAAATCTTCAACATAAGAAGATTGCACTGAATTATGCACAGGTGTCCCCATCCTATGAACCTGCTGCTGCTGTGATTGTCTTGCCAGAAACGGATGCTCATATTGCCCATTTGGGGGAGACCCAAAATGCCCCACGTGCCGATACTGCTGATGTCCGGCAACAGCTGCCGCGGCCGCCATCTGCTGCTGATGATGGTGCTGCTGCAGCGCAGCAACAGGCACAAACGGCAAGAAATGGTCAGAATTCGGACGCCCAGGGTGCAGGAAATGAGCCGGCACAGGTGAACTGGCAAACAAATGATCCGTGGCGGGGTCCACGGCAGAAGAAAGACCTCCGCCACCACCGCCTCCTCCGGCGGAAAGCCCCTGCATCCGCTTCAGGTAAAGCCTGTACTTTTGCAAATGACTGGCAACGTTCTCACGGGTCAACCCATCCACACTCATGAGCTGCATTATAGTCTTGGGGACCGCGTTCTTGATCCCCAGGTGGCCCACAGCATCCACAAATCTTTTGTGGAGCTGCGGTGTCCACACGAGGCGGGGCCGCTTCAGGGTGCGGGCCGGCTCGTCTCCCGCAGCACCGCCACCCAACTCAGAGGAATCAAACTCGGCGGAATTGGGCTGCGAGGAAGGTGTCTGAACCGGTGGTAACGGTGGCGGAGGTGGTGGGTTTTGTTGCTGGGCTTGGGGAAGATTATTGTTTGGGTTTCGAATATCGAAGGCTATAGCAAGATCAGGGGTTATTAGGGTTTGAGATAAGGGCATGAGCTCATCAGGGGAAGGAAGTTCTTCTTCCCACTTTGAAAACCAATTTGACTCATCTTCTCTCATTTCTTTTACCACTTGTGATCAAAAGTATTTCTTCCCTTTAAGAGTGGTAAAATTGAAAGTATATATTTTTGTGGGTCAAGATTTCTGTATCAATTAATTATTTAACAGAAACAAAGAAGAAGAAGAAGCAAAGAGGCAGATGAGTTGAGTATGACAAAATCAAAGACGGATGGAAATTGGTAGTAGATGGCTGGCTTTGTTATGTTATCTCTCCCCCTCTCTCTCTAGAAAGAAGGAAAGACTGAATTTTTTAGAGAGAGGATAGGGGAGGGAGAATGGAGTCTGGAGGTTTTTGGGAGTGGGGTGGAAATGGAGGTGGAGGGGCGTTCGAGGTGGATCTTGTTTTTCCTTTTTCTTTTTTCTTTTTTCTTTTTTATTTTCATTTTCCGGGATTTGGGTTTTTTTTTATTGCTAAATCTTTGGGGCTCTTTTAATGTTAAAAAGCAAACTCATGCAATTAATGTTAAGATTTCATCTGAACTTAGTAAAAAAAAAAAAAAAATGTAATGGAGAAAATAATAAAATGAAAAAGAATGTTTTTAATGAAATAAAAATTCATTAAATTTCCTTAATTTCATTTTATAGGGGCGAAGGTGAAAATTTATCTATTTCAAATTTCAATAGAATAGATAATATCACAATTATTTATTTTTATCACCCGCCATTTATCACCAACAATTAAATACGCACGTAAAATATTAAATAATTATTTTATTTTTTCACTCCAAACAAAACATAAAGATCACATAACCACATTTTTAACCATTATATTAAAATTTCAATGACCATAATTTCCTCATCACTTTTAATTCTCAGTACATCTCTTCTGGCTTAAATATGATAGTATGATGAGATAAGTTTCTTTTAAGTTCCTCTAAATTCTCTTTTTTACGTTTTTCCTAAATTTCTTTCAAAATTTTCGTGTTTAAAATAAGTTAGTATAGGTTACTCATATATATATATATACTTTGTTCATCCCTTTAACAAATGTATATGACGATGATGCATTGTAGGATTTATTTTTGGTATGAGTATTTAAATCACGTTATATATATATATTATGAAAAATTTCTGTGCATAAAATATTTAATTTTTTTAGTTATTTTGAAAAAACGATTTTTGATCAGAAAAAGTTCCGGACCCGATCCATTATATATATATATATATATATATATATATAATATCGTCCGATTCATCGCTAAAAGAGGGATAAAGAATATTAGATAAGGAGTGAGTAAGGTATATATATATATGTAATGATTATAATTATCATAATCAATTGATTGAGACAATTAATTTTAAACAACACCAACAATACCTCCGGTCTCAAGAGATTCCAAACCCCCTAATGCCACTCCGGTAACTTCTCTAATCTATCTAATTGACACAACTAAAGACTAAAAAGAAAATAAAAAATAATTATAAAAATTAAATTTATATAATTTACAGTCGTATAAATTTTCAAAATTAGATAAATTAATTAAACAGCTATAATATTTGATGTTTAAGTCTATATAACTTTTAATAAAAAAATTATATATATATAATATTTATATATATATATATATATATATATATATATATATATATATATATATATATATATATATCCCCCAACCGTACACATTAGACTCATTACAATCATACAGGTGGCGGGTACTATGTTGGAATGAAAAAGATACTTGAGTCTTTGTTTTAGATGGTACTCCTACTAGAATTTGGTTTTCAGGCTTTCTTGACTTGTGAAGTCAAGTCGCTATGTTCTAGAATGTAAAATTAAAATAAATTTATGCAAGTTATAATAAATTTTATAATTACAATATAATTGACTTAAATTGAATCAATTTGTATCAAATTTGAATTTTAAAATAACACAAAATTGAATTAAAAACCCAAAATAAAAATTGGTTTTGCTGAAAATAGATTGTACAATGATTTTTCATATATTTTATTTCAGTTTTGTTTTTTTGTGGTTTGGCCATCTCTCATTTTCTCAATTATTTAGATCCTCGTTTAAATAGATAGTTTTTATTTTATTTGTTAAACTTTTTATTTATTATATAGATTATTTTTTTTATCTTTTACATTTAGTATTTCAAAACAATACTAAATAATTATAACTGTGTACCCAAAAAATATAACCAATCCAACGTAATTATTGTGCATTTATTTATTTACTTATTTTAGAAACTATCGAATTACCGGACCCATTTGGGTGTTGTCATGCAGTCATCATCCAAAACCAAAAATATCTAATTAGTACTAGTAAATTATTAACAACAGATCCCGTGTCTCTTATTTAAATTTTGACATCTGACTTCTTATTTAATTTTAAATGATTTTGGGAAGCAATATTTTCATATTTTTCCTTTTCACATGAAAATGGAACCCATTGTATACTCATAAGAGAGAATCATCAAAAATACTATGTGGAGAGTAGGGAAATATAGTTCCCTATTATTTTTCCTAAACATGTACTATGTAGAGAGTGGATCCAGTTACTATGAATTAACTAATGTCTGATTGTTAACAGCATGAAAAAATTATCTTAGGCATGCGTGTCCATTGATCAGATGAATAATTCTTAAAATTAAATTTATGCTAACCACTCTAATTTTTTTTTTACTCCTTTTTCAAGAGATGTGTGTAAAACACGCGTACAAAATAAGGGTACCAATTGGCTATTAATAGACACACACTCTGTATAAAGTGGGGCTTTGTACGGGGAATGTGATTGAGACTGGAGAAAAAGAATCTATCAATCTACTCATAACCCATAAAGAGTCGGAAAATAGAGCAAAGTTAGGTCACTTTTGTGGAGTTCCTCTTAAAAGTGTTTGTGTGGGAATCAAAGTTCTTATGGTGTGTTTGGTTTGAAGATAATTTAGTTCTTCTATTTTTTTTTCCTCTCCAATTTTTCTTTATCAATTGACAAAAGAGAGAAGATATGTTGTCTCAAAATCAAAAATTTTTGCTGAAAAGAGAATAATTTTGGGTGCTCGATGTACTTGGTGGGTGTTTGGTTACAATTATACAACTAGGGAGGGAGGGAATATATTTAGTTAGTTATTTGGTATTGACTTTCATGGGACAGAGTCTCAGTACCTTTAAAAAATTGATACATAGAATTTAACATAAAAATATATAAGCCAGAGGTTGCCCACATAGTTAGATCCAAATGAGGCTTTCGTTAAATTGGCAAGTTTTGTTGGTGAGGGGTAGGAGGATGGAATTATTGTGAGATTATTTCCAGCCAAGGAATTGACACCTTCAAACTGGGACATGCTTGTGTGGTGCAGTCTATAGGAAAGAGAAACAATACATGTGGGTGCTCATACATGAATACATATATACATATATATGGGGATCGTCGGCCAACGTTGTCTTAAGGTTTTAAGGTTATCTTGTCCATCCGATAATAACGGTTAAATCTATTTCGTTTGTAGTTTAATTTCAAAGATTCCGCAAGATTAAACCGCGAGCATTTAATTACCAAAAATACTCTTCTATAATTCTTTCGTCCGCACCATTAAACTGCGAACGCTAAAATTTTTTTAACATCCTCAATATTAAACTACGGATACTGAAAAACTTAAATAAAAAAAAAGACGTGATACTTTTTTTATTCCTTGGTAATACTAGGGTTAAAGTATATCTGGACATTCTAGTGTTGCTAATGTTTATTCCTCCTCCTACTACTCATCAATTGAAGATTAGTCGACTGTTGTTCTATGTATGGTGCGTAGAATTTGCCGTTTGCTGTTTGTATGTTTGTTTGATATATATAGCTAGCCATCTCTTTTGGTCTTTTTTTTTTTATATATATAAAAAAAATGAAAAATCCAGCATTACAGTTTCTCACTTTCACTCTATTGAACAGAGGAGGTGAAGTTTTAAACATAACGAGATGAACTCAAAGATTGTTAAACAGGATCTTGATAGAATCAGTGGCTTCTCGAGTCTGATCATCTCACAGGTTCCGGTGGATGAAGTGGTAAGAACAAGCGTGTTACTCTTGGAAGTATGCGACTCGTCTTGATATAAATCCAATGAAGATGGTCAGGCTATGAATAATGTGGATGAAAGGGAATTAGAGATGGGGAGAATGATAGGAGTAAGGTGGAGGAGAGAGAATGGAGAAGGAAAGGACTGAAGAAAAATGTTTTAAAAAAAAAGACAGGCTCTGCAGAATCTAAATTGACCGGTCATACTTAACGTACGTATTTTAATAACTTTTATAATTAAAGTATTTTAATTACTGTATTTTAATAAATCCGTCTCTGTCATGCAATATTAAACCTGCTCTAATAATGTGGACAAAAGTATTAAGTATTAACCATTCTATCTATGGATGGACGATCACCGATGTGTTATAACAATAAGGTTGTAATAGATCAGTCTATATATATATATATATATATATATATATATATATATATATATATATATGTTATATGATACTATGTCTTATTATATTATCATCTTTACATGTCCCTCCTAATGAAGAAAAGTTTGGACGGCCATCAATCATATACTCAATTGAATCATAAATGAAAGTTGTATAATAAATGAAGATATCCTCCCAATACCCAAACTAAACAAAAAATCAACATAACAAAACATAGAAAAACCGGGTACAAATATGAACAAAGTTTATTTTGGTGTTTTAAAAATTAAAATCAGCTATATTGACTCATAAATAAGATGGATACAGAAAAATCAGGCTTAAAGAATTCATATTTAAAATGCAGGTCTGGCCTATACTACCAATGTCAAGGTCTCCAAAATCCAGGTTTAGACGTATCATCCCCTATGGCTTGAACGTTTTTTCTTCAACTTTTCACTCCTTCCAGTAATGTGTAAACTAATCTCTGCCACCATATTTCACACTGCTTATATAAAGGAATGTTGCTAAAACCGGCTAACAGGATTTCAAAGTTGGTGGTGTATATCAGATTTTACACTTGAAGAAACCGAGCACAAGAGACCAATTACGCTGTCCACATGAAGTCATCCTTCTGAAAACTCATTTAGCCACCACTTGTTGAAACATCGATCTTAACCCTAGGTTGATAAGGGGCAGAGAATTTATCTATTTAACCTCATAATTCATAATGGCTTGCAAAGTCAAGATTCCAGTATCCAGAAAGCTCATCTTCATATATCACCTTAATTTCATCCACACAACTATAGTATTCCCCCTTCTTTCAAAAATCGACAATGGCATGCCACAGCCTCAAATAGTACCATGAAGTCCAACTCGTTCATCTTCATAGAGATGAAATCCAAATTACAGGATGTGCAATCTTTAACCATGACAAAAATGGTGCCTAACTGATGGAAGAAGACTTTGACTGTAAAAAGGCTGCAGGGAACCGGTAAAATGATAGCGCAATAGATTTTATTAATGTCCTGGGTTCACCAAATAAACATCAGAGTTTAGCTAAATCACTGTTACATATGGATACGCTCCAAGCCTCCAAGAACTAACAGAAATAAAATTAGTGACTGCAGAGATAATCATGCACCAAGTAAAAAGCACCATGAATCAATTAAATGGAACGTAAACTTAAAATCTTCTTCAGTGTGTACCAAACAATGTGAACACAAAGGTAACCAGCCACCTGTTCCAAGTAATAGGTGTTCAGAGGAGAAAGGGTGTTTGGGTAGGTGAGTAAACACTAATGGGATATAATGCAAAATCAATGAGGAAATACAAATGAGTAGGTTGCCATTAACAGATGAGTAGATGAACACAAAAAGATAAGAAAAAATGTAGAAGAAAAACATTAACCAAGAAGAGATATACAACTAAATCTCATCAACATAATAACTTGTTTTACAAATAGAACATCTGTTTCAGTACTCCCTCACTTTTATGGAAAAAGTCATTTTCGGGTGTTGTGTCAAAGTATCACTCTTTCAAAAGTCAACAAAAAGGCAAGTGTAAAAGGCAATCAACGCAATCCTACCCTTTTGAATGCGTTATAATAATGGATGTGATCTTTGTAAAGTGTGTGGCGTGTCGAAGGTTAGCAACCCCAAAAAACGGTCAAAACTGAAGAAAAAATTAAAATATAGGTCAACAAAAATTTCTTTCCTTAATTCAAGTGACCTCTTTGTGAAATGGATGGAGTAACACTAAGAATTTTACATGAAATTTATAGTATTTCCCATACCTTTTAATATATTTAGCAACACTACCCAACAGTCATTTGCCCGTCTGAACATTGGGCTGGTCATAAGCAAAGTGCCCACCCCTCTACATTCTTCTTCAGCAACATGGTATGTCCAAGCCATTGGGTATTTGGGTGACGAATCCGAAATAGAATCCCCTACCCAAGTGTATAGCAGACAGTTCCATGCAACACACAGTGCTACTATATTATTTATTCTTGTAACTGAGTTTAGCTTACTATTCATATACAAATTCTTGTTAATATTTTCCTTGTTTATCCCCTTTTGAGTGGTTTAGGGGGGTAGTGCGCTGAATTATTCAGAATGCCCCATCTCAATCAACAGTTTCCACCAGAATAACAACAAAAGTAAAATAATCTGTGCGAAAAACATAAATCGAGAGGAATAACATTTACCAGAAAGGAAACCAGCTTGATCTACTTGAGGATGGTTTAAAATTAAAATCATCTTTTGCAGTGGTTGAGGGAATGAATCTCTGAAACTTCATCAATAACTCTTGGTCAGACTGAATTTCAGATGGCTGTACTTGTTTAGCTGCATATTTTAGATGTTTCATTGTTATTTCTGAGGCATCGAGGGTCTCCTGAGATGACAAAATAATTGCTAATAAGAACTATTAACTATTTACACCGTTCATGCAAAGAAATCTAAGTGATCCTATATGGAACTCAACAAACTTCTATCGCAGCAACAGCTGCTTCACGGCAGATTAGGGATATGTCTGCCCCAGTACAGCCTTTAGTAAGATGAGCTAGCTCCTTAGTGCAGACATCAGAACTACATGGTATTTTGCGCAAATGGATTTTGAATATGTCCTCACGGTCTGCTTCATTTGGTGGGCCAACATACAACAGTCGGTCAAATCGTCCTGTCAAATTTTTCTCAATTATTAAGAGCCTTGTCAAATATGTAGAAGAAGGATAAATAGATAGTGAAACTTAAAATCTAAGAGACTTAAAATCTAAGAGAGAGGGAAGGAGGGAAGGAGGGAAGGAGGCATTACCTGGTCTTAGAAGGGCAGGATCAATATTATCAGGACGATTTGTAGCCGCAATGACAATAACATTAACTCTTTGGCGCAAACCTAAATTTACAAGTAACATACCATGAAGCAGATTAAAGTGGAAATACAAGAGTTAAATTTCAAATTTCACGAAAGTTCAGTTTAAGAAATCATAAATAATATTGAGAATTTGAGGATAAAATATTGAGAATCTCTTTGGTTAAACATGAATCAATACAGCACTTTCTTGAATAAAGACATAATACAACAATGCTAACAACTCTAATCTCATAGCATAATGATTAATGAAAAAAAGCAATTAGAAATCAATCACAATTCTTTTTAACAGAAGTTCGTTATCTAAGATTAGTGATTTACCATCCAATTCAACAAGAAGTTGACTCATGACCCGATCAGCAACTGAAACCCCATCACTTTCCTTTCCACGAATGATGGCAAGGCCATCTATTTCATCGAAAAATATAATTGATGGAGCATTTTCTCTTGCCTTTGCAAAAATAGACCTTACAGCCTTTTCGGATTCACCAACCCACTTGCTGAAAAGTTCTGGTCCCTTTACTGCAAGGAAATTTAACCCTGCTTCAGAAGCTACAGCACGAGCCAAAAGAGTTTTGCTACACCCTGGAGGACCAAACATCAACACGCCTGTTGGGGGACGAGTTCCAATACGCTTTAAAGAATCCTGGTGCTTCTGAGGCCATTCTACAGCTTCCATTAACTGCATTTTAACCTCCTTTTGGCCGCCAACATCTTCCCAGCGAACCTTTGGAACCTCAAGTATTACCTAACAATAGAATGAACTGGTCAAGGAGTGCCATAAAAATTCAAAGGTGGCAGGACGAAGAAGAAAAAGAATATGGGAGATGGAAAATTGACAATCATTTCCAATGCTTTGCGCCACAACAGAATTGGCAAAAATCCTAGTGTCACAACAGGGAAGTAGAAGCTCATTATTTCTAGACAAAGTAAGGCCTTTGGCATTGTGACACAGTTATTCATTAATTGGTTACATAATAGCTCTGGCAACGTGGATTATCTAATCACATTGGTCCTAAACCTAATACAAGGACCAATGTGGATCAGCTGTCATACACCAAAATATTAAGTGAAAAGACTTTTGAGATAGCCCTTTTCGAGATTGCATAATAAGTCAAAACCAATTGTAGAACATAATCTGTTTTTTACAACCAAGTTTGGAAATATGAATGTCCCTGTGGAAACCCACAAAATTCAGGAGAATATGTGAAAAAGTCTAATAGTTTTGCACCATCCTGATTATTCAAGTGAAAAGAGTTGTCAACCACTAGAAATACATGAGACAAACTTAATTTAGTGGAGCACAAGCCTATTACTACATATTTACCCATACACGATTGCATAAATAACATGGACATCAACATACCTCCCTCATGGCACTCGGCCTTACTTTCGATCTTGCCTTTTCAAAGTCGCCAAAAGTCACCCTCAAAATGTCCTCCTTAACTGTGCAAGTCTCACTTACATTATACCCGCTTAGAGCCTCTAGTTTGACAGGTGATTCTAGAATAGATGAACAAGCAGAATTTAAATTATCCCGTGAAAACAGGTCATTTGTATCTTCCAGACTGTCAGTGTCTTCCATTATACCAGCAGAGACATTAGGTACTAATATGTTGCAATGTGACTCCGCACAAGAGATCCGGAAGTCGTCATAACGCCTAAGACAAACCAAGGCTGCTTCATTGCAGAGGCCAGCTAGATCAGCACCCACAAAACCATGTGTAGCCGTAGCTAGATACTGAACTTCCATGTCTGAAAGAGTGTGTTTTATATTCCTGAGAAGGGCAAGCAGTATATCATAGCGTTGGTCGGGAGATGGCACACCTGCATAAAAGATATTTAAAACAATGAAAAAGAGATATCATGTCAGGCATGCAAAGCTCATGTAAAAAGTAACATGTAACACTCCAGTCCCACACCAGAAAACGTGGGCTAATTTAATATGTATATAAGGTCCCAAGCTACTACAAAGAGTACCTTCAATCATGGTCTTTTGGTTGGACTTGTGGTTAGATAAGACGACTCGAGAAGATACTACTGGGAAAGTGGACTAAGCCTTGGTACGATTTAATTACCGAGAACTCAGGTCAGGTCATTTGATTGGGTTGTCACAGGTGAGGACACGAAAACAACTGATACTATCTCACAATGGACAGAAGAACATGTTGGAACACGAAGGCAATTGTTATTATCCTATAATGGCTAGAGAGACAAAGACCTTAGCTTGTGACTGTGTTTGGGCCTGATGAAAACGAACGAAAAACGTTTCGAATATAAGGGGGATTTTAACACGCCAATCCCAACATTGGAACATGTAGATTAATTTGATATGTATCTAATGTGCCAAGCTACTACTAACAATACATTCTATCATGTCCTTTTGGATGGGTCTGTGGTGAGCTAATATGAATTAAGAAAATACTAGTGGGATAGCAAATTGAGCATTGGTACGAAGTGATTTGATTTAGACTCGGGATTTGACCTGAATTAAATTAACTTTTCAAGTTGAATTAAAGTCTAACTACACAAACATAAGATAATCACTACACAACAGACACCCAAAACCTGAGACGAAAGAGAGGATATAAAATTTTATTATATATTCCATCCATACAAGGTTAGTTGAAAGTTACTAATCTGACAAGGTCATACCATTCGTCTCACAACGACAACTCTGCACTTCCAAAAAAGAAGCAATCTTTCCTTTACCAAGAATTATAAACTTGATGAACAAAAAAAGGAAACAGAAAAGGTGACACAGCAGATGCCAAGGGGCAAAAAAGTGAGCATGTATTTTGTTGCATTTCTTACAAATATTGTACCATTTAAAGGACAAAACCTTATACTGTACATCTAACAAGTCCTCAGTTGTTGCAACTTTGCTGAATTTTCCTCACCACACCTAAAGGTTTCAAAGACAAATTGGAATTAAATATGCAAGAGAGAAAGTGATGGTTACCGAATTCAATTTCCCTGTCAAGTCTTCCGGGACGTCTAAGTGCAGGCTCAATACTGTCAGGCCTGTTGGTTGCAGCAATGACAAGTAGGCCCTCAGTAGTAATGATCCCATCCATTAAATTCAGTAAAGTTGCAACAATTCTCTGAGAAAGTTCCTCACTGCCATCCTTGCGTGCAGGAGCAATGGAATCCAACTCATCAATGAAGACCTATAGACAGAGAATTGTTACGTAATCTCTCAAGGCAAGAAAGAACCACAAATAAGGCTGGTTGATTAGAGCAACAATAAAACCACAAGGTCGTCCAAAGCATATCCTTAGAACTTTTGGTGACATGCAATCAACTTTAAATCAAATATTTGATTGGTACTCAATCCTGTTTAGAAAATATTGTTATGATGTAAACATGATAAATTAGCATTCGTTTGTTTTATAAAGAAACCCCAGCATATCCCATAGCTACATCAACTTTCCTCACTATATAATCAAAAATTGCTCTTTACATGCTCTCTACTTTAAATTAAATATTTGAACATTGTTGCAAACTGAAATACAGTACATCGGAACAGACACTGACAGACAGTGCATGTTGAACTCCATAGACTTTCAACTATAATATCTTACATTAAGGACTACTTTCTTCTGTTGAAACACTTCAAAACTGTTGAACCATGCTCAGTTAGGTGTACTGTCAAAAAGCCCAAATACGTGAATAGCATAAAGAAATTAAAGTTAAAAATGGAATACCTCTTAGCCCTTCCTCTATACAAAACATAACTTTTATGTTATGGTCTAATAGTCCTTTTTGTTGGTTTCATTGCACTAAACCTTTTATGTCAAATATATTATTCAATTTCACCCAAACTATTACAACCTCCATCCCCCAAAGGATGCCTTAAAAACCAAAAAATTGGTCTAACAAAGAATGTCTTAAGTACGTATGTCAACTATACAATGTGCTAGAAAGACAAGTGTACTCTCAAAATTGTCTTTAGGTGGCGTCTACTAGTTTTAAGAAAGAAGACAAATTCATTAGTGTACTTCCGAGGGGTCCACTTTGGTAAAATTGAAACTTACATTATACTCTCTCCTCTACTTTAATTTTCTTAAATTTGCATGAAAAATGTTATTAAGACATCCTTGGGGGACGGAGACTGCATTTGAATAACATCAGTATGTTCTAACAAGTACGCTGATTTCCCATTATACTCATAAAATTGTCACTTCAGAATGAACAAATATTACTTCAAAAGTAACATTACGAAAAGGAAATGGGAATGTGAAGAAATCTAACCACAGCAGGTGCCGCCTTGCTTGCTGAATCGAAAACCTCATGCAATGCTCGCTCACTTTCTCCATAATATTGGCTTACAATTTCAGGCCCATTTACATGGAAGAGGTTGATGCCAGCATCATGAGCACACAACTGAGCCAAAGATGTCTTTCCTGTGCCAGGCGGCCCATGAAGAAGCACTCCCTTTATAGGACGTATGCCCAGACTAAATGGTTACAACCACAGGCAATTCAAGGATATCAGTTCAGGTAAGACAACATGTTACATGAAAAAGTAAACACCAAGTAAATAAAAATAAGAATATGTAGTGTGTGAATGTTTTTTTCTCTCTCAAATTCACGTGAAATTTATCTCTATATGTATACGTTTGTGTGTCAGTGTGTGTTTGTGTCAAAACTACCCCTACATAAAAAAATTTAAATAAAAAATTCCAAAAATTGCCTACATTGGCCATCAAGTGGATCTGCCCCTGGTTACATTAATAAGCAATTTATAAGGGGAAAAATATCATCAATATATTTCATTTAAATGCTTATCTATATAAATATATAATAGGACAAAACATAGTTTTTTGGTCTTCGTCTTTGTCTTTGGTATAGGCCTTTAGCTAGAAGTAAAACACTTTTTATGCTCCTATATAATGCTAGCATTAATTTAACTAGAACTAAAACTCTCTTTACGTTCCTACAAACTTTTATATTAACTTATTATTTTGCAACAATTTTATTTTTTATAAGAGTCCTTTAATTACTTAGTCATATAATAAATTTTAACTTAAAAATCATATTTAGGATTTTAGTTTAAATTTCTACTCAACTTTAATCTCTAAATGACTATATTAAAAATTATAATTATAAATACATAATAATTAATATAAAAAATATTATATATATTTATATATTAAAATTATATTAATGATTACTTTAGTTAACAATTCTATTACATATAGGAGACCTTTAGTTAATACTTAATTAATGTTACCAAACAATTCTAACTTATATATTATGTTATTAAAATTTAGTTAGCTAGCTTTTAAAACTTAAATCATAATGACAACTCATTATTTACACAAATTGTATTGATAAAAAATATAAGAAACATATTATGAGTAAATAATAATTTATATAAAAAAAATTGTAATGTATATTACAAAATATATTAACGATTAACATTTTGTAAACCACTTTATTTCATATAGAAGACCTTGAGTTAATTAATTTTTTAAATCCTGACTTATATATTACTAATTAAAATTTAATTACCTTTTAAAACTAAAATTATGATAGTAACTTATTATTTTACAACAATTTTATTTTAATAGAACTTATTTAGTTAATAATTATACAATAGAGTATGACTTAAACAATACGTTTAGGCTTTTAGGTTTCCATTCAACTTTGAACTCTAATTAAAAATGCATATATAAATACGGATGATTGATTATAAAAACTAAATATTACATTTTGAAACTATATAATAACTTAATATTAAATTAAAAATAACAAAAGAATCACATTATTAATGGTCAATTGTGAGTATTTGACAATTGTGTGTGATATGTAATCATTCGTTTTTTAAACAAAATTTGTAGTCATTCTAATAATAGCAGTAAATCAATTTAAAATTCAAAAAATATATTTTATAACTACTATATAAAATAAATTAAAATTAATTTATTTAAAAAACAACTCGCGCACGGGACACTTAGCTAGTACATTATAAATATAGAAGAGAAAATTAATTAGCCCATAACCAAAGTTATTGAGCAGGAAAAATCCAGAAAATGACGCCATCATCGCAAATTCGAGATTTTGTGAATCATTGCGAATTCGAGATTCTAACCAACCACATTAAGATTGCAAAACAATGCAGTACACCATTGAAAAGATCAAAGTTAACGTAGCTAGAAACAGTAAATTAGGCAAAACAAATTATAAAACATACCTTAATAAAGTGCCCTTCACCGATGATGAAATTATTATATCTTTCAGAAGTGCATATTCTTTTGACAGGCCGCCCAATTTTGAAATATTAACATTGGCATGAGATCTGATTTTCTCGCTATCGAGTTCCTGACATAGAAAACCTCTTTTTTGTGTTGATTCCACTAGAGTTTTCAATGGTGGATATAAATAAATTTTCGTTTTATGGTCTACCATAAAAGCATCATCCACATGGTCCACTAGATCCAGAGTTTGAGGAAACATATCATGATTGCTTTCATCTGGCACGTTAAGGATATTATGATTTGCGGACATTTTATTTGCACCTACTACTTGGAAAAAGCATAGTTTTGAAAGAATAGGGATCATCACGAGATTTCCACAAAGTAAACTACGAGAACACAACCACGAAGCAGCACAGGTCTGCAGAAGATTCTTTGCACTTTCATCTCCTAATACTTCTTGTATATCAATTGAATCAAAAGAAGCCCCACGTAGTTTGGATGAGTTTGACACTGACTCCTCATATCTTGGTGAACTCACATTACTACTACTAGGAAAGCTAAGTTTTGGCTGAGAGAAAAATGGCGTCTTTGGGGATGAAATCTTTCCATTTTCAGCTTGAGCATTTGTTGTTTCAGCAAGAAAATCAATGTGAGGCAATTTATTATAGTTCATTGCAAATTCACTGTTTGAAGAAACCAGCTCCAAGTATAATTCCTTGCAGTTCAATATTGAGATGCAATCATCTGCAGTGCCGTGAAACTTGCCATTCTCATGTGCAAGACTAGTAACAGACTGACTACGAATTGGATAAACAAACAATAACCTGCCAGAAGCAGGAAAGCCCATTGTACTTGAAAGACTCGAAGATAATCGCACTCCATTCTTTAAAATCTACAAAACAAGACATCTCAAAGTAAGAAAATTTTTCATGCCGTATGATATAAGAATGAGGACTGCAAAAATTAGTCACAACGACTGCACCCAAAAAAACCCAATAGATTTAGAACTAGGAGCAAGATAAGTGAACCCATAGAATTATGATAGGAATATGAATAACCTCCAAACCTTAATACGGAAAGCAACATAGAATATCTATCTGTCAGCCCAAAGGATTTCCATAGCATGGTTTGCAAGTGACCCAAAATTGCAAGGGGACATAGGAAAGTACAAATATGAAAGACAAATAACATAGCCTAAGAATGACATCATGAGAAGTAAAAAGATAGCAACAACTGAATCTTTCATGATATCCAATAAGTAAACTTTTCTGAAATTGTTGAGCCAAAAATGCCAGCAGCCACCAAATAATAACCTGTACTCATACGACATGTTACGAGAATTTAAACACTATCATTTGATGCGTATAAGTTGTATATAGCCTGTAGGAGCACAAAATAGTCCTACAACGATTACAAAAGAGGAAGCCTTAGTAAAAAAATTAACAAATGAAATGCCAAAAAGTTATCACGTAGGATAAACCCATGTAGATAGTTTTAGGAAAAGAGAGGTGAGAATTACAGTGACAAAAGTAATTGAACGTTATAAGAAACTCTAAAGTAGAAAATAATATACTAACATCAGATGAAACATCATTTTGCAGTGACAAGTCAAGCGCACCTAATATAGAAATCTAAGTATCTAACCCAAGCATACTTCAGGATCATCACACCCCCATGAAAGGATATGCAGGGCCCTAAAGCTTTTTGATGTTTAAGAAATGCCCTACGAAGACCAGTCAAGCGCATCTAATATAGAAATCTAAGTATCTAACCCAAGCATACTTCAGGATCACCACACTCCCGTGAAACGATATGCAGGGCGCTAAACCTTTTTGATGTTTAAGAAATGCCCTGCGAAGTATAAACACCAGAAAATATGATGCAAGCATACATGTACTGGGATTCAAAGCCTTAGGAACCCTAACCAAACTTCAATCCCATATAGATAGCTGATAAATCCTATAATTGACCTGAATAGCTCACGCCTTGAAATTTAACCCTGAGTTCAATGCAACCCCTACTTAGTAAAATAAAAATGTATAACAAAGCTTTTACACCCTATAGCACAAATCAATAAGATCCACAATTTTAGTCAAGTAATCTGCAGATGGTGCCAATCAGTCCAGATAAATGGTAGTTAAAAGTAAACTAGCATAATTAAAATATTAATAAATATTTACCTGGAGTAGAATTTTTAACGTTCATTTCATTGACATTGTCGGTTTTTAAGGAAGGTTCTTAAATATGCCAACTACATATATTCCATAAATTTTTGCATGTTTCACCACATGTACTTCTTGACTCCTTAGGCCATGTTTGGCACATGGGAATGAGAAATGGGAATGGGAATTGCATACATGGATATGAGATGTCCAGGAATGATGGTAATCAAATGTTCCCATTCCAGCATTTGGACATATGTTTTGGAATTGGAGTTAAACTTTTTTAAAATTTTCATTTCCATGGTGTAGTCAAACACCGGAAAAGAATATTTTAATTTTTTTAATTTATTTTTTTATCAAAATATTAAATTCTTTTTGGTGATAAACAATTTATAAAGAAAAATAATAATTTCAATGATTGAACAATTGATTTCACGGATGGAAGTGGGTAAATAGAGAAATTAATGGTAATGCATTCGCAATAGGCAAACTACCATACATTCACTCCAATATTTCATAAACCTTTATATACTACAGAACTTATTTATAGAGAAACAAAATTAGCAGAAATCTTATACACCTGCAAGCAATTCTAACTCCATGAATTTATAATAGATACTCAATAAAATTTAATTTAATTTAATCACATATGTTGCAAAAATAATTAAATATTCATACAAACATATGTTTAAATAATAATTCTTTCATGGATTTTGGAAGGAGTTAGTGTCAGAAGTGACAATAATTTTACTCTTCTCGTGAATAACAGTAACTGAGTCGCCGAGAGCACCGGATTTTGATCCACTCCTGGAGGAACTTTTCCAGTGAATCAATCTCCATGATCTTATGCTCCACCAGCTTTCCACAGTTGATCATAAACATTGCTCCTTTCTTCTTCCCGCCTTTTGCCGCACTTGGTCGACTCATCCTTCTTCTACTCCGATTAACTCACAGGAAGAAGAGGTTAAAACTTACAAACATAATCTTCCGATTTATTACCAGGAAGAATAGTTTTATAATCAGACTTAAACTGGGTAAGTCTAATCAGGTGAAATTCTAAATTGAAACTAGGTCATGAATAAAATTAGGCGAAAAGGGATAGCAAGAGAGAGAAAAGAAAGGGAGGAGAGGAGATGGAATTCTCTGAATCAATAAAATACTTAGACAGAGAGGAGGGGACTCGGTTTTTAATTTTTCAATCCATTCTGTAGGAATGGTAATCAGAAAACTACACTTCACGGTGGGTTTCAGATACCCACGTTTTAAGAGAATCCTTTATTACCAGGAAACAGATCCCTAAATTGAAATAGTTTGCAAAATCAATTCCAAACATGGGTATGAAAGGAATGGGAATGAGATTCCCATTCCCGATACAAGATTCCTGAGCGCCAAACATGGCCTTAAGTTTTAGTTGCAAGGAATATTAAACAACAGTAACAACATATGAGGAAAGACACATAATGACAAACAAACCTTACTAGAAGGGAACACTGCTGCCAGAGCAAAGTAGATCCCCACATCATCAACCATTTTATCCTCGTAGTCAGACGCAAAGTGTCTTTCGCATTTGTCCACAAAAGATCTGAGAGGAAAGTTACTTGAAAATTTCTTCCTAGAAGAAGCAAGGGAGACCTGCCAAAGATTAATGCATTATCTATCAGTCAAGGTAATGTACATAGAAAAATACAGTTAATGTTATTTAATGTAAAGTACATAGAAAAAGAGTCCATTTGCAAAATTCATAAATATTAAGGATGAAAATTTGTTCCATTTTATCTCTAAAGTCATAAGTTGTTAGTATGGTAGTTATGCCGTGATAATGAAATTATGATGACAAATTTGAGGACATTGTGTCCTTTTATACTACTATAATAGAAAGACGACTCTTTAGTAGGTGGGGAAACAATGGCAAGTGGACTCTGCTTGTGGAACAGAGGGAGTATTTTTTTTTTCTTCTCAAAGCATACTCTTTTGACTTGTTTTAACCAGGTTTGATTATATGATCACCTACACTGATAATCCCTCGGTTCCAAAATTAGCCATATATTTTGACTTAATAAATTCATATCAATTTTGAATTTTAAGCCATCTCAAATTGACATTAAAAAAATAAAATGTATTCTAGTTATGGAATCGAGCTAGTAAGGGGGGAAACAAATAAATAAATAAATAAAACAGCAAAATATCATCCAACAATAAAAATGATAAAACGCAACTGGGTGAACTTACTGAAACGGTGGAACCAGGAGCTAGAGAATAAGAAACCATGGAAGACTCTGAAAGCCATATCTTACATCCTTTAGATTCCAATCCCCCAGCAGCACCTTCAGTAATCCGTCCCACGAAAGCAGTTTTGCCAATGAAAGAAGGGTATTTGCCCGAAGCTTCTTCGAGAACGGACGAGATATCACTGACGCTGGGCTCTGAATCAGGGTTTGGCGTTATAGCTGATGGGGTGTTCCATGGAGATGTGACACTTTGCTCTGAAGAATTTGAGAACTTTGTAGCTGATTTTGAATTCTTCTTCCCCTTAGGAGGCATTGAAAATGTAGAGATGGTTGCTGAATTTTTGATCTATTTGTTCAAATTTTGGGCGTGGTGAACTTTAAAAATGTATAAACCCTTGCAAGGGTTTATGACTGAGCTATAATTATAATATATAGTCTATTATTCTAATAGTAGCAGTAATTTGATGACAAAATAATATTACTCTGTTTTTTAAAATTGATGTAATCGATTTTACTTTTTAAAATTATATATATTGTAATTAGTAATATTATTTACAATAATATAATAGTTTAATGCATTTTGTAAAATTAAAATTATAGAAAATAATTTTGAGTTTAAAAATATTTTAAATTAACAATAACAAAAAAAATATTATTTATATATTTTGAACGAAAAGAGTATAATGGTAGAATAAAGGAATGGTAAGATTAATTTAACAAAGAAAAATAATATTTATATAAATTTATTAAAATGAAATTCATTACTCAACAACCGAATATTATTTATATACGAATATTAATATTATTTTTCTTTGTGAAATAATATTATTCACAAAGTCCGTGGATTCTATCCTAGGTGGCTAAACTTTGGTGGGCTAGAAATTGCTGGTGCCCATCATAAGAAACCAAGACTAGTTGGTGCTACCGGCTACGTTACGGTGCTGTTCATCGCACGATATCTTATCTCACTTCCCTCCCTCTTTTTCTCTCTCTTCCCGCTTGGAGTTGTACGAGTAGTATTTTCCTGCTATGAAATTTGAAGTTTTCGCCTCTATCTTCTGACCCATTTCCCCATTAATCAGGTTTGCTTTCACCAATCTCATTAATTCCTTCTCTTTTCTCTCTAATGCGGATGAATTTCTCTCTCTACTTTTTTTTCGGGCTATATACATATTATATATATATATATATATTCTGAAATGGTTCTTGTATTTGTAATGTGACACTGTGAAAAAGTGTTCATGGACTAATTTTTTTATGTAACGTTGATGATATTTGCATGCATATGTTGTGTATATAATATTTGTATATCAGATAGTTGTACCTGCTATTCCCATTTATAGAATTCTCATTTTCTCAATTAGATATGTCAAAGCTTGTTTTTTGGTGAATTGTAAATTGTAATAATGCTTGTGTTACTAGGTGTTGGAGTGTGATTATATGCCCAGGGTAGAGAAGAACCATTTAAAGAACCATTTCAGAATAATTCATATATTATATACCCAGGGTAGAGAAGAATTCCTATTCTTTTTCCATTTCCTTTCTGAAAACTAATGTTTTCTATGGTATGATTTTGTTGAAAAATGTAACTAACAATATCGGCATTGTGAATAGTTAAATGAATCATGGTATCATAAGAATATATGATATTAATGGAATTGTGAAAGAACACAAGGATTTACTTGGGTTAAACATGATGTTCTTACTTATGTCAAACTTGATAGAAATTAGACACAGTTTGGTGATAACCTGCCGAAGATGTTATTTCGACCATAATAGGTGAATTACCCAAAACCAGACTCTGTCAGTTGGGTCCAATAAGGGAATAACTGCGCAAAAGTTAAACTCCAAAGGAATGTTGCTAGAGTTGCGTTTAATAGACTTTGACTGTGGTATTCAGATGAACTTATTGACCATTCTCTACTTTGGGTGCTTTCGAACTCTTATAACAAAGGAAATGTCTGCAGCTGAATGTTCCATGTTGTAATGGTTTCTAACAAATTCATTATTCAGTATTTCACTTTAGTAGCAATTGATAGAATCATAGAAGACATTAGGAAGGAAGCAAAATCATTGGTGTTTCTCATTTGTGGTTAACACAATATTGTTTTCTTGCAGTGAGACTTTTAGTGTCTCAAGATATGTAGTACATTAAGAGCAGAATTCCACGTTTTAGTAGGCCTAGTGCTACATAGGGTGTTATAATCAAGGTTAGTCCTTGTGTCTCAGTGAAAACCCTATAGCTCTGAGTTATTTAGAATTCGGTGCTGAGGAAGGTTGTGGAAAGTTTAATTGGCGAAAGAAGGCTAACATTTCTTATAGGCCTACATAGGATTACAATATTTATGCTTTGTCTTCATAATATCCTAACTACTATCTTAGAAATTCAATGACACGCTTGTATCGCGATTTGATGTTTTAACAAAATTTCAATACTTGAA
The DNA here is from genome assembly GCA_020205605.1 of Panax ginseng. Classification (NCBI taxonomy): domain Eukaryota; kingdom Viridiplantae; phylum Streptophyta; class Magnoliopsida; order Apiales; family Araliaceae; genus Panax; species Panax ginseng. Next base: position 116,828,139 of record CM035144.1, on the reverse strand, counting down.
ATTTATATAATTTCCGGATATTGGCAGAGTGCATTACTCTACCTGATTGACCTATTGACAACTTTTGCCGAAGTTTATTATTCGTTGTACTAACAGTGATCCATTGAGTTACTCAGAACATTATCAAATACGAAAGTGGGAGAACAGAACAGATTTTCTGATTTATTTTGTCCTTCTCAGGTCACTTGTTGCAGTCTTCATATTGAAGTATGGCAGTTTCTTTGCATTCAGCTTTTCTGTCCAATGAAGAAAACAGTTTGTATACCAAATCACGGATTAATAGTGATGAAAGGTTTCTACACAGGGGTGTGGATCCTTATAATGGTGTTGTTATGGTGAGGTTGTGGTCAAATAATAGAAGGTCTACGTACATCCAGCTGTTAAGAACTTATAGGATATCTTGTGGGTTGGAGTCTAGGTATTCTAATATTTTATCAAATGGAGGGGAGAAGGTTTTTTCACCCTTTAGCATTGATACAGTACTCAAGGTAACTAACTTTTGAATTATTTCTTGGTCTTTCTGTGCTAAGTCTCTTATGGCCTTGAAAAGTTTCTTTCCATAGCTCTCCTTTTCATTCTTTTCATATATAGGAAAAAGAGAGATTCAGTCTTCAAGCAACAGTAACATTGATTGCTCGGAGGCAATGGAGCCAATTTGTAGCAGTAGCTCTTGTACTGGCATGCACATTCTTGATCATTCCAATGGCTGAAGCTGTAGATGCTCTGAAAACTTGTTCTTGCTTACTCAAGGAGTGCAGGTACACCCAAAATCATTTTAACATTGCTGAAGTTTGTAATTACTGCTCAATTACTTAACTTCTGCTGTACAACTCTCCCGCACAATTAGATGTTGGTATAATTTCAATAATAAATTTCTTTCCGTTTTAATAATAAATTTCTTTCCGTTTCAATAATAAATTTCTTTCCGTTGGGTATTAATTTGTTTTACCGTTTGGGATTAATTTTACCGTTCAGCAGTAATAGCAGGTGCTTTTCGTTACTTTCCTATTCCTATAAAAGCAGACTTTGATCAGCTTGTTTTATATAAGATTATTATATGAGAGATTGGAAGCTCAGAAAGGAACATATATATATATATATATATATATATATATATATAAATTCAGTATACTTGTTTTAGTATAAATATATTATATATATGTGTGATATAATTTTTGAGTTCGAGTAAAGGAAAAATTAAAAGTTGTTCCTGGGTCATTCAACTATTTCAAGTGCTGATTAGTTGGGTAAAGAGCCGCTGAATTCTGGAGTAGGATTTCTTCAGTGACTTTAGCATCGAAAAAAGTTCTCCGAGGGGCGAAATTTCTACTTAAGGACAGTGCACTGCACGCCTCTGCTCAACATAATTCGCTCTAAATCGATAAGTCAAAATTTCTGCCCTTCTTTTAATTTGATAGTTGAATCCTATATTTTATTCGTATTTCACCAGCAATCTTAAGGAGAAATTATGAATTCTTTTATGTTCATATATTTGTTAAGAAAACAAGTACGAACTTAGAAAACAACTTGTAAAGTGATTAGTACTTGTTGTTTCTAATACTTAGTGAAGGTGGAAATGGGAACAAAATTATTTTATGATGGACTAAAAAAAAAAATTATATGCCTGCATTTATAATTGTACAAGTCGTTCTGATTATTGTTGATCTAAAAGTGGTTGAATTGTTTGACTTTTTCCTGAATTTTTTTACAATTATTAAAGATTGTAATTTTACTCGCTTTTTCATAATCTTTCCCATTAATAGATTTATGCCTGTTAAATTTTTGAAAATAAATCATAAAAAAATGAATTATATCTAATTGTGGCCTATTTAAACGTTGGAATGTGGGGGCTGGGTTTGAGTATGATACTTTTAATGCCATGAATGGAAAAGTGGTATAAATAACAAGAATATGATAGGTCTTTTAAATAGAAAATACTAGAAGAATTAACATTAGGAAAATTAGCATTATACATGAGGTAACACCTCTCTATTCTCCAGAATCTAATGGGGTTGTTAAAAGAAAGAATAGAACACTAAAAGAAATGATGAATGCTATGTTAGTAAGTTCTGGGGCTCCACCGAATTTGTGGGGGGAAGCGCTTATCACTTGCAAAATAGAATCATTTATAAGAAAACTGGAAAAACACCTTATGAGCTTTGGGAAAATCATTTACCTAACTTGAAATACCTTAAAGTGTGGGAGTGTCTTGCTAAGGTAATGTTACTCGACCCTAAAAAAAAGGAAAATTGGTTCTAAAACTGCTGATTGTTTGTTTATTGGTTATGCTGAACATAGTGTTGCTTATAGATTTCTTGTTTTGAAAAGTGATGTATTAGATCATAATACAATCATTGAGTCAAAAAATGTTGATTTCTTTGAAAATATTTTTCCTTTGAAATCTAAAGTGGATCGACCAATAGCAGAGCTTCCGACGAGCTCTTATATAGTTCCAATTGAGGAATTTGAAATTGAACCAAGGAGCAGTAAGCGTACTAGAAAACCCACTAATCTGGGAGATGACTTTTTTACGTTTTTGTTAGATAATGACCCATTAACCTTTAAAGATGCAGTTTCTTCTCCCGATGCTCCTTTTTGGAGAGAAGCCATAAATAGTGAGATTGAGTCTATTATGGCTAATCACACTTGAGTGGACCTTCCTCCTGGTTCTAAACCTATTGGGTGTAAATGGATTTTTAAAAAAAAATTAAAACCTGACGGATCAATTGATAAATTTAAAGCTAGGCTTGTTGCTAAAGGTTATAAACAAAAGCAAGACCTCGACTTTTTTTAGACTTATTCACCGGTTGCAAGAACATCATCCATTAGAGTTTTAATTGCTCTAGCCGCTATTAAAAATTTAATAATTCATCAAATGGATGTTAAGACTGCGTTTCTTAATGGAGATTTAGAAGAGGAGATTTATATGGATCAACCTGAGGAATTTATTTCCTTAGGCAATGAGCATAAAGTTTGTAAATTAGTTAAATCTTTATATGGTCTTAAACAAGCTCCTAAACAATGTAATGATAAATTTGACAGTGTGATGACTTCTAATGGATATAAAATAAATGATGGAGATAGATGTATATATATCAAATTTAATAATGAGAATTGTGGTCTTTATGTGGATGACTTGGTTATTTTTGGAACCAATATTGATGTTATATATGAGACTAAAAATATGTTATCCACTAAAATTGCTATGAAAGACTTGGGAGAAGCAAATGTTATTCTTGGAATTAATTTGAGAAAAGTTTGTAATGGGTATATGATTTCTCAAGATCATTATGTGGAGAAAATGCTTAAGAGATTTAGACATTATAATGTTAATCCTATTAGTACTCCGTATGATTCTTGTTTACATTTAAAAAAACACGAGGGACCTAGTGTATCTCAGATATGCCCAAATCATAGGTTGCTTAATGTATCTTACTAATTGCACAAGACTTGATATATCATATGCAGTTAATAGACTCAGCAGATACACTCATAATCCTAATAAAGATCATTGGATTGCTTTATGTAGAATACTAAGTATCTGCGAGGTACTATTGGATCTGGTTTGTATTACTGCGTAATCTTACAGTTCTTGAGGGCTATAGTGATGCCAACTGGATCTCTAATTCAGATGAAATCAAATCCACTAGTGGCTACATATTTACCTTAGGAGGAGGAGCAGTTACTTGGAAGTCTACTAAACAGACTTGTAGAAAGTCGCTTCTCTTATGGAGTCTGAGTTTATCGCTTTAGAGAAGGCGGTGTTCAAGCGAGTGGCTCGAGAAATCTTTTGGAAAATATTTCTTTGTGGATTGAGACCAGTTTCATCTGTGTCTCTACATTGTGATTGCCAAGTCGCTATATAAGTGAGCTAAGAATAAGAGTTATAATGGCAAGAGTAGGCATATCGCCTAAGACATAATATTGGTGAGACAACTGTTATGTGACGGGATTATATCCCTTAATTTTGTTAGGTCAGAGTTAAATCTTGCGGATCCTCTGACAAAGCCACTAAGCAAGAGGCTAGTGAGCAATGCATCGAGGGGGATGAGACTACTATCTATTACAGAAATCAACAGTAATGGTAACCCAACCTATATGAATGGTAATCCCAGGAAGTAGATTCATATGGGTAACAATAAGTCATTGGTTGATTGGTTGAAACACTATCCATTTTGTTAGTTCCCAGAGGCACAATAGTTATCTAGAAGGGGGGTTGAATAGATATTTTAAAATCTTTCTTTTCAAAATACTTGTTAGCTTTGATAATGATTTTAAACACAGCGGAATTAAGATTTGTTTGTTTTCCCTTCAAGATATAATGAATTAATAGGAGTAAAGCAGTTATGACTGTTATAGCAGTTATGACAAGAAATATAAGAGACACAGTGATTTTAAGTGGTTCAGAGCATTCAAAGCTCCTAGTCCACTCTTTTACTCCTCGAGTAGGAAATCCACTAAGGATATCTTTATAATTTCTGAATCTCACAGATTCCTTCAAGACCAGTAGTCTTGGAACTTCTTAGTTCACTATTGAACTCTTCAAGTCCAGCAGACTTGGTACTTCTCAGTTCACTTAGAACTCTTCAAGTCCTTCTTACTTGGAACTTCTTCCTTTACTTGATAATAGTTGAGTTCTTGAATGGTGCTACTCAGTTGCCATTAAGCTTGTGTTCGAAAGAACTGAGTGGCTGAGCAAGCTTTTTTTTTCAGATCGTAGAGTTGAGTGTTGAGTGTTCTTCAACGTTTTTGTTCAGTACTTGCTTAATCCTTTCATCTGCTGATGTTCTGTATATATGATGTCTTTGAAATGTATCCGTTGAAGACACCCGTTGAAGCATTAAATGCATTTGACATTTCTGAGCTTTGATGGAGACTTTTGCACAACTTCGATTAGCGGTGACCCACGTGACTTAACATAGATTGTTGTTTCACCTAACACCTGAAAAGGTGTTTTCTGCTGACCCAAAAGTACTTTCCTTAGCTTCTTCAATACGTTTCTTTGTTACATACTAAGGATGACTGTTGTGTCATTGGGATTTCCGAGGACGCCAACGTCTATAGCTCATTCCATATTTGTTGTGATTTATCTTTAATCAAATAGACGAGGCTCGATGCTTCTGACACAGACAAATGAAGCTCTACGATTCTGATCGTGGTGTCTTGCCTCCTTGGTGCTTGATCTGATACTGCTAAACGAGAACACTATGATTTCTCTTAAGAACTGGTATACTACGATCTTCACTTGCTTGACTTGCAGACTCTACGCTTCCGAGAGCACACTACGACCTCTGATTTGGCTCGGCAGGCGTTTGGACCACTCTACGACTTCGGAGAGGCCTTTCAAAGCAGATACATTACGATCCTTGATGCTCTACAATTCTGCCTTGTCTTCTGCAATCTCTTAATCATCTCAATAGACTATGATTCAGTGGAAGCCTATCTATTACATCTGAAGATATAGATCAACCTAACAACTTTGATATTTTCTTCTATACATTCATTTACAGAATGGTAGACATTAAAGTCCAGATCAACCTAACAAGTTTGATCTAACACTAAGCCCTTGTACATGTATTCTTTTAAGGACTTTACATATAATCATGAACATTTTCTTTCAACATCAAATTTAAAATATGCAATCTCCCAACAATCTCCCCCTATTTGATGTTGACATAACCAAGGAGATTTGTATCATGATTATTAATTTCTAGATGCAGTTGCTAGAAAGTAAATATGACTTAGTGTTTTGGGTGAAAAATTTGAAACCTCTAGAGAATAAACATGAATTTATTGATGTTTGTAAAAACAGATATTACAGTTAAGCTTAGTTATATTAATAAGAAATGAGTTTCATCTTATCTCTATTTCTTCTGCCTTTTGTTCATTGGAGGATTTGCATACTCTTGAGCTCTTCTTCTCCTGCTGACTTCATCTTTCCATGCTATATCTTCCATCTCACTTTGACTTAGCCTTTTGCGAATGCGAATGATCGGGTCTCGATTATTCATGACCCGATTGGGATCTCCAATTGGGGCACTCTTAGTGGTTGGTGGTCACTTCTTGTGGGTCATTAGAGAGAGAAGAACTTCTTGAGAATTGAGCATTTTGTCTTTGCCTTTGCCTCCTTTGCCTCTTCCTTTGTCTCCTTCCCTTTATTCTCCCCTTTATGTCGAGATCGAGGGTGCAAATATCTTCGGATAGTCGAGTCGTGCCTTATGCGAGCTCGTGGAGTTGAGTCTTGGATTGATCAATATACGCACGATTTTTCTGGATCGTAGAGAGTTAGTGCGGGCTTTCTCTTTTGCGAGAATGGCAAGACATTTTTCATTTTGTTGCATTTGACCCATGGAGAATGCTTGGAATTTTTCATTTGGGTTTTAGACTCGTGAGATTTTCATCGGAAGTTTATTTTGGGCTTCACGAGTATTTTGTGAAATAAGAACAACATCCCTGTGTTTCTTGGCAGCTAGAAAGTGGATTTGATCCCTTTCATTGATACTCTGAATCATCTCTTTTATTATCTCCCTAAGCTTCTTTGTCAGTTCAGAACTTAGGTTGCTTGGGAGAGCATTGGCAGCATCAATCAAATGAGTCAGCCTCATATGAACAAGTTCGGAGTGAACTTCAAGATCTTCTTGTATGTCCTTGGTCACTTTCTTAGTAGCTTCTGACAACTCCGTTTTGGTAAGGAGATCAGATATAAGCTGAAGGAGTTGCGGATTATTTGGAGGAGAGGCTCTTGTGTATTGATCTTGCATGTTGCAAAGAGCAAGATCAAGATTGAAATATTCATTTGTTGATGAAGAAGGGACATCTGTTGGAGGGGCTGGTGTGTGTAATTGAACTGTAGGAGAGGGTGACTCTACGTTTTGAGCAGGTGACTCTACGATTGGATGTGGCTCAATAATCGTAGAGTGAGAGATGATAGGAGATTGGATTAACACAAAGTTTGGCACATTTGGTTCATCGCCATGATTGTTGGGATTTTGTGCGGAAATTGATTGAGTGGATGAAGTATCACTTCCAACCACCTTGGTGATTCATAGAATTGATTGAAAAATGATGGTGGACAGTGATTTACCCTAAAAGAGACAGGAATAGTTTGTACCTCATGCCCATTTTCTGAAGATGGGTTGTTGGTGATCAGCTTTCGGGCAAAGTTGAGTTTGCCTAGGAATACATGAGCTAGCACCGAGATTGCTGGATAGGCTTTGAAGGTCCAGAACATGTGATCCCAGGAGTTGAGGATTTGGGCTCTGTGAAACGGCATCATAGGTAGATAGGAGAACAGTTGATTGTAGTTAGCTCTCCTATGTCCATCACAACCCACAACAATGATTTCAACTTCGTCATCCTCTTCTTCTTCTCTGTCTTCATTTGAAATTTCCACCACATCAATTATCTCCATTTGACTTCTTTGTTCTTCTGTTCTCTCATCTTCCATAGCTTCAATACTTTTCATTTCTGCAGTTCCTGAGGCTAGAGTCTCTGGAGGGACTGTGGGAGATTCATGATGATCTCTTGGCAATTCTTCTTCAGTTGCAGTCTTTTCTGACAACTGTATTCCGTGAGGCTCCCCCTCAACTTGATCATCCTCTTGAATTTTGAACGGCTCCCCCTTAGCTGGGGTATTTTCTAGTATAAGAACTTCAGGAAACTCCCCCTCAACCGGAGCCGTATTTTCCTTATCAGCTTCGGGTAGCCCTTTGTCAGCAGCTATCCTTTTATCTTCTTCTTTTAACACCTTTTCATTGATAAGGATGTACTTCTTGACCAGTTTTCTCCTTGACTTTTTAGGCTGAGCTACAACCTTAGAACTTTCTTTAGCTTTAGCTCTGAAAGATTGATCAGGCTGAGAAGCTGTTGTAGCATCTTCTTCTGGAGTGGTGTCAAGCCTGGACTCTACAATTTGTAGAGACTCCAAGATTGCAGAGAAAGAGGGCTTCTTTGACTTGTGACTCTCGCTTTCCTTTCTCGAAAGCAACTAAGAGATGGTAGCTCATCTTCTTCTTCCTCTCGGATCACGTTTTCTTTTCTTTTCAATTTTTCTTGAGTTTGAAGGCTCGAACTCTCTTAAGGTGCCTCAGTAGTCGAGCCTTGAGGCTCCTCTGCCACTTGAGCCTTCATTTTTCTTTTACCCTTGCTTTTTATGATTAAAACAATGGGTTCTTCCTTGTTGATTTCTTCTTCTTCTTCAGTTTCCTTTACAACGGACGTGTTTGCATCACCAGTTCTTCCACTGGATTCAGATATCATCCTGACATTTTCAGCTTGATTTCTTTTCCAGTTTTCAAATAGCTACTAGGTCATTCTCCTGTTGGGATTAATGGATTCTCGTTCATTATTTCCAATTTTGTCACCCAGTGCTGACTGCAGGATAATGCTTATAAACCGCCCGTAGAGCATCTTACCAGAGCTCTTTGATTTTTTTGGATTGAGAATCCACTTCCCAGTCCAATCGATGAGTAGGGCTCCAAAGTTGAGTTGGATTCCATAGCAGATTGATGTCATAAGCTTCAGTTGTACTTCATTCACGGAGTCGTGGCCAGAGCTTTTGCAACATATGCACTTTCCAACAATGTCAGTCAAAAACTCATATTTTTGGGGAAACTCCTTCTTCTTGTACCCCTTGACATTCTCATTCTTTTTGTGATGCATCCTCTTCAGTCCTTCATGGAAGTCGATGACCTCTATCGACAGGAGTCCCTTTGACTTGAAGCCTAGGGCCAGATTTATGTCTTCAGCCTTGAGTTTGATTTGTACTCTTCTGACTCTTGTGGTGATGGTGTCATTCTCAAGAACTCCGTTGCTGTAAAACTCCTTTATTAGCTTTGGGTAGATCTATGTGCTGGTGCCCAGAGCTTCTTCAAGACCAGCTTTCTTTACCAGAGATAAAATTTTGTGGAATTTGGGGTCAGCTGTCTTGAACTCTTCGAAACATAGTCGATAACCAGTGATAATATTTGAAGCCACCATTGATTTCTTTGCACTAAGGATGATTGAGTGATTATGAAAGCTAGGGTTTCTGCTGGTAGAGAGAGAGAAAGAAATAAGCTTTTTGAACTTTTGATTTCAAAAAGATATTTTCAAACTTGTACTTGTAACTTCTCTCCTCTCAATTTGCTTAGTGGGGCATGTGTCAAGTTCTGCTTGGCTCCACGATTTTAATCTTAGGTGTAAAATACTGATTTGCCCTTAGCTCCTTCAGAGCTAGTGTATTCTTTGGGAGAACTTCGATCGTCGAGGTAACACTACGGTCGTTGAGGTTGTCATTGTGATCGTTGAGTCCACTGTTGTATTTGCTCCACGAACATCATCTGCTCTGGTCCTTGTGATGAGCTTTTGACTTAGCATTTCTCTCGAGTTAAGGTAGCTTAAGAAGGGTCAACCTCTTAGAGTGAATTAAGGGTTAGGTTTGTCCCTGATACGCTTGACAGAGGGATTGCTTTGATTTTTTGGAACTTTTGTCATCACAGGATTCTTCTTTGTTCTGTTGAGAAAGCTCTACGATCGTGGTCTTTCGTGTCACTACAACTCTACGATCGTGGACTTCCTTTGGTCATGTCTACGATTTTGAACATAGCCTTTATATCTTCACAGTTAGTCCAAACTAGAGCATAGGTTTTATGGTTGTAAATTTAGCATGCCTAGCTCACTAATTAATTTATTAAATTTGGATTCATCTAGAGGCTTTGTAAAGACATCAGCAAGTTGATTTTCAGTAAGGATGTATTGTAAAGATATGGTTCCATTTTGAACATGGTCCCTAATAAAATGATATCTAATTTCTATATGCTTAGTCCTAGAATGCATGACAAGATTGTGTGTTATTGCTATGGCACTTGTGTTATCACAATGAACATGTATAGATTTGAAGTCAAACCCATAATTTGCTAACTTATTTTTCATCTATAATATTTGAGCACAACAGTTGCCAGCAGCAATGTATTCAGCTTATGCTGTTGATGTAGATACTGAGTTTTGCTTCTTGCTAAACCAAGACACAAGTCTGTTTCCTAGCAGTTGATAGGTGCCACTAGTACTTTTTCTATTTATTTTGCAGCCTGCAAAATTAGCATATGTATATCCAGTCAGTTCAAAAGAGAACTCCTTGGGATACCAAAGCCCCAAGTGAGGTGTGCCTTTGAGGTACCTGAAAATCTTTTTTACAGCAGTTAAGTGTGATTCCTTAGGATTAGCTTGAAATCTAGCACATATGCATACATATATTCAGTATACTTGTTTTAGTATAAATATATCATATATATGTGGTATAATTTTTGAGTTCGAGTAAATGAAAAATTAGAAGTTGTTCATGGGTCATTCAACTATTTCAAGTGTTGATTAGTTGAGTGAAGAGTCGTTGAATCCTGGGGTAGGATTTCGTCAGTGACCTTAGCACCGAGAAAAGTTCTCTGAGGGGCGAAATTTCTACTTAAGGACAGTGCACTGCACGCCTCTACTCAACATAATTCGCTCTAAATCGATAAGTCAAATTTCTGCTCTTATTTTAATTTGATAGTTGAATCCTATATTTTATTCGTATTTCACCAACTTTAGAAACCTCTAGTTTTCCAAATCCGGCAATGCCAATGGGTGTAGAGGAGCTCTGATTTATAGGCTTAACCTTTCTCTAGGCATAGACTACACTATTTTCCCTAGACATTACCAATAAGAATATTTCCTTTTGATTCATGTCATGGTACATTCTGTATGTACTCACAGTGGTTAAAATTTGAAGTCCTCTTTCAAAGGTCATAACAGTTCATTTTGACTACATAATTTCTGACTGTATGGAGAGCACAATAATTTCAACTTTCTAGTCTGGTGGTTTCCTGTTTAGAAAAGTTGCACTCATTTTTTGGAAGTAATTTGTGAAGCTCAAATCCAATGAACTTAACCAGATTCGATTCAAAAGGAGCAACAACAGCTAACAAATGGCTTTTTTAGTTGATGTGTTTGGCTGGATTGCAAATATCAGTAGCAGCGGGAAAAGAAAAGGCAAGAACAAGTATTATCAGCACATTAGCATTAAAAGGTTAGAGAAGACAGAGATGCATAAAATATATATACATACCTCTCTTAAATAGCATATCTTTATTAAAATTACATCGTTTTGGATATTCTTTTAAAAAACAAATGGGGCCGCGGATGACATTTTTGTAAATTAAAAGAAAGCAAGTGGGACAACTCTCTTTTAATGAGGAAGGATCAAGAGCACTCCCCTTATCTAGCACTTCTCCTTAAATAATACTCTTTTATTAAAATTACGTCGTTTTGGAGTTTCTTAAAAACACAAGTGGGTTGCGGGTGACATTTTTGTAAATAAAAGGAAAACAAGTAGGTCCACTCTCTTTTAAGAATCTCCAAAACGACGTAGTTTTAATAAATGAGTACTATTTAAGGAGGAGTGCTCTTGATCCTTCCTCCTCTTTTAATATTATTTTGTTTTTTAAAAGAATCTCCAAAACGACGTAGTTTTAATAAATGTATGCTACTTAAACAAGGTATGTTATTTAAGAGAGGTATGTTGTTTTTTTAATAAAGGTATATTATTTAAGAGAGGTATGCTAGTTAAGAGGGATGTTTTTGATCGGTCCTAGATAGATAGATAGATAGATAGATAGATAGATAGATAGATAGAGAGGGCCAATCCCTGTTCTTCAATTCATTTCATTCATAATGAAGTCATACTATTTGCACCTCTCTATTTATAGAACTTCCTAACACTAGAGTGCCAAAATGCACCATGTCGTACTAACTGCCCATGTACTCTACCATTTCTAGAAGACCCTAACTAAACACTACTCTCTCAATTTTATTTATTTACTAGAATAAATTTTTGATGGACAGAGAGAGTACTAGGAGGATAAATTGCTTAGTTTGATTCTTTTCACTTAGAGGACAGCTACCCTCTTATTGTAATGGTCTGTGTTATTGATTTTCGTACTTAACCTATTCTGTTTCTTAAGTTGTATTTTGGTTGTCATTGCATAGATATACTGTGTTATGTCAACGCTATCATCTGTATTTAATCCAGAAAAAAGAAGAGCAGAAAAGGATAAAATATATTTCTGTTAGAAGAAAGCTAATCTATATTCATGACCTTATTCTGTAAAATCTAATAATCAATTATTAATATGTTTAATATATAAGAGGTTCAGTCATTCATAATTTTTCTTCATTAAAAGGATCACCTTCACTAGCTAACTTCTAGCACATTGTCTCTAGCCAGAACACTATTATTTTCGATACAAGATATGGCCATGAGTCATCATGTGTGGTAATGGAAGTTTTTGATCTTTGTCAGGCTTGAACTTGCAAAGTGCATTGCAAACCCATCATGTGCAGCCAATGTTGCTTGTCTCCAAACATGCAACAATAGACCTGATGAGACTGAATGCCAGGTTAGTTCCACATATTCCTGTCTGCAACAATGGGCTAAGCACTTCTATGCTCAAGGCAACTCTTTCTTACATAATCTCATGCCTTTTTGTTTTGGCAGATAAAGTGTGGGGATCTGTTTGAAAACAGTGTTGTTGATGAGTTCAATGAATGTGCTGTATCACGAAAGAAATGTGTACCCCGTAAATCTGATGTGGGTGAATTTCCAGTCCCTGCACCTGAGGTGCTTGTAAAAAGCTTCAACATCAATGATTTCAGTGGGAAGTGGTTCATTACTAGTGGTTTAAATCCTACATTTGATACCTTCAATTGCCAATTGCACGAGTTCCATACAGAATCCAACAAGCTTGTAGGAAATTTGACATGGCGAATAGGGACTCCTGATGGTGGATTCTTTACTCGATCAGCAGTGCAGAAATTTGTGCAAGATCCATCCCAGCCAGGAATTCTCTATAATCACGACAATGAGTATCTTCACTACCAAGACGACTGGTATCTCTACTTCCTTGTTCTTTGCATTTATGGACATATTATGCTCGAGTATGTGTGCGTATCTTATTTAGCAAAAAAAAAAAGGAGTATGTGTGCATAAATTTGCATATATGATGAGTTATGAGTTTCAGTATATGCTAACTGATTCTGATCATTTCTGGGTATAATGAAACTTTGATTTGTGGCTAGGCCATTGTAACCTTGACAATGTTGTGAGTTGCAGACCTATGTGTACACACACAAACGTGCGAGTGTGACTGTGAGAAGAAGAGTGAAGCAAGTGACAGCGTAAAAATGTGTAATTGGAATTGTTTTATTGAATATCTTAATTGCACTATTGAATATAAAATAACATTTTGATGATTTCACTGGGCCTTTAATTTGTTTCATTTTGTGAACTTGGGCCTCACTCTTATATTAACTCAAGTTGGAAACTGAGGACTCTTGTCACTTTAATGAAATATCAGGTACATTTTGTCTTCAAAGATAGAGGGTAAACCGGAAGACTATATATTTGTATATTATCGAGGCAGGAATGATGCATGGGATGGATATGGTGGCGCAGTTGTGTACACAAGAAGTGCAGTTTTGCCTGAAAGCATTGTACCTGAACTAGAAAAGGCAGCTCAAAGCGTAGGACGCAACTTCAACACCTTCATTAGAACTGATAATACTTGTGGGCCAGAACCTCCCCTTGTAGAAAGATTGGAGAAGACGGCAGAAGCAGGGGAGAAGACGATCATAAGAGAGGTCAAGGAAATAGAAGAGGAGGTGGAGAACACTGAGATGACTCTGTTTCGTAGGTTGGCTGAAGGGTTTAAAGAGCTCCAGGAGGATGAAGAGAACTTCCTCAAAGGGCTGAGTAAAGAAGAGATGGAGATTTTGAATGGGCTTAAAATGGAAGCAAGTGAAGTTGAAAAACTCTTTGGAGATGCACTTTCAATTCGAAAGTTGAGATAAAATTTCATTTAAGTTGACTGGCAGACTGAAATGTACTAGTCCAAGTGTATAGCTTTGTTTTTATGGATTTTGATCAAGAAGATCTTGAGATCATTCTTTGTTTGTTCTTGTAATCAACTTGATATTATTTTTGAAAGGTCATATCATACAGAAAAAGAGGGCGTTTGAACAGAAATGGGAAAAATTGAGCTAAATAATTTGTTTCCTTGTGTGCTTCATATATATATATATACACACTCAGTTGTAAGTTATATAACTTAGAAAAGGTTTCCTCTTCTTTCTTAGGTGCGATTATTCTTCTTCATATTCTCAAAGACTTCAACACTTGAGCAAGTGCTAATTTATTTATAGATTCAATTCAAGTAAAAATCAGGAACTGGAGAACAAAATTTATTTATAGAATATTAATAGGAAATCAAAATTTTCACATTATTTTTTTATATTGCCACATGTAAGGTAATATGATGTGTTGAATTTTTATTAACTAATACGTGTAGAAATATAAAAAAATAATGTGAAAATATAGTTCTCTGATATTCAATTCTCATGTATGTTTAGAACCAAACATGAACTTGTAAAGCGGAACTTAATTTATGGTCTGTCACAATCAATAAAAGAGGCTTACTTGCTCATGGAGGCGCATAATGAACAAGGGACATGCATATATATATGCCCACTCAATAATATGGCCTGCACAAGTTAATTGGTGAATGTGGATGTGGGTGTGGAGATAGCCAACAAACCATATTGTGAAGACTCATTCATATACAATATAAGCTTTTTAAAAGATTCATTTAATTGTTTAAAGTTTATCTGTCACAATATATATATATATATATATATATATATATATATATATATATGTTTATCATTGGGACCATATATATTCCTCTTTGTTGATTTTAGTTTCGCTAATTTGTGTCACTTACCACAACATTTTCGAGCTAATTAATACCAAAAAAAGAAAGATTTATTTATTCTTTCGATTTTTATTATTGTAACAGTATTTTTTTAAGAAATTCACGAGTAATATTTTTCCATTTCTCTCTACCATGCACAAATTAATTAATTTAAGTTTTTCATTTAAATAAGGTAGCTAGCTTCCTTCCAACTTAATGAGAACTACATCTACTTAATTCGCATTGAAGGGTTAGGAGGAGATTGAAACTTGGAAGTATCCAACAACATATATAGTTTGTGTGGGGACTGGGAGATTGGTACCACACTAATTAAAAACACAAATAAAGGAACATTTCTCTTCTCTCTCTTTCTTTCTATATTTGGTCAGTGAAAACAGGTAAGCGAATTTAATTACAAGTAAGAACTAACCCAAACCCATCCATATATATATATATATGCAGCTTGAAGTTGGACGTCCATACCCCCATGTGTGAGACATATCATCGATCAGTCAGATATACTATTATCGATCCGATCCTTTGAATTAATTCTGACTACTGATGTTGTTTGTTGCACGCATGCTCACATCTCTCAACCCTTCATTCCCAAAGTACTACTTATGTGATTAACTCACTTAGTAGTATTAATTAGACTATACATTTATAAAAAGTGTGAATAATTATCAGCTAAAAGTATTATTTGCTGTTTTAATTTTTTTTCTTTTAAATTGTTGTTTTCTATATTTAAATCAATAAAACTCCCTTTATTCTATATATACATTTAGGTGGTTCTTTTTTGGTCAATTTATGAAATCCTAAAATTCAAAATCAAACCAAAATTTAGCTCCTAATACATGCATTATAATCAATTGTAATTGATATAAACTAACTAAAAAAATACACTAGCTAGTTAGCTAGTTGTCATATTTATTGTTTTCACTTAAAATAAATTCATATCCAAATGTAAATTTCCATATTTTTGTAAATTACTTTTTAAACAATCAAAATATATCTATAATTTTGCATGCAACAACAACAATAATATTAATTTTTTTTAATAATAAATATATCGTATCAACTTTGGAAAATCAGACATCATATATCTTTAATAATATACATTTGCGGATCGGAATGGAGGTAGGGAATAGTATGCTAAATAATTCTAGAATACAAACGTTCTTAACGTGAATATTATTCTCCTTAACGTGAATATTCACTATCTCGTTATTTAATTGCATGAAGTTACGTTTAACTGGATATTAAACGAGACAGACTACTTCATTCCCTGCTCCTACTTTTTATCATATATATATATATATATATATATATATATATATATATATATATATATATATATATATATATATATATTAACCAATCACATTAAAAACGCATTAAAACTTACGACTCAATCGTAAACTTTTGAGTGTATGATCCCATCCCCACATGCATCTCGGACGACACTTTAGAGAGAGATTATAATTTATATAATATATTATTTATTCCAAAATAAAAATAATTATTTTAATAATACAAATAGTAATATAATTAAACACGGCACGGATGATATATATAATATTGAAAGAAAATATGAACTGATGAAAAACAAATTACTAATGTTCAAAACCTCAACAATTGGTTGGTATATTATCCTAGTTAATTAGTTAAAATCTTCTATTATTTTCTACATATTAATTGGTTGCGTTCGATTGATCAGTATAGGCTAGAGTTATTTTGCAGGTAGAAAATCACAAGAAAAGGGAATTAAGGACTGAAAAAATAGAGATCAACTTAATTTCATTTTTTTTTCCTTACGTTATATTCTTAATTTCTATTATTATAAATAGATATTTATTTAACGTGAATATGATCAGACCTTTACGGTTCGGTTCATATAAAATAATCTTATAAAAATCTGACATCTGTCTATTTGTAAAAATATTTAATTTTTATATATATTATTTTGAGTATGATTAATATATAAAAAGTCAATTACGTATCTATTTGTAAAAATATTTATTTTTTATATATATTATTTTGAGTATGATTAATATATATATATATATATATATATATATATATATATATATAGTCAATTACGTATCAAATGAGAGAGAAGAAAAAATTAAATTACACGTCGTATATATAGAATTTTTTCAAGGAAAACCTAACGGAGCCTAAAAACGTCCCATCTGCATGTGTAGCTTTAATTATGATTACAAGCTAGCTTAGGGCCTAACTGTCAATTAATCATTAAGTTATGCAATGTTACCTACCGTTTGTCCCCCACCCCACATGTGCTTAAATACGTAATAAACATTCTCAAGTTCAAAGCAAGCTTATCAATCAGCCGTTACATATCTATCTTATTTCTAATCCAACCATTATTCCCATTTTAATAGTATAAATACTAGTAAAAACACACACACACACACATTATGTATATATATCCATCCATCGGCTAGACACCATATTTTATTTTTAGGTGGATTTTTGTGTGTGTGTGAGAGAGAGATTAATTAGGTGCCAACGTGTCATTACTTGGTTGGAAGCATTAATTAAATTAGTATATGCTTAGACTTTAAACATTCTTTACTTGACAATGATGAAAAGTTGTAACCAAAAGTTTGAAAGGTTGTACATTTTACAACTAATTTCATAATTAAGTTTTCTTTCTATAATTACTAATACACCCCTCACATTAAAGCGTGTATACATTTTTACTGATAATTGTTAATATATCAACATGGCATACATATATATACAAGTATGTATGTGTGTATTTTGTAGAAATGTGACATAATTAGTGGGTAATTATTTAAGTATTATTGAATAACAAGGTGTTTTTACTCACACAAAATTGTGGTTGAGTTTCATATTAAAGATCTTAATTTACCAAATAGATTAAAATGTTTTATTAATTATAGTTGAGTTTATTTGTCTATGAACACAAAAAAATATTACGGGAAAAATTAGGTGAATTAAGAAAGAGGCATCAAACCTATTAAACACGGGTTAATCAACAAATTGGATGTTTAATTTAACTAATTAAATGAACAAATTCCGCTTTGGTATAAAAAATCTTTTAGAAAAATCAAAATGATAAATAAAATGACATAGAAAAATTAAAGTGATCAACTAAAATCTTGGATGATCTCTCATTAACAACGCATTTTTTGATTAACCAAAATAAAATGACTTCACACCTATACTTAACTTCATCATATTGTTAGTAGATTTTAAGTAACAACTTATTTTTAAAAAATTAATAAAAATTATGAAAAAGAATCATGTCAAATCCTGACAATGATAAATTTGCTTGAAAAATATGAAGTAAAGTACTTATTCTAGATTTTTTTAAAATAAAAAAAAATCCTCCCTTTTGGTCTTTTTAATTTGGTTTTATTTTATTTTACTTGAATAATATTTTCAGTAATTATATTTGCATGTAGTAAGTGGGACATAGAATGTGGCTCGTTTGTTAAACATTTTTTTTTTACTTAAGTGGGACCAATAAGGTTAGCCGGATATTTTTATTAGACCATATTCTTTGTATATGTATTTAAATTATATTTAAAATATTATATTTTATAAAAATTTTAATTAAAATAAATATTATACATTTTTAAAGAGTTGTAAGAATAAAAAATAAAAAATATTCGATTATCCGGTCTAATGAAAAAGGACTCAAGTGGGACGTACCCCGTTTTATTGGACCGAATCGAAACGGCGGCGAATCCAAAATTAATTTAGGTAAGCGAACGAGAGACGGCGACATCTACGTTTGACGTAATGGCAGCCTCCGTGATTGTGAATACGCTCCCAAATTAAGGCGGTATCCTCCCAAGACATAGCGCTAAACACGGCCCGCCAGTCCAGACCCACGCGCAGCTACTCACGCTCCAAACACAAAATCATCGACTATTGAGCCTGCTGCTATTCAAGTCTCGAGCTGCCTTCGGGACCCAATTCTGACGGGTGGGACAGCGCGTGAAACATATTGCAGCCTTTTCTTTTTTAAAAAACTATTCAACTCATGACCTTTTAACAGAATTCACAATCATAACTTCAAAGAATTTTCAAGCTTTCTGTTTGGCATAGAATCAATCCTATTTATATACTCCCTATATATAAATATAAATATAGTTGAGATATGCCTACCAATTTTATCGTTTGTTTTCTGTTATAAATTGAGCAAACTTTTATTATTTCCACCTTCTTAAAAGATTATTGAATAAATTTGTACCCGTTCATGCTTTTAAAAATTATAACTGACATTGGAGCTCAACTCACGTATCAAATTGTAGAATCAGGATTTATCATTTGAGGTTACAATATATGTATATATTAATGGCCACAACGCGTTTTGATAAGAATTTTTTTACAAGTTGACAAAAAATTAGAAACCACCAAATGCGTTTATTTTTACATATAATTTTTTTAAATTTCTTGATAAAATTTGTGAACCGTCGGATCTCCTTTTTCATGTGTTATCAACCCCACAACAAAATCCTCGCAAAGGATCCTGATTCCAAATTATAGGGCATTTATCATTTCACTTATATATATATATAATATTTTAATAACAAAAGATTAGATATAAAATTATTTGAAGATATGATTGGATATAAGTATTGAATATAAATAATTGTTTTTTGACACCATAACATTATTCTATATAGAGTTAAAACTTTTTATATGAAAATATATTCAATTTTAATTTTGCAACTAAAAGTTTATTTTATTGTGTAAGGTTTTAACTTGGAATATAGTATCTTCTACGAAGATAGTAGTTTTCTTAGTTTATCCCCTGACCCAATCTCAAGTTAATTAATAGTGTTAAAGGAAAAAATAAAATAAAATGAAAGTCCATTAATCAACTCTCTATAGAGAGAGATAAATATATTCATTTATTTATTTATAGAGAAACTTACAATAGACAGAGAGACTGTTGGGCCCACAGTTAGGCCTTTTCCTTTTTCACTTTGCTTTACAAAAGTAGTCATCTCATCTCTAGGATTCTTCTTCTCCCCTGTCTGCAACATCTCTCTTCAGAAATTACAACAACAGAGTTGTTGCAGAAAAATAAAACATGTATCCACATTCTTATTCTTATGTGTAACACCGTTCTCCACATTGTTTGACTTTGGCGATCTATCTGTAAGTTCCATTTCACCTCCTTAATTTACTTTCTTTAATGTTTACTCCACTTTCTTCCTTCTGGGTTCACGCCTTTTTCTGATATTCTCCAACGTCAAGGGGGTTTGCTCCTTCGTGTTTTCCTTGGGTTTCTTTCAAGTTCAGTTTTTTTTTTTTTTGCTTCTTTATTTACGAGTCATGTGATTTTCTGACATTCACTGTGCTTGGGTTTGATGCTGTTAGAGTGTAAATAGGAATGGGAAATTTTATTCGAAAAAAATTTAGATGGGTAAAATTTGTTGGAATGTTAAAAGCTGAAAGACCGTAATTTAATGATCCTCCTAAGAATCATGTTTTCTTATAGTTAGAATTTGATCTGAGTTTCATTTCTAACTCTATGCAAGTTCATTAACTTTGTGGGTTCTTATTTGTTTTCTGGTTTAAGGACTTTTTCATATTCTGTGATGGATTCAGGAATTCTTGAAATTTGTATGTTTTGACTTATAATAGTCTGCAATTTGAGATGTTTTGTTCATTTGGTGGTTTTGGTCACTATGCTCTATCGATAATTCTAGCAATGTGCTATAAGTACTTCAATTTAGTCGAAATTTGACGTAGTTGTATTGATGATAATGACTAGTTAAGCACAATTGACCATGTGATCTTTTCCGTTGCTTTTCATCTGATATAATTCTATTTTGGAAGTATTATATGCCTTTCTCAATCTTTTTTAACCACCTTAGTTAGCCTTTCTATGCTAACTTTACTCTTCTTCTTATAACTACAACTAGCTTCTGTTGAGGACGACCCCCATAGCTACTTTTTTTCTCAGCTATTATTGCTCTTATATTATTGATTTTCTGTATCTCTCTCGTTGAGAATCGTCAGACTTTGAAATTTAATTATTTTTCAGCTTATAGTTTGATAAACTGCGATAAAATTAAATTATAGTGGTAACTTAGATGAGACATCAGCCATGTCTCTTTATCTTGTTTCCTTTTTCTGTAGGGACAAGTGTCGATTGATATTTCCCACTAATTATATTATACTATATTATTCATTTGTTATATATTATTGATGAGCAGAAGAACAATGACGAAGGTGAGTCCAGAGTTTGGAGAGGAGTTGCAAATGCTGGTCTCTGCGGATGTGAGTTTTGCTTCAAATCAGTTTCCTAAATATAAGTTGGGGCCAGATAATCAGATATTGGAGGAGGCGAAAGTTGATACAGATGGCCCATCCTTAAAGGAGGTGGTTGTGCAGGAAACTTCTCTGTTATCAGAGCAGCATAAACGTCTTTCTGTTCGTGACCTCGCCAGTAAATTTGATAAGAATTTGACTGCTGCCGCCAAGCTGTCTGATGAGGTTTTAAACTCTTTTCATTAGTCTTTGATTATAATTTTATTTTTTAAGTTTCTAATCTTAGTTAGCAATAATATGTACTGGTTTTCATGCAAATACATATACAAAATTGTGTTTTTGTTATCCAGATCATACATTATAAAATTAAATCCTCTTTTATTTTCTTATTGGATTTTTTTTTGATTTCTACTAGGATTTGATGAGAAAATGAGTTGATACAATTTTCCCCAAAATGCAGGCTAAACTCAGAGACATGGCTTCATTAGAGGGACATGTTCTTCTAAAGAAACTCAGGGATGCATTAGAATATCTGAGAGGACAACTGGCTGGTCAAAACAAAGAAGATATGGAAAAAGCCATTTCGATGGTTAGTATTTTGTAGGTTTTGGATGTAGTGAGTAGTTCATCTTAATTTTTTTCCCCCATCACCGAGACACCTTTTTATAGCATATGATTTTTAAACAACTTTGTTTGATCAACAGTGTCCACAAAATTGATATTTAGATGATTTTTTCAACAAATCAATACATAGCACAAGCTAATTTATGTCTATGGAAATGCTGACTTTTCCATACCCTGCAGCCTCGGACTTCTTGCCGTATAATTCTTTGTTTCACCCCGCTCCCATATTTTCATGTGTCTGTAACTAATTATTTCTTGGAGTATCAACATACTAGAATCGTGCCATTTGTCTAATAATTTCTTGGAGTATCAACATACTGGAATCGTGCCATTTGTCTTTTTAATAATCATGTTTCTGCCAGAAAATGACATAAGTCCGTACTTCACAAACTATATCATATTTGAACCCCATGTTTCATCGGCTTCTGTATCTCCTGGAGGCTGGAGCCTACGTATTACGGGAAAGTCATTTGGGGGGAAGAAAGTTGGCATACTTGAAAATGAGACCATTGCCGTAGTTTTTGTGTAATTTTCTTCCACTATTGGAAGTTATATGTTAAATGAACCTAGTTTCATAGGTTAAATACTTAAATTCTTGGTCTATTTGATGAATTTGGTCATGTCCTTTGGCATGCTTGTCTCTCCAGGTCTCATATATGTCTAATGTGTCAATCTCATTCATACAATGATACGTGCCTTACACAATAGCCAAACTTTGCAGGTAGAAGCATTGGCAGTAAAGCTTACTCAAAATGAGGGAGAGCTAATCCAAGAGAAATACGAAGTGAAAAAGCTAGCAAACTTTCTCAAACAGGTCATCTGATGCACCAATTTCAGCCCTCCCTCTGCATAAGCATCATTCTAAGATTTTGGCTAAGTACTTGGCACTACAGCTAATTCTTATACAAAGTAAAAATTACTGCTTGATCTATACATCTCATTGTTTTTACTTGGTCATACTAAAACTTACTAGTTGGAGAGAACACATGTTTGTACCCATAACATTTATATGCATCTAGAGGCTATTAATTTGTAGAATAACAGATCTTAAAGGTTAGTATAATTCATGTTGTATAAGTAGTTTCTTTCAAAACTTTCCTTTCACTGATTTAACTATTTTGCTTTCCATTACTTTTTCTAATTTATTGTTGTTAATTGGTGTGGCAGAAATGATACATTGTTCTGTGCCTCTTTATCTGTAGACATTTAGATAGTTCAATCTAATATCTCTTTCTCCCATGAGTCATTTTCACTTAAAACACTTATTCAGTAGTATTTTTAGCATTTTGTTCAAGAAATATTAAGAATTTTCAACTGTATGCCTGTCTTTGCAAGTGTGTACAGAATAATAATATATTCCTTCTTTTTGCAGGCTTCAGAAGATGCCAAAAAGTTGGTTAACCAAGAAAGGTCTTTTGCTTGTGCTGAAATTGAGAGTGCTAGAGCAGTAGTTCAGAGAATTGGGGAGGCCCTTGATGAACAAGAAAGAATCTCTCAAACCTCGGGGAAACAGGTACTTGCTAAGTGATGGAATTTTTATATTTAGATGTTTGAAATAGAAGTCATAAATTTTCTCAAGTCTGAAAGTATATGTTTAAATACGCATGCAAATTGAAATCATATGCCTCCTTTAATCTTGTTTAATGAGTAAAAATACTGAGTTAACTGATACTGATTATAGAAATCCAGTTATATGCTGTTATAAACTGAATTGCTTCAGTTCTAAAGCAATTGCACGTGAGGACTGATAATAAAGCATGATACCTAGTTGGACCATTCTCTAAAAATGCTTTTAGAGCAACTGGTAACTTAACATATCTCATTTCTTGAACTTGTACTGTCTGAGTGGTGGAGCATGTCTATATGCTTAAATTAAGTTTTAGAGAACTTAGGTTATTGGTTTGTTCATGGAACTTTAATCTTTACAACCGAAACTCTTTTGAGTTGGGTCACTTCCAAACTTCTAACTTTTATACTGGAGCAATTTTTTGTCCTCAATTTCAAGACTGATTCCATTATTAATTCTTGCTTTGATGCTGTGCAATTTAAGCAGGAGTAATCTTTTATGATTAATTCTGTGTTTAGACTTATAATTTATTGGTTTCCTTTCAGATGTGGAATGTATTTGGCAATCTCAAAAATATTGAAAAGACATTTTCATGCACCTAATATTGTTTCAAACTTTGTGAACCACCCTATTCAAAAATATTGAAAAGACATTTTCATTTTGGACTTGCCTTATATTGCTGCCAGGAACAGGAGGAACTAAGGGAGGAGGTTCAGCAGGCTAGAAGAATTAGATTGTTGCATCAGCCCAGCAAGGTGCGTTAATTTCGTGTTGTTTACTTTCTTTGAATGCAGACGTATAAATATCTGGTCATTGACTCTTCGTATCCATTTCCTTGACATGTGTGCTGTCATGCATTTCTTCTATCTATGTTTATGAGTGGTTGTAACGAAATTCATAAATTGTACAATAATATGTTATAATCTCAACGGGCAGGCTGTATTTTCAGCTAGCTATGAGAGACAATAGCATAGACTAGTTTTTTCTTTATCATTAGTCAACGGAATTATACACATTTCTGTTATATATGTCGAAGCTTTTCTTATAAATTGTTTGATGAACAAAAACAACTTTATAATGAGAACTTGTTGCATGTTTGGTAGGTCATGGACATGGAACACGAGCTTCGAGCACTAAGACTTCAAATACAAGAGAAGTATACATTTTCTCTTAAGCTTCAGAAACAGGTGCATTGCTATTCAGTTTTAGTTCTCCATTACCATACAAATTAAGTGATAGTTGTCCGCAATCATAACTTTCCATGATTTAGAACGTAGAACCATATACTTTAGCACATTTAGCTCTTTACTTTAGGTACTATGTCGTCGACTAAAATTTGCACATGTTCAGAAGAAATAGAAACAATTTTCTCTTTATCTTGGGAAAGCTACTTTGTAGTAGGCAGCAGCCTTTGTAAAATATATCGTTCTGTAAAAGACTCAGTTGACAGAATGAAATCTATCATTCTGTGAAATATATCTTGATTGATCCACCAACAATATTGTCAAGTACCTAAGTTTTGCACGGGGAGAATTATTCAACACATTTACAACTCAAGTCTGCTCATTTTGGATTTCTCATAATTTGCCTTTTGAAGCATGAGGAGAACAGTCTCTGGTATAAACTTAGGCCTTTAATGGTTCCAAATATTACCCTTTACAATGGAATTTTAGACGACATACAGAACACAACTCTTTCCCTGGATATGATTGCTGAAGAAATGATGAAACTACATCACCATAACATAACAAAAATATCATGGACCAGAAATCACAACATTTTACTTGATTTGCCATTCAAGATAAGGAGTTTTGAATAGTAGGTCTATTGTGACGAAACTTTCTCACAGGTTGCATATACCCAGAATTTTCAGTGTCAAGTCGATATATGTCAGAGAATTTGACTGTAATTCATATCTTTACATGGTCACATTTCTGCCTGTGTGTGGGCCTTTAGGGTTGACAAACTTTTATCTACTTCTGCTTGTAAACCTTTATCTGACCTTAACTCTTTAAACTTTCTATACAAGTGAATTGTGAGTATACCTAAAGCATTATACTACAAATCCAATTTAACACGCATTAAAAGTATCATTCACTTGAAATCGCAGTCCAATGCTTCCTGAGAATTTAAGTCTAGCAATATTCCTGCATATGGTATGTGTTGTTTCCCAAGTTTTCTCTGTTGCGATGTCTTCATCGGATAACAATATTCTTCTCTGTCACGCTTATGGGGATCATTTCCTTTATTACAACCTTTCTATTGAATTAACCATCCTGCTACTTCTAGCTGTTAGGAGAACTGAAGGTTTTAACCTTTTCCTGTACATTATCTCCTTTCTCATGAACAGTTTAGGAAATTGAACGTGAACACAAGTTGCTAATTGCAAAAAGATGGTCTAGAATTTCTACTCATTGATTCTTTTGTTCCTTCTATATTTCCTTTTATTTTTTTCCCGCTCTCCTCCTTATAGGGAGTTGCATAATCATTATAGAATGAATAAATATTTATGAATATTTATATTCAAAATACTTAATTTCTCACATTGCCTTGTGTCCTTATTCTTTGCAGCTGGCATTGAGCAAGTGGGTTGAGGCGAACAAGTTTAGTTTATATGAATTAGGTGGCTCTGAAACGTTAGGCTCAATTTTGCGCGTTCAACCCCGCTCAAGTGAAGCTGTGGAGCTCTCAAAATGCTCATTTCAGTGGTATCGTTTATCATCTGAAAGTAACAGAAGGGAACTTATTTCAGGTGTTCGTCCATCTTTTGCATCCAAATTTTTACTGTGCTTAAAATAAGAACAGTTTTTCCTTGAATGAAAGTATATGTTTACACTGCGTCATACTTGAGTTTAAGAGTACTACTTTCTGGTTGTTTGTCTGTCTGCTCCTATCAGATATGTATTTTCAAATATTTTAGATCTTTTGATTTTCTTTTGTTGGTTATTTTGTGCATATGCTAATCTGCTGTGTTTATCCTATTGTGGTTTAAGCTCTCATCTTTCTTATCATTGAAAAGGGGATCTAAAAAAATTCTTTGAAGGACCAACACTATTAAATCTGAATGTGAGTTCCGTCTATGTCAACATATGATGTAGAGACAAAACTTTTTACCCGTTCTCCATATCTTCAGGTAGTCATATTAACAATTAGGCTTCCTATTATCATTTAGTCTGTTACAGTCAATTTAGCTTAAAATTTATGTTCAATATTTATGGGAAGAAATTTTCTGGTGGGAAGTAGACTGTTGCATCTTCTATTATCTGATATGAGTTAGTCACTGTACAGTTACCATTTATGGGATATCTTTACGATGTCTGTATTAACTGAGACAAGCAAAATGGAATGACAAACAGAAGTCTTGCATATTTAGTATCTTTTCTAAGTGTATAAAGTATAAAATTTTCTAATATGGATTTGTAGATCAGCCTATTTTATCTTTCATCTGTCTTCTGTCCTAAAAAACAGAGTAACATTTCCTTTGTAAAATTAATGTTACTCCTTTTCTAGGAATGACGGACTATTTTCATTTATATGTGCAAAATATCAATAAAATGCTAGTATATGTTGTGTTTTGGTAACATCTTTCTCAATATTAACTGGTCTGATCTTCCTCTTCATCAGGTGCCAACAAATCATTTTATGCGCCAGAGCCCTTTGATGTTGGACGAATTTTGCAAGTTGATCTCATCTCAAATGGCCAAAAAGCTGCAGTCACAACAGCTGGTCCAGTAGATCCAGGTTGGTATCATGCGTGAGTTGTGTAGTTACTTATATCAACTTGGTGGGCTTTCTTTGTTTTGTCTTTTGGTTAAACTGCTTTCTTTTGGTCAAAGATTTTTTTTTTTGTTGTTATTGATCTAAGGCCAAGCATAAATGGAATCTGAAATTTTTTCCTAACAAAAGTTTTAAAATTAACTTGTTTGGAACAGCTGCAGGACTGGGGAGTTTTGTGGAGTTGCTTTCACGGAAATCTAACACCGAGTTCAGTGTATGATACCTTATCTCTTTAACAGCATTTGTTTTAGGAAATGAATTGTTCAATTGATATAGTTTTTGAAAACATCAAATTCTGTAGAGGAAAATGCCTCGTCTTTTGAGATACATTGGATTTAACATCCTGTTTACACTTGACCTCGTCAAAATTTCCTTGGTATCTAAGCAATAAAATGGGTACTTAATTTATCAATTCATTTTACTGTTTATATCAGTCATATAGTTTATCACAACCAACACGCTACTGGTTTAGAGTTCAGCTTTGTCAGAATTTTCCGTGTTGTTGGGGTTACTTTTTACTAAGGTGAGCTTGGTTCAAATATATCGTTTTTACAGGTAGTTATTACACAGATGAATGGACGGAATTATTCGTCTCATTCTGCTCACTTGTTTCATGTTGGCAAGATGAGGATGAAGCTTTGTAGGGGATGGATAACAAAGGCCAGAGACTCATATTCCACGTCTATGCAGGTACGTGTCTCTAATCTTATATACACCGAAGATTATTGACCAGAATGTCAAATTTGTATGATGTCTATGGTTGGAAGTATACACTTTCTGTTGTCTCAAAACAAAAGATTTTACATTGCATAGCATAATCCATATAAAATGTTAAAAACCTGAACCATGACTTGGGCATCAATCGTTGCAAATAATCACATGCATTTCTGTTGGCGTGTTCTTCTCCTTTAGAACTCCCCATTTTAAGTTGAAAAAGTAACTAAATTTCCTGCCAACAGCTGTGTGGATTTAGAGGCGGGGGAAATTCTGCAGCTAAGTCATTGTTTTGGCAAGCAAGGAAAGGGCAATCCTTTGTGTTAGTATTTGAATCAGAGCGAGATAGGAATGCAGCCATTGTGCTGGCGAGGAGATATGCTCTTGATTGCAATGTAAATAGCTGCTTGCTTCTTTTTTCCATCTTCAACTGCTAAAAGAACATCAGTCTTGTTTCTATTCTAGCTTATTTATCATGTATGTACATTACAGGTGCTGCTAGCTGGGCCAGAGGATCTAGCTTCGCTGTATATCTAGCTAACAGATTTCTAGTTTTTCAACTAATTCTGAGAGTATAACCATAACCATATGCAGGTGTTCAAGTGTGAGTAGTAGGTTTTCATTGATTGTTTGTTTGTTTGCAGGGATGGAAATGAAATGTATTTGATTTGTGATTTGAGATTTGTAATTGGGGGTGGTCTTCACTAATTAATATGGTTACATCCTTTCTAGGCATAGTTTTTGGTTTGCCTTATAATTGGTTGTAACATTTTTATGTTTCAATGGTTATATTGCTGCTTCGCCTGCTGTTTGCATTTTATATCCTTACTCTACTGCATTTATATGTATTCACTATTGAAATAATAACTTTATGCTGTGTGTTGGTGTAAGAAAACATAAAAGGTTATATGTTTTCTTTTATAATTCATGGGATTATAAAGTTATTTTATAGTTTAAATTTGAAAATAAACAAGACGTTTTATAATTTATTTCAAGATTATTAATTTTAGAATTAAATGGTCATAGTCACATGTTTGTTTTTAATAGGATTATTTATGGGATAATTTAAAATAATGTCAGTTTTTAGGATTAATTAAAAGATTGGATTAAAAAAAATATGATTTGGGCTATTATACTCTTGCCAATAATAACATATTTTAAACTATAGTTTAAATTTGTTTATACATTAAAAAATATAATAATTTTTTATATATATAAAAACACAAATATAATAATATATAGATAATATTGAAGCCCTTCTATTCTTTTGCTATTTTATTCTTTTTACTTTTAAATTTTAATAATTTTATTTTTGATTTTTGGACATGCTAGAAACAAAAGCTTGCTCTGACAAAATATATAGGCCTCGTTGAAGTCTTGTTTCAGAATGGAAGATCAAGATGTGTATTTCTATACTTATTTAATTTGTATTGATACTTCGAAACACATAAGTAATATACCCTTGGTCAGTTTAATCTAAATGGATAGGATAAGATATTATGGTTATTTTAAAAAATGGTTGAGGTTAATTTTGTCAAGAAATTTTTAGTTTTAAATAATAGGGATTATAATAACGGATAGAATGTGATATTAAATAATTCTCCATCTCAAGTCATTTTATAATCTCTGAACTAATAGTCCCAAGTTCAAATTTAAAAATAAACAAAACACTTGAGATTAATCTCAAGTGTAATCATTACAAACAAAAATAATTTTAAAATTAATATTTATATTCCAAGTATAATATTTGTAAATAAATATAGCAAAATATTGTTCGACAATTAATAAAGGAATTAAAAATCCAATTAGTGTTATTTGATGATAGGAAGAAATTACTTTTCACCATTTTCGATCACTTTCTCTATTTAAGGAATATGCTCACAAACACGCTCCTTCGAGAAATATTTTTAAAATTATATATTTTTTTGAGATTTGTTACCCATAAATTTATATCGAATTATAATAATAACATTTATTGATACGTGAAATTAGTATAAATTATAGAATAACCTAAATTATTACATATTTTTTTAAAAATATTATCACTAATATTTATACAAAATTGATCATCAAAAAAGCGATATAAACATTTGCAATATATATAATTTTTCTACAAATTTTTTTTCCTACTTTTTTTTAAAACTTTACGGCTGTGTTTGTTTGCAAGAATTATTACTTGGATATGACTATTAATTTTAAGTATCTTGTTTATTTTAAATTTAAACTTAGGACTATTCGTTTAGGCTATGTTTGTTTACAAGATTATATTTGAGATAAGACTATTAACCCGAACGTCTTGTTTATTTTCAAATTTAGATTTGAAACTATTAGTCTAGGGATTATAAAATGACTTAAAAGTCTTCAGATTATAATTATAATCCCGGGATTATAATCCTAGGATTAATAGTCTTGGGATTATAATCCCATGAATTATAAATCACTGGATTATAATCCTTGCAAACAAACATGACATTAAAGATTATAAAATAGCTTAATAATCTTGTAATTATAATTATAATTCCGGGATTATAATCCTAGACTATGTTTGTTTGTAAAGATTATACTTGACATAAAATTATTATTCCCAAGTGTCTTGTTTTTTTTTCAAATTTAGACTTTGAACTATTAGTCTAGGCATTATAAAATGACTTAATAGTCTTGAGATTATACTTATAATCCCAAAATTATAATTCTAAGATTAATAATGTTTAAATTATAATCCCATAAATACCGGAATTATAATTATTACAAACAAAAATAAGACTAAAATTAATAATCTTAAAATTATAATTCATATAAATTATAAATTATAAATTATAATATCATAATTATTCTCGTAAACAATCATAGCCTACTAAAATTATGTTATTGTGGGTGATATAGTTGGCGACATGCACCAATTACATCGTATCTTTGTAGCTCAAACGGAATGATTCCTATTACTATTCTAATAATTTTATATTATTATTATTTTTAAATACACTTTCAATTGCATACCATTTCTTAACTAAGAAATGAATAATCTTATTATGCTTGTAAGCAATTACCATGTGTTTAAAAAAATTCAGTTTAGTATTTTATTTAAATAGGTAGTAGTCTTTAAGTTCGATATATAAGTATCATTTTTGGTGATCGAGCAAACTAAGAAAGTTAAATTAATTCTAAATTAAAAGTATAAAAGACAAAATAATATAAGACATTAATACTATTTGTTATGGTTGAGAGGGAGAGAATGAATTGATATAAGTGTTGCTATTTATGACTATAAATTTATGTCTGTATGAAATTTCGATCCATTCGAATATATTGGGTAGGAGAAAAAAAAATACGTTATTGTTACGTTAATCGCATGTCACATTCGATATATAACAAGTCAACATAAGGGAACTGATATTTCAGTAATTATTTTTTTTATTTTCGCATATGAGACCTATCTTTTAATTAAATTAACATTAATATTTAGTTAAAAAACGAGTCCCACATGCGAAAATATTAATTCTAAGATTTAAGAACCCATTACTTAATGAAAACTTTAAGGGTAGTGTTATTTGTACAGTAATTTTTGATATTTTTACGTGTGGAACCCACTTTTTAACCAAACCAATATTTATTTAGTTAAAGAATAAGCTCTGAAAATATTAAAAATTGCCGGAGAACTATCACTTCCCTACAAATTATTTATTATCCATGTGAGTATTCGCAAGCCTTTTTAATATTTACATGAGGGTTTTTTTAGTATAATATTTAGTGTGACGTATTGGATAATTTATGTAAAATACCATTTATATCAACGTAAAGTGGTATTACAAACAAGATGATATTTAACAAATAGAATTTAAATAAATATATATATATATATATATATATATTTATAATAGCACGTATTAACTTAAAGTGAATTCGTTTTATATAATTCTCTGAAGAAATTATAATCGGTACTCCATTAGTCCATTTATTGCTTTAACCAACGGTAACTATTTGACAGGGCAAAGGCTAAAAATGGGAGCCGAGAGAGCGAGTTTAGAAACCTAATCAAAGCCGTTGAATTTTTTTCAAAAGAATAAGACCGTTGGCCTTGGGTATGACAGAGGCGCTGTTCTTGGGCTTTAAAAGGCGTGTGTTATATACAGTCTTCCAATTCCCACTATTTGCATTTCATGTGAGAGAGCGAAACTAGAGATAACTGTTTGCGGCTACAGAGAGACCCAGAAATGACTTCGAGGCCCGTTGTTCAACAAATTAGAGGTTCGATCGGTTGTTCTTTCCTTCTGGGTTTCTTTCGATTCTTTTACATGTTTTTTTTTGTTTCCTTGTACTGATTGAAATATTGTGTCTTCGATTTCTGTTGATTATTCTACAATTACTTCTTTGCTATCCATGTTGGGTTCTTTAAATCCTAGATTTTGGTGTGTATTGATGCTTAAATTTGATGTCAAAAGAAAGAAAGCCATTTGAATATTTTCTTCTGTGTAGAGTTTGTTTTATTCATATCTGGTTTTGATTTGTAGGTTCGTTATTTTATTCGATCCATGTTGTGTTCTTTGAATCCCTTTCTTTCGTGTACGTTGATTCTTAATTTTTTTGATATCTTTTCGTTCTGGGGTTCGTCATTTCATATCCATGTTGTGTTCTTTAAATCAAGGTTTTGGGTGTATATTGGGAGTACTTAAATTTTTCTATCAATAGAAAGTGAATTGTTTGAATTTTTCCCTTCTCAGTGAAGATTGTGTCATATATGATCTACCGAACAATTTCATATCTATACTTTGATTTGTGGGTTCTTTACAAGTGTTATTTC
Organism: Panax ginseng; assembly: GCA_020205605.1. Lineage (NCBI taxonomy): Eukaryota > Viridiplantae > Streptophyta > Magnoliopsida > Apiales > Araliaceae > Panax > Panax ginseng. The sequence goes on along the minus strand of CM035144.1, from coordinate 116,795,621 downwards.
TATTCTATCTGTTTTCTTAGTTGTGTAATTTTTAATTGAATTTTGCCTTCAAATGGCTTTTAAGATTTTGGTTATCTTTTAAAGTGAAGACACACAAATCAAAATCCTAAATCTGATTCTTTGCTACTTAAAATGGATTATTAATTTACAGAAGAGGCAGCCGTTGGAGGGGTTAAGCAGAAGAACATGGCCGCTGAAGGGGAAAATCATCGCCGTGCGCCGCTTGGTGATATAGGAAATCTTGTTACAGTTAGAGGAATCAATGGCAAGCCATTACTACCTCAAGTCTCTCGCCCTGTCACAAGGTCCCCTATTTCTCTCTCTCCCATATAATAATAGCCTATAATTCTTTAAATTACCTTTATTGATTCTTGTTTCTTATGTTGTTTTAGAAGTTTCTGTGCGCAATTGCTTGCAAATGCACAAGCTGCAGCCGCTGAAAACAACAAGGTTTTAATTCTCTTTAAATAAACCCCCTAGTGAAATCCCTCTTTTTTTTCTTCAACATTGTTCATCTGTTGTGTCTTTCTTGTTTGATTTGCAGAAACAAATGGCAATTCCTGGTAATGGTGTCTTGGCAGGAAGAGAAGGTGTGGTACCTAAGGCAGTTCAACAGAAGAAAGTTACAGTCAAGCCCAATCCCGAGGCTGTTATTGTAATTAGTCCTGACACTGAAGAGGAGGTTAAGAAAGAAAAGAATTTGAACAAGAAAAATGCTGGTGAAGGATCATGGAAGAAGAAAGGCCAAACTTTTACATCAACTCTTACTGCTAGAAGCAAGGTGCATATAACTTTTACATCATCATTATGTGCTTTAATTAAAATCATTGTGTTGGACTTTGTTGTTGTTGTTGTTGCCAATGGTTTCTAATTAAATTATATTGTAGGCTGCTTGTGGGTTAACCAATAAGATTCAGAAGGAGCAAATTGTAGATATTGATGCTGCAGATGTCAATAATGAATTGGCAGTGGTTGAATATGTTGAGGATATGTACAAGTTCTATAAGCTTGTTGAGGTACTTTTCTCCTTTCATTTATTTATCCATTTGATGCTAACAAAACTTATATACAAGGGATTGAAAAGAAATTTTCAATGAATTTTTGGTGTAGAATGAGAGCAGGGTTTTCGATTATATGGACTTTCAGCCTGAGATAAATGAGAGAATGAGGTCTATACTAGTTGACTGGTTGATTGAGGTTCACAAGAAATTTGAGCTGATGCCAGAGACCCTTTACCTCACAATCAACATAATTGATCGGTACCTGGCAACGAAGACAGTGACAAGGAAGGAATTGCAGTTGGTGGGGATCAGTGCCATGCTCATGGCCTCTAAATATGAAGAAATTTGGGCACCTGAGGTGAATGATTTTGTGTGCATCTCAGATAGGGCTTACACCCATCAGCAAGTGTTGGTTATGGAGAAAAAGATGCTTGGTGGCCTTGAATGGAATTTGACAGTGCCTACTCCTTATGTGTTTCTTGTTCGATTCATCAAAGCCTCTGTTCCCAATGAACCTGATGTGAGTAGTGATAATATATCAGTAGTACATAGTTGATGTTTTATTCTGTCATATATGTGAATTGAAAAAAAAAAGAAAAGCTTTTTCATGTTTCTTTTTTCCTTTGGAAAAACAGATGGAGAATATGGCTTATTTCTTGGCTGAGTTGGGTATGATGAATTATGCCACGGTTATGTATTGTCCATCCATGGTTGCGGCCTCGGCCGTCTACGGGGCACGCTGCACTCTAAACAAGTCTCCTGCTTGGAACGAGACACTCAAGCTTCACACTGGTTTTTCAGAGCCACAGCTAATGTAAATTTTTAATGCATTTTTTTCCCCACTTTTTTTTCTTTATTGAATGAATTTTTAATGGCTATTACTAATTAACATACATATATATTTTTTAACATGTTTTCAGGGATTGTGCTAAGGTACTTGTTAGCTTCCATTTGGGGGCAGCAGAGAACAAACTGAAAGTAATATTTAGAAAATACTCTAATGCTGAGAGAGGTGCTGTTGCTCTACTTCCACCGGCCAAGAATCTCTTGACTACTGCTGTCAGCAACTTCTTTATGTGATATATATATATATATATATAGTTGGAGTGAGAAAAAGATCATGGGGAGGGATTATTATGTTATGATCTTCACACAGTTTGTTAACAATGGATTTGATAATTGAATTTGTTTTGGTGTATAGTTTTGTTAACAAAATGAATTTGATAATTAAATTTCCCATTTCTTGCAGGCAATTTCTTTCTAAGATCTTCAGACCCATATTTTTGGGCACATACTAAAATTTGTTATTTTCTTTAGTACAGTAAATATTAGACTTAATTCTGCCTTGGTCTCATCATAATTCCCATAAAAACTGATGATTATTATTCATTCCCCTTCCCTGCGCTTACAAAATAAATAGTTGCACTTTCGTTCTCTCTCTCTCTATGAAATATTCAGTCATTCAATGGCACTTTTCCTTTCCTTTATGTGAAATTATTGTGTAACCCAACACACTCGTACAAAAGTAATTTTAGGAGTGCTAACAATTATAAAATATATGAAAATTCATTTAAAGGTGACTCTCATTTAAGGTAAATAAATGATTATGTAAATGATATTTTTATTAGACTCCATTAATAGGAACAATAAATGAGTGGGATTTTATTTTTATTTTTTATCAAAAATAAAATTGTAAAAATTCATAAAAGTATATATTTGAAGAAATGATATTTGTGATACAAATTTATAATACTGGAGCAAATGATCAAAATTTATAAACAAAAAGTTTTGTTTCACTAAAATAGTTACCTTCAACTAGTAAGTAGTAATGAGATAAAATGACATAAAGCCTTTTGATATATAAATTCATTTTGTTAAAAATATCACCCTGCATATATAAGTATAAATTAAATAGAGATTCATCATATATTATTATTTTATTTTATTTTTTAAGAGATACGAAATTAAAATTACTATTTTATTTATTTATTAAATATTAGAATCCAATTTGGTTATGAGATTCCTATGCCTATTTCCGAACAAAACACTTATTATACTTGCAAATAAACATAAAAAATTATTTTTAATAATTATAAATTTTGTAAATAAAACTTTTTTTTTCTGAAATCGAATGAGAACCATTTTCAATTTTTAATAAGTTGAGTTGTATTGTAGGGGCCACAAAAAAAGATTTGCTTAAACCCTAAACTAAGCAAGACTAACTAGATGATCACTAACTAGGGTTAAAATAGTGTGTTGTGAGAGAGGGAGAGAGAGAGATCGGTTGGCAGGTCACATGGCAGGCAACCCTTTCTCATGTGACCTACTGCCAATACATGTGTGCCAACTCTAAATGCAATGCTTACGCGCCTTAAGGCATCCAAATATCCTGCGGTCAAAGTGGCCTTACAAAGTTTATCTGACGGTTAAAAATGAGAGTAAATTATACGCGCTGTAGAGTAATTGTGATCTTGTACTATGCTGAAAATTTTATTGGTCCTTGATAAATCGGGTAACAAGTAAATAATGAATAAAAAAAATTGGAGTACAGATGCAACAACTAATTAGTTTATGAGATGATGATATATATATATATTTTCTCACCCTATTAGCCTGATTCATTGACTTTTATGCCCTTAGATTCTTTACGGAGTCATAATTAAGTTTTTACAATTTTCTTTCTTCACATCACATAAAAGGTATTGTCCTTCTTGCGACTTGCCAAATTATCGGAAAAAGATTGTGAAAAATATTTGTCCTAATTATATTAAAAAAATAAGGGTTAAGTTCAAATGACCACATAGAGTTTGAGCGGTTTTTCATTTAACCATCACCTGTAGTTAGTAAAGCTATATTTAAACTCTCGATTTTTTGAGTTAAAATAAAAAACTGCTTTCTGTCATAACTTTGTTATTTAAATTGGATAAAGACTTAATTACTCTCCTTATATATAAAGGACAGATGCTAAAACATGCGAGCAAAAAATAAGTTCAGTTGTACCATCAGAGCAATCATCAAAATTTGCCCAGATACAAAAATGAACACTAAATCAGCAAGTTAATTTCAAATTCAACCAACCACTTCAAAATCTTAAGTAGGTAAAACAAAAACAATAGCAGTAGGTACAAAGAACAATACTCAAAAGAAACAACATAGTCATAACTTGAGTCTTGAAAACATCTCTGAAAACCATCCACCAAGTGCAGAATTTCTTAGAACGTTATTTTCATACATAATGTTTACATTTCAAAAAGACAAACTGATAGAGAAAATCATGGCAAGTTAATTTGAATGCTCAAGTTATCAGCAGTCTATAACGAAGCATGTTTGAATATAAGTGTACACATACATTGTGTCATACACCAAGCTATAGATAGTTGTCCTAGAGTACATTCTTGTCTGTCTGTATCAAACATTAAGATATATAAAAAGACAAGCAACTAGAGATCACGAGCAATCAACTATGTTCAGTCACCTTCCTCAGTCAAAACTAAGTTAAGAACTATAAACCAAGACCAGTTTAACAAAGAATTGCAAAATCCCCTTCGTAAAGGGTCTCCCACAAACTTGTGAACAGTACACATGAGATAACTAGCTTCAGATTCAGTAAAGCACTTTCCAAAACATGTGCTTAACTGGGAGAATTGTCACATGAACAACAACAAAACAGAGCAACTGAATAGGAGAAACAAAAACGAGACCTATGCCTGCCAAGTAGGTTTAAGAATCATATACAAACAAACCACATATCAAAACAAACTACTATTCATCAAGGAAATTATAAAAACAAACTATGAATAGGCTCATACGATTGAGGTTCTTCACATCCTCTTTATGATTCCTCCCGATTCCTCTCCCCTCATACCAACCGTAACCCTTCAAAGAACGCTGACCCCAAAACCCTCAATGGGACATCATCAAACTCCTCAAAGCCTCGATCTTCCGGCAATTTATCCAAATCTTCCTCAATTTCTTAACCATCAACCTATCAATAGGCTCATACGATTGAGGTTCTGCACTTTCAAAGAGGGGTTTTTCGGATGTGGGATCGACTTGAATCGGAGGGGGTCGTATGGGTTTCTCATGGATTGGATTGGGAGGTCGATGTGATGATTCTCCCAAAATAGGTATTCATCACCCATCTTGAGTCGCCAAATACGTGGTACAAAATTCAAATACAACTTAATAATACAATTTTTCAGTATAAAATACGACAAAACATAATCTAAGAGTTTAAACAAGAAATCCGCGCTTCTGCAGACAATATCCATTCTCAATGGAGTCCTCATAGAGCGATATCAAACTCAAATTTAGTCATCGTTACATTTATTGTCACACTATTTAATGAGAATAGTGAGGACTACTAATCTTATCATCCTGATCATTAATCATTTCTCGACTCGTCCCCAATTTATATTCTCATTTCAAGAAGAGAGCGGTGAAGGAAAGGGTGAGCTCAACTAGCCCAAGAAGAAATATTATGACTAAGATAATGCGAATAAATTATCATTAGTCTTCAACAATGTTAAACCGATAAAATACAATAGACATCAAGTTTAAGCTGCGGTGAACAAGCAATCCATTAAAAGAGTCAAGTAGAGAATAAAATCTACTATTTTTATGATTTAAAAGTTTTTCATCACTTTTATCATTTGAGACTCAAATTTTAATAAATAATCCACATCATCCCCGCAGACTACGGCGAGGATATTCATAGTGGTCATGACCACAAATTATCCATGCACTACGGGCCAAGGATATTAGTGTATTCATCAATGGTCATGATCATGCCAATAATTGTCCATCAATGCCTTCACGGCCAATGAGGACTTTTACCACATCATTTGTAACATTACAAATCGTGATTATACCGAATAATCCTCGGTCATAATCATCCATCTATGCACTTCTGAAACGAGATGACTTTAAAAAATATAAACATGAGGATGATGACAATGATATAAGAATTCAATAAAACAAGTTCAAGAATTAGTTTATCCGGGAACTAATAACGTCCAAATTGTCAACATGATACTTCTTTATAGAAGTAAAATTCAAGAATGCTCAAAAGAATATTTCCATGAAAGATCTTTGGATGAAGCCTTGAAATATCAATGATATTCCACTAATTTCATGGAGTATGTAAGTCAAAACTTTAACCAACTCGATTATAATAAAGAATGGAATAACAAAAGAAATCACCAGGCATATGATAGATAGCACAGACAGGTTATTCCAACAGAATAATAAATATGGAACCACGTCCGCCAGAACGCATTGCAGACGGGATATTCCGGACGAGAATAATAAATGCGAATAATAAATAATGGAATGGAACCGGTCGGCGTAAAACGCATGCAGACGAGGATATTAAGCCAGAATAATAAATGCGGAATAATAAATAATGGAACTGAAGTCGGCGAAATTACAGACCGACAGGATATTCCATGAGAATAATAAAGAACGGAATAATAGAAGAATTTCACCATGTATGCAGTACTTTGCATTTACAGGTTATTCCAACATAATAATAAAGAATGGAATAACAGAAGAATTTCACCAAGTATAGGGGAGTCCGCGTATACAGGTTATTTCAACAAAATAATAAAGAATGGAACAACGGAAGGATTTCACCAAGTATAGGGGAGTCCGCGTATACATGTTATTCCAACAGAATAATAAAAGATGGAATGACAGAAGTTCTCTTCATGAATACAAAAGAATAACACCCCTTACCGTAAAGAAACTGGATATCGAAGTAGTGAAGTAGTAGAAAACTCTTCTTCTTTCTCTCTATAATTTTTCTCTCTCTAGAGTTTCAGTGAATTCGTAAGAAATAATGAAGGAATGAGCTTCTATTTATAGAAGAACTGAGAGTGGCTCTTGGTCTTAACGAAGGGTCAAAATGACTATTGGTAATATTGAAGAGACAACTACTATTTGCGAAGGGGCAATTAACCCTTGGAACACCGAAGAGGCAAATAACTCTTGATAATATTGAAGAGACAACTACTATTTGTGAAGGGGCAATTAACTCTTGGAACACCGAAGAGACACGTAACTCTTGGAAAACTGAAAGAGCAAGTTACTATTAAAACTTTAAATCAACGATCCATATTGATTTACTATTATAATTTCAACCAACGATCTGAAAAATTATCACATCTCCTCATGGAATAATATTGTACCCAAAAATGATTTGGACCGAAAATAAATATATTGTTCGGGTGAATAGTACCCCATGAATAGTACTCGTGAATAGTAATTCATGAATAGTAACTCCGACACAAAAAAGTGCCCCGAATACCCAATTGAACAATATAACCTCCAGACATCAATTATTATCGAAATAAATATCAATTTCTACTAACACAAATAATCTCAACACAATGAAACTATTAAATTCATCTTTAATCAACACGAACTTATCCATCATTAATATCATAACTCACAATATTTAACAACCAGGTTGTTCCCAGGAAAGATGGGGCTTTTCAATAAGGATTTCTCCCTATCATGCCGCAATTGATTAGGTGACTAAACCTCTCCTTGTGTAACTTAGACATTCTAAATATTGCAATTTAATAATATGAATAACTTTGTCGTCTCAATTATTGATTTAATAATATAACATATAATGCAGATGATATTGTGACAATAATCGAATCAATAATATGAGAGATATGATGCAGCAATTACTGTAACAATAATTGAGTATAACTGAGTGACTTCCACGTAAGCATCAATAATCAATACCGTATGCTCTTATGCAAACCACGCAGACATCTTGTACTTTTTACTCTGGGTAGTTCAACAGGTTTTAACAATAACACATCCGTCGTTATTTATAAAATATTTTTGTCGTTTTCTCAATCCGACAATAATTCCATTGTGGGGTCCACCAATGATTGTACCGTTGTACGAATATTCTCCGACATAAAGAATATTCCCCGACCAATCGAATATAATATAACAACTTGTATACTTTGCAAAATTTATAAATACTACCCACAACTATAATTTTATCTCAAATTCACACCATAATATTCAAAAAAATATTTCGAGAAAATTAAATATTTATTCATAAAATCTAGGGTCTCACAGTCGAGGTTTCTAATTTTCTTGTGGGGTCTCTATTCGTTGGGTTTTGGTGGGATTACGAGGGTTTTGGATCGAAAAATTAGGGATTTGGAAGGGTCGAACTCAGTGAGGAATTCTTTGTCGGGTTGTGTTGGTCTTTTCTCATCGTTTTTGAATTCTTGTGTGGGTTTAAGGGTACTAGTCTTCTTGGATGAATTCTTTGAGGATGAGAGAGAAAAGGATGCTCCTTTCATGGCGGTGCCGGTGTGTGTTAGAGAGGGAGAAAGAGAACAAAAGAAGCCTCTCTTTAGTAGGAGAAAGAGAATAAGGGTATTTTAGATTATTTTTTTTTTTTACTGTTACACTCTCTTTTCACGTGTTTTGACGTCTGACATGCACGCATAGTTAATTTGGACGGAAAAGGTAACGTTTTCACTTCAACTCAAAAAGTTGGGAGTTTAAATGTAGTTTTACTGACTACAGGTGGTTAAATGGGAAACCGCTCAAACCCCAGGTGGTCATCTGAATTTAACCCAAAAAATAAAAATAAAAAGATCAATTTTGCCTTATTTATCACGTAACTACAAAAAAAATTATCAAGAAAATATATATATGAAAGCGCAATCTTCTTTATATTAATAAATCGGACATAAATGTCTTTATTTGCCTTTATTCGTCTTATTTTGTTGTTTATTATTTTCAGTTTAATTTATTATTGTGCTTAACTATCTGAATTAATTAATATTTATTTTTATAATTAATAATTGAATTATTATGAATTATTATTTTATAAAAGTAATAAAACTTTTAATATATAAAATCAAACATCGTTGAATCAATTAGTTGGGTAGTATTTTGACTGTTGAATTCCATTTGACAAAAACCCATCGGATGATTTATTTGAAATAAATTAGTATATTGAGACATTTTAGTAAAATATGAATATTGTGAAAAAATATACGTAATAATATTGAATTCATATCAAACATTTATAATAATAATTTTTGGTAATTAAATAGTTTTTACCACACAAAAATGATAAGATATTACTAATATATACTATTAATAATCAAAAACCTAGTTATTCGAGAATGGATGAGTATGTTTTAGCATATGTAAAAATACATCTAATGGACACGAAGATGTGTAGATGGATTAGGAATCCGGTTATCATGAAGTGAACTTTATGTTAAATTCATTTCATGCTCAATACAGTGCTGACACACAGGCGAGAGATGATCTCTCCGCTTACATTTCAACATTGTATTGATCATGAAGTTAATTTATCATGAAATTTACTTTATGCTAACCACTCTCATGAATTAAGAAGTTGAAAAGGAAAAAGAAAAGAAAAAAAATATTATTATGTGCCTATTGGTATAGTGTGATATTTGACATTAACTATGAAAATTTATTAAACTTATAATGGTATTATCTCTTATGTATATTTAAAGAATAAAAATATTTTTAAAATCTATAAAATTTTATAAATGAGTTTTTCTTTAAAGTGTAGGACGAAAATAAATAGAGGAACACTATTTTTATATATATTTTTGATATTTTTTTATGATTCTTTTTTAAACGGAGGTGGGAGCAGTTGCTACGGTGAGCAAGGGACCTTACGAAAATATCAAAAAAATACACGTGAAAATATTAATTCTCAAACAAATACTTATCTTGTGTATCTTAAATGCCGGAAATAGGCACACGGTAAAAGGAAGAAACGGTAAGTACTATGGAGCGACGGCCGACAGACATTCCATTGACTTCAGAAGACTGGTGGAGTCAGAGGACATTCCAGTCATTTGACAAAGGGTATATCCGTCACTAAATTCATTTCCCATTTTTTAAATCTCGAATCTCACTTAGTCACCACAGTAAAACCTCATCACCACCGTCCGATCCACCATCGAACGGCACTCTTTCTGTCACCAAGAACTAGGAGGGAAATAATAACAGCCGTTAGATCTCCCTTTCTCTCTCTCCTCTTCCGTATAGTATAAAATCTTTCTAGGATCTCGCCACTGTCTTCACACTCTCCTCTTCAGTTCACTGTATTCAGCTGTGATCAAAGTCTCAGGATCTGAACAGGTTCGAATTTGATATTTGTTCATGAATCTTTTTACTTCAATTTCATGAATTTGTTCATTTTTTAGAATTTTCCCGGTAATTTGAGCTCGATCATTTAGCTTATTGCCTGTGGATATTTAGTCTGCTGATTTTCTTTTACGTTATGTGTTGATGATTCCTATAATGTTTCATCTTCATTTCGATTCTAGATCTATACAATAACTTATTCAGTTCTGGTGTTAAGGAATTTTGACGTTTGGTTTTGCATTTCTGGTTAAATTCTGTATGGCATTACTAGAGATTCATTTAGTATTAAGGCTTTGTATAGATCTAAGCTTCTTGATTGCTAGATCTATTGAGTTTCAATATATATCTATATTTATATCTGTTGAATCTCGTTGTAATTTGTTCTAGATTGATTTATCATTTATCATTTCCTCTATTGTTAGATTTACTGTAGATACCAGAACAATTTACATTTTCTATTTAAGTTATTGGTTTTTTTTGAATTTATTCGTTTCATTGCAATTTTATGTACACTTCCTATGTTATTTAGTGTCTTAAATCTACATTTCAGATGTTTTTAATGAGACTAACCTGTATTTCACAAGAAGTTCTATCTGAAATTGTTTTGATTTCTCTAAATTAATTTTATCTTTAAGATCAAAGAACTCTTGTTTGATCACTGACGTCCGCGAAAATTGAGGTATACATACAAAACTTCGATATCTTTTAGATTTGAAAGAAATTTGTCTGGAATCATTCAGAGAGCTTCGTTGTGTGTGAATTGAATTGTTTTCATTTTCTGAATTTCAGGAAAAATGAGAGAAATCCTTCATGTTCAGGGTGGCCAATGTGGCAACCAAATTGGATCGAAGTTCTGGGAAGTTGTCTGTGATGAACATGGCATTGATCCAACTGGAAAGTATGTTGGTAAATCTGATCTGCAACTGGAACGTGTCAATGTATACTACAACGAGGCTTCTTGTGGGAGGTTTGTTCCCCGTGCCGTTCTCATGGATCTGGAGCCTGGAACTATGGACAGTGTTAGAACCGGTCCCTATGGGCAGATATTCCGCCCTGACAACTTTGTATTTGGTCAATCTGGTGCGGGTAATAATTGGGCAAAAGGACACTACACTGAAGGCGCTGAACTTATTGACTCAGTTCTTGATGTTGTGAGGAAGGAAGCTGAGAACTGTGACTGCCTGCAAGGTAATTTGCATGGTTTCCTAATTTTACTTCAGCTTTTTTGGTCTCTAGTTTGAGCATTTTGTCTACAGAGGATTTCTGAACATTTGAGGAATGTATAATGAATATATAACAACTATATATCATTGATTACTGCACTGCTAAGAAGCAGAACGAGGGAAGTAGTCCAGTGTAAAGTTAATTCAGTGGTTACCGAACAATGTGGTTCTCAATGTAGTTTAAGCTTTTTCTTTTCTAATTAATATCCTTATTTTTTTAATTTGGCTAATCTAATATGCAAAGAGCGATTATGAAATCCTCTATTGTTGAAATGATTTTTTGAAAATTTTGTTTCAAAATTATGTAACTTTCTGATGGGTTTAAATTTTAATGTTTGGAGATATCTTTGTTGTAACATAATTGTCTTTTTTGCAGGGTTTCAAGTATGCCACTCTCTTGGTGGAGGAACAGGATCTGGGATGGGGACCTTGCTGATTTCAAAAATCAGGGAAGAATATCCAGACAGGATGATGCTCACATTCTCTGTTTTCCCTTCACCAAAGGTCTCAGATACAGTGGTTGAGCCATATAATGCCACCCTTTCTGTCCATCAGCTTGTAGAGAATGCAGATGAATGCATGGTCCTTGATAATGAAGCTTTATATGATATCTGTTTCAGGACTCTCAAACTTACCACTCCTAGCTGTGAGTACAATAACTAAAAGTTGTTGTTTCCCCTGAACTGAATTCAAAGTTTTGCATCTTTATATTCCTTATTTGTGTGGAAGCTGTTGTTAAAGAATGGAGTAATATTTATGGAACTAAACATTCAAGGTTGTTGCAAAGGTTTACAAAAATTAAAAATATAAAAGAAGCTTGTGGGATAGTGTTGTGGTGCATGTTTTGTTTTGCATGCCTTTGAAATATGCTGGTCTATATGTTGTTTAGTCTGATGTTTCAGTAGCTGATAGTTGCTAAATCACACTCACTAAAGAATATGGTCTGTTAAGTAATTTATCCATCATTTGTTGATTAATTCAAATGCTGATATGACTATAAGCTTTTTCTTCATTTGCAATCTGACCTCCCTTTGCTTTAACAGTTGGTGACCTAAACCACTTGATATCTGCAACAATGAGTGGAGTGACCTGCTGCCTTCGTTTCCCTGGCCAACTGAACTCTGACCTTCGAAAGCTTGCTGTAAACCTGATCCCTTTCCCTCGTCTTCACTTCTTTATGGTGGGCTTTGCTCCTCTGACCTCTCGCGGTTCTCAGCAATACCGCGCCCTAACGGTCCCTGAGCTGACACAACAGATGTGGGATTCGAAAAACATGATGTGCGCTGCTGACCCACGACATGGTCGCTACCTCACTGCCTCGGCCATGTTTAGAGGCAAAATGACCACAAAAGAAGTGGATGAGCAGATGATCAATGTTCAAAACAAAAACTCCTCTTACTTTGTGGAGTGGATTCCCAATAATGTGAAGTCAAGTGTGTGTGACATTCCACCCAGGGGGCTTTCCATGGCATCAACCTTCATTGGAAATTCCACCTCTATTCAGGAAATGTTCAGGCGAGTAAGTGAGCAATTTACAGCTATGTTTAGGAGGAAAGCTTTCTTGCATTGGTACACTGGTGAAGGAATGGACGAGATGGAGTTCACCGAAGCAGAAAGCAATATGAATGATCTGGTGTCCGAGTACCAGCAGTATCAGGACGCTACCGCTGATGAGGAAGGCGATTACGAGGACGAGGACGAGGGGGCAGGCATGGTGGGTATGTGATAATAGTCCTATCCTATGGTGGATTCACTATGTGATTGGGGTTACCATGTTTTTTCATATCAAGTCGAAAGATTATTCTTGTTAAGTCTGCTCCTACTACAATGAACCTTAAGATTGCCTTTTTTTTTTTTTTTTTTTTTTTCCATTTTTCACTCTCCAAGGGTATAATGGTGAGGGGGTCTGAGAGGTTGGGGATGTTGAGTAGATGTCCAGTTCTAGTTCTGTTATGTTATCTGTTTGAATTCCTGATTTGTTATGATTTTGCATATTTTGTAGTAAATGTGTGTTTGTCCAGGAGTTTGGTTTAGAATTCTGTTGAAGCTCCTCCCTTCTTCATGAACATTATGGCATTTTCAAGATCAAATGTAATGTAGTAATAATAACCATAGGCGGTAGTAGTAGGGTATACTAAAGAATAATGCTATGGTGAAGCTCGGTGAAGTTGGAAGTAATCATGTGCTGTTTGAATGACACTGCAATACTTCATTATTGCATATTCACCGTGTGTGTCTTCCAAATCTCAAAATCATTTTTTATGGTTTCGAATAGTTTGCAGTGCTTGCTTTTGGCATTAAAATTCAAACTCACGAGTTCGGCCAAACGAGCCCACGCCTATCAATCAGTATCTGTAAATCATGCTCTGCATTTTTCTAGTTGTCATTCTACCCACCCCTTGAGAGCATTCTGGACTTCCTACACCAACTACTAAGGGCATATTGGTAACTTAACCACTATCAAAGTAAGTACCAGTTAACTAACCTTCACATTTCAAGTTCCACAAAATATATGTAGACTTGGAGAGAGAAATGGTCTCCCCTAGTCTCCTTACGCTTTAATCTTAAGTTTTACACCGGAGGGGTCTCACAGGTATAGAGAGAGCAGCATACCACCTGACATTCTGGTGAGAGGAAATCCATCTCAATCATTCGAAGCTCTTCCCATTAACATCATTTTAGTGTCACGACACTATTGAAAGCACTTTTAGCTAGGTCAAATTTCATGTTAATATAATCAACTACAAATAATATCAAAAGTAAATACATATATATATATATATATATATATATATATATATATATATATATATATATTATTTTTTCCCTGTAAGGTAAGACGTAAAGTTCTGATTTTATCAATATAATTATCCAACTTACAAAATATTCAGCTATTCATTGTTTGTTCTCCTCAAATCATTCTTATTCTTCATTTTCAAATAATTAAATCCCCTTGTAAACCCCATCTCACCATATTTGAGACTTTAACTTCAATTTTGACTCTTGAATTCATTCATGTTTTTAGTTTCTTTTGATATTTAGAATCCGGCTCCTTTTGAGACGAGATATGTAAATACATGCATGCATGTAGATAGATATACATCCACAAGATACGAAGAATTTAGCATGGATACATTGTATCAGTAGAACTCTTCGAAAACCAGCATATAATGGAGACTTGGAGAGTATTTTATCAGTAGAACTCTTCGAAAACCAACATATAATGGAGACTTGGAGAGTATTACATAATTTACCCTGGACTGATTATTGTGAGTCCAATCAGGATAAAATTACCCAGTGCCTTATTATGAACACCAATATATAATAAAGACAAGTATGGAGTTATTTTGGTTGGTCATAAGTCAACTTAATAGTCAAATTTTAATGACTCCATAGCTTAAGCTTACCAGTGTTTACCTGATTAGTCGTTTTTAAGCTTACTAGTGTTTTGCATTGATTATTAATCTTGTCCTCACCTTCCGATGTCTGACAACCAGTAGGTCTCGACTATTCCAAAATTGATTAAACAAGTTTAATCGAATTATTAAGCTTGTATTTAGTTATTGATTAATTATGACGAGTCAACAAATTGTCTTAATACTTGTGTTGCTTTATGATTTAGGGGGTGCTTGATAAAACTGAATGATATAATTCTGAATGTTTAAGTAATCTAAATGAGCCGAATGAAACAGAATTCTGAATATTGAATAAAAAAAGTTGTTTGATAATTGACATGTTTGAAATATTTGAATAACAATTTTTTATTATTTAACCCCTCTAAAAAAATTTAAAATTGTTGTAAATTTATTTAATATTACTTAATATAATAGTTAATATTGTAAAAAAAATTAAATATAAAATATTTTATTCAGCAGTCATCCAGCCCATTCAGCTTAAAAAATTACGTTCAAAAATCTGATCGATTCAGCCATTCAATTTTAAACAAATAACCGCTTAGCTTAGTTCAAATGAAGACTTTTCACGCTCCCATCTAATCCAATAATGCCCAACTTAGGTGGTATTTGATAAAATTGAATGTTAAGATATGAACAGTTTAGACATCTAAATAATATTAGAGTATCTGTTTAGAATTGTATCTATTTTAACCTTCCACCCTCTATATTCAATTTCAATAATAATAAAAAAACTCTTCTCTATCTTCTTCCCATCATTATCTGTCCTCCCCAAACCAACTGAATATGTCTCGAAATTATCCGAGTCTTCTTGTTATGGCTCGCCGCATTCCCAGCTTGCTCCAAAAGCTATTATAAACAAAAAGAAAAAATTCAACAAAATCAGCCACAAATAATCAAAACAGAGACATAAATGAGAGAGAAAGAGATCTGACTGTGTGCCTTTGAATTTGCCTCTTCCCCAGCCATACCCTTACCTTTGCCAACTGTAGAACTCATGGCGGTGATTTTGAATTTGAAAAGGTTTTTTGAATTTTGGAGAGAGTAAACAGAGGGCTATTTTTAAAGCACCGATAAATATACAGGGGAAGAAGAGGAGGAGAAAGGGTTATGGGCATATAGAAATCGAAGAGAGAGAGAGAGAAGGGATACAAATGAAATTTTGTAATATTAAAGAGGTTATTTTTTTTATTTAAAATTAGCTAATTTCGTTTAGAATTAATTTTGTGTCTAACCGATTAAGAAGTATTAAGAGGCAATTTTTTTTTTACCAAACACGTTTTGCTTTTGAACGGACTAGAGGCATACCTATTAAAAGACATTAAGAGGTAATCAAACACAACCTTACTTACAAATAGTTTAGATATTGATTTTATTATAGAGAAATGATATTTTTAGCAGTAAAACAATAAAAATGATATTTTTATAAGATTTCTTTCACATGAATAATAAATAAGTCTCACACTTACTATATGTGAGAGAGCTTGTAAAAAATTATATTGTTAAGAATTAAACGAATCACATATCGTAATCCGTATGTATAAAAAGGATTTTTACTTCCTACTTTTTTCAAATAAAAAGTAATTAAGTAAAACCCTATATATAGTTCGTTGTATATACCCTATATGTTTTGATTATAAGATTATTTTGTGACAATAGTTCGTAGAAATCGATTTCTGAGCTACTAGGATGTTTCAACCAATCCAATCAATATAACACCACTAAAATAACCTTTTCATGTCGGCAAATCCAGTTGGACCCACAAACCTGAAATTTCAACATACTAGATAGATTTGGTGGTCACATCAATTGTACCCCCATCCAATCCCATCCCTCTCTAACTTTCCGATCCAATCTTTAAGAATTTTTTATTTTTTGGTTTTAAATTTATGTATTTCTTCTTCTACTGGCCTTTTCGAAATTACGAAAATTTAATAATAATTTTATAATTTAAAATAAAAAAAATATTTATATATTTTCATAGATTACTTATACTATAATAATGATTTCTTGGCACGTTACATTGTTTTAAATTGTGTGTTATACAAGTCATAATTAATGACAATGATAATGAGTTAAATATAATTTGCAAAATTAAGGAAAATTTGCATTGGCTTAAAAAACAAGCCTAATAATTCTTATGTCATTTTGGAGAATTCTTCCACACATTTTAGATGATATTTCAACGGATTCAATAATTAGTCTTTGCCAATATAATAATGAAGCCTATAGTGATGGACCAAACACTTGCCTAAAATTATTTTTAATTTTTTTTTATAAATTTTACTCCCTTTATTTTAAAATTATTTAATTTTGAGCTCAAACGATCAGCGTATATATATATATATATATATATATATATATATATATATATATATATATATATTATGATAAACTATGACAAACACAATAAATTATGAACGCAGAAAAATAAAGACAATAACATAAGATTTTACGTGGAAACCCAAATCGAAAAAACACACGGAGAAGGTAGAAAAAATATTCCACTAAATAAATATCTGAAGAGTACATGATAAAGAGATAGAACTATGAGAATTCTTGAATTTCTTTGAATTGAATGTCTCTGAATATATCTCTATGGATCTAAATCTCGAAAAGATAACTTTCCTAAATCAAAACAGATTCTAGGTAATACATAAATCCAAATCTAATAAGAATTCTTGTAAATACACAAAGAACGTAAGCGAGCCAACACGATTCGAGACTCGATTAGGGTTCGACTCGAAAAATATATAGCGATGTAGCGCCCCCAAAATAGGTATCTGACACACATTACGAGTCGCCAAAATACATGGTATAGAAAGCAAACTACAACTTTGACAATACTGGATGTAAAGTGTAGAATTTAAAATATTTGTGAGTTTGAATACAAATATTGTCTTACAGGCAATATACACACCCAAATAAGTCCTCATTAATTATTCATACACTATTTTACGAAATAGTGAGGACGAATAAAACATCTTCCTAGAACCATCACTCAATTTACCCAGGCTCGATCCTGCTATATGTTCACGCTCCCGAGAAGAAAAATGGAACAAAAAAGGAAAAGGTGAGCTCAACTAGCCCGGATAAAGAATATTATGACTAAGATAATATACAACAAATTATCGTTAGTCTTCAACATTGAAAAATCTAATAGAATACAATAGACAACAAGTTTTAGATCAACAAATGCGTGAAGCAAGAATCCATTAGAAGAGTCACGTAGAGAAAAGAATTCTACCTGTCTTACAAGGTTTAAAAGTCCATCATCGATAGTTTATCCTGTAATAACAATCAATATACATCTTTAATCATCTTTGCACTTCTGGGCCAAAGATATTCATTTTGTGTCACCAGTTGGTCATGCTCATCTCAACACTGTTCATCTTTGCACTACATGCCAAAGATATTCATCGATTAATCGTTTATCTTTTGCACTACTGGGCCAAAGATATTCATTTATATCACCATTAGGGGTGAGGATGATGAAAATATTTTTAAAAAAGCGAATCCGGTGAAACAAAATGACAAGGATTAAGGATTAAGGATTAAGTACTTTGTTTTACCCGTGTCCAAAAAATACTTGAAAATAATCATATTGGTGTAAAATTCAAGAATGATCAAAACATGGATACAATCAAAGCTAGTATCCGAATAGATATTTTGGACAAAAAGAAAAATTTTAATTTTTTGGTGAATAGTGTCGTATACGTGAAAAGTGTCGTATCTGTGAATAAACTAACCCAAACACAACAAGTTCCAAATTTGATAAAAAAGTTCACCAATACTTGGCATAATGATATTGAAGAAAAATATCATTTAAGAAGAAAATAATACCCTTACCTCAAAATAATAATCTTATTTGAATTTGGTATAGTCTTGTAAAACCAAGACCAGATATAGCAACACTCAAAGTATACTCACAAGAATATTTCGATAATTTAGAGAGAGAAAGAGAAAACTTAGTTTCGGTGTGATTTTCAATTCTAACTTAGCCCTCTATTTATAGGAAAATGTTAGAGCAGCTAAATGAGACTAAAATAATATTATAATTTATATCTTCTACGCATGCCTTTGAACCAAATCAGCCACCACCAACCTTGACCCAATTTCCAGCAGACACATGTTCAAACAAGAGTGGGTCCCACCCATTATTTAATAAAATTATTTTATCTTCCGAAACTTCAATAATTCGTAGAAAATAGCTCGTTTATCAGAAAAATTCAAAACTCGCGACTTTCCATGGGAAATTCCATTCTCTACAACTTTGCGAAGAAAATTTTTCCAAATTCCAAAGAAATTGGACCGAAATCTACAAGCAGGCGATTTTACGATCTATAATAAATTTTGATTAAGAATTGTGTCCACCGACACACAAAACATATATTAAACATTTAATGCCACAAAATACTCTACCTCCTTATATACTCATATATCCCACATTTATTATAAAAATATCACCGTTAATATATTATTAAAATTATATATTTAAATGAATTATTTTATCGAAAAAAGATAAAATATTAATTTTCAACAATTGTCACATTAAAATTTTTCCATCTATATCCACATAAAATAAATATTTTCTTTATCATAATAATCAATAATTAATTATTCAAAAATAATATTCTGAGAATCACAAAGATCTTGACAACCGTGGTAGTTCCGGGAAGAGGGCTTTCCGATAAGGATTTCTCCTTCTTGGTAGCATGATTAGGTGACCAAACCTCTCCTTAGAGCGAGAACTTTCTAGACATTGCCAATAATGTTATCGATAATATTATTCAAATAATATGAATTATTGATTTGATAATGGAAAATCTTGTGTAATGACAATTATTGAAACAATAATAATATAAATATCAACGCGACAATTATTGAATCCATAAGATAAAATAATGAGCGATAATTCTTGTAATAATTATTGAGTAAAGTGCGCTTCTTACGTAAGGATCAATAATTCAACAATCACATGCAATCTGGTGTCTTCTTGTGCAACGACGCATATTATCGTATTTTAACCACCGGGTAACCCAGCAGTGTGTTACGGTAACAATTTATGTCGTTATTTATAAAACTCAATCTTTGTCATTTTTCTTCATCCAACCGTTTTTTACATTATGGGGCCCACTAATGATTATGGCAACGTCGTCACGGAGATTAAAACAAAAGAATATTCCACGACCAAACGAATATTCCCAAACAATAATGAATATTTTATAACCACTTGCTTATTTTGTAAACTTTGCACATTTCACCCATAACAAAGAATTATATCAATTTAACCCTTATTAATTTAGAATAATGAATAAAGGAAAATTCAATTTTATTTATAATAAGTTGGGGTCTTACAACCTCCCCTCCTTATGAAATTTTGTCCTCGATATTGACGTGCACGCACGGTATATCGAAAGGTGAGGTACCTCGCTTTCATCTCCGATTCAACTCCCATGTCATTTCCTCAATTGCATTGTTTCTCCACAAAACCTTAACTTGTGGTATAACTTTCGTGCGTAAGACATGCTCTTTCCTATCCAAAATCTCAACAGTATCTCTCGTATGTTAAATCTTCAATTTATCTAAATGCGGTTCTATCGCTTGATAATGTGGTTCGGGTCTTTCACATATTTCTGAAGCATAGATATGTGGAATACATTGTGAACACGAGACATACTTGGAGGTAACAGCGAGTCTATAGGCTACGTTTCTATTGGTCAAAGAATCTCAAATGGACAAACAAACCTTGGATTGAGCTTTCCTCTTTTCCCAAATCTTGTGACTCCTTCCATGGAGCAATACGTAACAATACATGATCTCGATATTAAACTCCACGTCCTTTCTATGAAGATCAAAGATAACTCTTTTGTCGATCTTGTGAAGTTTGAATCGTTGTCGAATCATTTGGATCTTTTTGTAGTCATGCGTACTAAT
Source organism: Panax ginseng (assembly GCA_020205605.1). Classification (NCBI taxonomy): domain Eukaryota; kingdom Viridiplantae; phylum Streptophyta; class Magnoliopsida; order Apiales; family Araliaceae; genus Panax; species Panax ginseng. The sequence continues at coordinate 116,774,870 of CM035144.1, read as the reverse complement.
TACAGTCCCAACAATGTTCTTCTCCCACCTCGTCGGCATCTTCGGAGAAGCGACATTTTAATCCATCAACGCCTCGAATGGAGCCATGCCTATACTTGGCGATAATTGTTATTATAAGAGAATTCCACCCGGTGGTAGGTCTTATCAACTTCCTTTGAAATCTAGGACACAGAGTCTTAATAGATCTTGAGGGTTTGAATAGTCCTCTCGATTGTCCGTCTGGTTTGAGGATTGTATCTTTGGCCAGATGAATCGTAAATCCGTGCCCATAGTTTTCGCAAGCTAACCCAAAATCTTGAAGTGAATCTCGGTCACGATCCGAAACTATGGATCTTGGCATGCCATGCAATCGTACAATCTCATTCACGTCATCTGAGCAAGGCGTTCGAGGAATAAGTCTCGCATTATCGGTAAGAAATGGGAGACTTGGTTAATCTATCAACAATAACCCAAATTGCATCTACGCCTTGAGAAACTTTGGGAAGACACGTAATAAAATCCATAGTAATGTGTTCCCATTTCCATTCAGGAATCTCAAGTGGTTGCAATGGACCTTTTGGCATAATGTTACGCCTTTACACGTTGTGAGTTAAACATCACGAGATAAACTCCATGATCTCTCTCTTCATATTGTTCCACCAAAATGTATGTCGAATATCATGATACATTTTGGTACTCCCGAGATGGATTGCAAGCGGGGTGTTGTGTGCCTCCATCATGATTTTATGCTTGGTCGAATCGTTAGGAATGCAAAGTCTAGAATTGACTCGAAGTATTCCTTCTCGTCGATTCTTGCTTAGGAATAGCTCCTTCTTGCACTTTCTTCTTCATAACGCATCGCATCGGCCCAGTCAAGTAAGCTTGAAAGCGACTTTAACTTTATCGATTAAAGTCGGTTCTTCTTGTATATTCGCCATCATTATGTGGGTCCTGGAGTCTTTAATTCTACCTCCATCCTTTGCAAGTCATACAAAATGGGCCTTTGCGTTGACAATATCCTTTTCGTGCTTGCATATGATCTTCTACTTAATGCGTCACCATCTCTGCGTTCGCTTTTTCGGGATGATATTGAATAGTGTGATCGTAATCTTTTAACGACTCCGACCAACGTCGTTGCCGCATGTTGAGTTCTCTTTGGGTGAAGAAATATTTGAGGTTTTTATGATCCGTATAAATCTACTTTCTCCCCACAAAGTAGTGTCTCCGTATCTTCAATATGAAACACGATCACGCCGCTTGACTCCGGATCATGAGTAGGATAATTCCTCTCATATTCTTTGAGTTGTCGTGAGGTATAGGCTATGACTTTCCATGTTGCATGAGAACACATCTAACCCCCCTTTCCGGAAGCATCATTGTAGATAACAAATCCATCCGAACCATATGGTATTGTCGAGCAGTGCGAAATGAGTCTCTCTTGAGCTCTTGGAAGCTCTTTCGCATTCCTCGCTCCATAAGAATTTTGCATCCTTCCGAGTCAATTTGAGTTAACGGAGATGCGATTCGAGAAAATCCTTCCACAAATCTCCGATAATAACCAATTAAGCCCGAAAGTTGCGTCTTGATCACCAAACTTGATTGCTTCAACTTTGTATTGCTTCAATCTTGGCGGGTCAACAGATACTCCTTGTTTTGACACCACGTGCCCAAGGAATGCTACTTCCTCAAGCGAACTTCGCATTTCTTGACTTGGCATAAAGCTTGTGTTCACGAAGTCTTTGTAGTACCGAACTTTCAAATGGTGCTCGTGATCTTCACGACTTTTGGAATAGATGAGGATGTCATCAATAAAAACAACAACGAGGCCGATCCAAATATTCCTTGAATACACGGTTCATCGTATCCATGAAAGCGTAGGAGCATTAGTCGATCCAAAAGACATGACCAAGAATTTATAATGCCCAGTATCGAGTCACGAATGCCGTCTTTGGAATATCCTCGGTTTTAATCTTGATTGATGATATCCGAGCGAAGATCGATCTTTGAAAAGAATTGCGCTCAGAATATGGCGGTCGAGCAGGTCATCAATGCGAGGTAGCGGATACCTATTCTTGATGGTGACATGGTTCAATTCTCGATAGTCAATACAAAGTCGCATACTCCCGTCTTTCTTCTTTACGAATAAAATAGGAGCACCCCAAGGAGACATACTAGGACGAATGAAACCGATGTCTAATAACTCTTGTAGTTGGACTTTTAACTCCTGAAGTTCAATAGGAGCCATTCGATATGGGGTTTTAGAAATGGGCTTTGTATGCGGTTCAAGGTCGATAAAGAATTCAACATCACGTTACGGGGTAGGCAGGGAAGCTCTTGGGGAAATACATTAGGGAATTCTCTAACCACAGAAATATTATTCAAATCTGACTTGTCTTTATTCAAATCCATAACATGGGCTAAGAAAGCTTGACATCCGTTTTTCAATAAACGAATAGCTTTGTGGCTTGATATGACGATGGTCGATTTAGTGGTTTAGTGGTTTGAATTTGTATGACAAAGTTGGTTAGGAATATGAAAACTAACAACCTTACGAAAACAATCAATTTTGGCTTGATGAGTGGTTAACCAATCAATTCCTAAAATCACATCAAAAGCAAGTATCTTTAAAGAGATAAGATCAACAGGTAATGTGAGAGTGCCAACTTGGATCATGCAAGATTTATAAAGCGTAGTTATAATGAAGGTTTCACCCAACGGAGTTTCAGCAGATAAATCAAAATCTAATTTCTCGAGTCAAGTTTAAGCGTTGAGCACAAGCGTGAGAGATAAAAGAATGGGTAGAAGCAAATTATCTAGTAAAGGTATAAACTTGCAAGAATTCAAGATTAGCTTACCGTGATCACCTCGTTTTGGTTCCTCACGTTTTGTCGATCACGACAAACGCTTCTTCCGAGAACCGGTGATTTCGACTTATCCAGGGATGACCCTTGGAATCACCACTCCTCTTTGAACTTGGTTTCGCGATAAGACAATCTCGGCGATGTGGCCTTCCTTTCCACGGTTGTAACATACCTTGGATTGTTGTGGGCGGTTTGGTGATATGTCCCTCCTTCCGCATTTGTAACATCTAGCGGCGGTCGTTCTCTCTCCCTAGCATTTGTTGTTGGTCTTTGTGCTGCTGCCGTTGATATCTTCCGTCATTGTTGAATCTTCTCTTTCGAAATTTCCACTTGAGTCACCTCTCTATATATCATGTCCACGATTACCACACGAGTGGTTACCGCGCTGTCCGTATTCTTTCCTCCTCATTTGGTTATCATCGTTACGATGACTACTACGATTGTGGTCCCTCGGTTGAGTATACTCTTATCTCATTTCTAATAATCGAGCCACTGTTGACAATCGATATACATCTTTAATCATCTTTGCACTTCTGGTAGAAGATATTCATTTGTATCACCGGTTGGTCATGTTCATCTCAACACTGTTCATCTTTGCACTACATGCCAAAGATATTCATCGATTAATCGTTCATCTCTTTTACCTTCTGAGCCAAAGATATTCATTTATATCACCATTTAGATCGAGGATGATGAAAAATATTTTTAAAAGCGAATCCGGTGAAACAAAATGACAAGGATTAAGGATTAAGGATTAGTACTTTGTTTTACCCATGTCCAAAAATACTTGAAAATAATCATATTGGTGTAAAATTCAAGAATGATCAAAACATGGATACAATCAAAGCTAGTATCCGAATAGATATTTTAGATGAAAAGAAAAAATTTTATTTTTAAATTGAATAGTGTCGTATATCGTGAATAGTCTTTAGTATCTGTGAATAAGTAACCCAAACACAACAAGTTCCAAATTTGATAAAAAGTTCACCAATACTTGACATAATGATATTGAAGAAAAATATCATTTAAGAAGAAAATAATACCCCTTACCTCAAAAATAAATCTTACATTTGAATTTGGGTATAGTCTTGTGAACCCATATGAGTATAGCAACACTCAAAGTATACTCACAAGAATCGCTCGATAATTTAGAGAGAGAAAGAGAAAACTTAGTTTACGGTGTGATTTTCAATTCTAACTTAGCCTCTATTTATAGGAAAATGTTAGAACGCCAAATGAGACTAAAATAATATTATAATTTATATCTTCTACGCATGCCTTTGAACCAAATCAGCCACCAGCCAACCTTGACCCAATTTCCAGCAGCCCACATGTTCAAACAAGAGTGGGTCCCACCCATTATTTAATAAAAATTATTTTATCTTAGAAACTTCAATAATTCGTGAAAATAGCTCGTTTATCGAGAAAAATTCAAAACTCGCGACTTTCCATGGGAAATTCCATTCTATACAACTTGCGAGAAGAAAATTTTCCAAATTCCAAGCGAAATTGGCCAGAAATCTACAAGCGAGGCGATTTCACGATCTATAATAAATTTTTGGTCGAGAATTGTGTCCAGCACACACAAAACATATATTAAACATTTAATGCCACAAAATACTCTACCTCCTTATATACTCATATATCCCACATTTATTATAAAAATATCACCGTTAATATATTATTAAAATTATATATTTAAATGAATTATTTTATCGAGAAAAAGATAAAATATTAATTTTCAACAATTGTCACATTAAAATTTTCTCCATCTATATCACATAAAATAAATATTTTCTTTATCATAATAATCAATAATTAATTATTCAAAATAATATTCTGAGAATCACGATCTTGTGACGGTAGTTCCGGGAAGAGAACTTTCGATAAAGATTTCTCACTTCTTGGTAGCGCATGATTAGGTGATTGAACCTCTCTCTTGAAGGCGAACTTTCTAGACATTGCCAATAATGTTATCGATAATATTATTCAAATAATATGAATTATTGATTTGATAATGAAAAATCTTGTGTAATGACAATTATTGAAACAATAATAATATAAATATCAAGCGACAATTATTGAATCCATAAGATAAAATAATGAGCGGTAATTCTTGTAACAATTATTGAGTAGTGCCTTCTACTACGTAAGGATCGATAATTCAACAATCTTTGTCATGCAATCTGGTGTCTTCTTTGTGCGACCACGCATATTCTTGTATTTTAACCACCGGGTAACCCAGCGGTGTTACTTGGTAACAATTAACGTCGTTATTTATAAAACTTCGATCTTTGTCGTTTTTCTTCATCAATAGTTTTTTACATTATGGGGCCCTGATAATTGCTTGCTAAATCGTCACGGAGATTCAAAAAAAAAGAATATTCCACGATTGACGAATATTCCCAAGCGATAATGAATATTTTATAACCAACTTGCTTATTTTGTAAACTTTGCACATTTCACCCATAACAAAAAATTATATCAATTTAACCCTTATTAATTTAGAATAATGAATAAAGGAAAATTCAATTTTATTTATAATAAGTTAGGGGTCTTCTGGCCGAGACTCGGATTAGATTAATAATATGATCCAAATTTGAGCATTAAAATAGTTGAATAAAAATATAAGTAGAATAAAGCAAGATTGTACTCGAGTCGATTTAAGATTAACTACTCGAATTTTTTATTGTGATTAAATCATCTTCGATTAATACGTATTAGATTAGATGTTCGATACATTCTCTTATAATATATCTTTGTAAGACCCGAATTTTATGAAATAAAGTATTCAATTTTCTTATAATTACAATTAGGTAAATGGTTAAATTGATAAAAGTTTAAAGTTATGGGTGAAATAATTAATTATTGATTATTATGATAAATAAAATATTCATTATTGTCGGAGGATATTGTTTGGAGAAAATTTTTAATGTGACAACTATTGAAAATTAATATTTTATCTTTTTCTCGATAAAATATTCATTTAAATATATTATTTTAATAATATATTAATATTGATGAATATTATTTTTTACAATGAATGTAGGATATATAGTATATGAGGAGGAAGAGTATTTTTGTGGCATTAAATATTTAATATATGTTTTTGTGTTGTTGGATGACAACACAATTTCGAATTAAAATTGATTATGTATCGTAAAATCGCTTTTTGTTGATTTATGGCCAATTGCTTTGAATTTGGAAAAATTTCTTAGTAGAAAGTTGAATGGAATTTTCCATGGAAATTGCAAGTTTCAAATTTTCCGATAAATGTGCTATTTTATATGAATTATTGAAGTTTCGTAAAATAAAATGATTTTTATTAAATTATATGGTGGGACCCACTTTGGTTGATGTTAATAACATGTAATGCTATATTTTTTCGTAATTGGCATGTTTGGATGGCTGGTCTTGGATGGTTGGTGTGTAGAAAAGAAAATAATATTTTATTATTTTAGTCTACTTTTGGCGTTCTAAGATTTTCTTATAAATAGAAGCTTAAGTTAGAATTGAAAATCACACCGTAAACCCAAGTTTTCTCTATTTTCTCTCTATATTATCAAGTGTATTCTTGTATCTTGAGTGTTGCTATACTACTCAAGTTCGCTTTAGCATTATTCTAGTCGAAATCTTTGCTTCTTTTTGAGGTAAAGGGATTTTAAGGGTTGTGATGTTTTTCATGTTTCGTAACTTTTCAGACCTTTAAAAATTCTGGAAAAATTTGAAATGATAATTTGATGAGTTTTATTGATTGTGTCCAAAAATGGCGATTTTTGGATGTATAGATTATGAGTTATGAATTTTATGGGAAAAGACTATTTTTAAAGAAAACCCTTATAACTCCTTGTGGTTAACTCCAAAATTGATGAAATTTTTATTGGGAGTACATCTATATTATATAAGTATACTCTGTAAATTTCGGAATTTTTGGATAAAAGTACAATTTATGATAAATGTTTAAATATTAGGTGGTTTTGGCCATGTGAAAAATAGTAAATGACTTTTAAAAATTCTGATAAAAATATATGTTCAATATAGGACTATATTCTACTAAATCCCAGAAAAGAAATATTTTTGGAACTGATTTGTTATTTTTCATGAAAATGGACTAGTTATGAGTAAATGAATTAAATATGTTATGTGAGGTAAGAAAATTAGAAAATAGGATTTTATAGCTTGAGAATCCTACATGAGGTATATGCAGATTTTTGATGAGGATTTTGGTTATTGGTGATGAAATCTTATGAGTTTGGCATTTTAGAATGATTAAATGCATTATTTAGTAAAGTGTAAACAATTAAAATAAATTGTTTATAAACTTAAAAAAAATATTATTCTTTCAATATCATTATACTAGAAATATTGGTATGGATTTTATTGTGGAATTTCTACCTTTTTGAGTCGGGTTTACTATTCATGAGATACTATTCACGAGTTCTTTATTCATGAAGTTCTTATTCACGAAGTTACTTATTCATGATAAAATTGGTTTCTTTTTCTAACCAAATTATAGTTGATTTATGAATATTACTCGGAGATTAAAACTATATATTGATTTTATTATCATATATAACATTTTTATAACCTCGATGTTGAAATTCTCTTTCACTAGAGTGTAAAGATGGATAGATTATTGGTATGATCATGACTAGGGTTCTCTTTGCCAAGAAAGTGAAAAGTTGAATTGTGGTCGGTATGATCATGACCATTGAATTTATAATTGAATATCTTTAGCTTAAGTGCAAAGGTGAATTAATCAACATGGTTATAATTATTGTTTATATAAATTCGAAATGATTATATATTTCTTTGAGTTATTAATATATTTGGCAGAATGCAAATATGAATCTGTTGAGGAATATCTTTGGCTCAGTAGTGCAAAGATGAATTGTTGATGAATATCTTTAGCTTTGTAGTAAAAAGATGAATCTGTTGATGAATATCTTTGGCACAGTAGTGCAAAAGATGAGCTGTTGACGAATATATTTGGCCCGTAGTGCAAAGATGAATTTATTAGTTTGATTATGAACATGAACTGTGATTTGGTATAACCATGATCTTTGATGTTTCAGGTGATAAAAATTATCTTTGTCCTGGATGAGAAAAGGAATTTAGAACAACAATTACAATTATGAGTTATACATGTGATTGTGGACGGGAATTGTTGATTGATGTTACAGGAATAAAACATTGTTGGTGGACTTTTAACATGAAGAAGATAATAGATTTTATAGTCTATTTGACTCTTCTAATGGATTGCTCATTCCGCTGCAACTATGGTTGAAAAGTTTATTCATCTACCATATGTTCTAAATCTCTGATTTATTACTGATGAAGACTATTGATAATTTATTAATCTTTAGTCATAATATTCTTTATCGAAGCTAGTCAGGTTTCACCCTTTTGCTTCACAATTCCTTTCGGGTAATAAAAGTGTAGCTGGGTCGAGTGGGGGATAACAGGGGAATAGAACGGTGGTCTATAGCTGTTGAGGGTGAGACAAACCCAACGTTGGAAGGATGTTTTGTCACTATCATACAAGATGTCTAATAACATACAACCCCGTATCATCATAAGACAGGGATGTGCTCATCCACTTGCTGAATATATCTACGAGCACTACCTATATAATCTTGGTGTTTATTTGAAGTATAATTCTCAATTAGAGACAGTGGAGATAATGATATGTCAAGAGAAGACTCATCATTGGGAAGAATATGATAGTAATCTTCTCGTTTTTCTTTGAGGTTTATTGGGTCAACCGAGGATAATTTCGTGGTCATATGATATCTATCATAACCTGTAAGCATGGCCTCCCATGTACGAAGGTTTTCGAAAGCACTTCTCAAAGATTTTAGTTTCTAAAACTGTCTTTGACTATACCCTTATGTAAGGTGTCATTGTGAGGTGTTGTCCACGGTTGGGACATGTGTCACATTTGGTATATATATTTGTATCCAAACTCACAGTATATGTGTTGTTGTATTTTGCACGACAATTGTTGTAATAAAGTTGTAGTTGTATTCTGTACCATGTATTTGGTGACTCAGAATGGGTTGGATTGAATGGACCTATTTTGGGGTTGTCACATATACAAATTTAAATCAAATTAGGATAATTAGTTATTATTTTGTTTTGTTTTTAATTTTAATTGTGATTTTATATTTGTAAAGTGTAATAATATATATATTTTCTCATTTTTAAGTAAAATAACAAATTAAATTTATAATTATATTTATTATAAAACTAGTTATTATGTGGAGACTCGAATTCGAGCTTTTATTTGAAGCTCGCAAGTAGTTTGAATAAATATTCGAGTCGAGTCGGATCGAATTCGAGTAATAAATATTTGAGTCGAGTCGAATCTGAGTAGGATTTTTCAAATATAATTCGAATTCGAGTAACTTTATAATAAATATAATTATAAAATTCGAATTTATGACTCATACCCAACAATATATATATTAAACTGTGAATTTATTTAACTTTAGTTAATACAATTATTATAATTGTATAGTATATAAAAAAAATTATTAAAATATAATATATTTTTTATAAGTGGTGGCGATTTTGAAATTTCTGGAGTTTACTTTGCTAAATGTTAGTGTGAAAATCAAAATCTGTACCCGCAATTGAGATAAGGAGAAGGACATTTGCCATTCGTTTCATAATTCATATAATTAGTATTAAGTATATAGAGTAACACCACCTAATTTGATTTTGACACTTGAAATACTAAGGCCCCTTAAAATTATTATTACCTCCATCTCAAGATAAAATCTTAGTTTTGACTTTTAGAAGCTAATTTGCAAAATATTAGAATTAAATGTAAATTGTTTAAGATTTTTATAAATGATCTTATATATATAATAGTTAATTATACTTTTAAGTTATTTATAATATTTAAAAGTATCAAATGAATTTATATCATTTTAAAATTAATCACATTGAAAATCCTATGAGTGAAATTGAATATCCACCAAATTAACTTCATTTGAGGTAAAGAAAAAGGAATTATATGGTCATATTATATAATATAGTCATGACTATTGTTGCTGTTATTTTCATAAAACTTCCTTACTAGTAAGAAGTCAAAACACTATTATTACAAGTCCTTCATTCCAAAAACAAGTCTTATTAAGTTGAGTAATGCTAAGATCTCAACACAAATAATGTGTAATAAAATATTTAAATATTATGGGCTTTAACTGTAATTTAATTGATTTGAAGTATTTTTTTTATATTTATAAAATAATATATACTGTGAATATTTATCTCTAGTAACTGTTTTACATAACATGTAATAACTGGGGTCATCAAATACTTCTATCCAATCTCAATCTCATGTATTCATATATTTTACAATTATACTTCTATGTTTGTTTGTAAAAATTATACTACTTAAAATATATATGACTATTAATTTTAATTACCTTGTTTATTTTTAAATTTAGACTTGAGATCATTAGTTTAGAGATTATAAAATGACTTAATAGTCATAATTATAATCCTGAAATTAATAATCTCTGAATTATAATCCCGAAATTATAATTCTTCCAAACAAACATAGCCCAGGAGAATTGGGTACATGCAATTCTCTATATCTCTAAAAAGAATACTTATATTAAAGGACAAAGGGAGTATGTTGGAATAGAATAATAATGTACACAAACTTTACATAAAATATTGTGCAAGAAGAGTAAGACTTATGTATTGTTTATCGATAAAAATATGTGAAAAAAAAAATCCAATTGTGAATCTCGCCTTTAATTTTCTCTCCTTGTTTGTGCACAACCATTTTTGAAGTATAATTTGTGTCCATAACATTACTCTGTATGTTGTATCATTTTAGAATATATATATTATGTGCATAAATTATATACAAAAGTTGTGTACCAAAAGTATGACTCGTGTATTGTATACCAATAAAAATGTATAAAACATTCGATAATATGTCTCGCTTCCTATTTTTTCTCTTTTTTTAATATTGTTTGTGTATAATTTTTTGTGTCCATAATATATTTTTGGTCAGTTTATACACTTGTTTTTATGCATAATTTGTATCTATAATCTAAATCTATATTGGAGAGCTTAAATTTAGAATCTTATTTAAGACCTTTCACATTTGGTAAAAATTTGCTTAACTTAGAGCATTCACAACAGATTCTCTAATAGACTTTCTATCCCCACATTTAAAGAATATATCAATAAATCAATATCCAACAATTTCTTTATCCTTGTATAATTCTCTATTTTAATCCCTATATATGATTTGACTCCTCAGGGTGAGGAAATCAAAAGAGCATTCCTTATTTATGTAAAATGACATTTCATACCCTATTTATTACGATTTTATGTTGGTTAAAGGATCTTTATCTCACTTAATTGCTGATTTGGGTATGCATGCCTATCAAATTCACTCATTTTTATTTTTTAAAAAGAGGATTTAGAGAAGAAAGAAGAAAGAGAACTATAAAAAAATTAAAAATCAGTCAAATTTTTATTTTGATCATTTTTATAAAAAATATTACTACTACTTATAAATTTTATTATTTTATAATTAAAATAATATTGTTTTAGTTCTCATAAACACATAATGATCATTGCACATTTTGATTTCTAGCAATATTTATTTTTAAATTAAAATAATTGTAATTTTTAAATTCAAACAACAATTACTTTTAAATAAAAAAATAGTTATAACGTTCAAAACATGATTTGACTGTTGGAACTTTCAAATTTTAATTTTTAAATTTTAAATTTTAAATTTCAAAATTTAATATTTAAGGAATCAATATAAGGAAACTGTTGGGTACATAGTTAAAAAATTGAATCCCTATTTTACAGAATGACCCAATAACACTACAGAGTAAGAATAAAAATAAAAAAATTGTTGTGAATACTTTTAGAATGCCTTAACTAAATGCGACCTTAAACGGGATTGCAAGAAATAAGGTAAGGTTTGTTTTGTTTATCCTTTTTTGGACATACTATAAGGTTGGTTTCTCGTGTTAATCTTACACTTGTATTAATGTAATTTAATATTAATTGGAGTAATTCATATTTTAATAGTAAATGCCTAAAAATAAGAGAAAGTTACCAAATGAGACTACTGGAGGACTATATAGTCTCACTGCAGCCAAAGAAACAATACAAGGTAATATTTGGTCAACACGTTCAAGAAGTCAAACACGTCAGCTTCTTTAAGATCAGGACCAAGTCCTTTCTCCCATGTTTTCAACATCTAATAATTTGACCTTGCTGGGAGGAAATAATTGATTTCCAATAATAAAAAATAATTGAGTGATTAAGCTAGTAGTAACTGATAGGGTTAATTTGCTAAATTCTAAAACTTAAAATTAATATAATTTTATTTAAGTTTTGATAATAAATATGATAATTAATAATATTTTAAAATTAATTTACAAATATTATATTAGTCGTATTAAAACTAAATAAAGTTAAAAAAATCAAATAATATCTCTACTTTTGGAACTAATGTAGTATGATTACTACCATCACTTAAAAAAATTGAATAATTTCAAAGAGAACAAAAAATGTGCAACTCACTCAACTATATACGTGAAAAATTATGTGAAAATATAAAATTTTCATATAAAAATATCAATTCGCATAATTCACTATGACAGGGATTCAAGTTAACTATTTCCAACTTAAAATTTTCTTTGTCATCATGAAGTGAGGATGGAAGAAAAAGGACAAGATACCACCAACCCATAACATATACTTAAATGTGTTTTTACATGTTTACCATGCATTTATTCTGTTCAATCCAGAAATGTAATCACTGACTACTGACTGGACTATAAGAACCAAGACACAGAAAATTTGTTCAGGAAAAATTCACATATCTGAGGCTGCAATTGGATACCCTCCAAAACAAGTCGGCGAACCAGACGGATCAAGTTTATGCCGGTCTCTAACACTGCAATTAAAAAGTCTACACCTAAATGTCTCCTAATTGAACAAGAGGATTCCCAAAAGCTGACTCTCCAAATCTTGGAGTAACCCCATATCAATTAAATAAAATTTGCACCTTCGAAAATCAAGCAAATGAAAGGTAACTACTGCCTGAAGAGGTTATTGGTGCAAACTGAAGGAAACTTGGTTGGTTGTTGTAATCAAGTCTACAAAATTAGGGAAACTAGCAACGCCCATTTGCCCAATGCCTGTTATGGTTATTGCCAGGTCTCACATGAGGATTTTTATGGTCAAGACCCTGTTTGGGAAGATCTTGCAATTCCATAACCTGTATTGTCCGCTGTCTCTTGGCTGTTAACAAAAATTACAAAGCATCATCAGATGAAACTCAAATTTTTATTAGTTTGCTATTAAGATTCAAATAACTTTATGGAGCGACCCTTCTTTCAGATATAGAGCCATTAGCAAGACAATGTCAAAATAGAGGAATGCTAATGTTTGTGTGCTCTCAGCACAAGCATAGATATCCAGCAGGCGGTTGTCAACCCATCCAACCAACAGCTGGATACCAAGCTCACTGTGAGGCATGCTCATCAGATTTCCTCTTCAGTATATTTTTCCGACAAATGTCAAGTTTTGAGTTTTTTTTTCCCAATCCAAATTTACCTAGGTCTAGGAGATATCATCTCAAATTCAAGGTTACAAAGGCGCACAAGACAAGAAATCCATATTTAAAAGAGTAGACAAACCATTTTCGGCTTGTTGGTAACGCTCTTGGAGCTTCCTCTTTGTGGCTTCGAGTTTTACTTGAACGGAGGCCTCATCTGAACACCTTGATTTCTGGTCAAACAAACAACCATCAGCTCAAAGCTTCAATTGGCTAACTAAAAGTGTAAAAAACATCTGGTATAACAAGACTTACATTTTGTTGAGACACTGGTGGCCTCTGGATAGTTACTTTTTCTGATTTTTGCGGCAACTTTGTCTCGTTACGAACCTTGTGTTCGAAACTTGGTTTTGTAGGTCTCCCAGGTCCGGATTCCGCAATGGAGGGCTTCTTTGGCTTCAGTAGTGTCGCTTGTTTCTTGATTGAAGCTTCTTGTTTCCTAGTTTGTTCATCCTTCTTGTCCTTTGGAGGAGTGATTGACTCAATGGGAAGCCGCTGCCTCTGCTTCATAATATTGGGGCTCTCCACCAGTGGCTTTCTACCACTTTCACGGTTCTTGTTGAATTCCGCGATGTTTCCAAGATCTGCAACAAAACGACCAATAAATATCATGAATTCCTAGAAAGTAGGGAATTCTGAAACAAAGTACACGTAGCAAAGCTATATGAGAAACTCATAAGGGATAAAAATTCAAATTACTTTCGTCATCATCCATGCCATCAAAGAACTTCGCACAGCACAGTTGAGAAAAAACACACCAGAGAAAACCTCAATCAGCTTATAATCACAAAAACCACAAGTAAATTGCTGAACGTACAGGGATGACGAAATGCACAATACCTGAGAAAGTTCCATTGAAGTAGGCTGAGTAGCAAAAAATGCTAAATCATCCAATGGAGGCGAAGGGAGCCCTTCTTCTTCGTCAAGAACAGAGGGGTTCATAGACTCCGGGGTACTGCCTTCCAAGGCACCTATAAGTTCATATTGAACATATTGGATTTTGACCTCAATTTCTATTCAAATGAAAAAAATGAAAAAAATATAAATATAATTTTTTTTTTAAAAAAAACTTCCTGATAAACTACCTGCAATAGTTGCTGTAGCAGTCACCCACTCATCTACCATAAGTTTCCATTTCCTGCAATTCATAACAGTTGGTTCAGAATAAAGAGATAAGCTCCCTAAGCTCAAATATAAAATAGAAGAATTAACGGCCACTCTAGCTGAAAGGAAGTGAACTGAATTCACAACTAGTAGAATAACTCCACTAACAAGCAGATAATGAAAGGATAATATAATTCTACATTCCAAATAAACAAAATTTAGTGCACAATTCATATCACATTGGTGACACTGAAATTAATTAAAATTCATGGTCCAATCACACAAGAAAACTGAAGAGTAGAAAATGGAAACACTTGAAAAAAAATTATTCAGCATCATCTTCTTCTCCATTTATTTATCATTTCTTATTTTGTACACAATTCCTAGAAATTACGTGCGCCCTAACTATTAGGGCCATCAAACTATTATTTTTAACATTACAAAACAAAAATCTCCTAATGGTATCTTCACAAGTGGGAGTCATTTAATATTTTATTGCACTGTCAAGTGAATACAATTCATATATAGAAATTCATTTAAGCAAGAAGCAAGAAATTCATACTCAATGAGTTTCCGGGCTAGATGTCGAATATCCTTTGAGGCATGCTTTCGAAGAGCATTAACTGCTTTTCCAATGTCAGTGGCCTGAAGTATGAACAGTAATGTAAACGAGCCAAACTCAATATAACGACATTGAAAAGGTTTTAAAATGCAACTAACCCTAAAACAAGTACTAAGAAAATAACCAATGACTAGTATAAAGCATTATATCCAAACCTTGAGAATTTCCACAGACAAAGACATCAATTCAAGCCTCCTCAGTGAATCGATCAATAACAAATCAGGCTGTCAAAAAAGAACTATCAATCAAAATCCCTAACACCGGGCAAACAAATGAATCCATTCAAAAAATACTAATCAAACTAAAATTAAACTATCTCAGAAAACAATTCTTCAAACCCATCTCAAAAGAGCCATAG
Source organism: Panax ginseng (assembly GCA_020205605.1). Lineage (NCBI taxonomy): Eukaryota > Viridiplantae > Streptophyta > Magnoliopsida > Apiales > Araliaceae > Panax > Panax ginseng. Next base: position 116,759,334 of record CM035144.1, on the reverse strand, counting down.
CCAAGTGCCACAGCTTCAAAAACTTATTAATTTTCATAAACATATAACTATACTAACAAACAAATAAAACAGAAGAATGTAAGTAGAAGAAGAGGACAAACAAACCTCATCTTCACTGTTCTCCAAAATCCCTTTGATTCTAAAAACCTCCGCAAGCATCTGAGACTCCTTTTCAATCTCATCAGTTAATGCCTCAGCATCCCCATAGCTGTAATTGCTAAGCATCTGGTTCACATTCATCTCACCACCATGATCGTCTCTAACACTATCCAATTTGCTCTCCTTGCTCCTACCAGTCTCAGAATCACATCTACCATCAATCTTAAAATTATCATCATCATCATCTCTCTCTTCACCGGGAACTAACAACTCAACACGATCACAACCTACACATTTAGTCAGTTTAGAAGAGAACAAAATCTGAGCCATTCGATCTCGCCTTAACCTGAACTCTTGGGGAAAATCAGAAGCAGCAACCATAATCCCATGTTCGATAATATCAAATATGTCAGAATTGGAAGTACGGAAGTAATCCCGCCACTTATCGAGAATGTTTCCAGACTTCATACCCGCCATTCACTCGTTCGGAATTAAAATTAGAGCAAAAACCCAGATCGTAAAATCAATTTGCAGGTCAATACCCAGAAATCAAAATTCGATATTTCATGGGTTTATGACCATACCCAAAAATCGAGAAACCTGGGTTCCACCGGGTTTGACCAAAAAATTGTTGATGATTCTTGATATTAGATTAACAAAATCAATTACGCCAAAATTATTTGCTTTTAAGTTACAATCGAAACAGATGATGATCAGAATCGACAGCAAACAAAAGCAATTAAAAACAATATCTGACCCAATCTATATCTACAGCGAGTGGGTTTATGAGGTATTGATGTAAAGAATCCAATTATATTCTCTCAGAAAATCAACATAAAAATCTATAGAAAGTAATTTGCAGGTAATAAATTCAGGAAAGAATATGATATTTTAGTATGACATATATTCTGTCTCTATAACTCTCTATTTCTCTCTCTTCATGTAGATATCTAAAAACAAATGGAGGAAGCCGGGAGGTAATTAGCACAAAAGAAATGGCTAACAGAGCCCTCAAGTAAAAAAGCGGTTTTTAACTTCTTTACTTGACCCGGGTTCCCATCAAGAGGGGAATTTTACCCCTGTGCAATTTTTCTTAAAGTTGTTGAGGGGTCAAATGAAAAACAATTAAAAAATGCCGATTTATTTTAAAGGAGAGAGAAAATTTGAGTGGATTGAATGAGGATAGATACTGATGTGGATTTTGGGAATTTCGGAATTTGGGTTTTTGATAGAGAGAGAGAGAGATGAGATTGTTGCCTTGTTGGTGGGTAGCGGCGGTTCGTGGTGGTCAGGTGCTGACGTGTATAAATATACTCTCTCTGTTCTTAAATAAGTGTCATTTAAGGTTTTTGCATATTAATTAAAAAAGTCATTTAATACTATAATTTAATAATTAAAATATGTGTAAAATTTTATCACTGTTCCTTTATGGGAAGTTGAAAACTATTAATATTAAGGGTGAGAATTTCTTGGGACAATAAGAGAAAGTACGGGTGATTTAAGAAAAAAAATAATTTATTCTCCTAAAAAGTTATAAACGATAAATTAATTGAAATAATTTTTTTCTTTCTAAAACGTCACTTATTTAAGAATGGAAGGAGTATATACAAATATCAAAAAGTCTAGGGTCACCCGCATAATATTTATTCTAATTGAAATTTTAACAGAATTCAATGTTTTTGTTGTAATTTAGATACATATAAATTTTTTTATTATTATAACTGTATAACTATTTTTTTATATGTATCCAAATTATACCAAAAATATTAAATTCTATAAAAATTTCAGTGAAAATAAATATATATATTTTTTGAGAGTCACAAGAAAAAAATTTGGTCGGTTACTAGATCGGGCGCCAATTATCCTTACAACAGAATTTGAGCGTTCATCCGAATATCGAACGATTGATATAGTCTCCGTTCGCAGTTTAGTTGTGACGCCCCCAAAATAGGTCTATTCCATCCAACCCATTCTGAGTCGCCAAATACATGGTACAGAAATAACTACAACTTTATTAATACATTTGTCGTGCAAAATACGACAACATATATACTGTGAGTTTAAATACAATTATTGTCTTCTAGACAATATACATACCCAAATAAATCCTCATCATAATTATTGATTCATTATTTTACAACAATGGTGAGGACTACTAAACAACTCTCTGTAGAATTTTCATTCCATACCCCTAACTACATCACTCGCTTATATTCTCGCCTCCCCGAGAAGAAAATGGAACAAAAAGGAAAAGGGTGAGCTCGATTAGCCCAAATAAAGAATATTATGACTAAGATAATATACAACAAATTATCGTTAGTCTTCAACAGGAAAAATATAATGTAATACAATAGTACAACAAGTTTTAAATCAATATTCGCATTGAAATAATAATTCATTGTAAGAGTTAAGTAGAGAATGCAAACTACTATCTTCTATGTATGAATTTTAAAGTTCATCGCCTATTTTTATCCCTCGTAACATCAATCAATATATATCTGGATCAAATATTCATCCTCAGACCATAAAGCCAAGGACATTCACCAGATGGGTCATGTTCATCTAAACACTGCTCATCTTTGCACCACGGCCAAAGATATTCATCGAAATCATTCATCTTTGCACTACGGGCCAAAGATATTCATCGAAATCATTCATCTTTGCACTACGGCCAAAGATATTCATCGAAATCATTCATCTTGCACCACAAAGCCAAAGATATTCAATAATATCATCATTTAAGACCGAGGATGATGAAAATATTTTTTAAAGAAACGAATCCAATTGAAACAAAATGACAAGGATTAAGGATTCGTATTTTTTGTTTTATCCACGCCCAAAAATACCTCAAAAATAATCATAGTGGTGTAAAATTCAAGAATGATCAAAACATGGATACAATCAAAACCAAAGATCCGTAATAGATATTTTGGACAAAAAGAAGAAATTTCATTTTTCTTGAATAGGTCAGATACGTGAATAAGAATCAGACACCAAAAGATAGAAATTTCACAAAAAACATCTTCACGCTTTCATGAATAAGACGTGAATAAGAACTCGTGAATAAGAACTCATGAATAAGAACTCGCTGAATAAGAACCCGATACATGAAAAAGTTCCAAATTTGATAAAAAGTTTCAACTAATATTTCAAAGATAATGATATTGAAGAAATAATATCATTTGAGAAGAAAATAACATCCCTTACTCGAAAGACAAAGATTTCTTAATAAACACAGGATATAAAGTATGACTTGAATCAGCACCGTATAACAATACTCAAAGTATACTCAAAATACTCACAAGAATACGCCGATAATATATAGAGAGAAAACTTCATTTACCGGGTGTGATTTTCAATTCTAACCTAAGCACATATTTATATGAAATCGCTAGAACACAAAAGTAGAAAATTTAATATAATATTAATATATTATATAACAATTCCTACGCACTCATTCTAGAGTTTGATTTCAGCCACTTAGCATTTCTCACATGCCACCTTCTAGAAAAACTAATAAAAAAACATTTTTATATAATAAATAATTAAAACTTTCAAAAATCAATTTTTCTTGAGCTTCGTAACTTCAATAATTCATAATAAATAGCCCTTTTATCAGAAAATTTGAATCTCATGAGTTTTTATAGGAAATTCAATTTCTACAACTTTGCGTAAGAAAGGTTTTTCAAATTCCAAACAGAAATTGACCAAATCCACAAACGGACGATTTTACAATTTATAATCAAATTTCAAATCAATAAATGGGGTCCACCGACATGTTTAACACGCTTTTAAACATTTTGGTAACAACAATACTCCTCCTCCACATATACTCATATATCCCACATTCATCGTAAAAATATCATCGTTAATATATTATTAAAATAATATATTTAAATGAATTATTTTATCAAAAAAAAGATAAAATATTAATTTTCAACAATTGTCACATTAAAAATTTTCTCCATCTATATCCACATAAAATCAATATTTTCCTCATCATATGAATCAATAATTAATTATTCACAAATAATATTACGTAATCACAATATCGACAAACAAAAGCAGCTTCCAGAAAGCAGGGCTTTCAATAAGAATTTCTCCTTATTGGCCGCAATTAGGTGACCAAACCTCTCCTTAGATGTAACTTTCTAGACATTGCCAATAATGTTATCTAATAATATTATTCAGATAATATGAATTATTGCTTCGATAATGAAAAAAATACCAGTAATGACAATTATCAAACAACAAGAATATAAAATATCAACGCAAAGAATTATTGAATCAATAAAATAAAATATTGAATAAAGAATTATCGTAACCATTATCGAAAAAGGCCTTTCACGTAAGAATCAATAATTGGTGCAATACAAGGTCTTGAATAATAACGCGACATCGTGTTTTAACCAACGGGTATTCCAACAAATGTAAATCAGAATAACTACGCCAAGTTATTTTTAAACAACTTATTTTTGTCGCTTTTTTCCTCCAATCGCTTTCAGTTATGGGGCCCACATTATGGCAAGCTATCGTCGCATTTAATATTCCCCGACAAAGATTTAATATTCCATTTACCAAAACTAATATTCTCCAAACAATAATGAATATTATATATCACCACTTGCTTATTTAAAATATTTACGCATTTTACCCATAACTAACCACATTAATCAAATCCACCCTTACTATTTCAAAATAATAAATAAAGGAAATTCCTTTTTATTTAAAAAAATTTCGGGGTCTTACATTAGTTTCTATTATTTTGCAATTTAATATTGCGAACGGGACAAATGTCCAAAATATCCTCATTGTAATATGTGTTCTTGATCTGAAAAAGAACATAACAAAATGGTAAATTCAAAACTTCAAGAGTCATTTGAGAGATTTATGAGTTTAGAGAGATAAAGTATACATATTTTTTTTTTTAGTTTTCATGTGTTCACAATCGTATAGTGAATCAATGAAATCATAGAGTATAATCAATTATTTGGCATCTGCAATTTAATACTGTAGAGTTTTAAAAAAATAAATTTGGTCAATACGACGTCGTTTTTCAATTGGTCAGCCATACTTTGCATCCGAAATTTAATATTATAGACGACACTTATTTAAAAACGACGTCGTTTCTCAATTGCCAATCATACTTGGCGCCCACGTACGGTTTAATAATGCGGACGAGATATTTTTATGAGTAGGGTATTTTGAACATTTGTTTCATTCGGAGTATTAAATTGCGGTATACTGAAAATTAAATTGTGGACGCATGCAATATCAATCGTTCGATAATCAGATGGACGCTCAAGATTGTTTTTTTATTTATTTTTTTCAATTAGGGGATTAAACATTTAATTTTTTTTCCAATTTAGAGAATGTCTTTTCAATTTTTTTATTAGAGGATTAAAATTTTGAATTTTTTTAACTACGTCTAATTGATAGTGTAACGTCAGAAGTTGATGGCATGACAACGACACTAATTAAAAAATACTTATGTGTAATATTAAGTCTCATTTTAATATTTATTTAATTAATTTTTTATACCAAAAAATGTAAATATAAGACCCATATTAATTTTAAAGTAAATTATAATTTTATTATAAAATTATTATTAATTTTTTTAATGTAAATTTAACGATAATTTTACCCTTTTGATAAATTTAAATTTTTAAAGTAAATTTAATGATAATTTTTAAAATAAAATTAATAATGATATTATATTTATCCTTTTTGATATAAAAAATTAATTAACTAAATTTAATAATAATTAATTGAGTGTTATTTAAGAGATGGTGATATTTAGATATATTTTGTTTATATATCTTATATATAGGTGTCTGAGAGATAATTAGGGTCTGCGACTATCCGAAGCAGTCGTGTCCGAAAACTGTCAAGAGAGAGAAGGAGAGCTAAGCCGTTTAGTAGCTGAAAACTCGGCGACTCGATAAGCTCATACGAACGGGTTAAATTAACGGGGCTGTGAGGAAAAATAAAAAATAAATCATCTTCTATTATAACGGGTTATATATGTGTTTTTTTTGCCGTTCGTTAATAATAATAACGAATATTAATTTTTAATTTTTAATTTTGATCATTTTTTTTTATTTTTATTGATATAGATAATATATACTTTATAAATATTCATAACAAATACATACTATGAATTATTATTATATATATATATATATATTAATATTAGTGTTTCTAGATTTTACTAATTAAGCTTTGTGGTAAATAAAATGTATTCAATCTTAACTTTACAAGAAGTAAGAAAAATAGAAACATATTTATCACCTCTACCTTACGTCTATTGAGTTTATAAACCTAGGACTATGTTGTTTGATTGCAAGGATAATAATTAAAATAAAGTTATTAATTAATTTCAAACGTTTTATTTATTTTTAAATTTAAATTTAAAACTAATAATTTAAGGATTATAAAATGACTTAATAGTCTTTAAATTATAATTATAATTTTGGAATTATAATCCTAAAATTAATAATCTTAAGATTATAATCTCAAGAATTATAATCCCGATATTATAATTTTTATATACAAATAAACATAGTCTAGGTGTTTGCACAATAATAGTAAATAATAAAACATACATACTTTGTGGCCAAGGATTAATTAGCTTCTCTCTTATAAAAGATATTTAGGCTAAATTTATAATTTGGTCCATGCAATTAAGGTTGACTTTTTTTTGACTTCCTAAGCTCTCAAGTTGTTTTTTAATTGAATCACAAAACCTCTTTAATTATTTGTCATTCTCTTTAAATCATTAGGTTTCAGTTTCATTTCTCTGTAACATTCTTTCCCTTTTATTATGAGACTTTATTTTTATTTTCTTTCTTATGTGAGTTTACTTAAAAATAAAAATAAAAATAAAAATAACGATTATTGAGATTGATTATGTAACGATTCATTTATATTGTACTAATGTCCTTTCATGTTAATATTTATTTATTTTTTATGTAAGGCTTGTTTGTGTGTTTTTTTTTTAGTAAGATTTGATTGATTCTTAATATTATAATAGTGATTGACGTACTTAATTATTAGATTATATTAAACTTCTTAAAAAGTAAAATTTTAAAAAAAATAAAAAATTTCCCTCAACAGTGGAGACATGCATTCAAAGAAAATTTGTCAACCTTATCTGGTAAAAATATCAAAGTTTCAAATTCAGACAAGTTAGAAGAAAATTAAGGATTCCAAGTTGAGAAACATTGAATTCAATTGGCATGTGTGGATGAAAATAATTTTACAAAATTGAGGATGGAGTAGTACTTTCGAAGCTAAATAAATTCTTGACTTGAAGGCAAGGTTTTCATACCCATATTGGTCATTGAATCAAAAAAGATATCAGGTAGATGAGTCACTGATCTAATTAGTGCTCTAACCATTATTAACTCAGTGATGTATTTAATATATAAAAATATATATTATTAGTAATTAATAAAATTTAAAAAATTTTATTTTTTATGAACTAAAATATAATAAAATTGAGTTACAATACTGCTAAAACTGGTTAAATTTAATATTAAACTTTTGGTACTTAAAAAAAACGGGATCATTGGGTCAATAACTGATTTTACCGGTTGAATAATCGGATTGACCGGTGGGTCAACGATCAATCGAGTTTTGACCAAAATTGATATTTTTGTTCAAATCGTACCGAAATACTAATCGATTCCAATTTTTACTAACCGAACCGACGAGTCGGTCTGATCCAATTTTTAAAACCATCCTTGAAGGGAAGTAGGCCGCTATAATTTGAAATATTCTCAAAGAAAGTCTGAGTAATTTTACTCGATTTAATAATTATCATACTTATAAACTCAATTACATAAGATTCTAATTAAATTATGAAAAAAAAGAGATTAAATTAAATATATAATTAATTGCATACTATTTTTTTATCTAAATCTTTATGTAGATAAAAAGAAGAAAAAAAGAAATGAGATACACATGCATTAACGACGGGATGGTGATGATGTGATGATATTTGAGACATTATTTGAAACTCGTGTCATTGCACTTTGATAAAATATAATTTTGTTGCTACTTTTTTAAAAATTAATTTTCAAAACTTAAAATTCAGATGAGGTTACAAAATGACAATAAGAAATAATTTTTAATATTTATCATTATATTAGTTAAAATTAGATTTATTTTATTAATTTTAAAATTTAAAATTTAAAAAATCACAAATTAATTAATTTTAAAAAAAATAAATAACTCTGAAACGAAAGACTGATTCCCCTAACCGATTAATTAGTGGGTCCAATTGTTCTCCTCAGTAAAAGAATGGGTTTAACTCTAATAATGTATGCATTGTCGATGAGTGATTAAATTTTAGAAGTTTTTTCACATGATTTATATATAATGAAATGATTATCCATTTTATTGGATTTCCCGACTCTTTTTCATTAACAAGATTTTAGGCTATGTTTATTTGTAAAGATTACATTTGGAATTGGACTATTAATCACAAATCTGTTGTTTGTTTTAAAAAATAGACATATGACTATTAATCCCGGAATAATAAAATGACTTGAAATGAAGGACTATTTAATACCGCGTCCAACTATATATTATAATTCCTACTATTTGGAACTATTAAAATTTTATGGATAAAATTAACCTTCAACTTTGAGAATATAATATATAATAGTCCGATCCAAACAATATATTTTTATCCAATTTTTTAAATAATTTTGAACAAAACAAATATAACATGATATTATTTTAAGTTATTTTATGAATAATTTCATAAAATAAACATGCATGTGATTAAAATTATTTAATCTTAAGATTAATAGTTTGTTTTGAGATTAAAATCTTTACAAACAAATAAACAAACATAATTTTAGTATTTATAGATTTTATTAATTATTTCATTGTTAATCATATGCAGGATTAGGTTGTCAATTAAATTAAACTAAATTTGTAAACAATTAATATTAGTGGTGAAGATAGAATAAGATATTGATATTTTAAAACTTTACATTTTGTGTTAATATATTATTATACTAAAACTGAATATATTAACACGTGCAACACCTTCCATGAGGTTTCATTTCAGTACAATAATACTACTACGTGTAATAATAATAATAATAATAATAATAATAATAATATACGTACAAGAAGAGAAGAGACTGTAACAGTCTGTCAAATTTCAGACTCCATTTTGACGTGTTGAATAAAATTTGTAGTACACCGTAAATTTGACACGTGTTTCATCATCATCTGCTTCTTCTTCTTCTTCTTCTTCTATATTCTCATCAATCTGAATCTCTCTTTCATGCCAGTTGTGATATTCAATTCCGAACGACTAATAGCCATTCTGACACGTTCACTACTGGCTACTATTATTTGGCCTTATATATAAATTTCAAGGACGGTATATATATATATATATATATATATATATATATATATATAGATAGAGAGAGAGTCCGGATCTTAAGCTCGCCCTTTTTTCAATTCACCCAAACTCACCCCCTCTTTATGACAGACTTTTGCAGTTCGATTACCATACAATGATATATCTATACTTTTAAGCGATCTTTATATGTCATCCATCGCTAACGCTTAAAAATATATTTGACGGTTGTATTTAATCAAACCGTCAAGTTCGTCGTTAAAAGGGGATGAACTCGGGTGAGTTGGATAAATGATGAGCTTAAGATCCGGACTGATTATATATATACTTTTATAAAAGTATCAATTTATGTGATATATTAATTAGTTGTAAATAATTTTATTGGGATATATATATATATCCCTTTTATTTTATATTAACTTGATAAAATTAATGTCAGATGAGAGGGATGGGAGAAAATGTAACTTATTTACCATAGAATAAGCTTAAAAAAAAGAAGAAGATAATTTTATCCTCCTACTCCACCTACCACCTACCTACAAAACAGAATTATCCCATACACACATACTATTTAGAATTTAGAAATGGACCAGGGGAACATGTTATGGAAATTGACCAACTTTATTTATTTTTATAATATTTTCTTTTTTATGATCATGGTAGAACCTACCATCACTATCATTCAGATGTTGACCGTAAGTTACCTAATTTACTAGTACTATTTTCGATATTAAAATGTCAAAAACATACTTTTCTACACTAGACTTAAAAATATTTTATTAAAAAAATGAAAATGAATATATAGTCAATGATCAAGAACTATGTAATGTACATGGTAGCTTGGAATTCATCCGGTCATGGAGGGAGGTGTTAGGAGAAAAACAAATCAAACAACATTAACAACACAACCAAATAATATAATTCTCCTCTTTTATATAAACTTAATAAAAAAAATAATCCAAGTAATTAATAAGTGAGAAGAAGCACACACAAAAACATAATCAAATTTTTATGTGAAAAATCCCCTCGATGTAAAAAGTAAAAATCACAGGACCGTAATCCACCAAATCTTCCACTATCAATAATAACGGACAATACAATGTTCTCTCTAGCAACAACTAGAGGCATAAACCAGCAACAATCATCAAGAATAACATATTCTTGGCATACATCTTCAACAAGAAGAATAACAAGATAAAACTTAAAAACTTCACCAACTCTCGCAAAAAATGTATCAACAACATATAAAAAAACCTAAAGCTAGGATACTCCGATGCTCAATCCCATCGTTCTGATTGAAAACCAACAAGTTACGGCGTCACCTGCCAAAAATCAGTCCAATCGGACCACGAATGATCTTCTGATCGCCGAGTTGTAAAATACTGCACTATTTCCTACGAGAAGCAATTTTTCCTTTTTCTCTTTTCCGTTTTGTTATTCGTTTTTTCTGTTTTCCCTAAAACTTATGTTATATCATCTATATGGGTTAATAGACCAAATAGGCTACTAATTGGGCCTACCCACATAGGAGGGAATAACTCAACAAATCTCCCCCTCACGACTATATGGAGGGGTTCGTCATCTCGATGCTCAATCTGAAATACTCAAGTTTTCTTCTTGGCAATATCTTTGTCATCATATTGGAACCATTATCGTCTGTATGAATCTTCTAAAGTTCTAACAACTTTGCGTTAAGAACATCCCTAACCCAATGACATCTCACATCAATATATTTTGATTTGGAATGAAATGATGAATTCTTACCGAGGTGAATAACACTCTGATTTTCACAAAACAATACGTACCTCTTCTGTTTGAATCCCAACTCGTTCAAAAATTTCTTCAACCATAACAACTCCTTACTCGCTTCAGTTGCTGCAATAAACTCTACCTCTGTTGTAGAAAGTACAACACACTTTTGCAGTTTAGACTTCCATGACCCAGCCCCACCAGCAAAAGAAATCATATAACCTGAAGTAGATTTTCCGGTATGGAGATCTCCAGTTATATCTGCATTTGTGTAACTAACTAACTCTATTCTTTCATTTTCGAAACAATGTCTCAAATCGGAAGTGCCCCGAAGATATCGCAAAATTCACTTAATTGCATTCCAATGTTCTTTTTCCAAATTTGACAAATAACGGCTGACAACACCAACTGCAAATGCCAAGTTTGGCTGTGTACACACCATGACATACATTAAACTTCCTACAGATGAGGCATATGGAACACTATTTATATATTTCTTCTCTTCATCAGTTGAAGGACATTGTGTTGTGCTCAACTTAAAATGAGAAACAAGAGGAGTGCTAACCATTTTAGCCTTATCCATGTAAAATTTTTGAAGTACTTATATCGATGTTCTTCTCTTGTGATAAAAATATTTGCTTAGCATTCCTATCCCGTGTGATTCTTATGCTAAGTATCTGTTTTGCTGGACCCACTTTCATCGCAAAAGACTTGTTCACCTATTTTTTCAACAACTCAATTTGTGAAGAATTCTTGCCAACAATCAACATGTCATCAACATAAAGTAGAAGGATAATAAAATCATCATCAAAAATTTTTTGCACAAATATACAATTATCTGAAGAAGTTTTCTTGTAGCCATGTTCCCCAGAGCTGACATAAACTTCTTGTACCACTTCCCCGATGCTTGCTTTAAGCCATAATGACTTTTCTTCAATTTATACACATAATCTTATTTTCCTCTCACTTCGAAGCCCTCCGACTATTCCTGTGAGACCCCAAATTTTATGAATAAAGATTTAAATTTCTCAAATATTTTTTTTGAATATTATGGTGTGACACTCCCAAAATAGGTATACATCACCCATTCTGAGTTGTCAATACACGGTACAGAAACAACTACAACTTTATTATTACAACAGTAAAACTGTGAGTTTAAATACAGATATTGCCATCTAAACAATATCCACATACAAATAAATTCTCATCATAATTATTGATACATTATTTTGCAAAAATGGTGAGGACTACTAAACAACTCTCTAAAACCATCATTCCATACCCCGACTCGTACTCGTTACATTCTCGCCTCCTGAGAATAAAAATAGAACAAAAAGGAAAAGGGTGAGCTCAACTAGCCCAGTAAAGAATATTATGACTAAGATAATATACAACAAATTATCGTTAGTCTTCAACAGGGAAAAATTTAATAGAATACAATAGACAACAAGTTTTAAATCAATACTCGCAGTGAAAAATATTAATTCATAGAAGAGTTACGTAGAGGATGAAATCTACTAATATCTATGAATTTAACAGTCCATCGTCAATATTTTTATCTCTGTAACATCAATCAATATATATCGGAATCATATATTCATCCTCGCACTACTGCAAAAGGACATTCACCAGATTAGTCATGTTCATCTAAACACTGTTCATCTTTTGACTACTGGCCAAAGATATTCATCGAAATCATTCATCTTTGCACTATGTGCCAAAGATATTTCATAATATCATCATTTAAGGTCGAGGATGATGAAAAATATTTTTTAAAGAAACGAATCCAGTGAATCAAAATGACAAGGATTAAGGATTAAGGATTCGTACTTTGTTTTATCCATGTCCAAAAATAATCATAGTGGTGTAAAATTCAAGAATGATCAAAACATGGATACAATCAAAGCTAGTATCCACAATAGATATTTTAGACGAAAAGGGAAAATTTTTATTTTTCGATGAATAATGCCGATTATTGAATGAAGTCAGTATACGTGAATAGTGCCAGTATCGTGAATAAGTAACTCGACACCAAAAGTTCCAAATTTGATAAAAAACTTCAGATCAATATTTCAGCATAATGATATTGAAGAACTAATATCATTACAGAAAAAAAATAATATCCCTTACCTCGGAAAGACAGTACTTCTAGCTGGAATAATTTGGATATAAAGCTATAACTCGAACTTTCACCATATAGCAATACTCAAAGTATACTCAAAATACTCACAAGAATACGCTCGATAATATAGAGAGAAAACTTGATTTACTGGTGTGATTTTCAATTCTAACCTAAGACCTATTTATTTATAGGAAATTGCTTAGAACACCAAAGCGTAAAATTTAATATAATAATATATTTATAAAAATTTTCTATACGCCATCCTTTGAAATCTAAAATCAGCCACCTAGCATGTGATTAATGAGGCTCACAACATATAAAAAAAACATTTTTGTTATTTTAAACAATTAAAACTTCCAAAAATCAATTAATTGAACTCCGTAACTTCAATAATTCACAATAAATAGCCCTTTTGTCGGAAAATTCGAATCTAAGCGTGTTTTTATAGGAAATTCAATTCTCTACAACTGCGGAAGAAAGTTTTTTCAAATTCCAAAAAGAAATTGACCAAAATCCACAAAGCAGGCGATTTTATTAAGTTATAATCAAATTTCGATTCAATAAATGGGGTCCATGAGACATGTTTAACATGTTTTAAACATTTATTGCAACAAAAATACTCTTCCTCTCCTCAGATACTCATATATCCCACATTCATTTGTAAAAATATCACCATTATTATATTATTAAAATATATATATATATATATATATATATATATATTTAAATGAATTATTTTATCAGAAAAAGATAAAATTTTAATTTTCAACAATTGTCACATTAAAAATTTTCTCCATCTATATCCACATAAAATCAATATTTTCCTCATCATATGAATCAATAATTAATTATTCACAAATAATATTACAGAATCACAATATTGATAACCAGTGCGCTTCTGGGAAAGCAGGGCTTTCCAATAAGAATTTCTCCTTCATCGCCAGCGCAATTAGGTGACCAAACCTCTCCTTAGATGTAACTTTCTAGACATTGCCAATAATATTATCTAATAATATTATTCAGGATAATATGAATTATTGTTTCGATAATGAAAATACGAGCAGTAATGACAATTATTGAAACAACAAAGAATATAAAATATCAACGCAACAATTATTGAACCAATAAAATCATCGAATAAAGAATTATCTGTAACCATTATTGAGTAGTGGCTTTCACGTAAGAGTCAATAATTGGTGCAACATCGTGTGCTTCTTGCGCAACAACGCCAGACATCGTGTTTTAACCACCGGGTATTCCAACAAATGTAAAGCGGTAACAATTACGCCGTTATTTTTAAACAACTTATATTTGTCGTTTTCTTCCTCCAATCGCTTTCAAGTTATGGGGCCCACATGCATTACTTGCCATTGCATTTAATATTCCCCGACAAAGCATTTAATATTCCACGACCAAACGAATATTCCCAAACAATAATGAATATTTTATAACCACTTTCTTATTTTGAAATATTTACGTATTTTACCCATAACTATCCACATTAATCACATCAACCCTTACTATTTCAAAATAATAATTAGAGGAAATTAAATTTCATTTATTAATTATTTGGGGTCTTACAACCTCCCTCCTTATGAAATTTCGGTCCTCGAAATCGATATACGTACTGGTGTTTTCAAAAGATGAGGATACCTCGCTTTCATTTCTCTTTCCAATTCTGTGTCATTTCTTCTATAAGATGGTTCCTCCACAAGATTTTAACTTGTGGTATGACCTTCGTCGTAGGACATGCTCCTTCCTATCCAAGATCTTCGACAGTACCTCCTCATACGTTAAGTCTTCAAATTATATCTCATCCGGTTTCTAACTCAATAACGTGGTTCGGGTCTTTCACATATTTATGAAATACGAGATATGTGAAACACATTATGAACACGAGACATACTTGGAGGTAAAGCGAGTCTATAGGCTACATTTCCTACTTCGGTCAAGAATTTGAAATGGACCAATAAATCGTGGATTCGAGCTTTCTCTCTTCCCAAATCTTATAACTCCCTTCCATGGGCAACACGCAACAATACATGATCCCCTATACTAAACTCTACGCCCTTTCGATGAAGATCCGCATAACTCTTTTGTCGATCCTGCGTTGCTTGTATCGTTGTCTAATCATTTGAATCTTTTCTCGTGGTCATATCGCATCAACTCGGGGTCCCAACAATGTTGCTTCACCCACCTCGTCCCAACATATTGGAGCGACACTTTCGTCCATATAATGCTTCGAATGGGCCACACCTATACTTGCTCGATAATCTGTTATTGTAGGAGAATTCCACCAATGGTAAATACTTATCCTAACCGCCTTGAAGTCTCAGGACACAGTAGTCTTAATAAATCTTCAAGAGTTTGAATAGTCCTCTTTGATTGTCCGTCTGTTTGAGGATGGTATGCGCCAATAAATCAGAATCCGCACCCATAGCTTTTTTGCAAGCTAACCCAAAATCTTGAAGTGAATCTTGGGTCACGATCCAAATTATAGATATCTTGGCATGCCATGCAACCTCACAATCTCATTTACATATATACTAGCAAGACATTCAAGAGTATAAGTCTCCCGTATCGGCAAGAAATGTGCAGACTTGGTTAATCTATCAACAATAACCCAAATAGCATTTATGCCTTGAGAAACCGTGGGAAGACCCATAACGAAATCCATGGTAATGTGTTCCAACTTCCATTTCGGAATCTCAAGTGGTTGCAATGGTCCCTTAGGCACTTGATGCTCCGCCTTTACACTTTGACAAGTTAAACATGTTGAGATAAACTTTGCAATCTCTCTCTTCATATTGTTCCACCAAAATGTATGTCGAAGATCATGATACATTTTAGTATTTCCAAGATGGATTGCAAATGGTGTATTGTGTGCCTCCATCATAATCTTGTACTTCAAATCGAGTCGTTAGAACACAAAGTCTAGAGTGGACTCAAGTATTCTTTCTTCATCGATTCTCGCTCCTAATAAGACCTTCTTGTACTTTCTTCTTCATATGCATCACTCCGGGCCCGATTGGCTTGAGCAACCTTAACTTTTTCTATTAAAGTTGGCTCTGTCGTATACTTGACATCATCGCACTCGTTCCTCGCATATGATCTTCTACTCAACGCGTCATACTACCATTCTCTTTTCCGGGATGGTATTGAATAGTGTGGTCGTAGTCTTTCAATAGCTCGAGCCAACGCGTCTACGCCAGCATGTTAAGTTCTTTTTGAGTGAAGAAATATTTAAGGCTTTTATGGTCCGAATATATCTCTACTTTCTCCCCATAAAGATAGTGCCTCCAGGATCTTTAAGCGCGAAAATGACTGCCGCTAACTCGGATCATGAGTAGGATAATTCCTCTCATATTCTTTAAGTTGTCATGAGGCATAAAGGCTATGACTTTCCCATGTTGCATGAGAACACATCCTAACCCTTTGCTCAAGCATCGCCAGAGATAACAAATCCATCCGAACCGGAAGGTATTGTTAGAACAGTCTTAGAAATAAGTCTCCTCTTAAGCTCTTGGAAACTCTTCTCGCATTCTTCACTCCAAACGAATTTTGTATCATTCCGAGTCAACTGAGTTAACGGAGTAGCGATTCGAGAAAACCCTTTCACGAATCTCCGATAATAACCAGCTAGACCCAGAAAGCTACGTACTTCAGTCACCATCTTCGGTTGCTCCCAACTTTGTATTGCTTCTATCTTCGCCAGGTCAACAGATACTCCATGTTTTGACACCACGTGCCCAAGAAATGCTACTTCCTTAAGCCAGAACTCGCATTTCTTTAACTTGGATATAACTTATTTTCACGAAGCCTTTGGAGTACTAGCTTCAAATGGTGCTCATGATCTTCACGGCTTTTGGAATATATGAGGATGTCATCAATAAAGACAACAACGAATTTATCCAAATATTCTTTGAATACTCGATTCATCATATCCATGAAAGCCGCAGGAGCATTAGTCAATCCGAAAGACATAACTAAGAATTCATAATGCCCATACCGAGTTCTGAAGGCAGTCTTTGGAATATCCTCAGTTTTAATTTTCAGCAGATGATATCCGAACGAAGATCGATTTTTGAAAAGAATTGTGTTTTTGCTGTTGGTCAAACAAGTCATCAATACGAGGTAGAGGATACCTATTCTTGATAGTGACATGGTTCAATTTCCGATAGTCAATACAAAGTCGCATACCTCCGTCTTTCTTTCTTTTACGAATAAAGCAGAGCACCCCGAGGAGATGTACTTGGGGACGAATGAAACCAATGTCCAACAATTCCTGTAGTTGGACCTTTAACTCCTCGAAGTTCAATAGGAGCCATTCGATATGGGGTTTTAGAAATGGGCTTTGTACGTGTTCAAGGTCAATAAAGAATTCAACTTCACGCTCGAGGGTGTAACCAGAAGTTCTTCGTGAAATCGTCGGAAAGTTAATAACAACAGGAATATTATTCAATTTTGACGTGTCTTTATTCAAATCCATAACATGGGCTAAGAAAGCTTGACATCCATTTTTAATAAACGAATAGCTTTATGATTAAATATGGCGGTGATTGATTTTAATGGTTTAGTTGCTTTAATTGACAACAAGTTGTTTAGGAATATGAAAGCTAACAACCTCATTTAAAACAATCAATTTTGGCATGATCGATGAAGTTAACCAATCAATCCCTAAAATCACATCAAAAGCAAATATCTTTAAAGAGATAAGGTCACGGTAAGGTGATGGTGCCAACTTGAATCAAACAAGATTTATAAGCGGTGGATGTGATGAAAGTTTCTCTAACGGAGTTTCCACAGATAAAGTCAAAGTCTAATTTCTCCTGAGTCAAGTTTAAGCGTTGAGCACAAGTAGGAGAGATAAATGAATGGGTATCACCAGTATTCAGTAAAGTATAAACTTCACAAGAATTTATAAATAGCTTACTCGTGATTACCTCGTTTGGGTTCTCGCATTTTGACCGGTCACAACAAAACGCTCTTCCGTAAAACCGTTGACTTTGACTTTTTCGGGAATGATCTTTTGAGTCACCGTCCCCCAGATTTATAAGATATGGTCGGTGGTCGTTCTCCTCCTTGGAACCGATTCTTCGGCACCGCTGTCTTCATACGGTAGTCGTTGTTGAATCTCCTCTTTTTAAAATCTCCTCCCGACTCGCTTCTTCTATTTTCATGGCCATGATTACCACCAGAGTGGTTACCATTTTTGTCCGTCTTTTCTTTCTCCACTAGTTATTGTTGTTTTGTTGACCGCTATCACCGGTATGATCCTCGATTGTGGTACCTCGGTTGATGTATCAAGTTATCTTGCTTTCTAACAATTGAGCCCTGTTAACAACATCCGAATAGAGAAAATTTATGAGAGATGAGATATCGACGTATATCGGGTTTCAAACCCTCTCGAAACATCCGCGTCATACGTTCCTCATTCTCCACTAAATGAGGTGCAAACACGGATAACTCTGCAAACTTCGCCTCATCTTTGAGACACCGCCATGTTGTTCTCGCTCCGGTCTAATAAACTCCACTTCCTTCATATACGAACACTTTCGGGAAAGTATTTGTCATTAAATAGTTTGAAATGTCTCCAAAGATCTTTGAGTCTTGGTGGATGGAGGGTACGCTTCACGACTCCCACCAATGAATCCGCTTCACCACGGAACATAAAGGTGGCGAATGGAACTTACATTCTCTGTCGCATCCCAAGACATCGAATATCTTGGTAATTTGCTTGACCCATGTTTTCGCCATGATCGGATCGGGCTTTCCCTTAAATTCGGTGGTCCCAACTCTTTGGGCGCTTCGTTGTGATAACCCGTGAATTGCTATCATTTTCCTCCTATGTTTTGAACACGAGTCTCCTCGTCGATTTTTTGTACGAATCGCAAAAAGCTTTCTAAACATCAAGGCTGTTCATCGTCGATCGGTGGTGTTGTTCACGGGAGGAACATTACCGACTGTTCAGACGTTCTCCGCGTTGGTGAGTACAAGCGTCTCCACAGCCTCATTTCCATTGTTAACATTCTCATCGACATTCTCAAATCTTGTTATAAAACAAGGGTTAATTAAGAAAATCAATATATCACATAATATCCCTATATATTGACCAACTATCAAATAAGCTTAGGTAGGACACACTAATGAATGATTTACTCGTCTCTCCCTCCTAGTTCTATTCCCCGATCTCCGCTGCAGATCATATCCCTAAGCTCGATACCAACCATGACACCCCCAAAATAGGTATACATCACCCATTACGAGTTGTCAATACACTGCAGTAAACAACTACAACTTTATTATTACAACAGTAAAATTGTGAGTTTAAATACAGATATTGTCATCTAAACAATATCCACATACAAATAAATCCTCATCATAATTATTGATACATTATTTCAATTTCAATTTTCAATTTTCAACAATTGAAAATTTCATCTAAACATTATCCACATACGAATAAAATTTCAATTTTCAACAATTGTCACATTAAAAATTTTCTCCATCTATATCCACATAAAATCAATATTTTCCTCATCATATGAATCAATAATTAATTATTCACAAATAATATTACAGAATCACAATATTGACAACCAAACGCAGTTCAGGAAAGAGGGCTTTTCAATAAGAATTTCTCCTCATCTGGCGGCGCAATTAGGTGACCAAACATCTCCTTAGACAGAACTTTCTAGACATTGCCAATAATGTTATCTAATAATATTATTCAGATAATATGAATTATTGCTTCGATAATAAAAAATACTGTGTAATGACAATTATTGAAACAACAGCAATATAAAATATCAACACAACAATTATTGAACCAATAAAATATCGAAGCGATTAATTATCGTAACCATTATTGAGTAGTGCCTTCTTACGTAAAAGAGTCAATAATTGGTGCAATACGTATCTTCAGAATAACGCAGACATTATTATTTGTGTTTTAACCACGGGTATTCCAGCGATGTAAAGCGGTAACAATTACGCCATTATTTTTAAACAACTTATATTTGTCGTTTTCTTCCTCCAATCGCTTTCCATTATGGGGCCCATACGCGGCATCGCTTGGCCGTTGCATACGAATATTCCCGAAAAGATTTGAATATTCCACCAAAACGAATATTTCCAAACAATAATGAATATTTTATAACCACTTGCTTATTTTGAAATATTTGCGTATTTTACCCATAACTATCCACATTAATCACATCAACCCTTACTATTTCAAAATAATAATTAGAGGAAATTAAATTTCATTTATTAATTATTTGGGGTCTTACATATGGTGTGAATTTAATATAATGTTATAGTTGTGGGTAATATTTATAAATTTTGCAAAGTAAGCAAGTTGTTATATATTATTCGATTGGTCGGGGAATATTCGTTTTAACAGGGAATATCTGTACGACGACACAATCATCGGTGGACCCCACAACGGAAGTATTGTCGTAGTAAGAAAAGGACATAATTATCTTTTTATAAAAATAACGGCGAAAGTGTTGCCGTTAAAACTGTTAAACTATCCCATTAGTAAAAGTACTGATGAATACGCGATGGTTGTATAGTAAGACACACCAGATTGATTATCGATGCTTACGTAAGAAGTCACTCGATTATACTCAATTATTGCTACGACAAGAATTACTTTGATCATATCTCTCATATTATTGATTAAATTATTGTCACAAGATCATCCGTATAATATGTTATATTATTAAATCAATAATTGAAACGACAAAGTTATTCATATTATTATTTGCAAAATTTGACAATGTCAGAAGTTACATCGAGGAGAGGTTAGATAATCTAATCATGCGCTGATGAGAGAGAAATCCTTATCGGAAAGCCCCCCTTTCCCAGGAACGATTCGTTGTTAAATATTGTGAGTTATAATATTAATGATGAATAAGTTCGTGTTGATTAAAGATGAAATTGATAGTTCCATTGTGTGAGAATTATTAGTGTTAGTGGAACTCGATATTTATTTCGATAATAATTGATGTCTGGAGGTTATATTGACCTAATCAGTAATTAACTTAGGATAAATGAGCAATTATTTGCTATTATTTCACATGCTTATAACTATGTGTTCACATGTGTGTACTATTGATTCACATTCATTTACTATTAGGGGAAATGGTGCAAGATTGATAATACTTGTATGACTAAATTAAAAATGGAGGTATAGTTGAAGGTACTATATTATAATTAATTTTTTCACATGTTTAGAACTATTGAGTCACATGATTTACTGTTGATTCACATGATTTACTATTAGGGGAGGTGGTGCAAGTTTGATAATACTTGGATGAGTAAATTAAAAATGAAGGAAAAGATGAAGGTATTATACTGTAATATTTCAAGCCACAAAATGTGCAATTATTGAAACTATATTTTCCTATAAATAGAAATTCATTCTTCCTTCATTTCTCACTAATTCACTAAAGCTATAGAGCAATTATTATAGAGAGAAATTATAGAGAGAAAAAAGAAGAGAAGTCCTGCTACCTCACTTTATTCCGAGATCCAATTTTTTCTAAGGTAAGGGGTATTATTCTTTCGTATTCATGAAGAGAGTTATTTTCTTTCAATACTCGTAAGGGTTGTTATTCCATTCTTTATTATTATGTTGGAATAACTTTGTCATATCACAACCGCATACATGGTGAAATTCTTACGTTATTCTATTATTTATTATTCGTTAGAATAATATATCTACAATCTTGATCTATCGCATTCACCGGTGAATTCTATTATTATTCCATTCTTTATTATTCCGTTGGAATATCCATCTGCATCTTGATTACGCATATGAATTCGGTTCCATTCTTTATTATTACATTGGAATATCCACATGCATGCGGATTACGCGTGACTCAGTTTCATTTTTTATTATTCTATTGGGAATAACTCATTCATGCTTTTTCTATCGCATGCATGGTGAATTCTTACGTTATTCCATTCTTTATTATTCATTGGAATAACATGTCTATGTGAATTCTGCGACATGGTGAATGATCCTTTCGTATTCATTCTTTATTAAATTGTGGAAATGATCATCTACGCGTGGATTACTGCGTGGCGGGTGAAAATCCATTTAGATTTCAGATATTCTATTATACTTGTATGAGATATCATTTCTTTTGTACTTGTCATGGAATATCATTTTCTTTGGTATTTTTTACTTAATTACTATTCACGATTCTTATTCACCCTTGATTCTTATTCACTGTGTATTATTCACTTTCGGGTATTCGGTACTTTTTCGTCGTGAAGTATTATTCACGAAGTTCTTATTCACAAGTTACTATTCACCCAATTACTATTCACTCTAGTATCATTCACTCTAGTATTCGGGACACTTTTTGTGTCTGGGTACTATTCACTTGGATACTATTCCTCAAGTCTTATTCACGGGATACTATTCACTCAAAAAATATATTTCTTTTCTCGTCAAATTATTTTTGGTACATGAATATTATTCTTGAATTTTACTCTACAAAGCAAAGATCATGTTGACAATTTGGACGTTATTGATTTCTGGATAAATTAAATTATAAATCTTTAAAATTTATCCTTTAACTTGTTTTATTGAATTATTATGTCATTGTCATCATCCCCATGCTTATATTGTGATGAAAGTCATCTTTGGCTTACGTGCATAGATGGACTTGGTATGATTATGACTAGGGATTATTCGGTATAATCATGACCGTAATGTAACGAATGATGTGGTAAAAGTCCTCATTGGCCTGTAGTTCATTGATGGATAGTTGTTGGTATGATTATGACCAGGGATTATTCGGTATAATCATGACCATTGATGATTACATGAATATCCTTGGTGGGGTGGTGCGGGGATGATTCGATTTTATTTATTAAGTTGAGTCTCAAAGAATAAAGTTGATGAAAAACTTTTTAAATCATAGAAGATAGTAGATTTTACGCCTACTCTTGACTCTTCTAATGGATTGCTTATTCATTGCAGTTGTTGATCTAAAACTTGTTGTCTATTGTATTCTATCAGTTGTTATACTGTTGAATGCTAAGGATAATTTATTCTGCATTATCTTAATCATAATATTTTTTACTAGGCTAGTTGAGCTCACCCTTTCTTTCATTGTTCTCTTCAGGAAATGAGAATATAGCTGGGACGAGTCAGGGAATGGAGTGATGGTCTAGGATAAATGGCTTTAATAGTCCTCTACGGAATAATGTGATAATAATTATAATGAGGACACCATTGAGTGTAGATATTGTCTAGATTACAATATTCTTGTTTAAACTCTCAGCTATGTTTTGTCGTATTTTACACGACTGTTGTATAATTAAGTTGTATTTGAATTTATGTACCATGTATCTGGCGACTCAAGATGGATGATGTATACCTGTTTTGGGGGCATCACAATTCCACATAAATCTATTCCTTTAAATTACTGTGTAGGAAAACGGTCATCACATCTATTTACTCAACCTCTAAATCAAGTGTAGCGGCTAAGCCAAGTATCACTCGAACGGATGTTATTTTCACAACTGGAGCAAAAATCTCATCGAAGTCAACACCTTTTTTCTGTGTAAATCCCTTCACAACCAGTCTAGCCTTGTGCTGTGGGTATGCGGTGTCTTCTTCTTGCTTTACCCTATAAACCCACCGATTCTTCAAGGCCCTTTTACCCTTAGGCAGTTTCACTAACTCAAATGTATGATTTTCATGCAATGAATGCAACTTATCTTGCATGGTATCAACCTACTTCTCTTTATGTTCATCATCCATAGCTTTCTCATAACTTTCTGATTCTCATGTATCTGTCAAAAATATATAATCATTAGAAGAATAACGTGTAAAAATTTTTCGATCTTGAGTAGACCTCCGAACATTAATATGCATGTGGGTTTTCCAACAAGTGTGGCGACTAGGGAGCATCATCATGTATATCTTCTTGTATAGGATCATTTGCCTCATTTAAATCCACGTTCTCATCCTGAATTTCTTCCGACTTAGAAAATTCGGATGTCAAAGGAACTGGATCTAAGTCAATTAAATCATCAAGGTTGCTCGGTACCATCTTCTCGAACATGTCAATATGTTCTATAGTCTTCTTTTCAATGAAAATTACATCTCGAATTCAAACTATTTTCTTCTGAACCGGGTCATACAATTTGTAATCAAATTTGTCTTGACCATACCCAATGAATACACATTGTCGAGTTTTTGCATCAACCTTTGATATGTCATCTTTAGGAATATGCACAAATGTTTTACATCCAAAGACGCACATAGAATCATAAGAAACAACTTTACATGTCCAAACTTTGTTCGGTACATCGAACTCCAATGGTACACACGGTGTCAAATTTAATAAGTACGCGGTTGTACTTAATGTTTCACCCCAAAAAGAACTCGATAATTTTTCTTGTGAAAGCAAACTTCTAACTCTTTTAGCTAAGGTCCTGTTCATCTCTCTGCCAAACCGTTTAACTGAAGAGCCTTAGGAGGTGTCTTTTGATGCTAGATACCTTGCTCTTTGCAATACTCGTCAAAGGGCCTATGTACTCACCTCCATTATTTGTTCGAATACACTTAAGCTTTTTACCCATTTGTCTTTCAACTGATGCCTAAAATTTTTTAAATACATCAAGTACTTGATTTTTGGTCTTCAAAGTGTATACCCATATCTTCCTCGAATGATCATCAATAAATGTCACAAAGTAAAGAGAACCACCAAGTGTTTTTACCTTCATACCACATACATCGGAGTGTACCAAAACAAGTATATCTTGCTTTCGTGATGAAGAACTCGTGAATGAAACTCTGTTATACTTTCCAGCCAAGCAATCGATCAATGCATTTTTCTAACTGTGTATGTTTCAACCCAGATAGACTGTTATTCTTGGCCAATAGCTTTAATCCCTTTTCATTTATGTGACCAAGTCTTTTATGCCACATCTTTGCTTGACTATCATTCTCCATTGCATTTACAATGTTTGTAG
Organism: Panax ginseng; assembly: GCA_020205605.1. Classification (NCBI taxonomy): domain Eukaryota; kingdom Viridiplantae; phylum Streptophyta; class Magnoliopsida; order Apiales; family Araliaceae; genus Panax; species Panax ginseng. The sequence goes on along the minus strand of CM035144.1, from coordinate 116,733,979 downwards.
GAGCTTTGGCTGCAACGTGTACTCAAAAATCTCAAAGACATTGCAAAATCCATCATTATCAAGTTTACTAGCAGAAATCATATTCAACCGAATATTAGGAACATGCTTAACATTTTTTAGAACTAACCTTGTATCGTTATTAGTCTTCAAACACACGTCCCTAATGTCCACAACTTTCGACACTATCATTACCTATATTTACAACCCCGTAGTCACCAGATGCATATGATGTAAAAAAGTCCTTCAGCGAAGTAGCATGAACTGATGCACCACTATCAATGACCCAACTCATCTCATGAGTAGCAAAATTAAGAACATTTTCATCATACATAATGAGAAAATCATTAGAAACAGTAGCAACTCGATTATCATCATTCCTTTTTTCTTTACCATTTTCGATATTGTTTTCTCTCTTGAACTGACGAATTTTTTTTTCGATATACCCCTTCTCATGACAATGAAAACATTCTACATTTGCAAATTTGTTGGACTTGCTTCTGATTTTGCCTCTATTCATCGGATGTCTGTTTTTGCTCTTTCCCTTTCTCTTGGTAACTAGCACATCAAATTGTGAAGAGATACCTCGTGACTTTCTTCGAACCCCTTCATTCAGAATATTGTTTTTGGCCAAATCCATAATAATTTTACCATCTGGAGCAGAGTTAGACAACGACGTTTGAAATGTCTCCCACGAATCCGACAATGTACCAAGAAGCCATAATCCCTGTATCTCATTATCAAACTTGATACCCATTGCAGCTAACTGATTAATAATTCCCTGAAAGGAATTTAAATGATCTTCAAAGTCATCATCTCTTTAATCAGAAATAATTTATTATTCCCCGTCTTTCGTGCATACAATTGTTCGATCTTACTCCACAAACTACGTCCATGAGTCTTTCCACTAATATGATTCAAAATATTATCATCAACCCATTGTTTAATGTAACCACACACTTGACGATGCATAATTTTTCACTCGTCATCGGTCTTTTTCTCAGGCTTCACATCAGAAAACACAAGCAAATAATAATCCTTCACATAAAAGAGATCCTCCATTTTCCCTTTTCAAATGTGATAATTTGAACCATTCAAAGTCACCATCGTTTACCACTCTCTTGGAACTCAAAAGATGGGGGTAACCATTGGACCAAGACCCTTTGGTTCAAGACAAACAATTCAATAACAACCACATCTTTGATATCACTTGTTGGGAGAAAAACAAACCAAACAACACTAACAGCATAACGAGACAATATAATTCTCCCCTCTTGTGTAAACCCAATAAGAAAAATAATCCAAACAGTTAATAATTGAGAACAAGCACACACAAGAACATAATCAAATTTTTACGTGAAAAACCCCCTCAATGTGAGGAGTAAAAACCACGAGACCGTAGTCCACCAAATCTTCTACTATCAATAATAACGGGCAATACAACGTTCTCTCTAGCAATAACTAGAGGCATAAACCAGCAACAACCATCAATAATAACATATCCTTGGCATACATTTTCAACCAAAGAAATAACAAGAGAAAACTTAAAAACTCCACCAACTCTCGCAAAAAATATATCAACAGCGAACAAAAAAACTTGATGCTAGGAGACTCCGATGCTCAATCCCACCGTTCAAATTGAAGACCAACAAATTATGGTATCACCCACCAAAAATCAGCTCAATCGGACCACGAATGACCTTCCAACACTATTTCTTACAGAAATCAATTTTTCCTTCTTTTTTTTTTTCCGTTTTATTACTCATTTTTTCTATTTTTTCTAAAATATATTTTATATCATCCATATGAATTAATAGACTAGGGGCTAGTAATTGAGCCTAACCTCATAGGAGGAATAACCCAACAGGAGGGTCTTTGAAGAAGTCACAAATTAAAAATAAATAATAGTAGTGTATTAAATTTATGCTGACTTACAAAAGCAAACTAATCCACCATTCCGGCTACCCTACAACACTAATATATTACTAATACAATTTTGCCAATCATGCTTAACTGAATCATATGTGCTATGAAACAAATAATTATTAAACACATAAATATGACCTCAAATAGAGTCGTAACAATTTTAAAAATTGATTAATTATCACCAAACTTTTGCCAGCTACTTCCTTCTACTACTCTTAAGTAGGAAAAACATATTCATTTTGAAGAAAAACATGAAAAATGAATGACAAACAAGTAAATAATTATTTTTTTAGCCATAATCCTACTTGACTCGCTTCATGAATCATGCCCCCACATACTTGGCCTCGTAAGCCTGACAATACCACAAGAGAATCAGGTCTGGTCTGGTCTAGACTTCTAGTACCCAGAAAAGAAAATTGAACTGAAAAAACCAAGAAAAATTGTAGTGTAATATATAATACAGGGTGATATAACTAATTACAAAAGACGCAAGCAATGTTAGCACAATTCAAGCAGTTGTTTGAAAGTAATTTCCACATTTGAGAGATACCTACAAGTAATTTTTCCCCCCCTGAATGTAATGTAGGCTGCTCGAAACAATCCCAGAGCTGAAGATTTTATGTAAACAAGCCTAGGTAACTGACGGAGTTGTTTCCATGGGGGACGGAGGTGTTTCTCTTTGGAGCTCCTTTATAACAGCAGCCAGTGCCTCAGGATTCAGGCCCAGATCACAAAGGGCAATTAGGACAGAGAGCGTGTGACGATCCAGGCCTGTGTCAAGAATGTTGGACATGACAAATGCCAGGTCAAGAGACTCCCTAGCAGTACGTGCAGCCTCTGGATCCATACAAAGTTTTTGAAACACACGTCTTTCTTTCTGGGGAGAGTATTTCAATCAACTAACCTTCAAGACAATCTTAAAAACTAAAAAACGTGATCTTGTTTCTTTTCTTGAGTATATAATTTCCTAACTATTGTTATCAAGAATTTATATGAATTAGATAACCAACAACATGGAACAATAAGGTCAAATGTTCGCTACATGAAGAGTGAGTTCAGTGCATACTAACTAAATGCAATTGATCAATTTTTTACGAGATTATACAAAAATCTGGACATAAAATGGATATTACATTCGTTGAAATGCATGGACTAAGTCTTGTAAAGAGTCTAAAGACAAACAAAAATCTCATGGTAGAAAAGGTAATAAGGGACAGCAATTATGATTCATGTACAATCACAAGAGATTCTTACAAACAGCCATCACGTTGTAACTAGAAAAGCATGTTATTTCACCCTTTGAAGTTTGCTTGTATTGGAAGGTTATAAGAATAATAAAGAAGCTGACAGAAAAAATGACAACCAAAGAGAGTCAATTTGTCTGCAATTTAATACTATGTATTGCTGGAAAAGTTGTTAACTCTCATAAAGTTCTTTGTACCCACCTTGTTGAATTTTTTTAAAATATTAAATGCTAACTCACAGTACTGTAAAAAGCTAGGTATGACTGAAGTACAGATTCTGTAGATGATGAAATGAGCAAGGAAATGGAACTATTCACAAAACCTGAACTGTAAACGAAAATTTCTTAATCATCTGATTCATTTATTTCCTATAATATAGAAATATATCAATCTGTCATTTTTTAATTGTGTCCCCAATACTTCCAAACCATTTCACTCTCAAATCTCTCATTGATAGACTCCACGGCACGCTTGCGTGAGGTGGTCGTCGTCCGGATCGTTTGTAGCACAGTTGTTGGGTGAATTGCTTGCAACACCTTAACCCCTCGTCTATACTTTAGACGGAAATCTTCGTACAATTGCTAGCGTTTGGAATCTGCGTTGAATGGACACCAACGACACCTTGACCCCTTACTTATATGGAAACGGTAATCCTTGTACAATCAACGATTGATACGGTAGAATATGCCACACACAACTATGAATTGTTGTATGATAAGTCAAATTGAATCTCAAAGAAACAACTAAGAAAATACTCTTTTCTTAGGAATTCTTCAAAGAACCAAAAGTAGAGAATAACCTCACAAATTTATTGAATAATGAATAATGTGTTTGGTTACATCAACTTAGACCTCTATTTATACTACTCAAAACAATCCAAATCTTAATAGGAATTTATAAACTATAACCCTAATAGAAGTCAATTTGGAAAAGAATTCTAATTAAAAAAAGAAATCATAATTACAATAGAATTATAAAAATCTAAAAATCCTTGCTGAATATGTAATTCGTGAGCTTAGTAAGAGCATAATTGGGCTTGTATTAAATTGACCCAAATTTGTGTCATCCATCCTCTTTGGGTTTTTGTGTTGTGTTAGCCATTCAAACATTTTGGATCAATCCATTGAGATCTTGTTTGAACCTTTTAATTCTAGCCTTGCGTGATCCCCACGTCCCTTTAGTCTTGTTTGAGTCCACGTATGCCATGTCCTCATCACTCCTTTGCTTTCGTACGTATACCAATTGATATTATCCTAGAAAACCAGTTTCAACACAGGCTGGCATATAGATAGGAGGACACAACAAGCCCTCTCGACTGTTGCAGAGAGGATCTATACTGGGATCACAGAAGATCAAGTTGTCAGAGAGGGAAAATCTGAATTAAAATAAGAATCTTCTCTCACACCTTATTTGTTCAAAGAACTTCTTAGTCACTTTGAGATTATGGCAGTGCCAATGTAGACTAACACTCGTGGACCCAAACAATCTGGCACCTAGGATCTTGAACATGGTGAAAATGCAAAAGCACACATACTCACATGCACACACTATTTTACGTATCCAAGCCCAATCCCAATCCCAATCCCCTCAACATAACTCACCAGGGTCTGAAGATTAGCACCAAATCCAATCAATCTAACCTTATTTCTCAATTTGTGCAGTATAGACGATTGTATCATAAGAAGAACAGGCAAGTCACCCTTGATGTTTTCCAACAAGGAATAAGAGCATTTCGGGTTTAAGAAAAACATGAAACAGCAAAGCAGGTTTTGTAATCAAAACACAAGATGCTGATGCATGTATACTATGATCAATAAAGAAAAAATAAAGTTAAGCATAGAAGGATAATAGGGATCTTTAACATTTTTCTTGCAGTATGTTGAAGAAGATGGTCCCAGAAAGGCCACATTCACCGTGATGGACTTCTAAAGTAGTAGAATTGTCACCACAACCAATGATATATATTGTTTGTTCTTCTTTACCAATAAAAAAAAAGTGGCTGATAAATGTTGAATAACTCAAATATCTAGATTCAATGGCCAACAGTCATCAACTCATCATTTTCGATACAGTCAATCTGCATCTCTAAGATACCAAAAGAGACTTTGGAGTTTGGACAAATTTGAAAACCCGAGCACATGCTCTGTAAAAGTGACAGTACACATCATTTTTACTAGGTAAAACTCCAGCATGCCGTCCAACTTGAATGAAACCCATTGACAGTGGTGATTATATGATCTGTAAACTCTGAGCAAGTTTTGCAATTTTAAGCCCTATTATGAATATTAATTAGGTTATGTTTCAGGGATAAGCTTTAAATGAAAAACCATAATATACAACCGTAATTGTAATATAGTACAAGCCCCCCAGAACCGTGATTCCACAGGAACAAAATGAAAAAAACTAGTTTCTTTATCTAAATCAACTAGTTATTTGAATGCTCTGAAAGTTATTGACACTTGATTTTATTAGGTATTACAATTTGGTACGACCTGGATCTTCGTCTTGCCATTTCACTGTACAGAACATCATTGAGCTACATTTGTAGAAGACCTCTAACAATTAGAAATAATCATGTAATGAAGTGAAATTATACACTTAAATTAAGAAGTAAAGTTTTTTTTTCCCTTCTTGTTGAAATCATGTATATATTTGTACATATAAACGCAGGATTTAGGATGTATTGATAAGTTCAAATAGATGTATAAATGTGGTATACGTATATCAATATGAACCAGAGAGATACTAACCTGAGGTGGTTAGGGCTTTGAATCGCCGGAACTTACTACGACCTTAGTCTGATCTGAGAGGGTAGCCGGGGGTCATAGTTAATAGTTATGAATTGGGCTGGGCTATCATTGTATCCATGACCAACCCAAATAGATTAATGGGTTCCGTGCTTTGATCCACTAAAATTAGATGGGTAATTCCGGTCAAATTCTGCCGAGAAAATTGAAAAGACATACCTCATAAATTAATGGAGACTTTCTTATATATGTATTGGAATTGATGAAATGAAGGACCCTCTTTCAAAAGTCATGAAAAGAATTTAATTATATATTTATAATTATTTTTTTTTAGCATTAATACAGTATCGACACGTATGTCGGGAGGTTATATCTCTTACTTACCAACTTAGCATCAAGTTAATTCATGATAATCGAATATTTTTTTATAGGTTTTTTATTTAACCCAGGTGAAGTTTGATTCTTATCAATCACTTATGAGTCTGTTTTTCCTTTTCGTCTGAGATTTGTTAGTTTTCCTCTATGTTAGCCTGCTAGGTTAGTAATTAGATGTAATTTCCTCAATGAATTTATAATAATACTTGTGAGTGAGAAAGTAAATATTTCAATTATCAAATTCATTATACTTGTATTTTTATAAAAATAATAAATAAAAAGAAGGTTCATAATTTTGATTTTCTAGTTAGACATTCGAGTCTTGCTTTACAGGTTGATTTATTTTATTCAGACTGACTATGTTTTTGCTTAAAAAAGCCGTTAGCCTGTAGGTTGGCAACTGTGGTTACTTTGCACCATGACTTTATTTAGTTAGCCGGAAGGGAAGGAAATGAAGAACAAATACAATGTGAGAAGAACAAAATGTCCATGCATTCAGACGGCCAGGATGATTTTGAATCACAGCCAATGAGAAGGGGGTTAGGGCACTCCTGAACCAATTGCCCTCTGAACCAGGTCGCAGCCAGGCCAGACTTGGGCATGGATTCACCCCTCTCAATTACTATATTTTGCAGCAAATGACTCCAACAATGCGAGAACAAAATGTACATGCATCAGAAGCATAACACACAGTACAAGTCACACTAGTATTAGAAATTTGACTCTCAGCAAACCCAAAATTTTATATTTTTACCTTTCAAAAGTGTAGTTCTTGTCCCGCCTAGAGATTTTTAGAACACTATCAATAACTCAAGGCATTGCATATTTGAAGTGCAAATCAACAGAACGACAAACAAATGCATCTTGTCAAATTGCATACAACAAAAAATAAAATCACATTGAGACATGTCCCCCAATTTCATGACAAATGGAGCTCAGGTAATAATATTTTAGAATAAAGAGCCTAGCTTTATTTATGAAAATCATCTCCAACAGATAAAATACATACAGTTGTCATCTAATTTCAGAGCATTTTTAGATAAAGAAACTGTCTTACTGCTGGAACATTCTCTAACATTCATTATATATAGCTTTAACCTAAAACCGGTCCTTGATTAAGCGGAAGCAAACATCCATGGAGGATAAAAAGTATCAAATTAGTCATGCAGAGTTCCCAGTATGTCATCATCTCGAAACAGATGGTACCTGAGAAAAGCACATTTTGTAAGCATACATCATATAACATAGAGATAACTAAAGACAAAAAATTACCAACAACAATGGAGAACTAATCACAAAGTAAATGATAATTAAAGATAACAAATTACCAACAACAATGGAGAATTACACACAAAGCAAATGAAGTGGTGCTTGACCCGAAATCATTTTTCTGTGTTTTCAAATTGATACAGCTTGCTGGGTATATTTGGATTATTTGGAAGTCAAAATGTGTGACTTGGACAAAGATACGTGATATGCTCAAAGACAAGGCCACAAAGTAGTTGTTATACAAGGACAATTAAACAGCGTAGGAATAGGCTAATGTCCATTCATTTGGGAATTAGTTAGCTACCACCACACCTCTTTCTCTCTCTCTACCATACTATCTCTAATCTATACATTGCATATAGGTGTGGTGTAATGGTGAAACCCTCATATGGAACTCGTAAAATCCAGAAATTGCCCTGCCAACCAACAGTCCTTTTTCAGCAGTTTGCAGGATACATGACAGTTGTTGAAAAGAAACAAAGAGCTCTGTTTTAATTCTTTGTTGAAGCAGGAAAAGAAACAGTTTCAAAGCTTTTTGTTTTTGGTTTAATGGAGGTACCATTAAACAACAAAATCTCATTTTTAGTTGATAAAAAACCCGTAATTCTTTTAGTTTGTTTTAAGAATCAACCCATCTTTAGCATAGCAATTGCTTTGTATTTTTAAGGGGGTGGTTGATTCTTGCTAGTGAGTTTTTGGTGGGAGAAGGGGGAGGGGGGCGAAGAGCACAACACATCATCACAAACTTGAAGAAAACACATTATATGACAGGAAAATAGGCTTCAACAAAAATGTTCTTACTCTTTGTCACCAAGCTTTACTTCAGTTCCTCCATATTCAGGTAACAGAACAGTGTCTCCCTCCTTCACACTAACAGGAATCAGCTTTCCCTCCCTATCATGGTGCCCAGGACCCACAGCAACAACTTTTCCCGTGTTCAACTGAAACATCAAAACCAAAGAAATAGAAAAAATGCAAAGAAAACTTAATAATTTATCTATAAAGTAATTTATTCCAATGAAAGTAAGAACTCCCCCAACACACAAATAAAATAAAATAAAATAATAAAATTGGAAACAAAGAATTAAAAACTCAAAATACTTATATATTTTGCTTTGTTTCCAAAATTTTCCCCAAAACATGACCCATTTAATTTTTACACGCCCTTTTAGACAAGAAAAATCAAAGAAAAACAAGCTGAAATCAAAAAGAAATCAGGCAAACACATTAAAATAACAAAGAAAAAACTCCATTTACATTATGGTTGACTAATATTCAGGAGAAAACATACGGAAACATTAATACAACTCAAAAACCCAAATCAATAATTTTAAATTAAACCATTCATATATCACCGATACCAAAAATGCTTAGACATGACATCCTATTGACAAATACAGATAGACCCTTACTCATTGCATTCTTAATTAAAGTCTTCTCATCAAACCATGAAGATGCACATCATATTAGGCATTTCTTAAGCAATAAATGCAACTATTTAAAGAAAATTCACAAAAGAAAAGGGAAAAAGAAGATCAGCAGTATCTATATAAAAGGAGAAAAAGATTGATGGTGGTTTCAAGAAATGTAACCTTAGCGGTCTTCTCTGGGAGTAAAATTCCCGCAGTGGTCTTGGATGGAGCAATTATCTTCTCAACCAAAACCCGATCCAGAAGTGGAATCAGACGTTTAGCCATTTTACCACTAGAACCAAAACAGCAGCAGAGATTTGTAGAAAAACTTTCTTCCCTACTGCAGTCTATTCGGGTTTAGGCATAAATGTTGATAGGGTTTAAGAAGGGCTTTACGCGAATACGTCATGTTAAAATTACTTAATTGCCCATACTGAAAACTATTTCAACCCGATCTTGGCTAACACTGTCAAACAGGGAGCAGATGTGTATTGGTTGGTTTGACTCATGGCCTTTAAATAAGGAAATTATCAAATTGACAAAGAAATTATTATTTTTATATTAAAAATGTCGCTATAAATCATATAGCGATAATTTTTATCATTATTGATAACGCCAGGATCTTTCTCCACGTCCCCAATCACTAAAAGACGTCCCGATCCTGCGTGATAAGAAACACAACAAACACCACAAATCGGTAGGACGGACCGCCAGAGATAGCTTTCGCGTGAGAGTAAGTATATACATTCACGAGGTTAACTCAAGAGGATGATAAAATCTAGTGTGATGAGATAGATTATTTATTATCGGTTGTGTGAATGTATATATATCAAAAGCGTACCTCCTGTGAAGACTTACTCGCCAAGAAATAATATCTTTGCTGGATTTATGTACCACCTACTACCATCCGACATATCCACGATCCGATGGGTTCTGGCTGACTACATGGAACTTATCCACTGCTTTTGGCTATCATTCACACCGGCTCGGGCTATAATCTCATCCACATTAATGCATGGCGAGATATCTCGGTAACCAATTGTCATACTATATCATCATTACAAGTCAAAGATGTAGATATTTAAATATCGATGGGTCGACCCAACGATTTGATGCGATATTAGAAGGACTTAACAAAATAATAAAATGACTAGGCCCGATAATGTCAACACCCAATAGTGAAGACCCAATGGACTAGCGAATAAGTAGGCCCAATCCATTCGGCCTAAAGGGAGAAATATCATGACCCAACATTGCCCCCTAATTTTTTTATTAAACAGGAGGTTCAATAGGAAACTATAAATGGCATCGGTTCAGGACAAAAGGAATTATAATAAGACCAATAAAGGACCAAAATACGGTTTACCAAAGCCCATCTGGTGAACATCAAATAGCAGCATAAATTAAGATCGAAAGTCCAATTGAAGAACCTGCTCCAACAACAAATATTTCACCGCCTCCCGAACGACTCAGACCTTCGCCACATAAACCATTTTCTTATGAATCTAGGCCTGAAGCTGTGGCGACACCGATGATCATCGGTTCGGCAATAATTCCATCATGGAACTGATGGGTGAAGGAGTGAAATACCAGACTAAAGGAAGTTGAGATTCGACCCTCAATCTGAACTGATCGATTAATATTAGTCATCTGCAAGTAAACACTGTCTCCGGGTACCTCCGTCTCAAATATAAAGAAGCCGAAGAGAATGCCAAAGAGAATGCCAAAGAGATAACGCCATCCGGAAGTGTGTGTTGGCAAAAGAAAGAAACAATCTTGATATTGCTCTCTTCAACAATGAATGCCTTTGGAAGGATATTGACAAGATCAAAGAAAGAAGCTGAAAAACGACCGAGGCCACTCATCGGGTCATCAACCGATACAAATGTCGATCTGTCGAGCTAAAGGATCAAAGCATCGGCACATCGCCGGAAGCACGAAGAAGAGCTCAAAGAGCTTCAGCCCATAAAATTTGAGTCCGCCATTTGATCAAGACCTTATATCTGAAATCCAAGTAGCATCTGAGAAAATCCATGAAATTTGGACGATGAGATCGACTATATGTACGAAAGGATATAAAATCTGCCAAGTAAAAGCAAGAAAAGCTCGGGCAAGGTAGATCCATCTCTTCAGACTCTTTAGATGGTGACGATGATGAGGAAGAAGTTCGAAGATGACCTCTCCTTATCTCTAGTTGTAGAATTTTTTATCGTTACCGAAGTGTGAGATCGGTCATATGTGAAATGAATTCGGCTGATCCTCCTTGTACCATCAAGATCTTGCTTACCACTCGGGGTAGAACAAGTATATAAGGACCAAGATATAAGGATCAAGATATAAGGACCTTTGTCTACCACTCGGGGTCTGACAAAATCTTAGAATGACACTTGCCTACCACGAAGGGCATGACAAAGTTAAAAGATGACATTCACTTACTTACACGAAAGGCCGACGAAGTCAAAAGGATCACCTTGCCAAGAATTTACCATCGAATGGTCGTGAGTCCTCCCAAACCTCTATCAAAACCAAAAAGATGACATTCGCCTTACCACGAAGGGCTGGCCGAAGTCTAAGTGGCGACAATTGCCTACCCGAAGACTGACAATGCCAAAGTGACGACAATTGCCTACCCGAAGGAACTGACAATGCCAAAGTGACCACTGCAGAAGAGAGGCTACCATCGAATGGTCGTGAGTCCTCCCGAACCTCCCTAACTCCGAGGTGGCATTTCTTTGTGCTGTCGAATATGGATGAGCTATGAAGTCCTCATGAATGTTTTAAACTTGATCCTATGAGCCGACGTCATTAACTGATCCCTAGGCAATGGACCCGAGACGACTACCCCCTGACAACAAAAGGTATAGGAGATAAAATCGAATATAGCCTTTTGGTGGTGATAATGAGGGATCAAACCATTTAGTGACACAAATATCCACGTGAACCCTAGAATAACATCTGCGGTTTTGGTGGCACCCAAAATTCCTCGAGTAGTAGGAGATGGGTCCAAAGTAGAATACAGAAGTCTTTTCGTGCTGAATCCCCATTCTTTCAAGAATATCATTTGCAGAAGTGCTTTGTAGGTCAACAACTTGGCCAAATAATTGTCACGAATATCTTTGTGAACTTCAGAAGAACACACCTGCTTGGATGGAACACCACATGTTTAAGTAATGATGATGAAAAAGGTCCTTCGATAAAGATTCTCATCAATGAGAACAAAATTGACACTCTTGTACTTGGTCTTCTTTGCACAAAGATCGATCCAAGAAAGAAAGACGCCATCGCCATCAAAGTTATAAGCATCTGTAGTGGCTACCGATAATGCCGTGACGGTGGAATTGTTATTGTGATCGACTCCTTGATAGCCTGCTATACTAATGTCCGAAATAGAATATCCATCTGCATGCAATACCCACGAACTCTGTTTCTGCTGAAGAACTGCAACGGCTTTATCGGACTCCTCAGCTGTTTTCCATCTGGAGCTGCAACTTTAGATGGATTTCCCCAAAAACAAGTGCCCACAGGGCGGTGTGCCCTTAATGGACTCTCGGGAGTGTGATTTCTGGATCTACTTTGGTGAAACTTTCTGTCACTGTGGTGAGCCTTCGTCTGCTGCGACCATAATCCCGAAGACCAATAGGGCGGAATACCCTTCTCACTCAATCAATCAGGAAAATGGTTGTTGGGTTTTCATCTACTCTGCTTCGGCCATAATCCCGAAGACCAATAGGGTGGAATACCCTTCTCAGTCAATCAATCAGGAAAATGGCTGTTGGGTCTGCTTCGATCCCGGGGAAGGCCTCGAGACATGTCTTTAAAGTGTGAACTTCTTTTACAACTTGATCGATCCATCGGTCGACCACTTCGGTATAGGATTCTAAGCAAGATGCCTTCTACCCTTTTAAAGGCCATGGTGGTCTTCTCGGCAAAGACAAAAATCAATCTTCTTCCAAAGATCATCCGGGCTCTCGAGCGAAAACCCTCGAAACTCCGCTTGGAAGTTAGCATCAAAGATGAGCATTCTTTGAAGGACCCAATCAATCCTTGATAGATACTCATTTGTGTAGAGCGAAAGTCATAGCCATCGGTATCCTTTAGAGGTAATCGTTTCTCTACTCTTCTTCACCATGGATTTCGGCGTAGAAGCACTACTGATTTGTGATTGAAAACTTCAAGAACACTAGAACAACGACCCTCCTTCTAGCGCCAATGTTAACGCCAGGATCTTTCTCCACGTCCCAATCACTAAAGACGTCCTGATCCTACACAGTAAACACAACAAACACCACAAACTTGGCAATTTGGCGGGTGGGACGTGGGGATAGCTTCGAGCGTGAGAGTAAGTATGTCTGTTCACGAGGTTAACTCAAGAGGATGATAAAATCTAGTGTGATGAGATAGATTATTTATTATCAGTTGTGTGAATGTATATATATCAAAAACGTACCTCCTTGTGAAGACTTACTCGCTTAGAAATAATATCTTCTTTGCACGGATTCTTGTACCACCTATTACCATCGACATATCCCCTCGATCCAGATGGGTTCTGCTTGAAATTGCATGGAACTTATCCAATCGCCTTTTGGCCCTTTGTTCACAACGTCGATTCGGCTATAATCCCATCCACATTAATGCATGGCGAGATATCTCTCGGGTAATTGTCATACTATATCATCATTCAAAGTCAAAGATGTAGATATTTAAATATCGATGGGGGTCGACCCACCGATTTGGTTTGATATTAGAAGGACTTAACAAAGATAGTAAAATGACTAGGCCCGATAATGTCAACACCCGATAGTGAAGAAGCCGATGGACTAAGCGAATAAGTAGCCCAATCCATTCGACCCAAAGGGAGAAATATCACGACCCAACAGTTATTATATATTTATAACAATATTTTTATTATGAAAATTAAAAAAAATATTATCGATTTAACAATTACCTTAAATAATTCCAACAAAATGATAGGCAAATTATAATTTGAAACAAGCTTAATGTTATTTATAATTTAATTAAATTAAAAATAGAAGAACCCAATGTCATATGGGTCGTATGGATCATTGCGCCTCCTTAACATTAGAAAGGGATAAGATAATATCAATAATATTTTGGCGACGAAAGATTAGATACAAAATGAGACTAGTTATTGGTTATAATCTTAAATCAAATCATGTAATGATGAAACATTTATTAATCTCTTCGTTCCTAAAAGATTGTCGTTTTAAAATAAAAAAAAAAATTCAAAATATTTGTCGTTTACATATTTCGAGGAGAATAAATTATTTACTTTCCTATATTACTCCTATCTTTTCTCATTATTGTCCCAAGAAATTCTCTTCCTTGTATTAATAATTTTTAACTTCGCATAAAGGGATAGTGATAGAATTTCAAATAAATTTTCCTTGATAAATGATACTTTCTTAATCCATGTGTTAAAACCTTAAACGACAATATTTTAAGAACGGAAGTAGTAATTATAATTCAACATATTATTTTGTATCCACTTTTTTAGAGTTATCTTTTGTTGTTGTATCATTAGAAATTCATTTCTCACAAATAAAGTAATAGCCCAATATAAAAGTTCACAAGGCCCAGAAATATGATAAAATATGTCATTTAGACGCACAGACAACATTTAAACAGAATAAGTGAAGATCTAGACTCTTGAAGCTCAAACAAAATCTTAATTCTTTTACTCTAACCTTCTTATGCTTTGGTTTTTCAAAAAAAATAATAAAATAAAAATGATTCTATTACATTCAAAGCAGATCTTCAAAACTATAATTTAGAGCACAAATCTAAACTCAAGGTTGTCATCTATCAGACATTTTTTTTTTTCTTCCTCCAGAAAATTATATTTGAAGTCATTACAAGCACAAATACATCAATCCAAGTAGGCCCTTTGAATGGAATGAGGGTGGCACTTTGAAGTTTATATATAATAGAATTTCAAACTTTGGGTGTTAAAAAACCCCATCAATTGTTATGACTTGTGGCTTTCATTTAATTTATCCTTGGATTAAAAAGTGAATATTCCTTTGTAAGAAAGTTACCGCTATATACTTTCGTGTACTCTGTGCATTTGCCCCCATACTACTAGTCAAGTCTTTACAAATTCAGTGACGCATAAGTTTTTAAGCACATGTAAAACCAAAGGGAAACAACCAACTTCTTTTGTTCAACAAACTTCATCTCAGAGCATTGGATGTGATTCCGCTCCAGGCATCAGAAGGTACCTAAAGCTTGGAAGCATTTGCTTTGACCCTGCTCAAGGCAAACGCAACCTTTGAACCAGAGGGCCTACCTAAATGCCCGCAAATGAAATCCCCTGCAGACAGGAGCTCTCTCATGTTCACATTCGTCTTCACTCCTAATCCATTGAGCATATAAACAACATCCTCAGTAGCGGCATTCCCAGAAGCACCTTTAGCATATGGACAGCCCCCAAGCCCTGCTATAGAAGAATCCACCGTGCTGATCCCCATCTTAAGAAAAAACAAAAAGCAACAGCGAAAAAGAAGAAGAACAAGCGGGCACCCAATTTAAATTAGCACAGTAAATCAGTAATAAAACAATTTACAAACTTCACTAGCCTATTAGACATATAGAAGACATATTTGGTTGGCACACATGAGGTATTGTAGAAGATATAAGTACGCGTAAAAAGGGTTGGTTACACGCAAATCCTGATAGAAGAAGGCGGCTTACTTGAAGTGATACAAGAATGTTTGACAGAGCTTGCCCATATGTGTCATGAAAATGAACAGCAAGTTTCTCTTTGGGGACAACATTAATAACATCTTCAAGCATTGGAATGACGGTTCCTGGGAAGAAGAAAGAGAAAGTACCAAACAAAATTTCCTAAAGACAATTGAGTTACTAAAACAAAGTAAACAAATTAGAACCAAATATGAACAGATCAACAACAGAGGATGATAAAACTAAAATTCTTATTGTCATCTGTTCAGATATGTGAGATAGAAGTGATCACGTAATTATCCAAAAATAAAAAATAAAAAAATACACTAGTGGACTCGTGTGTATACTGGTTAAGAGGGACATGAACTTGACTGAAACTAACCATAATACAAACTCTAAAATTAAAATGAATTACAAGTAAATTTCAATTAGTAGAAAATACTCTGCTCTAGTTTTGCTGTTAAAGTTGAATCTCATTGGAGAATTTTTTGGGTTTTTTTGGGTTGCCTCGTGCATACATATGACTAAACTATTGATAAATTCCATAAGATCTTCCTATGTACTTGTTTAAAACTCTACAAGGCTAAGCCATGTTAGTTAAGAGTATCACTGAATACCATTGTCATATAAGCAATTAAGAAACTGAAGACATGTAATCACACACTGTATTTCCAAATAAATTTATTGTTCATGTATCTGATATAAAGAATTATTCAAATTAAACTTGAACTTTGGCATTTATTTTGCTTTCTTCTGAAATGCATCCAAAACTTGAGTTTTGAAATTTTCAAAGAAGAGAAACAGTAGATTCATTGGCCAATGAAAATTTTTATTTGCTTACTTTCTTGTAAATGGAAAGATTATGTGACCAATTGTCTATTGATACTTTATTCATTGCCACCTCTAGAAATCAGTAGTGTTTTATAGGTCATCCAAAAACAGTAGGGAGTGTATTATCACAATCCTTGTGAAGTGTGATCTCTAGCGTACACTAGTAACACAACGGAGAAACATAAACTGATATTTCAATTTAGACCAAACTCGATCGAAGTTACAGGGCATTCCCTATGAGATGTCACCTATGGAAAGCTATTGCCAAGTGATATTCAAGGTGCAAAACATATTGTCAGTGTCGACCTCTTTCGTTATCATCTAATAAAATCAACAGTGCATACTTCCCCAGCCTTCTTCACTTGTAAAAATAATGTAAATCCCAATTGTACACACAAAAGGCAGCCAGGAGTGAGGGAAAAAAAGGGGAGGGATTTTACAGGCAAAACTTTGGTACCATGCCACATGAAGCACTATCATATAGGTGGTAAAAGTCTGGTTAGTAGATTCCTGTTTTTTAAAAGAACTATGAAGTCACACTGTTCATACCAGTTGTCAACTGTCAGACAAATATATTAAACTTAAAAGAAAAACATCATCATTACCAGGAGTACCAACACCAATCGTATCACCAAGGGAAATTTCTGCACAACCCATACCCAGAAGCTCTTTAGCCACATATGCCACTTTCGATGGAGGTACCTCTCCTTCCACAGGACACCCCACAACACATGATATATATCTAACAGAAATACGTAGTAATTAGTTTAACGAATTTTAGAATACAAATCACACAATCTTCACATAACTATGAGTTCTAAACATAATACAAACAGATGTATAATGATATATTTATAGTAAGAAGTTGAAATCATATATTATGTAGACTTCATATATAAGTAAAGTATATTAAGAACGAAAAGAGAGCAATCCAATCTCTCCCCCCCAAAAAATAAAAAGGTCAAAAGGGACATTCTTCTCAGTGTACGACATAAAACAGTGGCAGGTTTTCAGGGAATGCCAGTCCCTGTATCTTATTTTGTGATTTTGGCTCTGGACAAAGTATTGAAAAAATAGCAGGTCAGATGAAAATATATGTTGTATTAAAAGAATAGAGAAAGGTTAGCAGGAGATAAAACACATACCCCCGGATTGGAATTGAAAGTTTTTGAGCAGCAAGAGCAACATCACGATAGCGATCAAGACTATCCTCAATGCTACAATTTATGTTTGATTTTGAAAAGGACTCAGAAGCTGAAGCAAATACAGCCACTTCCTTAGCTCCAGCTGCAACAGCTGCCTCAAAACCCTGGGACAAAGTAAGAAAGGGAATACATATAACTTTCACTCCATCTAACAGCTTGAAACTGTTTCATCCATAAAATGGAAACTCACTTTGAGATTAGGTGTTAAAACGGGAAATCTAGCACCTTCAACACTTTGAATTGCCTGAATTACATCCTTTGCATCTGCTAGCTGCAATTCGATAGCAAAAAAGTTTAGGCATGCTGTAAAAATATTTTTGACTTAAAACTATATTTAACACTGCATCATGCAAGTATAGGAGCATTAATGTTGAGATATGTGCTAAATATTTAACCCCCTTATGTGATGGCTCTATAAGATGCTAGTTGCATCTAACAACTAGAAACAACTCAACACAACTCCGCAATGCCTTTTATCCCAAAGTAGTTGGGGTAGGCTGAAAATGAGTGCCGATGCAAATGTAAAGTAGAAATACAAGAGGGAAAATAAGAAGATACAACAGATAAAAATAAGAATGAGTAATATAAAAATAAATAATAAAAGGATAAAAGGCAAGAAAATTAGCAGAAGAAAGCACCAAAGAAATTTAATAAAAAACACACCCAAGTAAATTAATAAAAGACGCACTCAACAATCAGAAACAAAAATAAGAAAACAATCTCATAAGAGAGATGCTATATAAGTCGGGGGAGGAAGAGCAAAGGAATGTGCGTTTAATGATTCTCCCTCCCAAATTCACTATGATTGGTACTCACATCCTGATATGTGATCAACAAACTGTTATATGTTTCATATCAAGCAAGTGCAAGTTCTTAGTCTTCGTGGTATTAAGAAAAATGTAGTAGTCTATAAAACTATGTGTAACCTCATACATTCAAGGATATACATAGCTTAAGCTTGTTATTCCTGTGATTTTTATACTAGAGTAAAGCATGGCTTCTACTTCTTTAACTTACTTACCTGAATTCAATGTTCTTATTAGGCTACATCCAAATATAATTCCATGACCCTTTAACGCCTCCTGCTTTAAAGACCAAGCCTTCTCTTAACTAGAAAATTCGTCCTCAAAACTATGCAAGCCCGAGCAAGAGGCGATATAACAGATGACAACAACTGTTTGTAGCATTTACAGTAACATCAATTTTTTAAAAATCTACCAACCAAATACCCTACCTTTATGAACCTAAAACAATATCTACAGATTACCATATAGGTAGGCATTCTTCTCAATGCTTAATACTCTAAATAGGCAGCAATACAAAAATCCAGAAGCCTCTGTTTTGCATTTTTCCTACTTGAAACTGACCCTTGCTTACCTGTTCCAACCCAATCCATTCCAGAATAATTGCCACATTTTCTAAAACTACTCTCTAATTCTTCACATTTTCCTTAACAAATGATCTTTCATAAATTCTTAACACCACATTAAGCTCTGGTATCAAACATTCATCACCTTTAAGATCCTGTTCCTGTAGGGAAAATTCAACCTATACTAATTTAATGGTTAAGCATGGATTAACAGAGCGAGCACTCCGTAAATTTAATTATGTCAGCATTCAGTAAAATATCAACTCAAGTCCATGGAACTTAATACAATTTTGCATGACACCTTACGTTGCATTAGGAATAGGTACTCAAGAAACTGCAACATTAATGGGAACACTTGCCAATAAAAGGATAAACAATTGCTTGAGGAAATGGCCAAATATCAAGGAACACCTGAAAGCCTAAATAAGTTGACTTTTTAGATACTACACTCCTTTACCTGTGGTACCCATTTCGGTGAGACAAAACTAGTTGCCTCAACAATTTGCAGCCCTGCCGAAACTAGCATCTTTATTAACTTAACCTTTACAGCAGTAGGCACAATCTCCTTCTCATTTTGCAATCCATCCCTTGGTCCGACTTCCACTATCCTCGCAAATCCAGGAATGGTTCCCAAGCACTGCAATATGATATTAAAATTTGATCGGCCACAGTATAGAAGAAAACAAAGAGATCATGGAAAAGGTAAAAATTAAAAGCTTGATGCAAGCATTTAACATGTATTAAGATGGCAAGGAAATCACTTATTTAAAACAATAGACACAATGGCTCCAGAAGAAGTATTACAGACTTTTTAACTGAAAGCACCTTATGTTTTATATCCCAAATGGGATATTTATTGCACTGGGAGCTGTAATGACGACTTGGCATGTCTGAAGAAGCATCACGAAAAATTCCAAATGATTTGGATGCTTGATTTATGAAATTTTTAGACAACATACTCTTTGTTGCTCTAGTTTGTTGCTGTACTTCTCTTGAACTCTCATCACTACATAAGAAACTCTAGTCATTCTAATTTGGACAATATAATTAATTAGGTTTTTTGAATCACATTAAATCACATTTTTATAAATTTGAAAGATATACAAATTTAAAAACAAGATTTGAGAATTATTTAAAAAGAGCTTCTTCAAAATAGAGAAAGTGCACTTACATCTGATTTCTAGGTGAGCAATTATTTCTTCCATTCCTAAAAGTTTGATTAGTCATTTGACTTGAACTGCTCGTGGGTTCACCAGAGAAGAGTTGGACACTACGAAGTGTATCAACTTCAGTGCTCAACACTTGATCATAACTCAGTAGCTCCTGAGAACTCAACCCTGTTGGAACAAACTTGAGGGGCAAGAGAGACCTTCGCCTTGAGAATCTGTTAATTGCCTTAGCAGCTAGCATCGGACCCAACTCCAACTAGCTACTATCAAATAATAGTAATATGCATTTTCAGTTCTCCACACCACACCACACGGGAAAAAAGTGGGTGGGATTAGTTAGAGCCTGTTCGGGAATGACTTATTTTAAAATGATTTATAAGTTGAAATATAAGTTGACTTATAAATTGCAATTTATAAGTAAAAGCGTTCGGCTGATAATGACTTATAAATCAGAAATTAAGTCAAAACAAGTTATGAAGGTGTCCGGATAATAATGACTTATAAGTTAAAATCAAATGTAAAGATTACTAAAAAAGACATTATAAAAAAATACATTGATTCAATATCATATCATAACAATCATCCACAATTGTACTAAATAAAACCCTAAACAAATTCTCTAAACATATCAACTACAACCTTATTCCAAGTTAGAGATTTTTAATGCAATATTATCTCTCATTGCTTGCAATATTATATAGCATACTTTGCACCACAAGCCATCCCAATCACATTCAATATTTAGAAACCTTTCGTATCTATGCCAAAACTGCGTTTACAAAATATGAAGACAGAGAGTTGTATGTATTCAAGTACTTACTAGAATAAACCAAACATTACGAATTGACAAGAAACAAGTCACGAGTCTGAGGTTGAAACAGAGTAAATATTCTTCATTATATTGAATAAACAAAAAATGACTAGTGTAAGAGAGATCAGAAAGTGAATGGACCTGGATACAGTGATCTCTACTGACTTTGAAACTTAAAACAACTAAATTCAATAGAGCAGCCATTGATATGTCCATAGACAACTGCAAACGATAGTTATTAGATGTCATTCCATCTACCAGGGTTCTCCCTTTTATCATAACCAAAAGAGAAATTGGGGGTTCTTGTTTTCAGTTGTATAATAAAAATTACCACACAAACAGTATATTACAGTCAACAAGAAATTAATCCCTATAATAACCTGTGCAATGCTGCTATTTCCAGTTAAGAGTTTAGCCTGTCCATACGAAATTGCTGCAAGGCCTCGATACACACAATCAAATGGACCTGTGAAGATGCAAAGGCAGAATTAAGGCCACTTGCATTGTAAACAAAAAGCAAATGATTATTGGCTTCCATTATAAACAAACAAGAATTGCATTCATTCACAAATCATGAAAAACCAGAATTACATAGTATCTACATAAAATACCAAAATGCTCATTCATCGCAAATCATGACAAAAACAAACCCAATATTCTTAAACATAAAACAGAAGACATTAAGAGTGGCAAAGGCAATTAGAAGCCTTTGGAATTACATTCATAGTATACATATTACAATCTCTTCAGGAACTATAATCTTAATAAAACATCTCATTACAACAATAAATAAAATATTCAAACGATAACTTGATGAAAACTAGGTGGGGGCATCTTAGAATTCTTCATGTCCGCAAGTGACTTGATGAATGATAGGCGCAAGTTAATATCTGGCTGAGTTGCAAATAATTCTCTTGCATCTTTGCTCATGAAAATTGCGCAGGAAGAATTCCAAAATGGAGTATTTGGAATCTCACTAAATAACTTGATGTATGCAGTTGGAGTAGGCACGAATGACTCTTGTACAGGATATGTCATTGTGGTTGCACTTCTGTTTAACATGTTAGTTAACATTGTATCATTGATTGGATAGATGCTCCCGAGTTATTACCTTTTTCTTTTTTTTTACATTACTGAGATTCTCTTTGATTGGCTATTTGATGGCCCAAAAAACACCTCACGGACACAACTACCCTCACCACCGTTATCTCCCATCCCTAGATTATCACTATCCCCACTACCCTCGCCACCAATACCTCCACCATATTCATCCCAATTTGCAGATCCTTGACTTGAGCCTTCGTCAATGTGTTTATCTCCCCTCACCCTACCCCTTGCCCCTTCCGATCCCCTTATTCCTTCACTTTCCATCTAATTCATAAACACCAAACAATAATATAACATGAGACATAACTCACACTACCAACATCCATAGTACAACATTAACAACCATTAACAAACAAAAACTATGATAAAGAACTAACATTTACTTTTTAGATTGACCTCTTATAATCCTAGATCTGATATTTAGAAATAGTTTTATAAAAAATTCACATAGCTCATACATAATGTGTCAGTTAAATCGAATTTGAACAAGTAAAATCTTAATCAACCATGCAAACAAATGACAGTCAAAACATTAAATTTTGTCACATACTAAACTTTTGAACACACGAATCTTGCTTCAAACAGAGTTACTGAAAATTACTAAAAATTAAGCTGCTCACATATTCCTAATTAAGCACAAAAACATTAGAACCACATAAATTAACAGCAAATGAAACCATTTGAATCGAAACCCACACGCTATGAAACTACAGTCAAAATTAAAGAAGTAAAGAAGAAGAAAAACCACATACCAAAGATTCAAACATAACATAACACATATATACATATCAAATATTTGGTCTAGGGTTTGGTACCTGACAGCAATCGAAGGAGTAGTAGCAGGAGTAACAGCCGCGGAGCGAAGGAGGGAGAAGCCAAGAAATTGACGGATCGAGCGCAGAGAGAGCAGAGCAGAAGCTTTTTTTTAGGTTAAGAGGAAAAGAGATGTAATTAGCAAGATAGGAGATAGAAGAGGAGTAACACTTTAATAGTGGCAAATGACCAACTTATAAGTCAGTACTGAACATGCCCTTAATCATAAAGAAAAATCACGGTCCTGAAACAAGTAACAGGATTAATTTTATTTAGCAAAAAAATTAGCCTTGGGAGAGAACAGGAAAAGATACGCAAGTTAGGGATAAGCAAACTGAAAGTAGAGCTGGTTTATAAACAGAACAAAAGGCACAACATAAAGTTTTATAATAATTCTGGGGCGACCGGTTTTTACAGACATTTTCAGCGACCGGGTGACGTGGCTTTGTCCACATCAGCTATTGATGATAAAAAAAAAAAAAAAAAAACTTCTTCAGCATATCACGCCTCTTCTTTTCTCTTACCAAACACTTTCCTCTTCTCTCTGTGCTTACCAAATCTAACTTGTCGCTACTCCAATCCGCCACTACCACTGCCACTGCCGCCGCTCCCTTCCTTCTCTCTTCTAGCAGCCTTAAGGTATGTATACTATTTGAGAGATTTCCCATGTCGCCCTAGATTTACAATATCAAATTCCCAAAACCCTAAAAAAAATTAGATTTATACAAATCTGGGTGTGATAGATTTAGATTCTTGTTTTAGGTGTAACTTTTGTTATGGAGTATTTTATATGGATTTTTCTCTTGGGTTTTCCGTTTATGGTTGAATTAATTTGCTCAACAATATCCTGCTTTTATGGTGTGCACTTTTGGTGTTTGATAAATTGTCTCAAAGATGTTCAAGTGCTTTAAAACTAATTTTCCTCAAATTTTCAAACATGAATTTCAAATTTTCACCTTTGTTTTTTTTAACAATTTAGTGATCAGGAAGGTTATATTAGCTTCTTTTGACTATCCATGCCTTACTGACTATCCATTTGAGAAACTTATTTATTTAGATTAATTGTATGTTTTATTTTATTGCATTTTCTTTTGTGTAGAGTTCTCAAGATGACTATTGACTATTTTATAAGCGTACTCAATAACCCATATCAAGTCGAACATCAAGTTGGACTACACGAGACATGGTGCAATAGATCTCAATTTACAGGTTTGTCACTAATTTATTTGAATAAATCAAATTCTTAGAGGTTTTAATTTATACCATAATTATTATTATTTTAAACATTTTAGGCGGGAGACTTCTCCACCAACAAAAATCTGCAATCATCACATGTTAATGACTTTCCATATGCCACAAATCATAATGTCTATTACGGAGGGGGTTTCCTCATTCATTTTCAGGTATAATATCTTATTTCACTACTTTCTTTTTCAATTTGTGGTGTCTTATTGGATGTTATTTGTTTCTAAAAACTACCATTTTATTTTTCTTGTTGCAGGATTATTATAATCCATATTGAAGAAGTGGTGAAGGATGTGATCCGAACAATAGGAGCGGATAATATGGTGGGATTACTTGATGAATAACATGGGGACGATGCATTTGTTGTAGTTCTATAAATGTGTGATACATTTATTTTACTTGTAGTTTGTAAAAATTGTTACATGTGTATGTTAAGAATATTCAAGGGAAAGCATCTTTTTAGCAAGGGAAAGCAGTTATATTGATAATTTTTTGGGCCAGTGAATCTAATACTGCTGCTATTATGAACTGTGTTGGGGCAGTTAGAGTTGCACAATAATGTTAGATTTTTTGATGTAGAACTTAAGAAGGAATATGGCTGCTATTTCCATGCCTTATTTTTTATTTTCCCCCCTTTTTAATGTAGAACTTTAAGGAACAGTTAGTTTTATTATAGCTTTCTCATACGATTTTGGGATGAATTCCTTTTTAATAAGCTCATATTACAGAAAAAATTCCAAATGAGGCATCAAGACCCATTATCAGTTGCCTTTTAAAACAACTAAAACTGCTTGAATCAAAACCCAATTGATATATTGAAAGTAGCTGCAACTGATGAACCCTGATTTTTACTAAAAACAAGTACGAATTTATAATCTTGAAGTAATTTATTGAAAAAAGAAAATTAAATTTGAACACTGAAAAAACTTAAACATCACCAGCTTCCTTATTGACCAAACTCAATACTCAAGCACTGAAAGTCTTGAGATTTAATATGAATACAAGTAACTGCATCATCAAATTCTAAATGAATGTGTTGTATCAATGATTACTCTACAAGGTACAACATTCTTATCACTAATCAAAACAGAACAGTTCTTATACAGACCCTCTTTAGGTGGGAGATTTAACAAACATGATTTGGGAGCCGACACCCTATTTTTGTTACTAGTAAACATTTCCTGCTCATTCACCAATAATATAAGACGATGCGGTCGACCCAATAGCTCAGATACATATTTCATATCTCCATTGCCAAGAGCATGACGAACACGAGTTGACGAGACTTGGCCTTGCTCCTTTGGATTATTAGAGCTTATGGCTATGGAGTCTTGTTTCTTGTCCATGACAGAGTTTATTATGTAAGCCCCCATACCATACTCCTTGCACAGTCTCACAAGCTCTGATGCATCGCCAGCAGTCTTGTATCCAAACCGGTAGTTTTTGCCTGTCATTATAGTAATTTTAGATCTTATAATTCAAACATCAAGTGTATGCAAACAACAATTGAAATGTTGTCTTTCTACAAAAATAACAAATAAACAAATGTTAAGGTACATAAGCAAATGAACATAAGTGATTCACTTTTCAGCACCCTATTAAAGTTTTAAACGAATATAATTTCATTTAGGATAGTCAACCATGTATGGACAACAAAGTCATATGTTAACAAGACCTTGTCACAGCTACTTCTAAAATAAAAAGTTGGAGAAAAACACAAAAAGTATTCATAGAGGCACTCGTATTATGGCTTGTAAGGAATAAGAAGGATGAAGTACAGGCGCACAATCAGAAAAACAACTCTCTTCATCACAAAACAACAATAGAAGACTGAATGGTAAATAAATGTTATGTACCTATAATGTGCCAACTTTGTTATGCCATTCTACAGTCTGTCTAGATTACAGTGAAAATAATGGTAAGATGCTCTGTAATGTGCCAAAAGTGTCCATATATAAGAAATTCAGATGTTTCCATTTGGTGTATATACATAAGTTCATAGTGTTTACAGTATATCCAAATTTGGCTCAGTAGGAGTTACACGTCGCTTGTACTTTGATGGTCATGATCATATGATTTGAAACGAATAATAGTTTCTTTTAACATAATGGGTGTGCAAATATCAACACCACCCGATATGCCTCAAAATCAAAAGAAGCTAATATAACCTTCCTGATCACTAAATTGTTAAAAAAAACAAAGGTGAAAATTTGAAATTCATGTTTGAAAATTTGAGGAAAATTAGTTTTAAAGCACTTGAACATCTTTGAGACAATTTATCAAACACCAAAAGTGCACACCATAAAGGCAGGATATTGTTGAGCAAATTAATTCAACCATAAACGGGAAACCCAAGAGCAAAATCCATATAAAATACTCCATAACAAAAGTTACACCCAAAACAAGAATCTAAATCTAACACACCCAGATTTGTATAAATCTATTTTTTTTTAGGGTTTTGGGAACTTGATATTTTAAATCTAGGGCGACATGGGAAATCTCTCAAATAGTATACATACCTTAAGGCTGCTAGAAGAGAGAAGGAAGGGAGCGGCGCAGCGGCAGCGGCAGCGGCAGTGGCAGCGGCAGTGGCGGATTGGAGCAGCGACAAGGTGGATTTGGTAAGCAGAGAGAAGAGGAAAGTGTTTGTCAAGAGAAAAGAGAGGCGTGATATGCTGAAGAAGTTTTTTTTTTTTATCATGAATAGCTGATGTGGACAAAGTCACGTCACCCGGTCGCTGAAAATGTCTGTAAAAACCGGTCGCCCCAGAATTATTGAAAAAATCATGGGAAAAGTAAGGGAACAACAGAGCAGCAACGTCATCATTGGAGAAAAGAATTTGAATTTGAATACTTACGAAGTTATTGTATTGATCGCCGGGAGAATAAAATAGTGTACGCAGTAAAACCAAGAAACATAGGGCGGTTTGTTTAGTGTACCGTTGAATCGGTCACCTGTTTGTTGTATGTATCCAATTTATATTTAAAATATTATTTTTTATAAAAATTTCAGTTGAAATAAATACTATACATTTTTTAAGAACTATTAAAAAAAAAAAACCAAAAAAAATAAAAATGTCGCTAGATAATGTCACCAAAAAATGTCCCCCTAGAATTTTTGGATTTTTTTAACTGAATGAGCAGTTGAATAAAATAAATAATCTAAAAAAAATATTAACTATTATATTAAATAATATTAAATAAATTTACAACAACTTTAAATTTTTTGTAGAATAATAAAATTATGTAATTCAGATATTTCAAACATACTAATTATTAAATAATATTTTTTATTCAGATTAAGATTCAATTAAGCTCATTTAAATTAATTTAGCTTTTATCATACACGTGGGAAGTAGGGATGTCAAAGCAACTTTGGTAAGTCAATTTAGAAATATGCGAGGGTGGGTGTTCGTGTTCCCGTAAAACGACACCCCTGCCCCTGTCTGGCAATTATATTTAATTGGAGTGATCCATACCATACCATACCATACCATATTAATAACTCTTATCATGTTAATAACAATTAAAAAAAAAGGTTATCATGTTAATAACAATTTAAAAAAAGGGTTTTGTACATACAATTTCTTCTGAAAACCCTCATGTTATAACACTTTTAAGGATATATATATATATATATATATATATATACATAAATTATTTTCACTTTCTTCCGGGGCAGTTTCATATATTCATTTGATAAAAAAGTTGTTACAATTATAACTCTTTAGCATTTTTCAACCAACAATAATCTACCATCAAAACGATAAGAGTAATAACTTCTAAAATTCAACCACATCTTTCTTTCTTTCTTTTTGGAAGGAAATATTTTGGTATTTTATCTTTTCTTTATGCATTAGTGTCACTAGATAGTTACCGCTGCTTTCTTGTCCATTCCTTTATTTTTTTCTTTTAAAAAAAACACCATTACCTTCGTTCTAAATACAATACTCATTCATCTAGGTATGGTATGGTGCTACTTCAAATCGATTAGACAGGACTGGACTTTTGTATAAAGAGGCAACAAGTATACATTATAATGGGCCTGAAATCCTTTTTTCACTCTTCCATTCATGGTTACTAGTTAGCAACAGACACCCGACTGGAGGTGCTATTACAGTTTCGGAAGCCAGTTTTTTCCAGCACCAAACCACTTGGTAATAGCAGGAGGAAGCCAAAGCCAAAGCCAAAGCCAAAGCCAAAGCCAAAGCCAGAACTTCGTGTTAGCTAGCACGAATGGAAGTTTCCATTAGGAACAAAATATTTAAATCCACAGTTCTATATGCTGAAATGTTTCAAAAATTACATGATCCTTCCTTAATAGCACATTTCGAGCAATTCTAAAAATTAGAGCATTGCAAAGAAGTCTCGTTGAAACTTCAGTACTCTGTCTTCAATCACAATAATAACAAACAGCAACAAAATAATTTTTTTTGCCTACTTTGAATGTTCCTTGGAGACTATGTATCAAATATCGTTCTGCTACATGGACGACTCACAGGGAAGAAAAGATTGGGACACCTGGTAATGTATTCCCTCCATCAACAATGAAATTATTACCAGAAACATACTTCGATGAGTCATGTATTAAGTATCTTATCAGCGATGTCAATGCTGGGTCTGATGGGCCAAACTTTCTCAAAGGAACTGTTTTCAAAGCAACATTGTTGATCCAGTCTTTCTGCATTAGATCCTGGGTGATCTCAGATTTGAAGAGTCCAGGACTTATTGAGTTCACTCTGATATTGTCGATCCCCAGTTCAAGAGAAAAGATCTGTCAATATGATTATGGACAAGGGAAAACAAAGAAGAAAAAACATATTAAGCGCCAAATATAGTGATTCTTTTTTTAAATATAGTTCAATAATTTTGCCTAACCTGAGCAAACAGAACACTGAGGATGGAATTAGAAAATTAGGAATTGAAAATGAATATCATGGAGAAGAATTGAAATTTGAACAGGCAGGGCTGCAGGGGTTAAGGCAACATAGTTGCTATCAGGTTGGTATGAGCATACAGCATTAGGAAGAATTAAAGTAAAAGAATGAATTTCTCAGGCAACTGCATCCAAATTAGACTCAAGACGCATATTCAATGAATAATAAACAGGTTGCCAAATATAATGCATGTCAAAGCCTATAGGAGTTGTTCAAGATTAGGTAGAAAAGTCTAACACAGAAAACAAAATAACTACGACTGCAATTAAGTAGTTTAATGCTGCCAAAGAGTACATCACACTGTATTAGGATGACATCACCGAGAACCCTGTTTATTTTGAAGAACATTCTTACCAGAAGGAATTTGATCTGTTCAAAAAAACAAATTATTACTCCATCCATCCCAAAAAAAATTTAATTTCCATTATGAATCATAATAGTTGGCTCTGATTATAATTCAGTCTAGTAGAGGCTGTGGAACTCTGGTTTTTGGTGCAATTGCCCGGGAATTGAGACAGCTAAATTTTACAAAAATAGTTTCATTAGCTCCGGAGGTATTATAAAACGAGACCATTATATGGATAGAGTAAGGTATTTGAAAGAAAGAGATTAAGAAATGGATTGCAACAAGGGAATGCAACAAACAATGACATCTCTTAGTCTTAATTTCTTAAATCAGCCTTCCAGAAGTATTTTTCAGATATTTCAACAAACAATGAAACGGTGCAGAAATAAGGGAACACAATCTCTTATTAGTTTAATTGTGAAATTTATAGGGATAAATGCTTTTTTGATCACTATACTTTAGGTCAACTTACAAATGAGTCACTAAACTTTTTTTTCTTACAGTCAACTCACTGAACTTTAATTTTCTTACAACCCCTTACAAAAACGATTTTACCAATATAATGTTGAGTTGTAAAAAAAGCGCTGATGTGGCAATAATAATCCAACGTGGAATATAATAATAATAATCTTGATAATAATAATAATTTTGATAATAATAATAATAATACAGATAATAATTTTTATGGTTTATAATTTCCATAATTATATTTTCTAATAATTACATAAAAACTCATTTGATATTATTTATAAAATAATTAAATATATTTTTTCATTTATAATAATAATAATATCAATAATAATAATAATAATAATTCAGATAATAATAATAATAATATAGATAATAATATTTATAATTTTTATGGTTTATAGTTTCCTTAATTATATTCTCTAATAATTACATAAAAACTCATTTGATATTAATTATAAAAATGATTAAATATATATTTTTTATTTATGTTATTGTATTTTATATTTTCTTTACTAAGTTTTTTATTTATATTTTATTTTAAAAGATTTTCTTTTATTTTCTCCATAAAATTTGTTCATTTCCACTTGAGCGTTGAAACTCATGCATAAAAATTTCATCTCAGCTTTCTCTCTCCTATTTGTCAAATTCTGTTAAAAGTCAAAGGACTTAACAATTTTTGTAACGGTTTGTAAGAAAATTAAAGTTCAGTGAGTTAACTGTAAAAAAAAAATTTAGTGACTCATTTAGAAGTTGGTTAAAGTAGAGTGACCAAAAAAACATTTCTCCCTAAATTTCTATATATGAGATAACAAAAAATATATTTCCTCTCATTTCTTGAAGCAAGGTAAATTAGCCTAAACAGTTACAGGACATCCCCACAAATAATACCTTCGTAAGAGTGTTAACGGCTGTCTTTGAAGATGCATAGGCAAGACCTCCAGGTAGTTGTCCACGATTTAGACCAGCAATAGAAGATATGTTGATGACTGATCCTCCCTGTTTAGAGTTACGCATGCATAAACAGACATACTTTGAAACCAGCCATGTTCCCTTCAAGTTTGTATTACAGATATTATCCCATTCTTCCTCAGTCAAATCCAATGGACTATGCACACTACCTAAAGTAATTCAGAATGCTGAAGTTAATGCATTTTTGCAATTATTACACATGTAGTCTCAATAAGAGCTCAACTCTGTGATTGTACATTTAAAATACAAAGTTATTTGCTAAATACAAAGATATTTAGCAAAATGCAGATTATGAAAAGTCGGTACAAGCATGAAATAGAAACTTGCTACCAATGTTTTAAAAGGCGCTAAGCGGGATTTTTGATTTTAAATCAATGTTAATATTTTATCTTCCATTAATTCAAACAAAATAATAATATAAAGCAAAACAATCTATAATAAAGATAATAAAAGCCTTTGCTTAAAATTCAAATACATATCTTTAACGTATTAGTTTTATTCATAAACAAGATTATTATTAAATAATAAAATTTAAAATTTCAATAATTCATAAGAAACTAAACATAAATTTAAAAATTATATTGAATTAAACTAAATATTACAAATATATCATCATTTATATAATTTGAAGTTTGTACAAGTTTAAAAAATTATAACTATAATAAATTATCCATTTTGACTTGATCTTGTTCATTTCTTGTTGTGATTTGATATGCTACAACTTACATTATGAATATGATAAATCATTAGAAAAATAAATATATCAAGATTTGGTTAGGGTAGTCATTAAAATTTTAAAAAAAAAACTCTGTCTTGCCCGCCTTTTTTGCCAAGACCCCGCCTAGCCTGCCCGCCTAGGCCTCACCTAATTTCTCGAAGGTATGTTTTGGCCTAGGCGAGGCGCCAGGGAGGCCTAGGCAGCCGCTTTTTAGAACATTGCTTGCTACTTAATGTATTCTCCTAGTCTATTTTTTTCCAGTATACATTCACTATAGTGAGCTAGTCATATCTATTACCACTGTTATTACCATCATAATCATCATGGGAGGGTGTGTGATTGTGGTTGTGGTTAGAACTGAGCAAAAAATGGATATAACCGAAGAACCGAACCGAAATAATTTAACCGAAATTTTCTGATAATTCGGTTATTTTTACGGTTTTCGGTTAGTTTGTACGGGTTTTACTTTTGGGTTATTCGGGTTAACCGAATAACCGAACAAAACTTTGTAAAGGTAAAATATTTATATAACCGAACAAAGTACAGAGTACAGATCTACTTTACTAAAGTCTAAATTAATTACTAATTTGTTCAGTCCTTCCTACTCTCAGTCTCTGAAGTCTGAACAATCAACAAAGCACGATAGACACTACAGATCACAATTTCTCAAATCTCGATTTCTCTTAGATCTCGTCGTCTCGAACTCTCAGATCTCGATTTCTCTCAGACTCTCTCAGATCTCGATTTCTCTCATATCTCGAACTCTCAAACCCAGACGACCAGATCCAGATCTCGAATTCTCTGATCCAGATCTCGACGCCGACGGCCATCGCCTCATCGCCTTCGGCGCCGGTCCTTCATCTCGATCTCTCAGTCTCTCAAGTCTCAAGAGTCAAGCAAGTCTCATCTGCCATCCGGTTACCGGTACGAATTTCTTTGGCTTACTGAACTTTTCTAAACAACTAATGCAAGTCTGTTGAGCTTTGAATGGTCTATGTAGTGAATATAGGACTTCCCAGTTCCCAATTTGTTCCTCCATTCACTTGATAGAATTTTCTATTGGATGCTTATGTCAGTGTGTATGAAGGAGTCCAGGCTTTTCTGCATCATATGGCTATGTTATGCTTCTATCACAAAATTCAGATTAATTGTTCAATATTTATTTATTTATTATTAATTGTCTTCCATATTGCATAACTAAAAAATAAAGAGGGAAAATCTTTAGTAATTGATAAATGTATGCGTAATTTGTCAAATCAAGTTGATGTGGAAATATAGAATTACACTAAGGGTAGGGAACATTAGCATTAGCTAGCTTCTATTAATGTAAGTTTTGAATAGTTCATGAAACTTGTAATTGTTGTGCTTGTTCTTGCATTGACATCAATACGTTGAAGTAGGGGAATGGGATTTTCCCCCTTTATGTGTGCCTTTAATTTACTAATTCCCAAAGAGAATTCCCAAAGAGAAAAGATGGAACTCAGTTTGTTCAGTAGTTTCAACTTTTTTGGTTGTTTGTTATGTTTCAACTTAAAATATTTCAATATGATGCTCAATTGGAGTTTAATCTTTATGAAGCTTGTTGCAAGTGCATCTGGAATAGTGAAATCTTTTAATTTACTTGATGAATGCTGATGATTTATCTTATGCATGTGACACTGATGATTTGTCTTTCATGACTCATTCTATTTTTCAATTTCATAACCTTGAGCATGTATGTTTTTAACTCATTTTGCGTAAAAAAATGGGCAACAATGACTTCAACAATGCGAGGAAGCTGTTTTGTTGTTTATGGAGCAAAGCAAATGTAGCAAATGGGCAAATGATAGGAACTCAATGAAAAAGAACAAATGTAGCAAATGTTTATGGTGTTAATCATTGTAGGAACTATGTTGTTGTTTATGGATTATGTTAATGGATTGTAGGAACTGTGTTGTTGTTGTTTATGGGATTATGTTTATGGATTGTAGGAACTGAACTGGATTGTAGGAACTGAACTGTTTATGGATTATGTTTAAATTCGGTTATTAACCGAATAACCGAATAACCAATTCGGTTATTCGGTTATTCGGTTATTACAAATTTCGGTTACTTGTTCGGATAGCTAAAACAGGATGCTTTCGGGTTTCGGTTATAACCGAATTTCATGTTCGGTTCGGTTAATAACCGAATGCTCACCCCTAGTTGTGGTTGAACCACCTACAATATGGTCCATAAAAGGTGGACAAAAATTGTAAAACCCTATACACAAATTCTGCAGCTAATTGGGAGGAAAGAAAATAATCACCCTACCTAAGCCATCAGCACAGCCCACAATGATACCTTACTTAAACATGTTATTGAATTAGACTGAATAGAAACCTTCCCCTTTTTGATAACCAAATTTTGGCCCCAAGTATGGATATTGGGGAAGCTTCAATTATTATGAATAATTACCAATTTACCATTATTTGAGTCATCATAATTATATTCCATTAACAATAACTATTCCTTCTACTAATTAGAGCAAGCAATTATCACCAAACTCAATATTACAACTAACGGAAAGTAGGCTTGATATCCTAGAAAACTCAGAATTTTCGGTCAAGAAATGTATACCAAACTTCTCTTTAACAATTAAGAATGAAAAAGTAGATAAATAAATAAATGAAAACTACTCCCTCCGTTCCAAAATTAGAGATACAATTTGACTTTTGAGATCAAACGACAACATATTAAACTTCAAATCTATATAAATTCATTTATTTTAGTTGATACAATAAATATAATTGTAAAGTATATAACAAAAACTATTAATCACAAAATTTATTTTATCCTAAACTTTTACGAGTCATTTGAAGTTTAGTATGCCTTGTTTGACCTTAAAGTCAAATTGTATCTCTAATTTTGAAACGAATGTAGTATTAGATACTTCATATTAATTCCCGAAGAAGCAATCATTATGGTGATTCTAATCCATCCACTCTTGGAAGACATTGATGCAATATTGAGCAGTATTTCATTGTCAACTGATAACAACAAATAAGAAGCAGGAATATGGTACTCCTAAATGATATGCACACAATGTTTAGTCATATAGCTGTAATACTAGAGCATATACGACAGAATTAACAAGTCCCTAACGAACAAGTCTCTGTCTGCATCCTCATCATGAATATACTAGTTAATAAAGGAAGAAACCACACATGTAAAAAGGCTTTTGACCTATAATATGACAGTCTTGGTTTGAATATTTCTCCTGACTTGAAAGTCAGAACCTACACATAGCGAGATAGGAAACAAACAACGGTTTCCTCACAATTTCATTTGCACCTCCCAAGCCCTTCAACATTTGCCTTGATATTGTTGGAAATAGGATTTGAAATTTTAAATATTAGAGCATTTTGAGGCTCAATTTAATGAGGGACCCACATTCCGGAAATGTCGGATCTTTGCACCAATGTGTTCTCCTTCATGAGGAGTATAACTTGGTATATTTATATGTTCAAATCCATCAAGAATTGAATGAGAAAATTGACTTCAAAGTCACCTACTTGATTATTGAAAAATGCAAAAGTCCCACATAGGGCATTAGAGGGAAAAATGGAGAATTTATATATGGAATGTTTGCTCAATGGGAAGGACCCCAAGGGGCACCCCACTTTTGTGGAAGGGAGATGACCTAGCCAAGGCATGGTTCAAACCCCACAGCGTCTTGCCATGCATGGCCGTCCGATTCGGTTGAAATTTGGCCGGGACTCGGGTTGAAGCGGGTCTTGATATATAACTTTTTGGACAAAATATGTTTTATAATTTAACAGATTTTGTTTAAGTTATTATCAATACTACGTAGTTTTGATGATGTCAACGGTAATAAACTGCCAACTTAGGATATAAATTAATCAATATGGGCGCCTAAAAAACATAAGTGATTTTTCCCTCCCATTGTGTTTGTCTGTTCAGATTCTACGAGAAAATTCCCGTTCTCGTCGGTAAATTCCGTTCCCAGATTCATCGATAAATTCCGTTACGTTCTTAAGTATATTCCCGTTCTGATTCGCAAAAATCCGTTCTGCATAAAATTGTTAAGTGTGCGATAAGTTTTCCCCAATGTTTTCCATGCATGCATCATTAACATTCATATTAAGTTCAATTACATAAACATTGAATTTGGTTCGATGAATTCTTAATTTTGTAATCTTCTTAATTAAGAATTGAAATCCGTTTTATCTTGGGAAGCAATTATTCAATTAACCCTTAACATCTGTGGGGGAATAAATTTGCTTTAAGGAGACTTTGTGAATTCAAAGGACTCGGATTTATAAGATTTTCATGTTTCTGTTTTATTTAATTTTTTATATCTACATATATTAAATAATACTATATATTACGGAGATAACATATCAAACACGAGATAAATGAGTTTCTCTACACATCAAAAAGAAGAAAAAGAATTGTTTTTTATAGCGCAAGACACTGAAACTAATGACGGTTAACATTTATTCTTATTATATATATATATATATATGTATTTTTATGTATAAATCAATAAAAAAACACCTCTTTCCCTACGTAACACTCGAGTCACTATAAATTTGTTTAATTAGTGTAACAATTTTGATACAATAGTTTCAATTTTTATTTCTTCTTGGTAAAAAACAGTTTGATTTCAATTGTAAACTCTAAATTAGTGAGGTATAAGGAATATTCGGCATAGGGTGTCATATTCTGAAATCAAAGGTACCAAAACTTCGATGAAGTTATTCAAGAAGTAATCAAAACTCAAAAAAACTAATCACAAAGAAGGACTGTGAACCTATGACAAAAAGAACAACCGTAATACCGTAATGCAATTAAAAAATTAAAACACATCATTGGGAAATTTCCAATTCATTTACATGGGGTTTATCGTCAACAAATAAACAAATGAAAATAAAATTACCTCTAACGCCAGCATTATTAATCAAAGCATCGATACGGCCAAACAGAGTCTGTTTCTTGTATGTATCCAATTTATACCTAAAACACTGTTTTTTACAAAAATTTTAGTTGAAATAAATACTATACATTTTTTAAGAGGTACTACAAAAAAAAATCAAAAAAAAAAATGTCGCTAGACAATGTCACAAAAAAATGTCCCCCCTAGAATTTCTAATATGATAAATCATTAGAAAAATAAATATATCAAGATCTAGTTTGGGGTAATCATTAAAATTAAAAAAAAAAAACTTTCACTTTAGACCCGCCTTTTTGCGCTAGAGACCCTCCTTTTGCCGACCTAGTACCCGCATAATTTTCTGAAGAGATTTTTTTGCCTAGACGAGGAGGCGTCAGGGGGCCTAGGCAGCCGCCTTTTAGAACACTGCTTGCTACTAAATGTATTCTCCTAGTCTAATTTTTTTTTAGTATACATTCACTATAGTGAGCTAGTCGTATCTATTACCACTATTATTACCATCATAATCATCAGGGGAGGGGGTGTGGTTCTGGTTGTGCCTGAACCACCTACAATATGGTCCATAAAAGGTGGAGAAAAATTGTAAACCCTATAAACAAATTCTGCAGCTAATTGGGAGGAAAGAAGATAAGCTACATTATGGCAAAGAATCTAATACCGATTACCCACCCTACCTAAGCCATCAGCACAGCCCACAATGATACCTTACCTAAACATGTTATTGAATTAGACTGATGGAATAGAAACCTTCCTCTTTTTGATAACCAATTTTTGGCCCTAAGTATGAAGATTGGGGAAGCTTCAATTATTATGAATAATTACCAAATTACCATTATTTGAGTCATCATCATAATTAATATTCCATTAACAATAACTATCCCTTCTACTAATCAGAGCAAGCAATTATCACCCAGTCAACAAACTCAATAGTACAACCAACGGAAGGTAGGCTCAATATCCTAGAAAACTCAGAATTTTCAGTCAAGAAATGTATACCAAATTCTCTTTAACAATTAAGAATGAAAAAGTAGATAAATAAATGAATGAAAACTACTCCCTCCGTTCCAAAATTTGACTCTTGAGGTCAAACGAATATTAAACTTTAAATTGATGTAAATTCATTTAATTTTAGTTGATACAATTAATATAATTGTCAAATATATAACAAAAACTATTAATCACAAAATTTATTTTATCCTAAACTTTTATGAGTCATTTGAAGTTTAATATGCCTTGTTTGACCTTAAAGTCAAATTGTATCTCTAATTTTGAAACGAAGGTAGTATTAGATACTTCATATTAATTCCTGAATAAGCAATCATTATGGTGATTCTAATCAATCCACTCTTGGAAGACATTGATGCAATAATGAGCAGTATTTCATTGTCAACTGATAACAACAAATAATGAGCAGTATTTCATTGTCAACTGATAACAACAAATAAGAAGCAGGAATATGGTACTCCTAAATGATATGCACACAATGTTTAGTCATATAGCTGTAATACTAGAGCATATACGGCAGAATTAACAAGTCCCTAACGAACAAGTCCCCGTTTGCATCCTCATCATGAATATACTACTCCCTCCGTTCCTTAATATAGGTCGTTTTAGATTTGTGCACAAGTATTAAGGAAATGATTGTATAACATTAACTATAATATCAATTGTCTATATTGCCCTTGTATTGAAAGCAGAGATTGTTATTTATTGGACAGAAAATAGTGAGAGAACCAAAGTTATATTTAATACTTGGGGTAATATTGAAAACTAAACAATTAATATTTACTTGAAATTCTCAAACGACTTATATTAAGGAACAAAGAAATTTTTTAAAACGACTTATATTAAGGAACGGGGGGAGTAGTTAATAAAGGAAGAAACCACACATGTAAAAAGACTTTTGACCTATAATATGACAGTCTTGGTTTGAATATTTCTCCTAACTTGAAAGTCAGCACCTACACATAGCGAGATAGGAAACAAACAACAGTTTCCTCACAATTTCATTTGCACCTCCCAAGCCCTTCAACTTTTGCCTTGATATCAAACACAAGATAAATGAGTTTCTCTACACGTCAAAAAGAAGAAAAAGAATTGTTTTTTATAGCGCAAGACACTGAAACTAATGATGGTTAACATTTATTCTTATTATATATATATATATGTATTTTTATGTATAAATCAATAAAAAAACACCTCTTTCCCTACCTAACATGCACTCGAGTCTCTATACATTTGTTTAATTAGTGTAACAATTTTGATACAATAGTTTCAATTTTTATTTCTTCTTGGTAAAAAACAGTTTGATTTCAATTGTAAACTCTAAATTAGTGAGGTATAAGGAATATTGGGCATAGGGTGTCATATTCCGAAATCAAAGGTACCAAAACTTCAATGAAGTTATTCAAGAAGTAATCAAAACTCAAAAAACTAATCACAAAGAAGGGACTGTGAACCTATGACGAAAAGAACACCGTAATACCGTAATGCAATTAAAAAAATTAAAACACATCATTGGGAAATTTCCAATTCATTTACATGGGGTTTATCGTCAACAAATAAACAAATGAAAATAAAATTACCTCTAACGCCAGCATTATTAATCAAAGCATCGATACGGCCAAACGCGTCCCAAGCTTTCTCTACGGACGCCTCAATCGTAGGACCGTTGGAGCTCACGTCAAGCTCCACCGCCACGGCCCGGACATCGGAAGCGGAGCTGCTGCTGGTACTGTATCGGTTGATTTCCTCGCAGAGGGAATGAAGCCGATCGATCCTGCGAGCGGCGGCGACGATCTTGCAGCCGGCTTTGGCTAGGTCGAGAGAAAATTCCCGGCCGAGGCCGGAGGAGGCGCCGGTTACCATCACAACTTTGCCGCTCAAGTCGCTCCACGGCTCGAGCTTGCTGTACTCATGAGTCGCCATTAATTTGGTCCAAGAGGCCTAATCTTCAATTAGATTGTTGGAAATACTATGCCACTTTTCCGTGTTTGTAATATTAACAGAATGAAATGAGTAATATATATATATATATATATATATATATTTATATATATTTATGTATATATATACTCCCTCCTGCCTTAATGGGATCCGATCATTTATTTTTTTGATAAATTAGTCAATTGATCAATAGAGCTGACTCACATAGAATCTGACCTGCTGTCAGCACTCGATCCGGTTACCATATAGGATCCGGTTACCATGACTCACATAGAATTCGGTTACTATGAAATTTTTTTTGTTTTTAATATACGGAGTATTAATTTTGATTTTTTTATTTAATAAATAACAATTTTTTTTTAATAAGTACAATCATTTTCTTATGCAAACTGTCACTTCAAATGCAGATGACTGTGTTGGGTTTTGCTTTTTCTGGTTAGGACTTGGGAACAGCCGAACAGGTAAAGGCGTGCTGCTTTCATTTCATATACACAGTTGTGTTTCACGAAAATGATTACGTGAGGTCACGGAGTGCGTCAGTAATATTACTGTAGTCCATCCATTTCCTTTCCCTTTTTTCAATATATGTATATACATGTGGAAAATGTTTCATTATTTGATTTAGGTATCTATTTCAGTTAATTCATATCAGGCCGTTCAATAGAGGTAAAAAGTTTTGAGCCCGACAACTTGTCCCCCTTATTGTCGGTGTTATTTTTTCCTTTCTCCTCTATTCATATTGGCAGCAAGGGGGGCCAGCGTCATTTGAGTGACCGTCATTTAATTATTTAATAATTATTGCAAACAAGTCTCGCTGAAACTTCACTACTCTGTCTTCAATCACAATAATAACGAACAGCAACAAAATAAATTATCAAATATCGTTCTGCTAAATGGACGACTCACAGGGACACCTGGTAATGTATTCCCTCCATCAACAATGAAATTGTTACCAGAAACATACTTCGATGAGTCATGTATTAAGTATCTTATCAGCGATGTCAATGCCGGGTCTGATGGGCCAAACTTTCTCAAAGGAACTGTTTTCAAAGCAACATTGTTGATCCACTCTTTCTTCATTAGATCCTTGGTGATCTCAGATTTGAAGAGTCCAGGACTTATTGAGTTCACTCTGATATTGTCGATCCCCAGTTCAAGAGAAAATATCTGTCAATATGATTATGGACAAGGGAAAACAAAGAAGAAAAAACATATTAGACGCCAAATATAGTGATTTTCAGCCCAACCCGAGCAAACAGAACACTAGGGATGGAATTAGAAAATTAGGAATTGAAAATGAATATCATGGAGAAGAATTGAAATTTGAACAGGCAGGGCTGCAGGGGTTAAGGCAACATAGTTGCTATCAGGTTGGTATGAGCATACAGCATTAGGAAGAATTAAAGTAAAAGAATGAATTTCTCAGGCAACTGCATCCAAATTAGACTCAAGACGGCATATTCAATGAATAATAAACAGGTTGCCAAATATAATGTATGTCAAAGCCTGTAAGAGTTGTTCAAGAAGAGCTAGAAAAGTCAACACAAAAAACAAAATAACTACGACTGCAATTAAGTCGTTTAATGCTGCCAAAGAGTACATCACACTGTATTAGGATGACATCTCCGAGAACCCTCTTCATTTTGAAGAACATTCTTACCAAAAGGAATTTGATCTGTTCAAGAATTTTTTTTATTCCTCCATCCATCCCAAAAACTATTTTAATTTCCATTATAAATCATAATAGTTGGCCCTGATTATAATTCAGTCTAGTAGAGTCTTAGTTTCTTAAATCAGCCTTCCAAAAGTATTTTTCAGATATTTCAACAAACAATGAAATGGTGCAGAAATAATAATACAGATAAAAATATTTATGATTTTTATGGTTTATAATTTCCTTAATTATATTTTCTAATAATTACATAAAAACTCATTTGATATTAATTATTAAATAATTAAATATATTTTTCCATTTATAATAATAATAATATCGATAATAATAATAATAATACCGATAATAATAATAATATAGATATTAATAATATTTATAATTTTTATGGTTTATAGTTTCCTTAATTATATTTTCTAATAATTACATAAAAACTCATTTGATATTAATTATAAAAATGATTAAATATATTTTTTTAATTATGTAATTGTATTTTATATATTTTTTACTAAGTTTTTTATTTATATTTTATTTTAAAAGATTTTCTTTCATTTTCTCCATAAAATTTGTTCATTTCCGCTTAAGCGTTGAAACTTATGCATAAAAATTCCGTCTCAGCTTTCTCTCTCCTATTTGTCAAATTCCGTTAAAAGTCAAAAGACTTAACGGTTTTTGTAATGGTTTATAAGAAAACTAAAGTTCAATGAGTTGACTGTAAGAAAAAAATATGTAGCGACTCATTTGTAAGTTAGCTAAAGTAGAGTGACCAAAAAAGTATTTATCCCGAAATTTCTATATATGAGATATTAAAAAATATATTTCCTCTCATTTCTTGCAGTAAATTAGCCTAAAAAGTTACAGGACAGCCCCACAAATAATACCTTCGTAAGAGTGTTAATGGCTGTCTTTGAAGATGCATAGGCAAGACCTCCAGGTACTTGTCCACGATTTATACCAGTAATAGAAGATATGTTGATGACTGATCCTCCCTGTTTAGAGTTACGCATGCATAAACAGACATACTTTGAAACCAGCCATGTTCCCTTCAAGTTTGTATTACAGATATTATCCCATTCTTCCTCTGTCAACTCCAATGGACTATGCACACTACCTAAAGTAATTCAGAATGGAGAAGTAAATGCATTTTTGCTATTATTACACATGTAGTCTCAATAAGAGCTCAACTCTCTGATTGTACATTTAAAATACAAAGATATTTAGCAAAATGCAGATTATGAAAAGTCGGTACAACCGTGAAATAGAAACTTGCTACCAATGTTCTTAAAGGCGGGAGGCCAGGGGGCCTAACACGCCTAGGAGGCCTAGGCGAGATTTTTGATTATAAGCTAATTTTAATATTTTATCTTTCATTAATCCAAACAAAACAATAATATAAAACAAAATAATCTATAATAAAGATAATAAAGATCTTTGTTTAAAGTTCAAACACATATCTTTAACGTATTAGTTTTATTCATAAACAAGATAGCCATTAAATAATAAAATTAAAAATTTCAAGAATTCAATTCAATATTAAAACTTAAGAAACTAAACATAAATTTAAGAATTATATTGAATTAAACTAAATATTACAAATGTATCATTATTTATATAATTTGAAGTTGGTACAAGTTCAAAAAATTACAACTATAATAAATTTATCTATTTTGTCTTGATCTTGTTCACTTCTTGTTGTAATTTGATATGTTAGAACCTACATATATGAATTTCTCAGGCAACTGCATCCAAATTGATTTTAATCATGTTATTGTAGATGTACTAAAAATTGTAATATTGTGTTGAATATTGTCATGTTCATTAAGGATCTGTAAGAATCTGTAAATATTGTTCATACTGTAAAATGTGTTGAATATTGTCATGTTCCTTAAGGATTGTTCATGCAGTTTGTTGCTGTGGAGCATAACACTGGCCAGAGCAATATAGCTAGACCTGCAAATTGTACACATACTATTTCCAAGAAAGGACCTTTTATTTTATACAGTATTGAAATAAACAAGGTCCTTTATGTGACTAAGTGCTGAAAATAAACACTTGGGGAGAAAATAAACAAGGAATCAACCTTTTTTTCTTAGAATGATTTGGGATTAATTTATACTTGTAATTTGATCCATACGACACACTACCATATAGTACTACTTCTTTTTTGGCATGTTATGATACTTTCATGCCAATGACCATGGCCTAAGCCTAACCACTGGCATTCAAGTCTAACATTCATAAATTGTAAATGGATAGATTATGAACCAACCTTTTCAATGCACTGTACCAAAGTAGCAACAAAAAACCTACCTTCATTATCAGTTGGTAACAAAATAAATATAGATTTTTTTGGGTGATAAAATATACACTTCCACCAAGAAAATTACTAAATATTTCCGTACTAAAAACAAAGATTAATCGATTTACCACTAACGCTTGTAGTCATTACAAAAACATAAATATAGAAAGTTAGAGAAAATCAAAGTTTCTCCCAGCACATACAGGTCTAAAAGCAATTAGAACAGCCTAACATGTTGTCATTACACAAACTATAGCTGGATACTCTGATAAAATTGACACTTGTGTACTGATGTAGTTGTCCACCTCCTGTACTGCCTTCATCTGTAATACTCTTTCTCAACAAGGGATTGAAAATGAACTGCCTTTAGTCTTGCTGCCTTCAGTCTGATAATACAAATATTAACCATCATGAGAACTTCTGAGGCATGAAATTACACCAACAAATGAGTATGCAGAATTACCTCAAAATTTAGATTTAATGATTCACATAGCAATCTCAGTTGCACCTGGGGGTGAATCAATATTATCATTATCTACACTTGGATCCTGAGTAGCATCATCATTTGATACTCCAATTCTACATGTAAACAAATAGTAAAGTCAAATTTAAACAAATACCAAAATTAATTTTAAACAAATTGCAAAGTCAAAATACACAAAGTATTAAAATTGGCTTATGCCTACTCAGTGAACACAGTATAAAAATGATGCACGTCTAGATCATTTATACAAAATGCAGACTTGCAGTATATATCCAGTACCATTATCACACATCATTTATCCAAGGATCAAAGTATAAAAACAAATAGCAATGTCAGTTGTGTCTGCTCCTATTTGCTGTCCACTTATAACCAAAAAAGAATGGCTACGGTAGAATAACATCTTACCCCTATTCTTATCTTTTCATTTCCTGCCCATTTGTTTGGAACAAATTTCAAACCCATAGTCCATAGACAATCTCATACTCTTCACCTACCAAACAGAGCATAAATATAAGTATATCAATCCGGATCAGAAAGCTATACTACAGTTATTGAAAAACTTTTGTTCCATCAAAATTTAGAGAAATAAGTAATACTTTGTCATTCAACTTCCATAAAAGGAGATAAGCAATCAAGTAAATGATATTGAAGTTTGCAGGGAATAAGAAAAAGAACATGACTATAAATCACAAATATTTCACAGAAGAAGAACATGGCCCTAAATTTGGAGACATAACAGGTTTAGGGCTTTTTTTAGAAGAAAATGAGAGAGAATCGGTGTAGGAAAGAGAATCGGTGTAAGAGACATAACAGATTTAGGGCTCGATCAGGGGTAAGCCCTGACTTACCCCTGATCCGACTTTTATATATATATATATATATATATATATATATATATATATAACAAGTTTTACAGAAGTTTTTTTTAATACAAGTACAATCATTTTCTTATGCAGATAACTGTCACTTCAAATGCA
This sequence comes from Panax ginseng, assembly GCA_020205605.1. Taxonomy (NCBI): domain Eukaryota; kingdom Viridiplantae; phylum Streptophyta; class Magnoliopsida; order Apiales; family Araliaceae; genus Panax; species Panax ginseng. Next base: position 116,689,005 of record CM035144.1, on the reverse strand, counting down.
TATGACTGTGTTGGGTTTTGCTTTTTCTGGTTGGGACTTGGTAACAGCCGAACAGGTAAAGGCGTGCTGCTTTCATTTCATATACACAGTTGTGCTTCACGAAAATGATTACGTGAGGTCACGGAGTGCGTCAGTAATGTTACTGTAGCCCATCCATTTCCTTTCCCTTTTTTCAATATATGTATATACATGTGGAAAATGTTTCATTATTTGATTTAGGTATCTATTTCAGTTAATTCATATCAGGCCGTTCAATAGAGGTTTATATTGAAAAAGTTTTGAGCCCGACAACTTGTCCCTCTTATTGTCGGTGTTATTTTCTCTTATGATCGGGCCAAATTTTTAATATGCCCCCAACTTTAAAAGGCTATTCATATTGGCCGCAAGAGGGACTAGCGTTATTTGAGTGACGGTTAATCTCTCCTAAAATTAAACTTGTTAAGAATTTAACTTGGTCGCTAGTCTCTCCTGCGATCATTTTGACCAACTTTTAGGACATGCATCTAACATTTTATCTAGTTCATCAATGTCTTTCATGTCTGCTACAAATATATTTTTATCTAGTTCTTCTGAATCTTTTGCTAGTTTAGATTATATAAATACATCAGAGTATGTTAATGATGTTGAAAGTAGTAGTAAAGAGGTAATGGTTTCTTATGTTGGAATATTGTTTTCCAAGTTGAAAGAAGTTAAATTTTTTTATAAATTCTATGGACGAAAAATGAATTTGAGATTAGGATTGCTACGAGCCGTAAACATGCTCACAATAATGATTTGACATCCATGTTATATGTATGTAAAAAAACTGTTGTAAAAAGTTCATTAGATGATGAATGTGATAACGATAAGAAAAGAAGACAACAAGACTCAATAGATGAACATTATGCAAAGCTAGAGTGTATGTTGTCCATGATAAGATAATTGGCGTATTTCGACTATTGAGTCTAAACACAATTGTAAGACCCCGAATTTTATGAAATAAAAGTATTCAATTTTCTTATAATTATTATTTTATTTCGTAAATGGTTAAATTGATAAAGGGTTAAAGTTAAGGGTGATATGTGAAATTTTTTGCAAAGTATGTAAGTTGTTATAAAATATTCGTTTGGTCGGGGAATATTCTTTTTGTCGGGAAATATCTGTACGATGGCATAATCATTGGTGGACCCCACAATGAAAGTATTGTCGAAGTAAGAAAACGACATAATTATCTTTTTATAAAAATAACGGCGGAAGTGTTACAGATTAAAAGCTGTTGAACTACCCGGTAATAAAAATACGATGTCGTGTGGTTGCGTAGTAGCGCTTGCGGTATTGGTTATTGATCTTACGTGAGAAGTCAACTCGGTTATACTCAATTATTGCTACGATAATTGCTACATCATATCTCTCATATTATTGATTCGATTATTGTCACAGTATCATCTGCATAATATGTTATATTATTAAATCAATAATTGAAACAACAAAGTTATTCATATTATTAAATTATAATATTTACAATGTCAGAAATTACACGAGGAGAGGTTTAGTCATCTAATTACGCTGGCGCTAATAAGGAGAAATCCTTATCGAAAAACCCCTCTCACGAGGAGCGACACGGTTGTTAAATATTGTGAGTTATATTATTAATGATGAATAAGTTCGTGTTGATTAAAGATAAAATTTATAGTTCCATTGTGTTGTAATTATTAGTGTTAGTGAAAATTGATATTTATTTTGATATTAATTGATGTCTGGAAGTTATACTGACCAGTCGGGTAATTAATCGAATAAATGAGCAATTAATTGCCATTAATTCACATGATTATAACTATTTGTTCACATGTGTGTACTATTGATTCACATTCATTTACTATTAGGGGAGTTGGTGCAAGATTGATAATACTTGCATGACTAAGTTAAAAATGGAGGTATAGATGGAGAGTCTTATATTGTAATTCGTATTTTCACATGATTATAACTCTTGATTCACATGATTGAACTATTGATTCACATTATTTACTATTAGGGGAGGTGGTGCAAGTTTGATAATACTTGCGGGACTAAATTAAAATGAAAAAAAGTTGAAGGTATTGTCTTTGTAATATTTCGAGCCTCAAAAGCGTGCGATTATCGAAACTATATTTTCCTATAAATAGAAGCTCATTCTTTCTTCATTTCTCACCAATTCACTAAAGCTTTAGAGCAATTATTATAGAGGAAATTATAGAGAGAAAGAAGAAGAAGTTCGCTTACCTTTTACTCCAGTATCTAGTTTTTTTCTAAGTTAAGGGGTATTATTTCTTTCGTATTCATGAAGAGAGCTTCTGTTATTTCATTCTTTATTATTATGTTGGAATAACCTGTCTATGCGAAGTACCGCATACATGGTGAAATTCTTCTGTTATTCCATTCTTTATTATTCTGTATACATGGCATATTAGTAATAAATTCCCAAAAAAATTGTATCACATTTATGCAGAACACCCATCGTTCAAAGACGATTTTAACAATTGTGTGTATAATTCATTGTCCATCGACGAGTTTGAAGAGCGTTAGAAAATCTTGATGAGAGAATATGATTTATATCAAAATGAATAACTCATAAGTTTGTATGATGTGAAGGAGAAATGGATAGGTGCATATACAAAGAGGTATTTTTCTACGTGAATGACAACCACCGAAAGAAGCGAAGACATGAATCATTTTTTTGATTTATATATGAATGCTTCAACAGGCATGAAAGATTTTGTAATAAAGACTCAAAAGGCTATTGAGAAATAATTCATCAGAGAGAGAAATGCTAAATACGCAACAAAACATCAGAAATGTAGTTTGGTATTAAGATCATTGTTGGAAATGCATGCTTTGGAATGTTATACAAAAAAGATGTTTAAACATTTTAAAAAAGAGTTCGTTGATTATATAAAGTACAAATTAATAAAGTCAGTGAGTTGTGCATTATTGTTACAAAGGTCTATACAGTGTACAAGGCAGATGCAATAGAGAAATAGTCGAAGATATCGACAAGTTGTCAACAATTGTCACGAGGGGTTAATTGTAAGACCCCAATTTTTATGAATAAAGATTAATTTCTCTCGAAATATATTTTTGAATATTATGGTGTGGATATGATATAATGTTATAGTTGTGGGTAACATTTACAAATTTTGCAAAGTAAGCAAGTGATTATATAATATTCGATTGGTCGGGGAATATTCGTTTTAACGAGGAAATATTAAATGCGACGGCACAATCATTAAGTGGACCCTACAATGAAGTATTGTCGTAGTAAGAAAAAATGATGAAATTATCGGGGGTTATATTGATAATACTTGCGTGACTAAGTTAAAAATGGAGATATAGATGGAAGTCTTATATTGTAATTCATATTTTTACATGATTATAACTCTTGATTCACATGATTGAACTATTGATTCACATTATTTACTATTAGGGGGAGGTGGTGCAAGTTTGATAATACTTGCGGGACTAAATTAAAAATAAAAAAAAGTTGGAGGTATTGTATTATAATTTTTCGAGCCCCAAAAGCGATGCGATTATCGAAACTATATTTTTCTATAAATAGAAGCTCATTCTTCCTTCATTTCTCACCAATTCACTAAAGCTATAGAGCAATTATTATAGAGAAAAAATCTATAGAGAGAGAAGAAGAAGAGAAAGCTCGCTACGTCCTTTATTCCGATTATCCGATTTCTTACGAGGTAAGGATATTATTTCTCTTTCGTATTCATGAAAAGAGTTATTGTTATTCCATTCCTTATTATTATGTTGGAATAACTTTTGTTTTCTCGCAATCTTAGTATCATGGTAAAATTCTTACATTATTCCATTCTTTATTATTACATTGGAATAACTTTTATGCATCTTGATCTATCACATGCACAGTAAATTACTGTTGTTATTCCATTCTTTATTATTACATTGGAATATCACATGCGTGTGGTTTACGCGTGACTGGTTCCATTCTTTATTATTATATTGGAATATCATATGCATGCGGTTTCACGCGTGACTTGGTTCCATTCTTTATTATCTTGTTGGAATATCTTGCGCATGCGGTTTTACGCATGAATTGGTTCCATTCTTTATTATTACATTGGAATATCCACGTCATGCATGCGGTTTCGCGTGACATTTCCATTCTTTATTATTGTGTTGAGAATAACCTATCATGCGATTCTATCGCATGCATGGTGAATTCTTATTATTATTACATTGGAATAACACATGCGTATGGATTCTCGCATGCGTGGTGAATGATCCTTTGTATTCATATGAATAATATTTTTTCATTCAAAGGGGTTTTACGAGGGCGGTTTCATAATTTTTTGACCCTCAAAATTCTAGAAAAATTTAAAATGATAATTTGATGAGTTTTCTAGATTGTGTCCAAAAATGACGATTTTTCGATGTATAGATTAAGAGTTATGGATTTTATGGGAAAAGACTATTTTGAAAGTAAACCCTTATAACTCTTTGTGGTTAACTCCAAAATTGGTAAAATTTTTATTGGGAGTACATGTATATAACGAGGAGTATACCCTGTAAATTTGAATTTTTGGATAAAAGTACAATTTATGATAAATGTCTAAATATTGATTTTGGCCATATAAAAAATAGTAAATGAATTTTAAAAATTTGAGAAAATATATGTTCAATATGAGACTATATTACGCTAAATTCGAGAGAAAGAAATGTTTTTGGGACTGATTTGGTATTTTTCATGAAAATAAACTAGTTTTGAGTAAATGAATTAAATATGTTATGTGAACTAACAAAATTGAAAAATAGGATTTTATGGCTTGGGAATCCTATATAGGGTATATCTGATTTTGATAAAGGATTTGATCATTGGTGATGAAATCTTATGAGTATGACATTTTGAATGATTAAATGCATTATTTGGTAAAGTGTAAACAATTGAAATAAATTGTTTATAAGTTTAAGAAGTGATTAAAATATGTTATAATATTAATAATATTAGATGATGAGTTTATTAAGTGATTGATAATATTTGGATAAATTTAAAGTCTTTAATATTTATCCTTATTTTCATTTGATTAATGCTTATATCATTGTCATCGTCCCTCATGCTTATATGGTGATGAAAGTTATCTACGAAACTTACGTGTAAAGATGAACTTTTGATTATTGAATTGTATATCTTTGGCTTACGATGCAAAGATGGATTGTTGATTATTGGTTTTATTGTTGTATATCTTTTGGCTTACGATGCGGAGATGGATTTGGTATGATTATGACGAGAGAGATTATTCGGTATAGTCATAACTATTGATGATTTAATGAATATCCTTGGCCGTAGTGCGAGAGATGATTCGATGATGTGTTTTATTTATTAAAAGTGAGTCTCGTGATGATAAAATTGATGAAAACATTTTAAATCATAGAAGATAGTAGATATCATGCTCTATTTGACTCTTCTAATGGATTCTTTATTCATTGTGAGTTAAACTTGATGTCTATTGTATTTTATCGGTTTAACATTGTTGAAGACTAATGATAATTTATTACGCATTATCTTAGCCATAATATTTCTTCTTTGGGCTAGTTGAGCTCACCATTTCTTTCCTTTATTCTCTTTGAAATGAGAATATATTTGGGACGAGTCGGGGAGCGGAGTGATGGTCCGGATGATAGCATTAGTAGTCCTCACTTTATTACATCAAATAGTGTGACAATAAATGTAATGAGGACTCCATTGAGTGTGGATATTGTCTGGATGACAATATTCTTTTTAAAACTCTAAGTTTATGTTTTGTCGTATATTACACGACAGTTGTATTATTAAGTTATATTTGTATTTTTGTACCATGTATTTGGCGACTCAAGATTGGTGATGTATACATGTGTTGGGGGTGTCACAGTTGGTATCAAAGCTTAGGAATATGATCCCTGGCTGAGATGTGAGACAAGAACTAGGAGGGGAGAGACGGGGAATTCCTTCACTAGTATGACCTACCTGAGTTTATTTGGTATTTAATTGGTCGGTCAGAGTATAGTGATAATATGTGATATGTTAATTAACCCTTGTTTTGTTGCGGTATTTGAAAATGGCATCAAAGAAAATGTTGAGATAATGATGAAACCGTGAGAGGCCGTTGAGTCACCAACGATCGATGCCCGAGGGTAATGTGCAACATGAAGGCGATAAACCTCATATAAACAATAACACCGATGAAATAGTGAGCGATGGGATGGTCGGAGGCTTTATACGATTCATGCAACATCGGTGAAGGCGGCTCTCATCCAAAATGCGGTGGAAACAACGATAACTCACGGTTGGTCATCTTTAAGTAGTTCGAGGAGGAGTGGGACCATCGGAGTTTTTAGAAGCCAAAACCACTTAAGGCGGAGGCGTGGATAAAGCGAGATCAACAAGATATTTGATGTCTTGGGATGCTCAGGAGGAAAAGGTTCCCTTTTTCACCTTCGTGTATTGCGTGCGAGGTGATTCTTGGTGGGAATCAGTAAAAGCGTACTCGACACCACTGCCTTTGAAGATGTCTTGGGAGAAGTTCAAGAGTTGTTCAATGAAAAGTACTTTCCTGAAAGTATTCGTCACATGAAGGAGGTAGAGTTCATCAAGCTTGAGCAAAACAATATGGCTGTGGCGCAGTACGAAGCTAAGTTTTCTGAGTTGTCTCGGTTTGCGTCCTACTTGGTTGTTTATGAAGAGAGAATGATGCGGATGTTTCTAAGAGGTTTGAAACCCGAGATACGTCAATACCTTATCTCTCATAAGCTGTGTTTGTATTCAGATGTTGTGAATAGGGCTCGATTATTGGGCGCGATAATGAGTCAACAATGACCGAGAGAGAAGCGGTAGATAAGTCGATAATACCGATGGTAGCGTGATCATCAAAGCGGTGACAACAAGCGTGGAGGAATAACCATGCGCGAAATGATAACCAATTCGGTGGTAATCATGGCGAAGACAATAGGAGTGGAAAGTTCAAGAAGAAGGTTAATGAGGATGGAAATATATGTCAAGACCAACCTTGTATTTGTTAAGGAAGGAAACGACCATGGGTTGTATGTTACAAATGTGAAGGGAAGGACACATAAGTCAAGCGCACGATCTGATCCAAATCATATTATAATTGTGGAAAAAGAAGGCCACCTAGCCCAATTTGTGTGTACCAAAGTCAAGTCCCGGTGGGATGAAGGCATCAAAAGGTGTCCGGACAAGACAAATCCGGTAGTTCGAGGGAGGCGTTTGTCGTAACCTCCCAAAAAGCGAGGAATCCGACGCAGGTGATCACGGGTAAGTAAATCATAATGACTTTGCGAAGTCTATACCTTATTCAATCTGGGTTCTACTATTCTTTTATCTCCTTGCTTGCGTTCAAAGTTTAAATTTGACTCAGGAGAAGTTAGACTTTGACTTATTAGTTGAAACTCCGTTAGGAGAAACCTTCATTACATGTCTTATCAAGTCTTGGATGAGAGTCACGATTTTGAATGATATTTCTATCGTTAATAAATTTTACGGCGTATTCTCGAAGAACTTCACGGACTATCATCGAATTTTGTATTATTGGCCATGAAGATAAAAACCCATTTCTTAAACCCTCAAATATTTCTTTAACCAAAGCGAGCGTATCATGCGCCAAAGAGCGTTGGCTCATTTGTATTGAAGATTACGATCGTCTTATTCAATATCATCGTATAAGAGAGAGCGTGGTAGGTGACATGTTGAGTAGAAGATCGTATCGTTTCTGAGTGGGATGTTGTTAACACAAAGACTCATTTAAGTATAATTTACAAATGATGAAGATAGAGTTAAAGACTACAGGGACCCACGTGAAGATAACGAATATCACGAGTAGAATTGACTTTAATCGATAAAGTTAAAGCTGCTCAAGCTACACACCCGAATTTGATGAATGTGAAGAAGAAGGTTTAAGAAGGCGTTACCTCAACCCTCGATTTTATTGGCCCATTTGAAATCCTCGAACGAGTAGGAACTGTGGCCTATAGACTCGCCTTACCGCCAAGTATGTCTCGTGTTTGTAACATTTTCCACATATCTATGTTACGTAAATATGTGAAAGACCCGAACCATATTATTGAATTAGAACCAGACGAGATAGAGGAAGATTTAACGTATGAAGAGTTACCTGTTAAAATCTTGGATAAGAAGGATCGTATTCTATGCTCCAAGGTTATACCTCAAGTCAAAGTTTTGTGGAGAAACCACGATGTGGAAGAAATGATCTGGGAGTTAGAATCTGAGGTAAAGTCAAGATATCCTCACCTCTTCGATATACCAGGTACACACCTTAATTTCGAGGACAAAATTTTATAAGAAGGGGAGGTTATAAGACCCCAACTTTTATGAATAAAGATTAATTTCTCTCGAAATATATTTTTGAATATTATGGTGTGGATATAATATAATGTTATAGTTGTGGGTAATATTTATAAATTTTGCAAAGTAAGCAAGTGGTTATATAATATTCGATTGGTGGGAATATTCGTTTTAACGGGGAATATTAAATGCGGCGACACAATCATTAAGTGGACCCCACAACGAAAGTATTGTCGTAGTAAGAAAATGGCGAGAATTATCTTGTTATAAAAATAACTGGCGGAAGTATTACCGAATTAAAGCTGTTGAACTACCCGTTAGTAAAAAAATGCGATGTCTGGCGTGGTTGCGTAGTAGCACCACGGTATTGGTTATTAATGTTCTGAGAAGTCACTCGGTTATACTCGATTATTCTTATAGTAATTATTGCATCATATCTCGTATTATTGATTCGATTATTGTCGTAGTATCATACGCATTATATGATATATTATTAAATCAATAATTGACACGACAAAAGTTATTAATATTATTAAATTGCAATATTTACAATGTATAGAAGTTACGCCTTGATGAGATGTTTGGTCACCTAATTGCGGGCATGATAGGGAGAAATCCTTATTGGAAAGCCCACTCTTTTTCAGGAGCGACACGGTTGTTAAATATTGTGAGTTATAATATTAATGATGAATAAGTTCGTGTTGATTAAAGATGAATTTGATAGTTCCATTGTGTTGGAATTATTAGTGTTAGTGGTAATCGACATCTATTTCGATGATAATTGATGTCTGGGGGTTATATTGATAAATCGGGGAATTTATCGGATAAATGAGCAATTAATTGCTACTAATTCACATTCTTATATAACTATTTATTCACATGTGTGTACTATTGAATCACATTCTTATACTATTAGGGGAGTTGGTGCAAGATTGATAATACTTGCATGATTAAATTAAAAATGGAGGTATAGATGGAGTCTATCTCGTAAGTAATTACGTATTTTCACGTCTTTATAACTATTGATTTACATGATTGAACTATTGATTCACATTATTTACTATTAGGGGAGGTGGTGCAAGTTTGATAATACTTGCAGGACTAAATTAAAAATAAAAAAAAAAGTTGGAGGTATTGTCTTTATAATTTTTTGAGCCCAAAAGCGTGCGATTATCGAAACTATATTTTTCAATAAATAGAAGCTCATTCTTCCTTCATTTCTCACCAATTCACTAAAGTTATAGAGCAATTATTATAGAGAGAAATTATAGAGAGAAGCTATAGAGAGAAAATATATAGAGAAAGAAGAAGAGAAATGCTCTTACGTCCTTTATTCCGATTATCCAATTTTTTACGAGGTAAAGGGGTATTTTTCGTATTCATGAAGAGAGCTATTGTTATTCCATTCCTTATTATTATGTTGGAATAATGCATACATCTGAGCACAATGCATACATGGTAAAATTCTTACATTATTCCATTCTTTATTATTTTGTTGGAATAACTTTTTCTGTGTGTGGTCTATCGAATGCACGATGAATTACATTTGTTATTCCATTCTTTATTATTCTTTTGGAATATCTATACATGCGGTTTCTGGCGTGATTTTGGTTCCATTCTTTATTATTACGTTGGAATATCACATGCATGCGGTTTCTGGCATGACACAGTTTTATTCTTTATTATTACATTGAAATATCTCTACCACATGCGGTTTACGTATGAATTGGTTCCATTCTTTATTATTACATTTGGAATATCACATGCATGCGGTTTCTGGCGTGACACAGTTTCATTCTTTATTATTGTGTTGAGAATAACACATGCATGCGGCCTATCGCATGCATGGTGAATTCTTCTATTATTCCATTCTTTATTATTCTGTTGGAATAACCTGTCTATGTGGATTACCGCATGCATGGTGAATGATCCTTTGTATTCATATGAATAGTATTTTCATTCAAAAGGGGTTTCTGCCAGGGGCAGTTTCATAATTTTTTTGACCCTCAAAAATTCTAGAAAAATTTAAAATGATAATTTGATGAGTTTTCTAGATTGTGTCCAAAAATGACGATTTTTCGATGTATAGATTAAGAGTTATGGATTTTATGGGAAAAGACTATTTTAAAAGTAAACCCTTATAACTCTTTGTGGTTAACTCCAAAATTGGTAAAATTTTTATTGGGAGTACATGTATATAACAGGAGTATACCCTGTAAATTTCAGAATTTTTGGATAAAAGTACAATTTATGATAAATATCTAAATATTCAGCAGTTTTGGCCATATAAAAAATAGTAAATGAATTTTAAAAATTTCGAGAAAAATATATGTTCAATATGAGACTATATTCTGCTAAATTCCAGAAAGAAATGTTTTTGGGACTGATTTGGTATTTTTCATGAAAATAAACTAGTTTTGAGTAAATGAATTAAATATGTTATGTGAACTAACAAAATTGAAAAATAGGATTTTATGGCTTGGGAATCCTATATAGGGTATATGCAGATTTTTGATAAGGGATTTGATCATTGGTGATGAAATCTTATGAGTATGGCATTTTTGAATGATTAAATGCATTATTTGGTAAAGTGTAAACAATTGAAATAAATTGTTTATAAGTTTAAGAAGTGATTAAAATATGTTATAATATTAATAATATTAGATGATGAGTTTATTAAGTGATTGATAATATTTGGATAAATTTACAGTCTTTAATATTTATCCTTATTTTTGTTTGATTAATGCTTATATCATTGTCATCGTCCTCATGCTTATATGGTGATGAAAGTTATCTCTGGCTTACGTGTAAAGATGAACTTTTGATTATTGAATTGTATATCTTTGGCTTACGTGCAAAGATGGATTGTTGATTATTGATTTTATTGTTGTATATCTTTGGCTTACGTGCAGAGATGGATTTGGTATGATTATGACCAGAGATTATTCGGTATAGTCATAACTATTGATGATTTAATGAATATCCTTGGCCCGTAGTGCAGAGATGATTCGATGATGTGTTTTATTTATTAAGCTGAGTCTCAGCGATAAAAATTGATGAAAACATTTTAAATCATAGAAGATAGTAGATATCATGCTCTATTTGACTCTTCTAATGGATTCTTATTCACTGCAGATTAAACTTGATGTCATTGTATTTTATCGGTTTAACATTGTTGAAGACTAATGATAATTTATTATGCATTATCTTAGCCATAATATTTCTTCTTGGGCTAGTTGAGCTCACCCTTTCTTTTCTTTATTCTCTTGAGAAATGAGAATATAAGCTGGGGACGAGTCGGGGAGCGGAGTGATGGTCCGGATGATAGCATTAGTAGTCCTCACTATTCTGTTAAATAGTGTGACAATAAATGTAATGAGGACTCCATTGAGTGTGAATATTGTCTAGATGACAATATTCTTATTAAAACTCTCAGTTTATATTTTGTCGTATATTACACGACAGTTGTATTATTAAGTTGTATTTGTATTTTTGTACCATGTATTTGGCCACTCAAGATGGGTGACGTATACCTGTTTTGGGGGCGTCACATTAATAATATATACTTGCCAAATGTTCTCACATTCTGGTCAGATTTGCAGGCACATACTGAAATTCTTAAGCTTTAAGATTATTTCAAAAATACATGATGACATGATCATTCTTCGGTGGACAGGAGATGCTAACAGGAGTAATATGAATAAGAAATGGTTTCTCCAATGAGTGCTCACTTTGAAAAAAATCAAACAGTGTGGTATAATCATTTGATGAGTGATTTTCAAGAGTTAGGTAGTAAAGTTGCTTGCTCAGTCCGAGGTTATAAGACTGTACTAAAACTAAATGCATGAGGAAAAGCCCTTGTTGATCAATATGACCCGAATGAGAATATTATTGACATCCCAAACGATGATATTAACTGCGCAAACGAATATGCACAGCAGGAGATGAGATTGGTGGATGATGATGAAGAAACTAAGGTTGAGGAAGAAGAACAAGAGTTTTTTCCACCAATTGTTTCTCAAACAAATAGCCGAAAAAAATAATCCAGATTCAAAAGTGTCCTTGAAAAATGGTGGGTAGTAAGCCTCATCGAAAATGTGGCATATGTGGATTTGAAACTAACCATGACAAACACAACCATTATAGAGTGTTAGGAACTCCTGAACCTAAAGATAATTAGGGTTGACATGCAACACATATGGATGTAATATTTATGTATGTATTTTTTTAATGTCTATGAAGATGTAATAAAAAGTTAGTTTTAATTACTAATGTCTGTGTTTTTTTGGAATGATTATGGAGATGTAATTTAATATTATTATAAAATATTGTGGAAATGTGTATGAAATGCGTGAAATTTTGATGAAAATGTCTATGGAGATATAATTTAAGTAAACTTTAAAATGTTTGTGTTTTTTGTGGAATGATTATGGAGATGTAATTTAATATTATTATAAAATGTTATGGAAATATGTCTGAAATTTGTGTAATTTTGATGGAAATGTTGTGGAAATATTAGTTTGAGATTTTTGTTCTAAGAATGGTTAGTAAGACTTTGTAAATATGACTATGTAGTGTTTTGAGATGGTGTATTAGAGAGCCAACTCCATGGATTCTAGTCGCATGATGAACTAACGGTCAGCTGAAGTGCATCTATGTTGACCAATATTCCTACATGCGGCTAGGCCAGACATAAGATGATCTGGGGTGTGGGTGGATAAAGAACAAGTTTTGGCAACTAGTCCCTTTTGCGACCATGATAGAAACATGACAACTCCCTAGACTAGTGGCCAGGACTTGTGCAATTCACCTAGTCGCTAGTCCCTCCTGCGGCCAGAGTCCAAGGAGTTGACACTAACCCACATTAGCATGGTACTAACTCAAACTTGTTCAATACAAAAATCACCAACAAACAAACCTTTTCAATACCAAATTCAACAATAAACACACATGTTCAATACCAAAATCACCAACAACAATACCAAATGATTTAAAATACCATACATTTAATCTAATTAAAATTAAACTACCATCAATTAAAAATAAAATGCCATACATTTAATCCAACATCTAAAAGATTTAAAAGTAATATTAGAATATATGTTCAAATTCAAATCAACATCTAAATGATTTGCTTCCTCGGTATATCTCTAGCCTTACATTTGAACAATTCATCAGTTATCTTATACCTAAAAATCGATACATCCTCCGTTGATCATTTTTCATTGTTAAGTTTAAGATTGCCCCGAACGAGATAATCGACATACTTGCAAACGAAAAATGTTGCAATTGTAATGATTCTTATGCATGGGCCAACTCTTTGCTGGGGGTACGACGCCAATCACCCAACGGGTTACCCATCCGCAAAATCAACGATATCAATTATACCTATAATAACAAGAACCTTATAAGTACGTACATATATAGCGAGGAAACTAAATGACTGTATTAAAAAAACAAAATAGGTTACGTACCGCAACATTAACATACTATTTGTATATATTAGTCAACTTAATGTAGGGTGTGTTATTATATAGCGGGGCGAGAATAGAAACCTTCCAGTTTTTTTACCGAAAAGTTTAACAGTATAAAATGACTATTACTCAAGATACATATAGACATGAAGATTTTGTCGCACTCATGCAATATCGGTTCCACTTGAGGTGTAACATTTGATTGAAATAATTGATCTTTATAAATTTGGCCCCCAACAGATAAAACATCTTCCCCAAATGCATGAAATGGCCAAAAATGGTCCATCTCTATATCCCCTTGCGCTGATATTTGCTTTCACGATCCCACAAAAGACTCATATACGCATCCATCACATGTTCATGTAGTCGAATTATGGGTCGCAAAGAATTCATATCTTCGTGAGTCAACGTGTAACACTGATAGGGGTGCTCGATGGAAAATTAAAAAGAATTGTCAAGAGTTGGAGATAAAAAGTTCTCGTTGATTATTCAAATCTTTTGCCCACAAAGTCTTTTTGGTATAGACCCTTTAGGTCCATATTCTTCTACTAGAACCTCATTCCCAATAAACAAATATGCATCTTCGTAAGTAAACTGAGTAAGTTATGACATATCAGCCTGGGTGCTAGGGATGTACATGTTAAGGGCAGCCTAAGAAGTGGGCATCTATGTCTGTCTGCTCACCCCCATATACTCATCCCCCCAACCCCTAACATCCATATCATACAATTCATAGAATTTGTCTCAACCCTCTTTCATATGCTTATATTCAGGAGTAAAGTCTTGCTTGAGATTGAAAACTTTATCCATATATGAGGGATTTCGTGCTCTCAGTTTATGCAAAAAATAACATAAATATAAGAAGACACAAATAATACACATTAACATCAAAGAATACGATAAATTATTTCAAATTAACAAATAATATATTATATCAATTAAATAATTTGTAAAAATTTAACTTGTTTGCCATGCTAACCATACGACGTTGATTATACACATACCGAGGCTCGTAGGAAGTGTTTGGATCTCATTCGCGTCGAGGGCGATGCAGTTGTCGTCGGATAATTTTGTTGTATTATTTGAAGTACGTATCAATGGGGATAGTTTTTGCAATTTTATTGACTTGTGTATCGAATTCTTCCATATATAGCTCCCACCACCCAATGTATTCCTTTCTCATTTTCATATAATTCCCTGACTCGAATTTATGTTCTATTGGTTCTCTCAAAGAATCATGTATTTCAGTTGGGGACATAATGCCTTGTGCATATACATATTTCCCCATTACCCGATCGAGAATTTGATATTCGACAATATCAAAATGAATCAATGGGACCCGATCGGATCCTTTCATTCTAGCCTCATAGTTATACCCCCTCCAATCATCATCCCATCGCTTGTATGGCCGCCATACTACCTCTCACTTAGGTTGTCTATCAAATTCGCCCCGGTAGAAAAATAGATGGTGATGGAGAATCTTGACGCCTATCAACATATTGATATTTGGCGGAGTATGCTTAGGTCGTTGCTTAAGTGACTCAAGATAAATAATTTGGCCTAGGATTAGGCCTTCCAACCAAAAAACGCTCAGATCTCCAAATTTATAATAAGGTCACACAACCATTGACCTATTTACTCCCTCTTCCAGTAGCTGTATACAGACCCCAGTATAAATACATCAAACATGCGACATATGCATATTTGGCAATCTAATTTGAATCATAAATAAAATACATATACTAGCGTGTACATAATTTTTTAACCTAGAGGAAATAACCCCAAGATAACAAAAAAGAGGTATGCCTTTGTATAGATACCAACCACATTCCTACTTGTATTTTTTGGAAACTTAGAAAAAAATTTGTGCAACCAAACTAGGGAAATTCCACGTCTTTTTTTTACATTATTCCATTTCCCAGCCAACTCATCCCAAAAAAAATTCCCTGAAATAACTTAACGGGTTCAAATGACGGACAAGTTAAGGATTTTCCCAACACCAGCAAACGAAAAATAAAATGCACATGTATCCTCCAATGTTACTATTATTTCACAACACTTCATATAAAATGGATTTGTCTCTGGCCGCCAGTTCTTAATATTTAGGATAGATACAAGACTGACATCCGTTCTCGTGATTACTGTGGGACAACTAAACCCCCAAAACCCCCACACTTTTAATAGTTTTTTTTCTAAGTTGGTCAGTTCCTATTTATCATATATAATTACAGTCGTTTGGCTCGACATTACCTATCAATATCAACAACAACAATAAAACTATTATTCCATGTTTAAATATATGCATGGCCAATTATTCAATGTATATACGTAAGAACCAATTATTAATCTAAATTAACATATATACTATCCAATGAATTAACAATAATACCAATAACAACAATAAAACTAATATTTGACGCCTAAATATATTCCATTATCATACATACAGTTGATACTCAATTTGTATTTATACATACTAGCCATATTATTTTTTTCGTACATGCACTTCTATTAATATATTGTATGAATATAAAAATATTCCATTATCATAAATACAATTAATATATACCCAATTTGTATACAAACTAAATGACTCGTATTATTATTTCATACATGTAATTCTACTAATATTTTTTGAATTAATAAAAATTCTTATGAAAAAATACCAACAACAATAATAAAACTAATATTTTATACATACATAATACCCAATAAATATACATACATAATACAGGTTAAATACTCTTTTTTCACTCTACTCGACCTCGGTTTACAAATGAATAACTGAACTAAATTTTTTTACAATCGAGTTAGTGAACTATAAATATTTGTCAAATCGTTACAAAATCTGTTAAATGAGTTGACTTTTAACAGAAATTTAACATGTGACTTGCACATGTGAGAGAGAGATTAATTTATTACACATTTATCTATATAATCTGCCAAGGTGGAAAACATATAATATCTTAATACTAAAATTAACTAAAAACCATCACATAGTGGAAATTTTTTTTGATACATTAATAATCTTTTAATATTACAAAATTTAAAAATTATATCAAACAAATTAAATTTAAAAAAAAATATAACAAAAATTTTAAAGCCTAGCAAACTTAAGTTTTAACAAATTCAACAACTTACTCTTAAATATTAAGAAAAAAAACAGAAAAATATGAATGCTTTTCAGAAAGGCTAAAAAAACATTTTATCTTCATTTCCTCCCTCTACCCCCATCCGACCACCAGCGCACCACCATCACAACCACTATTGTTTTAGACAAACTCAAGATCCATCCACACACATCCCACTGCACCACCACTACAACTACCGCTGTTGTAAACAAACCAAAGATATATATATATATATATATATATATATCCCTTTACATGTAACCAAATTTATTTTTCTGAGTTTCAAATCTTGATTGAAGGACGGAGAGATACCATTGCGATTAGTAAAAGTAAAGTAATCGGATTTGCCTGCGGTTGCAATATTAGCAACAAATCTTTTAAAATTTTGAATTTCAAATTTAATTTGTTCGAACCCATTTAAAACCCTAATTTATAGAACATTTCTCTGTCAATCTCTTTCAAGTGAGTTTAGAAACCCATTTAAAACTCCAATTTTTTTCAAGTACAACTACTTCCCCTTTTAAATCCATCCGGTTCCTCTTTCATCCAATACATCCATGTACCACAACCATTTCCGTCGTCCGCCACTACCCGCCACCACATAATGGCTTCATTGCAGGAATCACAAGAAAAAGTGGTGAATGATGAATCTGGTGGCGGGAATGAACCTAGTGGGATGGTAGGTAAAGGAAATGGGTATAATTTTTTTTAAATAATGCGGATTTAATTTAATCTGTTAGATCATAATTTAAATAATCTACGTAAGTTTTAAATATTTTTAATTTTATATATTGCCACATCAATTTTCTGTTAAATAATTAATAAATACAAACAACTCTCATCACTTTTTTCCTTCTTATTCCCTAATTGTACTTGATTGCATTTTTGTATGTGCATAGTTACATTTGCCCTGTTTTTTTAATCTAATAGATGCAAAAAAATATTTGTAGTTATTTTATGAATCCTGAAACTAATAAACGTCCTCGATCCAATTCTTCTCAAGAGTTAATAAGTGATGGCTTACATCGAAAAAAAATATATTTGATACAATTGAAAACGAGGTGATTGTAAAAAATAAATAAATAAATTGGGCCGCAAAAAATAATTTTGTAAGGATTTTAATATATTTTTAATGAACTCTATATTTGACGAATTATATTAATTATTATATATCTTTTTAATTATCTTTAATTATAAGTGTAACCATATTTGATAAAATTTCTGTATTCGTCCCCAAGGGAAGGCCCTAGTCAAAACTTAGAAAGAATAGTCAATCCAAAAAAGGCCAGCCTCGCCCATTTTAAACTGATCAATTGTAATCACTAAATTGAGATGGTAAAATAGTTTGTGTCAATTGAGATGTACGTTGGGATAATTGAGAGGTGAAAATGGAGAAACGAGATGCAAGACCGAAGCTGGGCTTACCCTGTACGGACTAGTTATAATTTTAAAGTTAAATTGATCAAACTTTAAAATCATAATCTATCCCATTTTCTTTTAGATATATACAAGTAAAGAGTATAACCATAAGAAATTAAGTTTAATTTACTAGAACATCAAATTTTTAAAAGTTCAAAAATATAAATAAGTTTACTTAATTATCAATTTTAAAATTAATTAATACTAATTAGTCACTCTTTGTGGAACACTAGAATTGAATTTTATTTCCTCCATAACATTAGTCTGCCTGAAGGATGGAATTGTTCGTATATAGCATGCATGCTTCGCTAGGCTTTTCTAAGAGTATTCAACAAGTTACATATCTATCAAGGTAACCAACATATTATGGCCCCCAGTTCTCACCCTTACATCCTTATATAGGAGGATTTTTAACTCATAAATACGGCATTTGGAGTCCAGCCTTAATTTGAACATTGAAAATGATACGGTGTGTTCACACCTCCACGGACTAGCTCAGCTCCACACCTACCAAATAAGTTAACATCCAACGCCCTAAACAATGGGTAATATAATGATTAATGAAGCCCTTAAGCGAAGAAGCTAGTTGCATAACCTGATGGTATATGCAGTGACTTGGATTTGGCCTTCTCGAGTGCAACTCTTCATATATATAAAATGTAACAAATTCCTAACAGTACTTTAAATTATATGATAATTGTTGGGTCATAATATTTCTCCTATTTTGGGCCGGATAGATTGGGCCCATTTATCAGTATAATCTGTTGGGCTTTTATTATTAAGTGGTGGGACTCTTTGAGCCCATTTATTGTGTCAACTTTATTTAATCCTATTGGATAGAATTGGTCCAATGGATCGACCCATTAGATATTTTAATATCATTACTTTGACTTGTGATGATGAAAAAGCATACAATGGTTGACGAGGCTCCGCCATGCATTAATGTGGATGGGATCATGCAAGTAGGTGGTGAAAGAAATGGCCAAAAGCGGTAGATAAACTTGATATAGTGGCAGAGTCCATCGGATCGGAGGGTGTCGAGGTAGTAGTGGGTGGCACGATAATCCAAGCAAAGGTAATATAACTTAAAGAAGAAGCCCTTGTATGATGCGCATAATGCTCTCTCATATATTGATTATTCATATTCTCCCATACACACACAAATCGAGAATTGTTATCTCTATCAATACACTAGACCATATATTCCTCCATTGTTAACCTTGTGAACACGTGCTAATTCTCACGCTCGAGCTATCCCCAAGCGGATCCACCGTCGAAGCTTTTGGTGTTATTTGTATTTCTTATCGCGAGGATCGTAACGCGTCTTACGTGATTGGGGCGTGGAGAAAGATCTTGGCGTTAACATTGGCGCTAGAAGGAGAGGGCTTTGAGTTCTAGTGTCATTAAAATTTTCAATCACAATCGTTTAACCTACTTGGAAGATGATGAGGAGTAGGATGGTACCACAGAAGAGGCGTGGCGATGGTACATTGGCTAAATCAACGCCTCGTGTTTCGAAATTCATCTATCGAATTGATGAGTCATAAGAAGGCCCGCCCTATGACCCACAACTCAAAATGAGCCTTGCGACGAGACGCGGACATTCCCCATGCTGCGGTTCCCTCCCAGTAGCTCAGTAGCTCAGGTTTTAAAGTAGGAAGCTTAACGCTTTTTGGCCTACTCTTGTATCCCCCTTACGGAAAATAAGGTTTGGAACCCTTGCAACTATGATAGAAAGCCGTTTGCTTGTTGCCAAACCCTTCGCCTTTTTTTTGAATCAAAGTAGGTCGCGACTGTTGTATTTTAGGGGGACTCTTTCATACCTGCTAACTCCTAGGATGAGGGTTTCCATAAACTGTCACGCTTTCAATTGGAATTAGGCACGAATTAGTCCTTCTGTCTAAACGGAAGTCTCATTTGATAATCCCTACGGATGATGAGTGGAATAAGGGAGGCTGCTACCCATAAATCTCGGGCATGGGAAGGAAAGGCGGCGGACAACCGACTGAACTGGGGAGCCTAAACGGCATTGAGGATGAGTCCAACGCCAAAGCACCTAAGAGGTGTGAGCTATGAGTTCCTCTCTCTTGTTCCCTTGCCAGCTGGGAAGGCCAGAGCGAGGGATGATGTCGAGCACGAGGATGATATTCCAGTTTTTCCACCAGGCAAGATGCCTAATATTTAGAATGCTCAAATAAGCCAAGCAAGGCTAAGAAGAAGCATAAAATGGAGTGTCTTGATTCTGAGAAAATTTCGCGTCTATGGCGATCGAAAAGTAAGGTTCTTACTACGGAACAAAGTCGAGGTTTAATAGCCAAAGTCAACCCATTTCGAGACCCATAATATGAATTTATGAAAGATAGATAGAAAAAAAAAAGTCATGCCTTGAGAGAGAGAGAGACTGACGCATTACCTTCACTTCCAAGCAAGATCACGTCCCTCATTCTGAGCTTGTACACATGCTTACAGAAAGCCACCAGAAACCCCCTATAACCCCAGGCGGGGAGCTTTCCAGAGAATTACTTACTCACAATAGAGTGCTACTCTGAGGAGAAGGAAGGGAAAGTCATCAAAAAGTTCGAGAAAGATTGGTAACTAGAAGATAGAGGCGGTGTGTGTGGATTGATCGGTTCCATATCAAAACCATTGCTCGATAGGTCCTTGATCATCGAGTACACTATCGACTTCCCACACTTCTCATGACAACATCACCGATCTTCGTCCAGAAGATTCTGGCGGAGCAGACGAAGATTGGTTTTCGATGCGAATGAGGAGCAAGATCATGGTCGAGGGGCGGTGGAAGGCTCGCCAACCAAGATTCATCATAGAAATAGCCGGAGATGAGCCAGTGCAAGTTGGCGAAGATGGCGGACGAAGCGAGATAGAGCCATGGCGGTCCTGTTAAAAAAAGAGAAGATATAGCGAGAACGGATGCTCGGGTGGGAATTGCAGGACGAAGCATCCGCCATGATCAATATCTGAAGGACGAAGTGGGTATAAGGAGGAGAATCGGCGTAAGGGTAAGAGCCAAAGCGTTCCACGCGTGTTTCTAGGATCATTCTCAAGTAGGGGGAGATCGAGAAGCGAGAACTCTCATGGCCTCGAAGAAGGCGATAATGGTAGATTACCTCTCAAAGATCGAGATGATTATCAACAAAGAAAGCGGTCGAAGGAGGTCGCGTGCAGAAGTCCAAGGTAATGGACTATCAACGTGACCATTCTCGCCACAAAGAAAAGAGTGTGTACCAAGCGGATCAAGAAGTCCCTACAGAGGCGGTAGGATCGGCGGGAGGAGGTCGATCCTCTCGAGACATAATGTTGTTCATAAGAAAGAAGTTTCCCCACGACTCAAGGCGTTGATTTTCTAGTGAAAGAGCTTAAAAGAGCTCGAGAAAGCAACTGGCCGAGGTCCAGCAAGTGAAGGACGCTCAGGAAGAAGGCATCCCTTTTTCCTCGGATATTCTCAAGGAAAAGCGGATATCACTAAAAAATTGCCTCGCGTGGAAAGTTCTGATGGAACCGGGATCCTTATGACCATAGCCAGCGTTCGACCCCATTAATGGACTATTACGACTTCTATCGACGCCGCCAAGTGCCACACCTTTGTTCTGGCCTTTCGTAAAAGATGCGAGGCGGTTGTTGGGAACTTTGCCTTGATTCCATATCCTCGTGGACCGAACTTTGTGATAAGTTCCATGTCTGCCGTTTAGAGCAGTAGAAGAAGAGGAAAGCCCATGGGTTCTTTAGCATGAATCCGGCGATTTGCAAGTGAATCTTTAGGCCGGTATGTAAAGAGGTTCGAGAAAGCAATCGGTCATGTGTCCGATCTTAATGATCTCCAGTCGTAGGTTTGTTCGAGAATGGATTGGATCCGTAAAGTCCAAAAGTTGGTGAAGAAGTTGATGTTCAATCACCAAGAAGAGCTTGGCCGAAGCCTTTGACAAAAGTATAAGGCTACATCGTTATAGAAGAAGCTATGAAGCGATCTCAAACATCCTCTTTTCGGGTCGGGAAAAGAGTCGGTGGCTCTAAGCCCGAAGTTGAACAGAGAGGAAACAGGGGGTATAATGATCGGACAGAGGCGATTGAAAAAGTACAATAATTCTGGCGGTAAGGAAAGCGGTCATCCCTCCGTTCCGGTCCGAAGGTGAATAAGATCTACACCAAACTAAACACTGATAGATCGATAATTTTGGACCAAATCATAAACCAACCTTTCTTTGTGCCACCCCGTGACAATTACCGAATCAGGCGTGGTAACTCTCGTAAGTATTGTGGCTATCATCAAAGTCACCGCCACGACACTAACGAGTGTTGCAATTTGAAAGACTTTGTGGAGAGGAAGATTAAAGGCGGCTTGTTAGTGCGGTATGTGGTAGTAAATAATCGTTGAGAACGTTAACCGTCTTTATTCGGGGCGGTTGGAGGGCTCGATCGCCGCTTAAGGCATGTTATCGATGTGATAACCGGTGGGTCCGCGGGGAAGTTGATAGGGAAGAAGAGAAGGGCTTACCTGAATTCGGTCATGACTATGACAGATGCTCCCCTGAAAGCAGATAGACCATTCCCCGGGACTGTCATATCATTCACCGACGCTGACTATCCTTCGGAGCCCATCGAGCCGCATGAGGGGGCTTTGGTGATCACAGCGCAAGTGGGCACGGTGGACATGAAGCGCATGATGGTAGATAATGGATCTTCAGTGGATATCCTGTATGCCCATGCCTATCAGAGGATGCACCTTGACGGGCAAAAAATGGAGGTCGGGCAGGAAGCTCCTTTATACGGCTTCAATGAATGATCCCGCTAAAGTTACAGAGCACTATTGAACTCCGGTTGTCTTCGCACAAGACCCCAAAGAGGTCGAAATAGTGTGTAAATTCTATGTTGTGCACGTTGATTCATTTTACACTTATTTATCTTGGGAAGACCTACTTTAACGCGCTCTCCAAGCCGTGACCTCCATCCCTCATTTCAAAATCAAGTTCCCCACGGCTCATGGAGTAGGAGAGGTGGCGGGGGACTGGATCTAGCCCGACGATGCTATCGGAATGTTGTTATTTCTCTGGAGTAAATTGCAAACAAAAGCAGACGATGACAATTGAGATCGAACCTTTTAGAAAGTAGTTACGGCACGATGGTGATTCTCACGAGGAGAACGGAAGAGGTCGAATTGATCCTTGGAAAGCCGGACAAGATCGTGAAGATCGGTTCAGTCTGAGAACCTTCTTGGATAAATCTCATAGAACTCTTACTGTTTGTTATGCCGATATTTTGCATGGGAACCGAGGGACATGCACGAGTTAGTCGGAAGATAGCCGAGCATAGCTTTGAATGTAGATCCTTGAGTTAGGTTTTGCCAGAAAAAAACGGATCTTTGCTACCGAACGACGTAAAATTATTGATCGTGAAATAAAAAAGTTTGTTGGGTCCGACTTTTATATATGAGATTGATTATCCCGAATGGATGGCTAATGTGGTGTTGGTGCAGAAGCAGAATGGAAAATGGCGGGTTTGCATCGACTACACCGACCTCAATAAAGCTTGTCCGAAGGATTTTTATCCTCTACCCCATATTGATCACTTATCGATGCCCACTTGGGTATGCATTACTAAGCTTTATGGATGCTTTTTCAGGTTATCACCAAATATCCATGTGTAAAGAGGACATCCCAAAGACCGCATTTATTACACACCGTTCGGTGTACGCCTACAAGAAGATGACTTTTGGCCTTATAAATGCTGGAGCCACTTACCAGAGAATGATGAACTTCATCTTGATGGCGGTGGGAAGGAACATGGAAGTATCGTTGATGACATGATTGTGAAAAGCATGCACGCTCAGAGTCATTTAGACGATCTAGAGGAATGCTTTCGGATCGTCGTCATCGTCAACTAAGGCTTAATCCGCCAAGTGCACTTTCGGCCTCGGCATGGAAGTTTCGGGTTATCTTGTTAGTCAAAGGGTATCGAGGCCAATCCGAGAGAAGATTTGAGCCATTCTTGACATGAAGACTCCTCAGTCATTCAAAGACGTCCAACGTTTGACTGGCAGGATTGCAGCATTAAGGAGGTTCGTCGCCAAATCTGCAGAGAGGTGCCTTCCTTTCTTTGATACATTGAAAGGGCCGAAGAATGCGAAGACGTTCCAGTGGACTTCAGAGTGTGAAGACGCCTTCCAGAGCATAAAGGCGTATCTTTCTTCGGCTCCTTTATTGGTGAAACCCATTCCAGCGGAGACTTTATATCTATATCTGGCGGCAAGTTCGTTAGCGGTTGGAGCAATCTTTGGTTGTCGGAGATCGATGGAAGACAAGATCCGATCTATTATGTCACCACGTCTGCGAGATCTTTGAAACCAAGTATCCAAATATTGAAAAATTTGCCTTCGCCTTGATAATTGCTAAGAAGAAGCTTTGGCAGATATTTTCAAGGTGACTCCCTGGTTGTCTACACGGATCAACCATTGAAGAAGGTGATGGGCAAGCCAGAAGTTTCAGGAAGGTTAGCGGCGTGGACAATGGAGTTGTCACAGTTTTTCATCGAATACCATCCACGAACCGCTATCAAAGGCCAAGCTTTGGCCGATTTCATAGTAGAATGTTCGTTCACCGAAGCAGATGCCGAGTTACCGGAAGCTGAATCCTCCGATCGAGCAGTTGCAGTTCTTCAACAGGAGCAAAATGTTTGGACTCTATATGCAGATGGTTCCTCTACCCTAACTGTTAGTGGGGCAGGAATTATCTTGACAAGTCCGGACGGGTTCAAAGTTCAACAGGCCATCAGATTTGGATTTAAAGCGACAAACAATGAAGCCGAAGTATGAAGCGGTCTTAGGCGGGTGTTCGATTGGCAAAAGTCTAGAGGTCGGAACCTTATCATCTACTGGTGACTCTCGGTTGGTTGTCAGCGACTATCGAGGGGACTATAAGCTCGTGGAAATCGGATGATCAAGTATTTGGCGGAGTTAAAGGACCGACTTCGAAGATTTCGCGTCAGACGAATTTCGGGCATAGAGCGAATGACAATTCTATCGCCGATGCATTGTCGAAATTAGCTACTACGGATGCGAGATGTTTTAACGGATCGCCTTTACTTGGAAAGCAACAATGAAAGTGTTCAAAGATGAAGTCGTGATGTGTATCGAGCGATCTAGCTGCTTTGGATGACCACCTACATCGAAAGTATTTGGCGAGATGGCGTCCTTCCTTCGGATCGAGATGTTAGAAAGAAGATCAAATACAAGAGCGCCAACTTTGTTCTTATTGATGGGGATCTTTACCGATTGGCCTTTTCTTCACCATTACTGAAGTGCCTGGTCCCATCTGAGGCGGAATATGCTCTTCGGGAAGTTCACGAGGGCATTTGCGGTGATCATATGGCTGCTAAATCTTTGGCTTACAAAGTACTTTGACAAGGATACTATTGGCCTACAATTTTCAAGGAAGCTACAGAGTATGTCAAAAAATGTGAAAAGTGCCAACTCAACAGTCCGATCCCACATCAGCCACCGGAAGAGCTATACTCGATTTTATCTCCTATACCCCCATTCATCTGGGGTAGATATATTGGGTCCATTGCCTAAAGCTAAAGGTCGTTAGCTTTTGTCATAGTTGCTATTGATTACATGACTAAGTGGGTAAATGGCCGCTTTGGTTAATTACTGGAGCAAGAATGTTTGAAGTTCGTAAAATAGTCCAGTAGTGTTTCGCTTCGGGATCCCTAGAGTATTAATATCGGACAACGGACGCCAGTTCGTGGGATCAAAATTTGAAGCATTTTTAAAGGAGTTGGGGATTCAACATAAGAAGACTTCGGTGGCTCATCCACAGTCAAATGGCCAAGTTGAGGTGACCAACAGGACGCTGCTGAACGGGATCAAGCGCAGACTAGATGAAGCTAAAGGAAGATGGCCAGAGGAGCTGCTCAGCGTGTTGTGGGCTTACCGGACTACACCAAGGACTACCACTGGGGATTCACCCTTTCGACTGGCCTATGGTACTGATGCCTTAGTCCCTGTCGAAATCGGATCTCCAAGTCTTCGGGTCAGCCAATACAAAGAAATATACAATGACGAAGGACTGAAGGCCAATTTGGATCTACTAGAAGAAGTTAGAGAGGTTGCTCTACTTAAATTGGCTGCTTATCAACGAAGAGTAGCGAAGCATTACAACAAAGGAGTCAAACTTCGCAGATTCGAAGTAGGAGACTTCGTCCTCAGAGAAGCCGAAGCTTCTACACCTCAAAACACGGGAAAGTTAATGTAAGATCCCAAATAATTAATAAATGAAATTTAATTTCCTCTAATTATTATTTTGAAATAGTAAGGGTTGATGTGATTAATGTGGATAGTTACGGGTAAAATACGCAAATATT
This sequence comes from Panax ginseng, assembly GCA_020205605.1. NCBI lineage: Eukaryota > Viridiplantae > Streptophyta > Magnoliopsida > Apiales > Araliaceae > Panax > Panax ginseng. The sequence goes on along the minus strand of CM035144.1, from coordinate 116,662,267 downwards.
TCAAAAATAAGCAGTGGTTATAAAATATTCATCATTGTTTTGGGAATATTCGTTTGGTCGTGGAATATTAAATCGTGGGAATATTCGCACGATTTGCCGTTGACCATGTGTAGGCCCCATAACAAAAAAGCGATGGAGGAAGAAAATGACAAATATAAGTTGTTTAAAAATAACTACAGTAGTTGTTACCGTTACACTTTATTGGAATACCCGGTGGTTAAAACATACGCAGCGTTGTTGAATCCAGAAGATACCAGTATTGCACCAATTATTGACTCTTACGTAAGAAGGCACTACTCAATAATGGTTACGATAATTATTGTTCGGTGTTTTATTTTATTGATTCAATAATTGCTGCGTTGATATTTTATATTCTTTGTTGTTTTAATAATTGTCATTACACAAAGATTTTTTCATTCATTAAAACAATAATTCATATTATCTGAATAATATTATTAGATAACATTATTGGCAATGTCTAGAAAGTTCTCTAAGGAGAGGTTTGGTCACCTAATCAAGGCCTTGAGAAGGAGAAATTCTTATTGGAAAGCCCCCTCTTTCCTGAAGCTGCGCCTTGTCAATATTGTGATTCTCAGTAATATTATTTGTGAATAATTAATTATTGATTCATATGATGAGGAAAATATTGATTTTATGTGGATATAGATGGAGAAATTTTTAATGTGACAATTGTTAAAATTGAAATTTTATTTTTTTTCCGATAAAATAATTCATTTAAATATATATTATTATATTTTAATAATATAATAATGGTGATATTTTTACAACGAATGTGGGATATATGAGTATACGAGGAGGAAGAGTATTTTTGTTGCAAAAATGTTTAAAACATGTTAAACATGTCGGTGGACCCCATTTATCGATCGAAATTTGATTATAGCCTCTAAAATCACCCGTTTATAGATTTCGGTCAATTTCTGTTGGGAATTTAGAAAACTTTCTTCTGCAAAGTTGTAGAGAATTGGATTTCTATAAAAACTCGCGAGATTCGAATTTTCTGATAAAAGGACTATTTATTGTGAATTATTGAAGTTCAAGCTCAAAATAATTAATTTTGGAAGTTTAAATTATTTTAAATTAGAAAAACGTTTTTTTTTATTTTCTTCTAGAAGGTTGGCATGTGTGAATTGCTGAGATTCAAATTTCAAAGAATACGTATAATATTTTTATAAATATTAATATTTTATTAAATTTTTTCTTTTGGTGTTCTAAGCAATTTCCTATAAAAAGTCTTAGGTTAGAATTGAAAATCACACCGTAAACCCAAGTTTTCTCTCTATATTATCGAAGCGTATTCTTGTGAGTATTTTGAGTATACTTTGAGTATTGCTATACGGTGAAAGTTCAAGATATAGTCTATATCCAAAGATTCCAGGCTAATCTTGATCTTTCGAGGTAAGGGATATTATTTTTTTTCGTAATGATATTATTTCTTCAATATCATTATCTTTGAAATATTGATCTGAAGTTTTTATCAAATTTGGAACTTTTGGTGTGGGGTTACTTATTCACGATACTCAAGACTATTCACGATATCTGATTATTCACGAATCATTTAACCTTTATTCATCGAAAAATAAAAAATTTTTCTTTTCGTCCAAGATATCTATTGTGGATACTAGCTTTGATTGTATCCATGTTTTGATCATTCTTGAATTTTACGCCACTATGATTATTTTTGAGGTATTTTTGGACGTGGATAAAACAAAGTACGAATCCTTAATCCTTAATCCTTGTCATTTTGTTTCACTGGATTCGTTTTTTTAAAAAATAAATAAATATTTTTCATCATCCTCAGTCTTAAAAGATGAATGATTTATGATGAATATCTTTGGCCTGTAGTGCAAAGATGAATGATTTCTGATGAATATCTTTGGCCCGTAGTGCAAAGATGAATGATTTCTGATGAATATCTTTGGCCCGTAGTGCAAAGATGAACAGATGTTTAGATGAACATGACCAACTGGTGAATGTCCTTGGCCTGTAGTGCAAGGATGAATATTTGATCCCAGATACATATTGATTGATGTTACAGGATAAAAATAGGCGATGAACTTTAAAATTCATACATAGAAGATAGTAGTTTGCATTCTCTACTTAACTCTTCTAATGAATTATTATTTCATCATGCGAATATTGATTTAAAACTTGTTGTCTATTGTATTCTATTATATTTTTCCCCTGTTGAAGACTAACAATAATTTTGTTGTATATTATCTTAGTCATAATATTCTTTTTTTTGGGCTAGTCGAGCTCACCCTTTTTCTTTTTGTTCCATTTTCTTCTCGTGGAGGCGAGAATATATAGCAAAATTTAGCCTGGGTATGGAATGAAAGTTCTAGAGAGAGTTGTTTAGTAGTCCTCACCATTGTTGTAAAATAATGTATCAATAATTATGATGAGGATTTATTTGTATGTGGATATTGTCTAGATGGCAATATCGTATTTAAACTCACAGCTTTACTATTGTAATAATAAAATTATAGTTGTTTACATGCATCTGTATTGACAACTCGAGAATGGGGGATGTAGACCTATTTTGGGGGTGTCACGATTAATGCCAAAATGGGAAGGACCATATGAGGTGATCAAGTATCCAAACCAGAGCCTTTAGGTTAAGGGCATTAGATGGTTCCAAATCAAAAACACTTGCATGTTGGCGGGCAAGTGTGCTTCTAAATACTTTCAATAAAGATTAAGTTAATTCATCGGAAGTTTGTATATTATTGTTCATTATCAATAAAAAGACACTTTTTCACTATTGGTCTTGGTCCTATCTTGTCCTATGGTCACTATGGTGTAAGGAGGTATGGTAGGACTCACCGCCATTCGATGATGGCCCATTTGTCGTTTCACCCTTGAGTGGTGAGCGAAGGATCTATATTGATTTTACCAGGTGGTAAATCAATGGTCACTATCGGGTCCCTGGTCCTATTTTGTCCTATGGTCACTATGGTGTAAGGAGGTATGGTAGGACTCGGCCGGCCATTCGATGGCAAAATTCATTTGTCATTCTACCCCGAGTGGGTAGATTTAGGATCCTATATTGATTTTACCGGTGGTAAATCAATGGTCACTATTGGTCTTGGTCCTATTTTGTCCTATGGTCACTATGGTGTAAGGAGGTATGGTAGGACTCACCTGGCCATTCGATGATGACCCATTTGTCGTTCTACCCCGAAGTGGTAGGCGAAGGATCCTATATTGATTTTACCGGGTGGTAAATCAATGGTCACTATTGGTCCTGGTCCTATTTTGTCCTATGGTCACTATGGTGTAAGGAGGTATGGTAGACTCATTTGGCCATTCGATGGCAAACCCATTTGTTGTTCTACCCAGAAGTGGTGTAGACGAAGGATCCTATATTGATTTTACCAGGGTGGTAAATCAATGGTCACTATTGGTCTTGGTCCTATCTTGTCCTATGGTCACTATGGTGTAAGGAGGTATGGTAGGACTACGGCCATTCATTCGGCAAAACCCATTTGTCGCTTTCTACCCGAGTGGTGAGCGAAGGATCCTATATTGATTTTACCAGGGTGGTAAGTCAATGGTCACAATTGATCCTTATATCTTGGTCCTTATATTTTGGTCCTTATATCTTGATCCTTATATCTTGGTCCTTATATCTTGATCCTTATATCTTGATCTTTATATCTTGGTTTTCGTATAATCTTTTCACCCCGAGTGGTAAACAAATGATCGATCTCACACTTCGGAGCCGATGAGTATGTGGTACTTTATTTTATTTAAGTGTTGAGTTCGGAATGCATCGTTCTTTAACATCACTTTATCTGTTATATGACATGCTTAATCATTTGAAGTTAAATCCTCGAAAGGGTTTTTTGTACACTTGTTCATATAAATTCATATTGAAGTATTGACATAAAATAAAAAGTACACTGAAGTCATAAGGAAGAAAATCATTTCTCATTAATATTTAAGTTCATTTACAAATAAGGAAATAACATAAAATTTTTACAAATATTCATAATAAGACCTAAGACAATCCATAAGCTGGTGCTTCAGGCAGCGCCATCATCATCCGAAGAGTCCAGCAGGTAAGGATCTAAGTTAGCCTTGATCAACCTTTCCTTGCCAAGACTTCGGCAGAGCTCGTAGCTTTCTTTGTGAATCCTCATGATTTCTCCGTTTATTTCGTCCGAGTTCCTATACTCTTCACAAATTTCTTTGCGAAGAGCATCAGTTAAAGGAGGCCCAAGGTCCCGAAGAGCCTTGAGTTCTCGGATCTCTCGCTTCGAAAGTCAGCCAGATATTGGGATTGAAGCTTTTCATCCCGCTCCATCTTACGGATCGTCTTGGTCAAGATTTTGGCGTTGGACTTCAACTCCTTGATCTTATTCATTCTCGATTCACTCCTCCGAACTAAGTCGACATTCATGTTGACAATTTCAAAGACGCCGAGCCTTAGTCGACTTTAGTTCTTCCTCGAGGCCTTTTTACTTCTCCCTTAGCTTGGGCCAACTCTTTTTTCAAGACCTTCGTTAGTATGAAGAAGGCCTTCACGGTGAGTCCTTTCCCGAGCCAGGGCCGATTTCAGAGGGAATTTTCCTTCTTCAGCGCATTTCCTCCTCGGATTCAGCTTGGAGAGATCTGGGACGCAGACGTCCGTCAAGACAAGAGATTTACTCGTATATGTTCGGTGTTATTCAATCACCGGATGTATGAGTATGAAAATAAATAAGCAAAGGAAGAGAAGAGTCATTTACCTTAGCCAAGTAGCTCATGCCTTCGCTGAGCAAGTCCCCATTTGAACTGTTCCCGAACCGATGGTCATCGGTCTCGCAAACGAAGGCCTCAAACAGTTGAAAGGGGAAATTGGCATTGAACCGAGGCCACATAGTCGGTGGACCCATGGCGTCATGCTGAAATTCGGAGGTCATTGGTCCTTGAGGAGGAGGCATAGGCTGACTGCGAACCGGTGAAGGATCCGCATGCATTGCCTCTGGAGAAGGTGATCGAGTGGCATTGGCTCAGAGTTGAAGAAGGTCGAGGAAGTCGAACCGAAAATTTGACCGTCCAAGGTATTTTTTTCGGACGGAGAAGGAATTCGGCCGACGCTTCAAATATTAGGTGTTGGGGTTTCATTTAAAGGGTTGGTTGTTGAAGGAGGGGAAACGGAGTTCGCTTCAAAGAAGAGGAATTATTTTACTTTAATTTTTTTTAGACGAAGGACTTTCGCCCCGATCGTGTGGAGGAATGTCAAGGAGGCTCCTCTTTTTTAGGATTGGTTGAAGTTGGTGGGGTTGGTTCAGAGGAGGTTGTTGTGAGTTCAATTGAAGGAATTGGTCAGGGTTTACCTCGTGAAGTACCTCCTCGCCGCTTTCGAGATTTATCTCATGAGAGTCTCGGCCTTTGGCGGCCTTCTTCCTTCTGGCGAGGTCGGAGGACCGCCGGGGATGATAGGATTGTCACCAGTGGTCATCATCCCAGGAGGGTTGTTGTTAGCTTTCGAGGGGGGGTTCGATTAGGAAGGCTCCTCGTTAGGGAGTTCTTCATTTGCATCAAGAATCCTCCCCGCCAAGAAATCTTCCAAGTCTTACTTCCAAGGAAGTTGGTTTGATCAAAGACACCGCAAATAACCACAAGTTAAAACTGTACCACATAAACATTTTAAAAATTATATCACGAATGGTCCGAGACTTACGTTTATGGTCATACAACCATGCTTGCTTGGTCAAGAGAAAGTGAAGCTCCACTCTTGAGGAGGATCTTATTCATGAAGTCACCCATCTCCCTCACGCGCTTCTGGGATGTCACCAAGTCGCAGAGATACACTCAAGTGGTCCGACGGGAAGGAGGAGATTCCAGACCAAAGGACGAAGAACCATTTCTCGTGCCATCCTTTTGTTGCTCGAGGGGTGCTCATCAGGGCCTCTTCTCGAATTTCGAGTTTGGATGGGGGACTGTTGTTTCAAGATTTTGAACCCTCATTCTCTGGATCTCGCCAAACCAAAAAGAGGGTGAAGAAGAGATCAACAGAGGGGTAACCCCTAATTCATGGGCGTAAGGCGATGAACGCCAAGATATATGGATATAGGAGTTGGGCACCCGGTTGTGCGGTTTACTCCAATAAACCCTAGGAGGGTAACTATGAAGGTGTGGAGGGTAAAGTAATCCCTTTTCCAAGAGTAGTCGGCATGGCGACCCATCCAAATCTGTCATTTGGTACATTCGCTCTCGGTAATTTGGAGCCCTCATAGCAAAGTTATCCTAACATGATATCGAATCCAGGAGAGCTCATGATTCAAAGTTCGAGACGGTGGAGGTGATGTTAAGATGAGGAAATTGTTCCCCATCTTTGAAGAAATCGGTGGGAGATGGTGGATTGGCACTTGAACCCCTTGGTTAGGGTTTAAACGAGAAGAACTTGAAGGGGTTTGGCTTGGATTCACCATTGTTGAGTTTAAAAAGCTAAAGAGAGGTTTTTCCGAGAGAAGGAAGAAAGCTCAAAGGTTCAATTTCAAATCAAGAGGTAAAACCCTCAATTTTGGTGAGGTTTATCTTTATATCTTTTGCTACACGTGGAGATGGCGAGACCGACGCATTTAATGTCAGTAATAATGAGAATTAAAGTGGAATGCGTTTGGATGATCTTTGAATATCTTATCAGATTGGGCCTGACTGTTGGATTTCTATCTTATTGGCCCATCCCGTTCAAATTCAAATCCTTTATCAAATTGGGCTTATCGCTTCGGGTATCCACTATCCGGTCCTCCCTTATTCCACTTCAGTATGTTAAAAGTGGGTACGATCCACTTATTTCTATCCTGGGCCTTTATTAAATTCTAAATATCATGAATCATATATAGTTTTCCATTAAACATCTTGTTTAACTAAAAAACTAGGGGGTAATGTTGGGTCATAATATTTCTCCTATTTTGGGTAGGATAGATTGGGCCCATTTATCAAGATAATCTCATTGGCTTTTATTATTAAGCCATGGGACTCTTTTGAGCCCATTTATTGTGTCAACTTTATTTAATCCTATCGATAAAGTCACCCAATGGATCGACCCATTAGATATTTTAATATCTCATTACTTTGACTTGTGATGATGAAAAAGCACGACAATTGACTCAAGGCTCCCGCCATGCATTAATGTGGATGGGATCACAACCTACGGCCAGAGAAAAACAAAGGGCCAAAAGCGGTAGATAAACCCGATATAGTTCTGGCAGAGTCCATCGATCGTAGGGGTGTTAGGTAGTAGTGGTGGCACAAGAATCCAAGCAAAGGTAATATAACTTAGCAAAGAAGCCCTTGTATGGAGGAAGGTTCTCTCATATATTGATTATTCATATTCTCACATACACACACAACTGAGAATTGTTATCTCTATCAATACACTAGACCATATATTCCTCCATTGTTAACTCTGTGAACAATACGCTAATTCTCACGCCTGAGCTATCCCCCGACGGATCCACCGTCAAGCTTTTGGTGTTGACTGTGTTTACTGTGCAGGATCAGAACGTCTTACGTGATTGGGACGTGGAGAAAGATCTTGGCATTAACAATAATTAAGGACAACTTCTTCAAACATTCAATAATACAAAAGCATGCATAATATCATCATCTTAAAGGATAAAGAAATGTACCCAGAACTGCAAGTACATACGTAAACTTCATCAAGAAACATGCATATATGCATGCATGATATTCTCTGACAGATTCGAAGGAAAAGAGAGAAGTTTTATATACTAATTAGTCACCCTCATCTTTTATGGAACAACTTTGAGACGACTTCCCCCTCCCTCCTCCTCCTGATCTTTTGTGGGAGTACATAGAGATCTCTACAAATATTTATTTTTGGATCTGAGCCGGAACATAGACTTTCAATAGAAATTTAGAAATTACTACTTAGTAATTAAGAAATCAAGGCAAGAGAAAATGGGAAGACCAACATGAGTTGTGCCGGCATCAACAATCAAAAAGTTGCCGGTTACATATTTAGAAGTCATGAATTAGGTATTGGAGTACCCAAGTCAATGCCGGGTCTGCTCCGGCGGTGCATTGTAGTGGAACAGTTCTTTTCACCAGATTTGTGAGCCACCCGTTTTGAAATATTTCTTTTGTCATCTCGGATTCGAATATAGCTGGAGCTATTACGTTCACTCTGATATTGTGTGTCCCAAAATCAAGGGTCATTACCGTGGTCATGGTTGATTTGGAAGAACTAAACGCAAGACTTCCTTTACTCTGCACCCTTCCTAGTCCAAATATACTGGAAATGTTGATGATTGATCCTCCTTTACCGTCTCGCATCCGTATCCCCACGTATCTGGAACATAACCATGCCCCGTCTAAGTTTATTTTGAACACATTGTCTCATTCCTCTTCCGTTAGACCGATTACAGAACTTGTGACACTTGGTCCATCAAAAATTTTATGTTTATAACGAAAAATATTTTAAACAGATTGTCAGTTAAACTGTTTGATGGGCTGACTTATAAGACTTGGTTTTTGACTAAGATACAGATTTCATGAAGTTGTCTCTAACATAACATACCTAAGTATATATATAGAAATTTGTTACATTTTCAATATCAAGAGAGTTGCATTTCAAGTTTTGGTTTTATCATGTAACGACTATACGTGCATAATGCAACTCTGTCGCTATTAAAAATGCAACAAATTAATTCCTATCAACTTGTACACACACGCTAAGTTGGTTCATGCATGCAATCGATCTGTATGGTTGGATATATGAAGCATTATCCATTAATATAAGCTGAGCTCTTAATTACGAAGTCAGTGAACTCACTGAATTTATGGAGTGAAAGTGTAAAATGGTGATTTAAGTTAATTTAGAAATGTAACCTCTGATTCCGCCATTGTTAATTAACGCATCAATGTGTCCAAAAGCCGTCCAAGCTTTTTCTACGGCTGCCTCTATGGTTGGAGGGTCGGCAGTGACATCAAGCTCAAGAGCTACGGCTCGAGGAATAGACGAAGATTGGTTGACCCGATCACATAGGGACTTGAGCCGGTCCACATGCCCAGCGGCTGCAATAACCTTGCAACCAATGCTGGCAAGGTTGATGCAGAACTCCCAGCCCAGCCCGAATGACGCACCCGTAATCAGCACATCTTTGCCATCTAGGTTGGACCATGGCTCCAGTAATTTCGAAACTTTGCCGTTACTGCTAGCCATTTACTTTTTTCTTACTTGCTTATATTTGTAAGTGGACTAGATACTCAGCCATGCATGCAATTTGAAATGGATATATTGCATGAGTCATTAATTTGTCAGCCATGCATGCATATATATATATATATATATATATATATATATATATATATATATATATATATATATATTATTAACGCCTAAAATCTTCTCGCCACGCCCCAATCACGTAAGACGTCCTAATCTTTGCACAAGAAACACGATCAACACTAAAAGCTTGACGGCTTTTGATGGTGAGTTGGGATAAATTCAAAGTGAGAGTCAAGATCTGGTGATCACAAGGTTAACAATGGAGGATAAAATATCTAGTGTATTGAGAGAGATAAAGTTCGGGCCACTGTTTATGTACGACCTCCTTGCTATGATATACTACAAGATCCGGTTTTGCGTACAACCGACCCTCTCTCGACACTACCCATCGCAGTAGCTTACCATTAATCCCATCCCTTTGTCATGGGCCTACCGATCGTCCAATCCTCATTAATGCAATGTAAGATATCCGTCAGCCATTATCTTTGTTATCATCAACGATCAAAGATGTAGATATTTAGATATCTCGTTGGTCACCCAATCGACCCAATTGACTCCAACAAAGAGGACCCAAATGAAATGACCTTTAGATTAACCAAGTAGTTTCTACCAGCCCCTTTGGCCCAATGTCTAAAATATCATGGCCCAACATTGCCCCAGGTTTTTTATTAAAACAGATATTTAATGAAAGAGTATAAATGGCATCGGTCCAGGGCAAAAGAAATTATAATAAGATCAATAAAGGCCCAAAATATAGCTTACCGAGGCTCATCTGGTGAACATCAAATAGGAACACAAAGGGTTCATCTTCGCCGACCTCCACAGAAGTACCAACTGAAGAGCCTAGAAATACCGAAGGTCAAGCCACAGAATCAACTCCTAATGAAGGGACAAGTCAACCTTGCCAAAGAAAGCAAGCTGGTCGAAAATTAGAACACCCCATCACCCAGAATTACAACGAATGCTTCCTCGATGTGCCCCTGGATGAACGGACCCGAGTCCTTCGTGCAAAAAAGAGGAAAATTCAAATAACTCATCCAACCGCCGAAGAGCTACAAGTACCTCCCACAAAAGCCGATCTTCCTTCGGACACCCTGGTTGAAATTGTGATTTCTGACAAAGAGCCCGAAGAACAAGTAGAGCGCCTACCGATGAGATCCCTCATTCTTTGCCAAAATCCAATGAGAAATTCCCATGTCAACCTTTAATAACATGCGTTCGTGATACCGATGATCATCGGTTCGGCAATAGCTCCATCACGGTCCTGATGGACGAAGGAATGAAATACAGGACTAATTTGATAGTTTGATTTATCCATTTACATTGCTGCCCATAAATTCGAACCGATTGACTAATAATGGTCATCTACAGGCAAACGCTATCTTCGGGTGCCTCCGTCTAAAATACAAAGAAGCTGAAGAGGATACTGAAGAGGATGCTGAAGAGGATACCGAATAGGTTACCAAAGAGGATACCGCCCAAAGGGAGAACGCCATTCGGAGGTCGGGTCATCATTGATATAAATGTCGATCCAAGCTAAAGAATCAAAGCATCTGGCACAACGTCAAAAGCTTGAAGAAGAGCTCAAAGAGCTTCAGGCCCTTAGGAATTTGGGTTCGCCACTGACCGAAGACCTTCGTAAGGAAATCCAGGCAGCATACAGAAAATTCGCCGAGTTGAACGATAAGATCGTCCGTATGTATGCCAAAGGATATGAAATCTGTCGAAGTAAAGGCAAGAAAAAGCTCGGGCTAAGGTAGATCCATCTCTTCTAGACTCTTCAGACAACGATGATGACAAGGAAGAAGCCCGAAGATGACCTCCCATTTACCTTTAGCTGTAGAACTTTCTGTAAAAATTCTAACTTTTTGTGAACAGTTAATGTTAATGAAATATCAACTTTATGCCTTATTACTTCTGGGTGAACATTTCTTTTCAATAATTCATCATTCATCAACGTGGAAAATGTACAAGTGCCTCTTATCTGAAACTGTTAGTCAATAATCAAGCAAATTATATAACAGTTAAGAACAATAATAATATAATCTGAACTCAACAAAATAAAGTAATGCATACTTATCGTTACCGAAATGTGAGACAGATCATGCATAAGGTGAACTCGGTTGATCCTCCTTGCACCATCGGGATCTTCTTTACCACTCGAGGTAAAACAAGTATATAAGGACATTTGTCTACCATGCGGGGTATAACAAAGTTATAAGGACATTTGTCTACCATGCGGGGTATAACAAAGATATAAGGACATTGGAATTTGTTTACCATATTGGGTGAAACAAATTCATAAGGACACACCTGACAATAAGGCTACCATCGAATGGCCAGCGAGTCCACTCGAACCTCCTTACTTCGGTGCATTTGTTTACCACTCGCGGTAAAACAAATTTAAAAGGACTATGAAATTTGTCTACCACGCAGGGTATAACAAACCCATGAGGACACTCCTGCCGATAAGGCTACCATCGAATGGTCAGCGAGTCCACCTCGTCCTCTTTACACCGATGAAGTTTGCCTACCACGAAGGGCCTGACAAATTCATAAGGACCACCGCCAAAAAGGCTACCATCGAATGGTCGTTGAGTCCCCCGCCCTCCTTACACCATTGTGAATTTAGGACCAATAGGAAGAAGATCAATTGTGAAAAAGTGAATCTTTGTCTTTGAATCAACTTCGACAAATTTGACGACCGATTGTCCAAGTAGAATATCCGTCTGCACACAACATCCATGAGCTCGCTCAGTCGACAGACATAAACCTCCTCAAAGCTTCTTACGAATCTGGCCCCATCTGCTCCATCCTAACTCGCAATTTTTAGATGGATTTCTCCAAGACAAGTACCCACTGTGGGGTATGCCTCAACAGAAGACCTCAAATTTTTTAAATAAAAGGAATTTCCTTTATTTATTATTTTGAAATAGTAAGGGTGGATTTGATTAATGTGGTTAGTTATGGGTAAAATCGCAAATATTTTAAATAAGCAAGTGGTGATATAATATTCATTATTGTTTGAGAATATTCGTTTGGTCGTGGAATATTCAGATCGTCAGTGAATATTCGTACGACTGGCAAGCAGACCATGTGGGCCCCATAACGGAAAGCGATTGGAGGAAGAAAACGACAAAAATAAGTTGTTTAAAAATAATCTACAGAAGTTGTTACTGGCTTTAATCGTTGGAATACCCTACGGTGGTTAAAACACGATGAATACGCGTTATCGCATAAAGAATAATACCAGTATTGCACCAATTATTGATTCTTACGTAAGAAGGCAATACTCAATAATGGTTACAGAATTAACCGCTTATCAAGATTTTATTTTATTGATTCAATAATTGTTTGCGTTGATATTTTATATTCTTTTGTTGTTTTAATAATTGTCATTACACAAGATTTTTCATTATCGAAGCAATAATTCATATTATCCGAATAATATTATTAGATAACATTATTGGCAATGTCTAGAAAGTTCGTCTAAGGAGAGGTTTGGTCACCTAATCATGCTGCCAAGAAGAGGAGAAATTTTATTGGAAAGCCTCTTTCCCAGGAACCGCCTCGTTTCAATATTGTGATTCTCGTAATATTATTTGTGAATAATTAATTATTGATTCATATGATGAGGAAAATATTGATTTTATGTGGATATAGATGGAGAAAATTTTATAGTGACAATTGTTGAAAATTAATATTTTATCTTTTTTGATAAAATAATTCATTTAAATATATTATTTTAATAATATATTAACGATGATATTTTTACGATGAATGTGGGATATATGAGTATATGTGGAGGAGGAGTATTTTTGTTACCAAAATGTTTAAAACATGTTAAACATGTCGGTGGACCCCATTTATCGATCGAAATTTGATTATAAACGTAAAATCGCCCATTTGTGGATTTCGGTCAATTTATGTTTGGAATTTGGAAAACTTTCTTCTGTAAAGTTGTAGAGAATTGAATTTCCTATAAAACTCATGAGATTTGAATTTTTCTGGCAAAAGGGCTATTTATTGTGAATTATTGAAGTTCAAGTCTCAAATAATTGATTTTTGGAAGTTTAAAATATTTTTATTTACAAAAACGTTTTTTTCATTTGGTTCCTCATTTAACACATGACAAGTTGCTGAAATTCAGATTCAAGGTGTAAAGTAGGAATTATTATTATAAATAATAATATTATATTAAATTTTCTGCTTTGGTGTTCTAAGCAATTTCCTATAAATAGGTGCTTAGGTTAGAATTGAAAATCACACCAGAAACTGAAGTTTTCTCTCTCTATATTATCGAGCGTATTCTTGTGAGTATTTTGAGTATACTTTGAGTATTGCTATACGGTGCAAGTTCAAGTCATAACCTATATCCGGTGTTTCAACTAGAAGTACTGTCTTTCGAGGTAAGGGATGTTATTTTCTTCTCAAATGATATTATTTCTTCAATATCATTATGCTGAAATATTGGTTAAAACTTTTTATCAAATTTGAAACTTTTTCATTTCGGGGTTACTTATTCATGAGTTATTATTCACGAGTTACTATTCATGAGTTACTATTCACGAGTTACTATTCACGAAAGTACTATTCATGAAGTCGTGATGATGTTTTTTGTGAAATTTCTATCTTTTGGTGTCTGAATTACTATTCACGATACTCAAGACTATTCACGATATCTGACTTATTCACGAATACGACACTATTTATCGAAAAATGAAAATTTTCCTTTTCGTCCAAAATATCTAATTCGGACACTAGCTTTTGATCAGATCCATGTTTTGATCATTCTTGAATTTTACACCACTATGATTATTTTTGAAGTATTTTGGACGTGGATAAAACAAAGTACGAATCCTTAATCCTTAATCCTTGTCATTTTGTTTCAATGGATTCGCTTTCTTTAAAATATTTTTTCATCATCCCGCCTTAAATAATGATATTATTGAATATCTTTGGCCCTGTAGTGCAAAAGATGAATGAGTTATGATGAATATCTTTGGCCCGTAGGCAAAAAGATGAATGATTTCGATGAATATCTTTGGCCCGTAGCAGCGAAAGATGAATGATTTCGATGAATATCTTTGGCCCGTAGTGCAAAGATGAACAGTGTGTTTAGATGAACATGACTAATTTGGTGAATGTCCTCGGCACAGTAGTGCGAGGATGAATATTTGATCCCAGATATATATTGATTGATGTTACGGGGATAAAATAGACGATGAACTTTAAAATTCATACATGAAGATAGTAGTTTGCATTCTCTACTTAACTCTTCTAATGAATTATTATTTCACGCTGCGAATATTGATTTAAAACTTGTTGTCTATTGTATTCTATTATATTTTTCCTCGTTGAAGACTAACGATAATTTTTTTTGTATATTATCTTAGTCATAATATTCTTTATTGGGCTAGTCGAGCTCACCCTTTTCCTTGTTGTTCCATTTTCTTCTCGGGAGGTGAGTACATAAGCGAGGATCGAGTCGGGGTATGGAATGAAGGTTCTAGAGAGTTGTTTAGTAGTCCTCACCATTTTGTAAAATAATGTATCAATAATTATGATGGGGATTTATTTGCGTGTGGATATTGTCTGCAGGCGGCAATATCTCAGATTTAAACTCATTAAGATGTATTGTCGTATTTCACACGACATTTGTATTATTGAAGTTGTAGTTATTTCTGTACCATGTATTTGGCGACTCAGAATGGGTTGGGTGGAATGGACCTATTTTGGGGGCGTCACATCAGTGAATTCTCGGGAGTGTGATTTCTGGATCTACTTCGGTGGAAATTTCTGTCATTGTGGTGAGAATACTCAAGGCAGAATGCCTTATTTGTATTCTGAGGTGTATACTCTCTAGATCAACTCCTTCGACTGCCTCGACCATAATCCCGAGAACCGATAAGGTAGAATGCACTCTTCGGCCTCTCAAGAGTATGGCTTCTTGATCTGCTTCGATGCTAAGCCCTTCCGCTGCCACGAGGACACTCAAGATGAAATGCCTTCTCCATACTCTCCGGTGAACATCCTCTTGAACTGCTTGTGCCATAACCCCGAGAACCCCCAAGGTGAGGTATCCTCGCCGGATCTTTAGAAATATGGCTCCTGGGTATCCTTTGATCCCGAGGTCCGCCTCGAGATATGTCTTCAAAGTGTATAGTCTTTAAGCTTACTATGTCTTTCAGATTGGACATAATTGGACGCCTCGTCCTTCAAATTTTGCCATCAAGTATTCGCCCTGCTTCCGCTCTGCCGTCAAGAGGATCGCTTCCACTCGCCATCCAAGAAGGATCTGTTCCGTCTGCCATTTTCGCCAGCTTGGCAGCTTTATCCACTTCGGTGCCAAGTTCTAGGCGGGGTGCCTTCTACTAGCCTTCGGCCATGATTACGCTCCTTGTCAGCAGCAAACACCAACCTCCTTCGGGCTTCACCATGGGCTCTCGAACGAGAACCCCCTGATTTATAGTTGGAAGCCGTCCTTTCGACATCAGTTGTCCCTTCAGTGTAACAGTTCTACTCCTCACCATACTGTCCGATGTAGAACAAATAAAAGTTTGTGATTGAAAACTCAAGGACACTAGAATACAGCCCTCCTTCTAGCACCAATGTTAACGCCAAGATCTTCTACCACGTCCCAAACACGTAAGACGTCTTAATCCTGCACAGTAAACACGATCAACACCAAAAAGCTTGACGGCTTCAATTGACCGTGGAGGGGGATACTTCAAAGCGAGAGTCAAGACAGTGATCACAAGGTTAACAATGGAGGATAAAATATCTAGTGTATTGAGATAAATAAAGTTATCAGTTAATTTCCTGTTTATGTACGACCTCCTTGCTATGATATACTACAAGATCCGGTTTACGTGCAACCGACCCCCCCGACACTACCCAATCTGCGGTAGCTTTACACCGTTAATCCCATCCCTTTGTCCACCGTTGGTAAATCGTCAATCCTCAAGAATGCAATGTAAGATATCGATACCATTATCTTTCATCATCATCACCCCACAAAGATGTAGATATTTAGATATCTCATTGGGTCAACCTAATCCCGACCCAACAAAGAGGACCAACTAAAATGACCAGGTAGATTAAAGAGTAGCTCTCGACCCAAGTCCTTTTTGACCCAAGTATAAAAATATCGTATATATATATATATATATATATATATATATATATATATTATATATATTTATATATGTATAGTTATTCAGATTGATGCGGACAATGGAAGGGCGTGATTATAATGAATTACATTCACGCCTAATTAAATTACATACTTCCTATGTTTCTGTAATGGCGGCGATGTAAAACCCATATAGCCCATATCTTTATGTAAAAATAAGTTTATATTTATGTATACATAATGTAAAATAAAAAATAATGATCGTAATATAAAAATAAAAGATAATGATAAGATAAGTCTGAATAAAAGATAAACTTATTTTATAAATATATAATGTAAAAATAAGATAAGTTTGAATAAAAGATAAATTTATCTTTTATAATAAAATAAATTTATCTTTTATTATAAAAACATAAATTTATCTTTTACAATAAAATAAATTTATCTTTTATAATAAAATAAATTTATGTTTTTATTATAAAATTTAAATTTTATATTTTATTATAAAAGATAAATTTATCTTTTACACTAAAATAAATTTTATCTTTTATAATAAAATAAATTTATCATTTATAATAAAATATAAATTTTATTTTATAATAAAATAAAATAAAATTTATATTTTATTATAAATGATAAATTTATTTTATTATAAAAGATAAATTTATTTTATTGTAAAAGATAAATTTATGTTTTTATAATAAAAGATAAATTTATTTTATTATAAAAGATAAATTTATCTTTTATTCAAACTTATCTTATTTTTACATTATATATTTATAAAAATAAGTTTATCTTTTATTCGCATTTCTTATCTTATCATTATCTTTTATTTTTATATTATGTATCATTATTTTTATTTTTACATTATGTATACATAAATATAAACTTATCTTTACATAAAGATATGGGCTATATGGGTTTTACATCACACACAAATTTCAGTAGTACATGCATGTAATTTAATTAAAGTAAAGAATGTAATTTGCAAACCAGAAAAAAAGGAAAGTGGTTGCCGCACATGTTCGTAGCTTAGGGAGAAAATTTGCCCAATCACAAATTTCTTCCATCGTCTCCAGATCAACCATACGCCATTTAATAATAATATATATATATATATATATATATATATATATATATATATATGCATGATCTTCCGCTTACTGGCTCTTACCAGAGATATATGTTGATGAAACTTCTCTACAAAGAGAAAAAAAAAAAAAACCGACACAAAATAAAAAATTAGGTTCCATATAAAGGGAGAAACATAGTATGGAAATAGAGATCGATCTAGAGAGGAGAGGATAAAAGAGAGATGAAGATACTCTGGACTTATTAGCACAACAGTGAGATGACCTCTACAGCAATATGATCTTCTTCTTTTTTCCCTAGCTCTGATCGTTCATTGAGTAGAGATCCTACAAATTAATACCAGTATTTATTGGTTTACTTTTATTGACTGGAATCTTAGACTTTCAGTACAGATTAAGAACAGAAGTTATTAATTAATTAAGATTTAAAGGAAAGAGTAGATGGGAACACCGGCTAGAGTTGCGCCGCCATCTACAATGAAAAGGTTGCCGGTTACATATTTAGAAGAGTCATGAATTAGGTATTGGAGCAGCGATGTCAATGCCGGGTCTGCTGATCTGGCAATGCGTTGTATTGGAATAGCTCCCTTAAAGTAATTTGCGAGCCACTCTTTTTGAAATAGTTCTCTTGTGATCTCTGTTTCGAAAAGACCTGGGGCAATTACGTTCACCCTGATATTGTGTGTCCCAAAATCAAGGGCCATTACCGTGGTCATGGCGTGCTTGGTTGATTTGGAAGACTATAAGCAAGACTTCCTTTACTCTGCCCCCTGCCTAGACCAAAGAAGTTGGAAATGTTGATGATTGATCCTCCTTTACCCGCGTCTCGCATCCGTCTCCCCACATATTTGGAACATAACCATGCCCCGTCTAAGTTTGTTTTCAACACCTTGTCCCATTCCTCTTTTGTTAGTTCGATTGTACAACTTGTGCCGCCTGATCCATCAAAATGTTTATGTTTAAAACAAAATTATTAATTTCAAACCAACTGACTCGTTTAACAAATTTTGTCAGATTCATTCAATTTTCACTATAAACTTTTTTATATGAATTTGTTGCATTTTCACATCAAGTGAGCAGTTGCATTTCAAGTTTTATCATGCAATGACCAAGAATGCAACTCTGTTGCTATTGAAAATGTGACGCCCCCAAAATAGGTATACATCACCCATCTTGAGTCGCCAAATACATGGTACAGAATTCAAATACAACTTAATTATACAACAGTCGTGTAAAGTACGAAAAAATACATGCAATGAGTTTTAATACAAATATTTCTTTCAGATAATATCCACTCTCGAAAAAAGTCCTCATTACATTTATTATCACACTATTTATAGAATAGTGAGGACTACTAAGACACCATTTCGGACCATCATCTCAGTCCCCGACTAGTTCCGCCACGCTTTTCATTTCAAGAGAATAAAGTGAAAGAAAGGGTGAGCTCAACTAGCCCAGCAAGAAATATTATGACTAAGATAATGCAGAATAAATTATTATTAGTTCTCAATAATGTTAAACTGATAAAATACAATAGACATCAAGTTTAACTGCAGCGGAACAAGCAATCCATTAAAGAGTCAAATAGAGAATAAAATCTACTATCTTTTATGTTTTAAAAGGTTTTTTTTTCATCACTTTTATTCTTTGGGACTCAAATTTTAATAAATAATCCACATCATCCCCAAGACTACTACCAATGATATTCATTAGTGGTCACGACCACAAATTTCATGCACTACTTACCGAGGATATTTGTGTATTCATCAATGGTCATGATCATGCCAACAACTATCCATCAATGCACTACGTACAACGAGGACTTTTATCACATCATTTTGTAACATTACTACCATGATTATTAATCAGAATAATCCCCTATTATAATCATATCAAGTCCATCTATGCACTATAAAGCCACGGATGACTTTCAAAAAATATAAACATGAGGATGATGACAATGATATAAGAATTCAATTAAACAAGTTCAAGAATTAATTTGTCCAGAACCAATAACGTCCAAATTGTCAACATGATACTTCTTTGTAGAATAAAATTCAAGAATGCTCAGAAGAATATTTCCATGAAAAGATACTGGATGAAGTGCAAATATCAAAGATATTCCACTAATTTCATAGAGTATAGAAGTCAAAATTTTAATCAACTGAGTATAATAACCGAATGGAATAACAAAAGATATCACCATACATGCAGATCAGATGATGATAAAAGTTATTCCAATGAATAATAATAACGGAACCGTGTCGTGAAATTCACAACCAAGACAGGATGTTCCAATAGAATAATAAGAAATGGAATAACAATGTAAATCACCATACGTCTTTGATTCAGATAAAGGGTTATTCTAATGAATAATAATAATAACGGAACCCAGTCGGTGAAATTCACACCATGTGGATGTTCCAATGTAATAATAATTGTGGAATAATAAATGATGGAACCAGTCCCACAGATAAGATGTAGACGGGTGATTTCCGGCACGTAATAATAAAGACTTTTAATAATAAAAGATGGAACCAGTCCCACAGATACTACAAAGCAGGATATTAAAGTAGAATAATAAAGATGAGAATAATAATAGAACGAAACCGTGTCCCAGGCGTAAAGCACAGACAGGATGTTCCAACGGAATAATAAAAAGATGTAATAATAGAAGAATGTCACCAAGTATAGGGTATTCAGCGTGATACAAAAGTTATTCCAATGTAATAATAAGAAATAGAATAACAACAGTTCTCTTCATGAATATAAAAGAATAATATCCCTTACCGTAAAAGAACTGAATATAAGAGTAGTTAAGTAGCAGAAAATTTTTCTTCTTTCTCTCTTACAGTTTATCTCTCTAGAGTTTCAATGAAATCGTAAGAAAATAATGAAGGAATGAGCTTCTATTTATAGAAAAATGGAATGCATAGTAACTAATTCATGAACGGTCCAGATCGATTTACTTTTAATCGGACGGTCCATATTTAAAGCAAAATCTTTTAAATAAAATATATTATATATATTATATATATATAATATATATATATATATATAATTAAAATCCTTCCGTATAAACCAAAAACCAAAACCTCCCAACCATTCAATTTTCAACACCGTGGGCCCCACATGTTCCCCTCCCCCCAACATGTCATAATCATAGGGGTCCCATTATATTTAAATAACTTTCTATCAATAATGTTGAAAAATAGGTAAATGAGGGTCTAAATAATACGTCAAATTTACAACAACTACCTCATAAAAATTCTTTCAATATTTTTAACAACATTTATCATCATTATTATAATTCACAATATTAATCGACCAGGTCGTTCCCAGGAAAAAGGGGGCTTTCCAATAAAGATTTCTCCCTATTGGCGTGCAATTAGGTGACCAAACCTCTCCTTGACAGAACTTCTAGACATCGTTAATATTGCAAATAATAATATTAATAACTTTTTCATCTCAATTATTGATTTTAATAATATATAAAATATCGACAATAATTGAACCAAATAACGTGAGATATTATGCAACAATTACTATAGCAATAATTGAACAAAACTGAATGACTTCTCACGTAAGCATCAATAATCAATACTGTGGTGCTACTATGCAACCACGCTTTATTATCGTACTTTTTACTATGAAAGTAGTTCAACAAAGATCAACGGTAAAACTTCCGCAAGTTATTTTCATAAAAATATTTTTGTCGTTTTTTCAATCCGATAATAATTACATTGTGAGGTCCACCAATGATTTACGTGGTTGCATTTAATATTCCCTACTAAAACGAATATTCCCCACCAATCTAATATAATATAACAACTTGCATATTTTGCAGAATTTATAAATACTACCCACAATTATAACATTATATCAAATTTATTTCATAATATTCAAAAATGATAATTATAGAAAATTCATCTTTATTTAAAAGTTGGGGTCTTACAACTTCCCCTTCTTAATAAATTTTGCCCTCGAAATTAGGGTACGTACCTGGTATATCGAAGAGGTAAGGATACCTTGATTTCATTTCAGATTAGAACTTCCAGGTCATTTCCTCAACATCGTGGTTTCTCCACAAAACTTTGACTTGAGGTATGACCTTGGAGCGTAAAATATGTTCCTTCTTATCCAAGATTTGAACAGGTACCTCTTCATACGTCAAGTCTTCCGCTATTTCGTCCGGTTCTAACTCAATAATGTGGTTCAGATCTTTCATATATTTACGTAACATGGATATGTGAAAAATGTTATGAACACGAGACATACTTATCAAGCGGTAAGAAAGCGAGTCTATATAGGCAGTTCTCCTACTCGATCGAGGATTGAAAATGGGCCAATGAATCAAGGATTGAGCTTTCCTCTCTTTAAAAATCTCGTAACTCCTTTCCATGGAGCAACACGTAACAACACATGATCCCCTATATCGAATTCCACGTTCTTTCGATGAAGATTAACATAACTCTTTTGTCGATCTTGTGAGGTTTTTATACGTTGTCAGATCGTTTGAATCTTTTCTGTAGTCATATGTACCAACTCCGGTCCTAACAACGTTGCTTCACCCACCTCATCCCAACATACTGGAGAACGACACTTTCTTCCATACAAAGCCTCGAATGGAGCCATGCCAATGTTTTCTTGATAACTGTTGTTGTAGGAAAACTCCACCAACGGTAAGAACTTGTCCCAACTTCCCTTGAAGTCAAGGACATAGAGTCTTAATAAATCTTCTAGAGTTTGAATAGTTCTCTCTGATTGTCCGTCCGTCAGAGGATGATATGCCGAACTAAATCGTAAATCCGTGCCCATAGCTTTTTGTAAACTAACCCAAAATCGTGAAGTGAATCTTGGGTCTCGATCGAAACTATGGATCTTTGGCATACCATGCGATCTTACAATCTCGTTTATGTACATGCGAGCAAGACGTTCAAGTGTATAAGTTTCTCGTATTGGTAAGAAATGAGCAGACTTGGTCAATCTATCAACAATGACCCAAATCACATCTATGCCTTGAAAAACCTTGGGAAGACCAAAGCTTGAAATCCATAGTAATGTGCTCCCACTTCCATTCTGGAATTTCAAGTGGTTCTGAATGGACCTTTTGGTACTTGATGCTCGCCTTAACTCGTTGACAAGTTAGACACCTTGAGATAAATAGCGTTATCTCTCTCTTCATATTGCTCCACCAAAATGTATGGCCGAAGATCACGATACATTTTGGTACTCCTGAGATGGATTTGCAAACGGTGTGTTGTGAGCCTCCATCATGATTTTATACTTTAAATCGTGGTCGTTAGGAACACAAAGTCCGGAGTTGACTCAAGTATTCATTCTTCATCGATTCTTGCTTCCTGAGATAAGACCTTCTTGCACTTTTCTTCCTCATACGCATCACCCAGTCCGTAGTTTGAGCGACTTTAACTTTATCAATTAAAGTCGATTCTACTCGATATATTCGTCATCATCACATGGGTCCCCTGAGTCTTTATCTCTATCTCCATCCTTTGCAAGTCACACAAAATGGGCCTTTGCGTTGACAATATCGCACTCAGCATTGCAAGATATGATCTTCTACTCAACGCGTCACTACCACGTTCGCTTTCGAGGATGGTATTGGATGGTATGATCATAATCTTTCAATAGTTCAAGCCAACGTCATTGTCGCATGTTAAGTTCCTTTTGAGTGAAGAAATATTTGAGGCTTTTTATGATCCAGTAAAGATCTCCATTTTTTCCCCATACAAGTAATGCCTCCAAATCTTTAGTGCGAAGACAACAGCTGCCAACTCTAGATCATGAGTAGGATAATTCCATATTCTTTGAGTTGTCGTGAGGCATAGGCTATGACTTTCCCATGTTGCATGAGAACACATCCTAACCTTTTGCCCGAAGCATCACTGTAGATGACAAATCCCTCCGAACCAGATGGTATTGTCAGAACAGGTGCTGAAATGAGTCTCCTCTTGAGTTATTGAAAACTCTTCTCACATTCCTCGTTCTAACCGAACTTTGTATCTTTCTGAGTCAGCTGAGTTAGTGGAGTAGCGATTGAAGAAAATCCTTCCATGAATCTCCGATAATAACCAACTAACCCGAGAAAGCTACGTACTTCGGTCACCGATTTAGGTTGCTCCTAGCTTTGAATAGCTTCAATCTTTGCTGGGTCAACAGATATCCCATGACTTGATACCACGTGCCCAAGGAATGCCACTTCCTCAAGCCAGAACTCACATTACTTCAACTTGGCATAAAGCTTATATTCATGAAGCTTTTGGAGTATCAGCCTCAAATGTTGCTTATGATCTTCACGGGCTTTGGAATATATAAGGATGTCATCAATAAAGACAACCACAAAGTGATCCAAATATTCCTTAAATACTCGGTTCATCATATCCATGAAGGCAGCAGGAGCATTAGTCAATCCAAAGGACATGGCTAGGAATTCATAGTGCTCGTACCGAGTTCTAAAAGCCGTTTGTGGAATGTCATCGGTTCTAATCTTCAATTGGTGATATCCGGAACGGAGATCAATCTTTGAAAAGAATATGACGCCTTACAACTGGTCAAACATGTCATCAATACGTGGCAATGGGTACCTATTTTTAATGGTGACATGATTCAACTCCCGATAATCAATACAAAGTCGCATACTCCCATCTTTCTTTTTCATGAATAGAACAGGAGCACCCCAAGGAGAAGTACTAGGACGAATAAAGCCAATGTCTAACAATTCCTGCAGTTGAGTCTTTAACTCCTGAAGTTCAATAGGAGCCATTCGATATGGGGCTTTGGAAATGGGTTTTGTACCGGGTTCAAGGTCGATACAAAATTCAATTTCATTCTCTGGGGGTAGGCCAAGAAGTTCTTCAGGGAATACGTCAGGAAATTCATTAACAATAGAAATATCATTCAAAACTGACGCATTTTTGTTTAGATCCGTGATATGAGCTAAGAAAGCTTGACATCCATTTTTCAATAAAAGAATAGCTTTATGGCTTGAGATGACAGTGATTAATTTTAATGGTTTGGTTGCTTGAATTCGCATAATAGGTTGATTAGGAATATGAAAGCTAACCACCTTACGAAAACAATCAATTTTTGCATGATGAGTAGTTAACCAATCAATCCCTAGAATCACATCAAATGCAAGTATTTTCAAAGAAATAAGATCGACATGTAATGTGCAGGTACCGATTTGGACTAAACAAGACTTATAAACCGTGGATGTAATGAAGGTTTCTCCCAACGGAGTCTCAACAGATAAGTTAAAGTCTAATCTCTCCGGAGTCAAATTTAAACGTTGAGCGCAAATAGGAGAAATGAAAGAGTGGGTAGAACCAGTATCAAATAAAGTATAAACTTCCCTAGAGTTTATGATTAGCTTACCCGTGATGACCTCGTTCGGATTCCTTACTTTCTGGGAGGTCAAAAAAAACGCCTCACTTACACTTCTGGTTTTGACTTTTTCGGGACTGACCTTTGGTGCCTCCATCCTAAATTGAACTTGTCTTGGTGAATGACAAAATCGGGCTAGGTGACCTTCTCTTCCACAATTATAACATGCTTTGGACGGCATTACGCAGTTTGGACTAATATGTCCCTCCCCTCCACATTTGAAGCATATGATAGGTGGTCGTTCTCCTTCTTTCACAACGCTGGTCTTTGGTGTTGACGTCTTTCCATCATTATTGAATCTCTCTTCTTGAAATGTCCATTCTTCTTTGTTTTGGCCTTGATTACCACCAAGTGGTTACCATTTTCGCCCATTGATTCCTCCACGCTTGTTGTCTACCGCTTCGATGATATGCTCACCGGTATTATCATTTTTCAATCTACCGCTCTCTTTTGGTTGGGTTGACTCATTATCACGCTCCAATAATCGAGCCCTATTAACAACATCTGAATACAAACACAATTTATGAGAGATAAAATATTGGCGTATCTCGTGTTTCAAACCTCTTAAAAACATTTCGCGTCATTCTCTCCTCATTATCAACCAAATGGGATGCAAACCAGGGACAACTCGGCAAAACTTGGCTTCCCGTCATCGCGACACCTGGTCATATTATTTTGCTCAGTTTAATGAACTCTACCTCTTTCATTTGAGCCGAATACTTTCGGAAAGTACTTGTCGTTAACAGATTCTGAAACTTCTCCCAAGACATCTTCGATCGGCGGAGTTGGGTACGCTTTTCTGATTCCCACCAAAGAATCGCCTCTGCGCATGCAACATGAAGGTGGCAAAGGAACTTTTGCTCCTCGGAGCAACCCAAGACATCAAATATCTTATTGATCAGATAATCCACGTTTTCACTTTAAGTGGTTTTGGCTCTCCAAAGAACTCGGTGGTCCTAGTTCCTTAAACTACTTGGCGATGACCATCAAGAGAGTTGCCGGTGTTTTCACCGCATTTTGGATGGAGCCGCTACTGCATTGTTATTGCATGAATTGCATGAAGCCTCGGAACATTCCATCATTCATCATTTAGTCGGTGTTGTTGTTTGCACGAGGATTGTTGCCTTTCCGATGCACATTATCACGATTATTGATCGTGGAGACTCAGCGGTCTCTCGTGCTCCATTGATGTTCTCAACATTCTCGGATGCCATTTTCAGACATCGCCACAAAACAAGGGTTAATAAATGTATCACATATTATCCCTATACTCTGACCAACCAATTAAATAACAAATAAACTTAGGTAAATCATACTAGCGAAAGAATTCCCCGTCTCTCCCCTCCTAGTTCTTATCTCACATCTTAGCCTAGGATCATATCCCTAAGCTTTGATACCAACTGTGACGCCCCCAAAATAGGTATACATCACCCATCTTCAGTCGCCAAATACATGGTACAGAATTCAAATACAACTTAATTATACAACAGTCGTGTAAAGTATGAAAAAATACATGCTGTGAGTTTTAATACATATTGTCTTCTAGACAATATCCACTCTCAGAAAAAGTCCTCATTACATTTATTATCACACTATTTATAGAATAGCTACTAAGACACCATCTCGGACCATCACTCTGTCCCCCGACCAGTTCCGGCTACGTTTTCATTTTCTTAAGAGAACAGTGAAAGAAAGGGTGAGCTCAACTAGCCCAGCAAGAAATATTATGACTAAGATAATGCAGAATAAATTATCATTAGTCCTCAATAATGTTAAACTGATAAAATACAATAGACATCAAGTTTAACTGCAGCGGAATAAGCAATCCATTAAAAGAGTCAAGTAGAGAATAAAATCTACTATCTTTTATGTTTTAAAAGGTTTTTTTTTCATCACTTTTATTGCTGGGACTCAGCTTAATAAATAATCCACATCATCCCCCACTACTGACGAGGATATTCATTAGGGTCACTACCACAAATTCCATGCACTTCTGACCCGAGGATATTTGTGTATTCATCAATGGTCATAATCATGCCAACAATTGTCCATCAATGCACTACGGGACGATGAGGACTTTTATCACATCATTTGTAATATTACGGCCATGATTACACCGAATAATCCTCGGTCATAATCATACCAAGTCCATCATACGCACCAGAGCCATGATGACTTTCAAAAAATATAAACATGAGGATGATGATAATGATATAAGAATTCAATTAAACAAGTTCAAGAATTAATTTGTCCAGGAACCAATAACGTCCAAATTGTCAACATGATACTTCTTTATAGAATAAAATTCAAGAATGCTCAGAAGAATATTTTCATGAAAAGATCTTTGGATGAAGCTTAAATATCAAAGATATTCCACCGATTTCATGGAGTATAAGTCAAATTTTAATTAAGCGAGTATAATAATAGAATGAAATAACAAAAGATATCACCACGTAATGTACGATTTCATCTTGGCATGACAAAGTTATTCAATAGAATAATAATAACGGAACCGAGTCGGGTAAAATTCACACCCGACGGGATGTTCCAATAGAATAATAAGAAATGGAATAACAATGTAAATCACCACGTACGTGCGGTCTTGGCGTGTAAACGAGTTATTCCAGCAGAATAATAATAATCGGAACGGGTCAGGGTGAAAACAACACAAGCGAGGATGTTCCAAATGAATAATAATTGTGGAATAATAAATGATGGAACCAGTCCGGCAGATAAATGAGACGAGGATATTAAGCGAGAATAATAAAGAGCGGAATAATAAAAGATGGAACCAGTCCGGCAGTATACTACAAAAAGAGGATATTAAGCCGAATAATAAAGGCAGAATAATAGAAAGCGAAACCGAAGTCCGGCAGAAAGATGCATAGGCGAGGATGTTCCAACGGAATAATAAAGACGAGAATAATAGAAGAATGTCACCAAGTATAGGGTATTCCGCGTGATACGATTCTCTTCATGAATATAAAAGAATAATATCCCTTACTAGTAAAAGAACCTAATATAAGAGTAGATAAGTAAGCGAGAAAATTTTTCTTCTTTTCTCTTACTTATTTATCTCAGAGTTTCAATGAATTAAAGAAAATAATGAAGGAATGAACTTCTATTTATAGAAAAATTGAATGCATAGTAACTAATTCATGAAGCGGTCCAGATCGATTTACTTTTAATCGGACGATCCATATTTAAAGCAAATTTTTTAAATAAAATATATTATATATAATATATATATATATATATATATATATAATTAAAATCCTTCCGTATAAACCAAAAACCAAAACCTCCCAACTATTCAATTTTCAACACCGTGGGCCCCACATGTTCCCCTTCCCCCAACATGTCATAATCACAGGGGTCCCATTATATTTAAATAACTTTCTATCAATAATGTTGAAAAATAGGTAAATGAGGGTCTAAATAATACGTCAAATTTACAACAACTACCCCATAAAAATCCTTTTCAATATTTTTAACAACATTTATCATCATTATTATAATTCACAATATTAATCCACTGCGTCGTTAAAAAGGAAAGATGGGGTTTTTCAATAAAGATTTTACTACATACACAAGCAATAATTAGGTGACCAAACCTAATTATATCAAATTTATTTTATAATATTCAAAAATAATAATTATAAAAAATTCATCTTTATTTAAAAATTAGGGTCTTACAGAAAATGCAACAAATTCCTATCAACTTACGTTACTGTTAGTTGGTTCATGCATGCAATCGATATGTGGTTGTAGGTTTGTCCATGGATCAGATCAAAACAAATTATGCTCTGATTCAATATGATCCACCAAGTGTAATAATGGATCAAGTATCTAATTTATTATGCTATGAATCATTGATTTGCCCCCACATGATCTACTTGATCCAATCGGTCCATTTAAAAAAATTTATTCGTAAAATTATATTAATTTATAAAATGTTATTATTAATAAAATTATATTAACTAATGAAATAATATTATCTAAATTTTTCACTTCATTATTTTTTAATTCTCGCACTAAAATTTTTCACTTTCTCTATCTAAAAAATTCATTTATTTTATTTTATTTTTTGATCATGTCAAAAATCACCCAACATAGATATATAAAGGTGGGTGAAATAAAATAGTAGCATGTTATAAGTTGAGACCGTTAGTATACGGACTATTTCTATGCGTTCCTTTAACACTACTAATGCGTATAATAAAATGTCAAATTGACGTAGATATATAAAAGTAGAAACAGACATAACCACTTAATGCATACACAGTTGGTGAATATATAATCAAACTTAATTATTTACTCAATCCGTTTGATAAATAATAATTTTCTGAAAGAGATATTTTTAAATTTAAAATTGACATGATTCATTTAAATTTTGAGAATAATAAATTTTATAACTATTAAATAGTAATTTTTAAATAGTTTATAGTATTCATAATTATATTGACATTAATTAAATGAATTAATTAGACCGTTGAAATTGTCGTGATCTTAGTGAAGGTTTTGCGTTATTTATTATTATTATTTTGTTAGATTAGTTGATCAAATTAAATCAGATCCATGATTTGATGAATTTAAATTATTGATCCAGTTGATCAAATTATCACATATCAATGAATAAATGAGCAGGAACTCTGATCAAATAAATCAAATCAAATCAAGATCAAGATATGGGTCACTGACAGCCATATGTGGTTGGATATATCATGAGCATTATATATATCCAATAACTAAAATAAGAGAATATGTTAGCAGAAAAATAACTGAATTTATAGTTAGCACAAAATTTATGGAGTGCTTAAAATGGCGAAGTTGAAGAAATGTGACCTCTAATTCCAGCATTGTTAACTAAAGCATTGATGTGTCCAAAAGCTGTCCAAGCTTTTTCTACAGCTGCCTCTATGGTTGGAGGATCGGCAGTGACATCCAGCTCAAGAGCTACGGCTCGAGGAGTAGACGACGATTGGTTGACCTCATAGGGACTTGAGCCGGTCCACACGCCGAGCGGCTGCGATAACTTTGCAACCAATGCTGGCAAGCTTGATGCAGAACTCCCTGCCAAGCCCGGATGATGCACCCGTTATCAGCACTACTTTGCCATCTAGGTTGGACCATGGCTCCAGTTGATTCGAAACTTTCCTGCTAGCCATTGATTTTCTTGTTAACAAGTGGAATATATAGCTAGCTACTCAGCCATGCAATTTGAAATGGATATGGTGAACGAAGTATTTGTTAAATAGGGGCTGTTTATGTGTGTATAAATATATGCACAATCTTCCGCTGACCGGCTCACTTTTATTGACTTAGCTAGTGGTACAGATTTTTTTTTATTATTGATATGGATCAAGTGTTATGCTTGGCTGAATATAATCATATTATAATAATCAACATGTACATTATTAGTATTTTTTTAATGCAACGTTTTGGTTGAATGAATGAAATTGATGAAAGAATGACCGGAATAAAACGAAAATGGTTCATTCCATTATAAAGGAACAACTAAGCACAATATTTTTCATTATAATTGTTGTGCGAATTCAACTCCAACGACGAGACAATTATGCCGTAGGCAAAACAATTTAATACAGGGTGTTGGGTCATTATATTTCATCTATTGGGCCGAATGATTTGGGTCTGCCTATTTAGTTAGTCCAGTAGATCTTAATGTTATTTGGCCTAGTCACTATACTGTTTCCGTTAAGTCCTTACAAGATCGGGTCGGATCCGTAGGTTGACCCATTAGATATTTTAATATCTCCATCTTTGACTTGTAATGATGAAAAAGCATGATAGTTGATTGTGGTAACTGCAATGCATTAATGTGGATGGGATTATAACCCGGTAATGCATAAACAATGCATGGAAAGGTGATGACTGCATGCGATTCGGCAGAAATCTTTGAGGTGGGAGGAATGTGGTCAGACGGTAGTGGTGGTACTGATGGCCAAGGCGAGAGAGTATAACTAGCAAGAAGTCTTGAGAAAGGTACACACACATTCAACTAAGATTTTTATCTCTTAAGACTACAGATATTTTATCCTCCATTGTTAACCCTTGTGAACCAGTCTTAACTCTCACGCTGAAGTATCCCAAATGTCGAAGCCGTCGAGCTTTTAGTGTTGATCGTGTTTCTTGTCTGCGAGGATCGGCGTCTTACGTGATTGGGGACGTCGGAGAAGATATTAGGCGTTAACATTGGTATTTAGAAGGAGGGTGATTTTAGTGTCTTGAAATTTTCAATCACAAAGATCTATTTGTTCTACGTCGGAAGATGGTGAGGAGTAGAAAGCGAATCTGTAGGAAGGACAACCGAGAAATTTGTCATTTCATCATCCGCCCATTTCATGTCGAGGATCGTCTGGGTCCTTCGAAGAGTGCTCATGAGAGTGAGAGAACTGCTCCCAAGCATGTTTCCAAGGGTTCTCGTTCGAGAGCTCATGGTGGGGCTAGGAGGAGGTTGGTGTTTGCTGATGATAAAGACCGTGATCAGGATCGGAGACAGGTGGAGGGTTCTCGCTTTAAAAGCACTGCTTGAAGTGGTCGAGATGACAGAACTGCCAAGTTGGCAAGGATGGCCGAAGAGACAGATAAAGCTTTGGAAGTTCTTCTAAAGCAGAGAGAAGATATAGCTGTACAAATGCTTCGGATGGCCAATCTGAAGGATGAGGCGTCCACTTATGTCCAGTTCAAGAGGCGTAACAGGCATAAGGAGGTACCACGGCGAGAGGGGAAGGAACCAGAGCATTTCGTGCATGTATCTCGAGGTCGTTCCCATGACCGAAGGAGATCGAGGAGTAGAACTCCTGAGGTATCGAAGGGAGCACTTATTATCGTCGGTTCTCAAGGCCTGGATGGTGGCAGACGAAGGAGTAGGTCGAGGGAGATCGTGCCAGAAAGTAGAAGGAGAGAACAGCGTCATGAGCACTCTCATCGTGAGGGAAGGACCACACGCCGGAGCAAGTCCAGAAGCCCATCAAGGGCGGTGGTTCCATTCAGAAGAAGAAGGAGTCGCCGGAGAGAGAAGTCTCCTCACAGTCAGAAGGTGTGGATTTTTTGGTGAAAGAGTTGAAGGAGCTCCGGAAGCAGTTAGCCGAGGTTCAACAGGTGAAGGACACTCCGGGAAATAAGGCATCTCCCTTTTCCTTGAATATCCTTAAGGAGAAGGCAGACACCACCAAGAAGATGCCTCACATGGAAAGTTACGATAGGTCCAGGGACCCTTATGACCATAGCCAGGCGTTCGACCGGCTGATGGATTATTATGATTTCACAGATGCTACTAAGTGTCATACGTTCGTCACAACATTAAGAAAGGATGCGAGGCAGTGGATGGGGACTTTTCCAGCAGATTCAGTATCTTCATGGACCGAGTTTTGTGACAAGTTCCATGCTCGTTTTGGGAGAAACCGGAGAAGAGGGAGGCCTACAGGTTCTTTGGCACAGGTCCGACAGTTCATCAATGAATCCTTAAGTCAGTATGTGAAGAGGTTCAGGGAGGCAGTTGGTCAGGTGTCCGACCTTAATGATCTTCAGGCTGTAGGGTTGTTTCAAAATGGCCTGAATCTAGTGAATTCTGAGAAACTGGTGAAGAAGTTGATGTTTCACCATCCGAAGAGCTTAGCCGAAGCTTTTGATAAAGCAGAAGGCTACATTGTGGTAGAGGAGGCTATGAATAGCCTGAAGCGTCCTTCTTTAGACCGAATGAAGGAGGCGGATGCTCCAAAAGCTGAAGGCAATTAGAAGAAGGCTGGAGGGTATAATGATTAGCCCGAGGGTAGTTCGAAGAAGTATAACAACTCGTGGCGACAGGGAAGTAATCGCCCACCTGCTCCTACCCCGAAGGTGAACAAGGTTTACACCAAACTAAACACGGATAGGTCGGTGATTCTGGATCAGATTAGGGGCCAGCCGTTCTTTGAACCACCTCATGATAACTTCAAGCCAGGACAGGGCTCGGAAATATTGTGGCTATCATCAAGCTGCAGGTCACGACACTAATGAGTGTTGCAATTTGAAAGATTTTGTGGAGAGGAAGGTTCAAAGCGGTTTATTGGTTCAATATATGGCCGGGAGGGACCAGCAAGAGCAGTAGAATGTTGATCGTACCGTTCAGACGGTCCAAACGGTTCACCCCATGCAACCTGCTCTGAATCAGCCACCAAGGCACGTCGTTGATGTAATAACCGGTGGGACGGCAGGAAAATTAGCAGGGAAGAAGAAGAGAGGATATCTGGACTCGGTCATGTCTGTGGTAGGTGCTCCCTCGAAGATCAACAAACCATTTCCAAGGGCAGTTATATCCTTCAGTGATGCAGATATCCTTCAAAACCCATCGAACCCCATGAAGGAGCCCTAGTGATCACAGCACAAGTGGGTTTGGTGGATATGAGGCGTATGATGATAGATAACGGCTCTTCTGTGGATATTCTGTACGCCCATGCTTATCAGAAGATGCATCTTGATGAGCGGAAGATGGAGGTTGGGCAGGAGGCTCCCCTATACGGCTTCAGCAACGATCCAGTCAAAGTGGCAGGAACTATTGAGCTACCGGTCATCTTCGGTACTGCTCCACAACAGGTAAAAATAACATGTAAATTTTATGTTGTGCATATAGATTCGGCCTACAACGTCATCCCGGGAAGACCTACTCTGACAGCTCTCCAAGCTGTGACTTCCATCCCTCACTTCAAAATCAAGTTCCCCACAGCACACGGAGTTGGAGAGGTGGCAGGGGACTTGGATGCATCCGTATTTATTATCGAACATTTGTTATTTCCTCGGGAGTAGAAATCGCAAGCGAAGCAAAACCGTGGCAATTGAGATCGAGCCCTTCACTAAAAGCAGTTCGGAGCCATTGGTTGTTCCTGCAGGAGAGACAGAGGAAATAAAACTAATTCTGGGGAAGAAGGACAAAACAGTGAAGATCGGTTCGGGTTTGCCGGAACCTCTCCAGACAAACCTTATGGAACTTCTTCACTGTTATGCGGACATCTTTGCATGGGAGCCACAAGACATGCCTGGGATCAGCCGAAAGATTGCCGAGCACCAACTGGATGTGGATCCATCAAAGAAGTTAGTTCGACAGAAAAGGCGGATCTTTGCACCTGAGCGACAGAGGATCATTAATGAGGAGATTACGAAGCTGATAGCTGCTGACTTCATCTTTGAGATCGATTATCTGGAGTGGATGGCGAATGTAGTGCTGGTGCAGAAGCAGAACGGGAAATGGCGAGTTTGCATCGACTATACAAACCTGAATAAAGCTTGTTCTAAGGACTTTTATCCTCTACCCCACATTGATCAACTTATTGATGCGACTTCGGGGTATGCACTACTAAGCTTTATGGATGCTTTTTCAGGTTACCATCAAATTTCTATGTGCAAAGAGGACATTCTGAAGACAGCATTCATCACACACCGTTCAGTGTAAGCCTATAAGAAGATGACCTTTGGCCTGATTAATGCTGGAGTGACCTATCAAAGAATGATGAACTTTGTTTTCCAAAAGCAGCTGGGGAGGAATATGGAGGTGTACGTGGATAATATGATCGTGAAGAGTATGATTGTTCAAAAGCACTTGGATGATCTGGAGGAATGCTTTCAAACTGTCCATCATCACAAGTTAAGGCTCAATCCTGCAAAATGTACCTTCGGGCTCGGTGCAGGGAAGTTCTTGGGCTATCTGTTCAGTCAAAGGGGGATTGAGGCCAATTCGGAGAAGATCCAGGCTATTCTGAATATGAAGAACCTCAGTCATTCAAAGACGTTCAACGTCTGACTGTTAGGATTGCAGCTTTGAGGAGGTTCATGTCCAAGTCAGCAGAGAGGTGTTTGCCATTCTTTGATACGTTGAAGGGACCGAAGAATGCGAAGACGTTCCAGTGGACTTCGAAGTGTGAAGATGCCATCCAAGGCATAAAGACATATTTATCTTCGGCTCCTTTATTGGTGAAACCTTCTCCTACTGAGACGTTGTATTTATATCTGGCTGCTAGTTCATTGGCGGTCGGGTACATTACGGTTTGGGAAGCGAGGAGGAAGCGACATCCGATTTATTATGTCGATCGTGTCCTGAGGATCTTTGAAACTAGGTATCCAAATATTGAAAAATTTGTTTTTGCTTTGATAATTGCTAGTCGAAAGCTTCGACAATATTTTCAAGGTCGACTTCTGGTCGTCTGCACGGATCAACCACTGAAGAAGGTGATGAGCAAGCCGGAAGTTTCGGGGAGACTAGCAGCATGGACGATGGAATTATCCCAATTTTTCATTGAATATCATCTTCGAACTGCTATCAAAGGTCAAGCCTTAGACGATTTCATGGTGGAATGCTCGTTCTCCGAAGCAGATGCTGAGCTGCAAGAAGCTGAGACGTCCGATTAAGCAATTGCAGTTCTTCAGCATGGCCAGAGCTCGTGGACTTTATATGCAGATGGGTTTCTACTTCGGACGTCAGTGGAGCGGGGATTATCTTAACAAGTCCGGAGGGATTCAAAGTACAACAAGCCATCAGATTTGGGTTCAAAGCAACGAACAACGGTAGAAATCTGAAAGCTTGATCTTGCTAGCGGGGAGTTCATTGGCGAAGAGTCTGAAAGTTCATGGCGATCATCTGATGTGACTCTCAGTTAGTCGTCAAACAGTTTTCAGGAGATTATGAAGCTCGTGGGACGAGGATGATCAAATATTTGGCAGAGTTAAAAGACCGGCTTCAGTACTTCGTCTCTTATGAGTTTTAGGGCATAGAACGTAACGACAATTCAATTGCCGATGCATTGTCGAAGCTGGCCACTACGGATGCAGATGTTTTTAACGGGTCGGTTTATTTGGAGGTTTTCGGTGATAGAAAGTATTGACGTGAAGAAGTGATGTGATGTATTGAACGTTCTAACTGTTGGATGACTCCCTACATTGAATATCCGGCAGATGGCGTCCTTCCTTCGAATCAGATGCTGACAAAGAAGACCAAGTACAAGAGTGTCAACTTCGTTCTTATTGATGAGGATCTTTATCGAAGGGCATTTTCGTCACCATTGTTGAAGTGTCTGGTTCCATCTGAAGCTGAGTATGCTCTTCGGGAGGTTCACGAGGGTATTTGCGGTAACCATATGGCTGCTAAATCACTGGCCTATAAAGTACTTCGACAAGGATACTACTGGCCTACGATCTTCAAGAAAGCTACAGAGTATGTGAAGAAGTGTGAGAAATGTCAACTCAATAATCCGATCTCACATCAGCCACCAGAAGAGCTATACTCGATCTTATCTCCTATACCCTTTGCTGTCTGGGGAGTAGATATATTGGGTCCATTGCCTAAAGCTAAAGGTCAGGTCAGTTTTGTCATAGTTGCTATCGATTATATGACCAAATGGGTAGAAGCGAAGCCACTTCGGCTGATAACAGAGCAAGAGTGCTTAAAGTTCATGAAGGAGTCCGTAGTGTTCCGATTCGGAATTCCTAAGGTGGTGATATCGGACAACGGACGCCAGTTTGTGGGATCAAAATTTGAAGGATTTTTGAAGGAGTTTGAGTTCAAAGACCTGAAGACTTGGTGGCTTATCCACAATCGAATGGGCAAGTTGAGGTGACAAGCGAACGTGCTGCTTTGAAGCAGGATTAAAAGGCGATCGGACGAAGCTAAAGGAAGATGGCCAGAGTTGCTGCTTAGTGTATTGTGGGCTTATCGGACTACACCGAGGACTACCATAGGGGATTCACCTTTCAGATTGGCCTATGGTACTAATGCCTTAGTCCCAGTTGAAATTGGATCCCCAAGTCTTCGGGTTAGTCAGTTTAAAGAGATCTACAACGATGAAGGACTGAAGGTCAACTTAGATCTGTTGAAAGAAGTCAAAGAGGTGGCTTTAATCAAGCTGACAGCATATCAACGGAGAGTAGCCAAGCATTACAACAAAGGGGTTAAGCTTCGCAGATTTGAAGTGGGAGACTTTGTCCTCAGAGAAGTCGAAGCATCTACGCCTCAGAACATGGGAAAGCTGATGCCGAATTGGGAAGGGCCGTATGAAGTAATTGAAGTACCGAAGCCCGGGACTTATCGGTTAAAGGCATTGGATGGATCCGAGATCAAGAACACTTGGCACGCCGACAGAATTTGAAAATATTTCCAATAGAGATCGAGTCAGTTTATCGGAAGTCTGTAAATGGTGGTTCCTCATCAATAAAAGATTCACTTTTTAGTAAATTGATCTTCTTCATATTGGTCCTAAGTTCACAATGGTGTAAGGAGGACGGGGGGGGGGGGGACTCGTGACCATTCGATGGTAGCCTTTTTGGCAGATGGTCCTTATAAATTTGTCAAGCCCTTTAAGGTAGGCAAACTTCATCGGTGTAAGGAGGACGGGGTGGACTCGCTGGCCATTCGATGGCAGCCTTTTCGGTAGGAGTGTCCTCATGGATTTGTTTCACCGTGAGTGGTAAAAAATTTCATAGTCCTTTTAATTTTGCTTTACCGCGAGTGGTAAACAAAAGGCACCGAAGTAAGGAGGTATGGTCAGACTCGCTTACCATTCGATGGCAGCCTTACTGTCAGGTGTGTCCTTATGAATTTGTTTTACCGCGAGTGGTAAACAAATTCCATGGTCCTTATATATTTGTTCTACCCCGAGTGGTAAACAAAAGTCCTTATATACTTGTTTCACCCCGAGTGGTAAACAAGATTTTGATGGTGCAAGGAGGATCAGCCGAATTCATCTTATACAGGACCTGTCTCACACTTCGGAAACGATAAATATGTATTACTTTATTTTGTTCAAGTGTTGAGTTCGGTTCATTCAGTTCAGTTCATTGAATTCAGTTCATTTCATTTCTTAACTTAACTGTTATATGCCTTGTCTGATTCATAGCCTAAGTTAAGCTCATACAGGTCTTTGATGCTAAATTATTGACAAGAAATGAATCCAAACAGAAGTCATGATAAAGAAATTTGAAGATTCATTCATCCATCCAACTATAATTATTACATAAAATTAAATTTTTTTGATAAAGTTCTTAAAAATAAACCCCAGAAAGACAGATAAATCCTCACATAAACCCTAAAAAGTCAAAAGGAAGCAGTAATGTCTTCAGGCGCCAACTTCATCTTCAGAGTCAAGAAGAGCGGGGTCCAATTTGGCTGCGATCAGCTTCTCCTTGCCTCAATCTCTATAGACCTCATAACCTTCTGAATAAATCTTCAAGATTTATGCATTGATCTCATCGAACGCCCTATATTCCATCTGTATCTACTTTCGCAGCTCTTCAGTCAAAGGAGGGCCTCGCTCCTTAAGCGCTTTTATCTTATCATGAAGTTTATGACGTTTGGCCCTATGTGCTTCCTTGTCATCTCGAGCCCTTGTCTGAACTTCATCAAGTTGTATCACCAATCTTCGATTGGCTGTGACGAGCTCTTCATTCTTAGTCTCAGAACCAAATTCTCTTCAACCGGTAGACATTCATATCGATTTAGAGATTCTTTGGTGACTTTGAGTATCTCTAGTTCCTTTTAGTTGCATTCGATTCGTCCACATCGATGCCTTGAGCCCTCTTTGACTTGAGCTAGCTCCCTCTGAAGACCCTCGTTAGTATGGAGAACACTTTCGTGTTAACTTCTCTCCCGAGCCAACGTTGACTTCAGCATGTTGATTTCATTTCTCATGGCCTCCTCTTCGACCTCAGCATTTACGTGTCTGGGGCGTAAACGCCCGAAAACAACATTTGCTTGCATATTCAAACAACATCCAGTCAGTTTTAGATATTTAAACAGAGATAGAAGTGCATAACCAAAGAAATCAGTCACTTACCTTTGCCATATAGCTCATGCCCTCGTTAATCAAATCTCCGATCGTGCTATTGCCGAATCGGTGATCGTCGGTTTCCCGAACGAAGGCTTCGAACAGTTGAAAGGGGAACTTGGCATTAAACCGAGGCCACATAGTCGGCGACCCCATCACATCATTCTGAAACTCATTTGATGAAGGCCTCGGGGGAGAGGGCATGGTTTAGTCATGAGTTGGAGAAGGATCCATATGTACATTTTCGGGAGATGGGGATCGGATTGGTGTAGATTCTCGAGGTGGCGATGGAGCAGACGCCGAGCTGGGGTGACTGTCCGATGGACGTTTTCTTTTTCGTGACAAGGAGAGGATAGGTTCGACTTATTCTTCTTCGTCCGAAACCTGAATCTCAACCGGAATTATTGGGGGGAGTTCGGTTGAAGAGGGAGGTATTCTAAGTTCTTCTGCTGACAATGGGGTAACTTTAGTTCTCAATTTTTTGACTCGAAGAAGATTTTTTCGATCGTGAGCAGGCAGATCGAGTAAACCTCCTCGGTAGGGAAATTTGGGTTGGTGGTGGTACATGAGTTAAAGGGTAGGTTTAGGTTTACATTTGACGAGAATGATTTTAGGCATTCGAATGGCTCTCTCTTTTCGGCGAGGTTGAAGGGTTTCTTCTGGTGGAGGTAGTTCTTTGAGGGCTGGGTCATTAGTGAGGACTTCAGTAATGGGTACTTCCGTGGTTGGAACATCTTCAGGAGGAGTTTCCAGCAGAGGAGGTTCGGCAGCTCCTGCAGATAGGTTGGATAAAAATTATTCAAAGTCATTCACATCCGAAGAGGTCGGTCTAATCAAAGATACTGCAGAAAGCAGAAAAAAATGTATCAGGATCCATATTGTCAAAAATTTCAAATAATCATATTCCCAAATGATTTGAAACTTACATTTATGGTCATATAACCATGCTTACTTGGTAAGAAGTAAGTAATTCCACTCCTCTGATGGGAAGTTCTCAAAGAGCTCTATCATCTCAGCCACCTGTTCTTCGGGAATGTCTCTAAAGTCAGCAGAAACTTTTTCGTCGGTAGCCCAGTTCGACAGGGAGGCAATTTCTGGTCCCTTTATGAAAAACCATCCTTTATGCCATCCCTTATTGCGTGAAGGAGTAGAGACCAGGGATCGCCTGTCGAACCTTTCACCTGTCTTCGGCGATTTCTTACTCAATATTTTGAATCCTTTCTCCCTAGATTGGCCGACTTTGTAGACAGTAAAAAAGAAGTCAAGAGTGGGTTCAACACCTACTTCATGGCAGAATGCAATGAAGGAAATGATGTGGATGTAGGAATTCGGGACCAACTAGGCGAACCCGACGCCAATAAACCCTAGAAGGGTTATTATGAATACGTGAAGAGGGAATCGGATTCTTCTCAAGAATAGTCGTGAGAAGACGATCGTCCATCCTTGGGCCTTTGATACATCCTCTCTTGATTACTTGGAACTCTTACGATGGGTGTCGGGAATGGAATACCTAGTTGAATACTCTCAACCCCATTTTGGTTATGTCAGAAGGAGTATTGGCATGGGAAAAACGTTCTTTGTTTCTGAAGAATTCAGAAGGAGTAGGGGTGGATTTCTGGGGTGGGTTCTTGCTCGAAGTGGTGGCTTTAGGATTAGAACTTGAAGCCTTTTCTTTATTAGGGTTGGGATTTGGGGGAACAGTTGTGATCGGAGTGACGAGGATGGGGGAATCTTGCTCGGAGGTTTGAGAAGCCATGGTCGAAGTCTTGCAGAGAAGGAGAGAGAGTTCTAAGGAGAAGAAAAGCTCAAAAGACGTCCGAATTTTAAATTGACAGGTAAAACTGTTAAATCTGGTAAAGTTTATCTTTATAATTTGTTGTTATACTACGGTACGAAGGTGGCGCATTAAATGCTGATAATGATTTCGAATTTGAAATGGGAGACGTCCGGTTTAAGCCTCAGATATTTATCATGTTGGGCCTTTCAATTGAACTTTCGGTTTCAGTCCATCTCTCTACTTTGACCTTCCACCGTTTGGATTTTGGTAAATTTCCATTTGGGCTTACTTCAATCATATCAAATCCTATAAATATCATGGACCCTTTATAGTTTTCTATCCCTATTTAATAAAAAACTAGGGGGCAATGTTGGGTCATTATATTTCATCTATTGGGCCGAATGATTTGAGTCTGCCTATTTAGTTAGTCCAGTAGGTCTTAATGTTGTTATTTGGCCCAATCCACTATCTTTGTTTTAGTTAAGTCCTTACAAGATCGGGTCGGATCCGTGGGTTGACCCATTAGATATTTTAATATCTCCATATTTGACTTGTAATGATGAAAAAGCATGATAGTTGACTGTGGTAACTGCAATGCATTAATGTGGATGGGATTACCTAGAAATTTGGTGGCATAAGCGGTGCATGGAAAAGGGTGACTGCGTATGCAATCGCAGAAATTAACGAGGAGGAGTGGGGTGTGTCGAGACGGTGAGTGGGTGTACGATGAACCGGACAAGAGAGTATAACCTAGCAAGGAAGTCTTCAAGAAAAGGTACACACACATTCAACTAAGATTTTTATCTCTCAAGACTCTAAATATTTTATCCTCCATTATTATTACCCCGAATGAACACCCTAAGTCTCGACTATCGCGCGAAATTTATTCCCCCGACGATCAAGTCGTCAAGCTTTTAGTATTGATCGTGTTTACTGTGCAGGATCAGAACGTCTTACGTGATTGGGACGTCGGAGAAGATCTTGGCGTTAACACACGACAATTCTATCATTTCTTATGTCAGTTAGGCTTCGTAAGATAATTGTTTTCGGCTCCTAATAATTATCTTACAGATTTGGCTGATTATACACCATCAGATCGCTTCATGGACGACCACGATTCAGTTGGAAGAATGAGGTTCCCATCTGTCTTTAGCTATAAATCATTATATATATATATATATATATATATATATATCAGTCCACTAGATATTCTAGCAGACGACAAGCAACAACAACACGTGCAAGCAACAACAACAGCATTGAAGCATGCAACACGTGCAATTAGGAGTAGCAACAACATTGAAACACTATTGGAAAAGAGTCAAAAGACAACATGAAATCATGACTTTTACTCAAGCTTATACACTGAATATGCATTTTTAACGTAAGAAAGAGATGGTGGGATTTAACTTTCACTTGAATTGTAGTAAAGAAAAAAAGATAAATGATGATTTTTATATTTTGTTTTTTTTTAAAAAAAAAGCATACCGATTTTTCTCCAAAAGTCAAGTCCACTCAATTTTTAAAGAAAATTATGAAGAAGAAATGGGGGGTTATTATTTTCTTTATTTTTCCCATAAAATTTAAACTCATAGACAGTGTAAAGTCCTAAACAGTAAATTCATCACACAAAAAAAGGTCATACACAAAATTACAAAAGAATAGCCATAAACCCTTAAATCTGATCAAAAAGGGACCAACTTTAAGTTACAATCCTTAAAGTAATTATCATTTGAAAATTCCTTGCAACAATATTAAAATAAATGAACAAAATTCAGAAACTTTCAGCACATCTTTCAGGAAAATTTACCAAATAAATAAATTATAAAAACAGTTGAAGAATGGCAGAGGTTTTTCAAAAATTTCAGATTTTTAATCTTTTCACAAAATAAAAATGAGTAGGTGTAAACCCCATAATATACATAATAAAAAATTAAAAAAAAAACATCTAACGTATAAAATAAAATAACAAATCTTAATTAGTCCCTGAATCTTGGAATGAAATTTCTTGCAATTTCATCAGTTAAACTGAAAAAATTATTGCTTCAATAATGTTGCTTTCACGTACTTGGGGTTCTATTAGGATAATTAAGTCGTTCGCTAATTATTCTAGCAGACTGATTAAATTATTTTTTAACGATAGCTGTTATTTTTTGGGATGGACAATTATGATGTTATTTATTTATTTTTTATTTATAATAAATATATGTTATGAATTTCCATATATATATAATATTGTGAAATAATTTAGTTATACATTTATCTTGATAAATATAATTTTCACAGATAAGGTGGTTAAAATTTAATAATAATCAAAGGGTCAATGTTATGTTTATTATTGCTTTCTTGATTATCTTCGCATACATTTATGGAAATTTGTTAGTAGTAGGCGTAGCATATTGCTTAAGACACTTTATATTTATTACTCTCTCAAATCCATAATTATAGACTTTTGAAAAAAAAAAATTATTTTAATTTATTTATCGTTTATAATTTTTAAGAGAATAAATTATTTATTTTTTTTATATCATCTTTAACTTTTCTCATTGTCTAAATAAATTTTCACCTTTATATTAATAGTTTTCAACTTTTCATAAATGAGTAGTGATGAAATTTTACACAAATTTTAATTATTAAATGATAGTATAAAATAATTTTCTTAATTCATATGATTGAAACTAAAACGACTATTATTATGAAATAAATAGAGTACTATTATTCGTGAACACGCGTAATGCATGCGACACAATTATATTATTTGTATAATTATTAGTTCTAAAATTAAATTAATTAAAATATCTAAAGTTCAATTACAATCACAATCATCCGTCCCTTAATATAAGTTGTTTTAAAATTGTGCATAACTACTAGACAAATAATTTTATAATATTAAATATAATATCAATTGTCTATATTGAAAAAAGAAAGTAATATTAAAAAGAAAGTGATATTTTAGAATCCCCCTTTTTCCTTCCTCACCATCTCTCTTCTCCTTCTTTCTCATCAACATCTCTCCTATTTAAATATATTAAAAATTATAGTTCAAATTATAGTCCATCGGTTTTGATTCCTTGATATAGTCGTTTTGTCTTGCCGAAAAATTGGATGGATTATATTTAGTCCATCTACTGAAGCGAGATATGTGTTCCTAGACTAAATATAATCTAAGATTTGTGACTCCGACACTGCTGGAGATGTTCAGTGACCAAAAAACTCAAACTCAAATGCCGGTAAAAGTCTTCTTTCCTCCACCACCAGAAGACCCAGTTGGGATCACTTTCAACACGTTAAATCTCACTGTTTTTGACAATGGCCTGTGAAAAGGAACAATATCTCAATTACAAAATTAATGAAAATTTTATAGAAGTGTATAGAGGAAAGATAACAGAACACTAGGCCTCACCTGCTGTGACGCTCCCAAAATAGGTATACAACACTCATTCTGAGACGTCGAATACATGGTACACGGAAAGCAAACTGACTTGATAATCTGATAATACAATTGTCAGGCAAAATACGACAATACATCTTTGTGAGTTTAAATACAAATATTGTATTCAGACAATATCAACACTCAAATAAGTCCTCATTATAATTATTCATACACTATTTTACGAAATAGTGAGGATCTGCTAAAACATCTTTTCTAGAACCATTACTCCATACCCAGGACTCGATCACTGCCATGTTACTCACCTCCGAGAAGAAAAATAGAACAAAAAGGAAAAGGGTGAG
Source organism: Panax ginseng (assembly GCA_020205605.1). NCBI lineage: Eukaryota > Viridiplantae > Streptophyta > Magnoliopsida > Apiales > Araliaceae > Panax > Panax ginseng. The sequence continues at coordinate 116,618,052 of CM035144.1, read as the reverse complement.
CTCAACTAGCCCGATAAAGAATATTATGACTAAGATAATATACAAAAATTATTTTTAGTCTTCAACGAGAGAAAATCTACGAGAATACAATAGACAACAAGTTTTAGATCAACAAATGCGGTGAAGAAAAGAATCCATTAGAAGCGTCACGTAGAGAAAGAAATTCTTGTCTTCTAAGATTTAAAAGTTCATCATCAATATTTTATCCCTGTAACAACAATCAATATACATCTTTAATAAAATATTCTTCTTTGCACTACAGGCCAAAGATATTCATTTGTATCACCAGTTGGTGGTGTTTATCTCAACACCTGTTCATCTTTGCACTACGGGCCAAAGATATTCATCAGTTAATCATTCATCTTTGTACTACAGGCCAAAGATACTCAATAATATCATCATTTAAGACTGAGAATGATGAAAAATATTTTTAAAAAAATGAATCCAGTGAGACAGAATGTGAGATCCCAAATTTTACGAATAAAGATTTAATTTTCTCGAAATATTTTTTTGAATATTATGGTGTGGATTTGAGATAATGTTATAGTTGTGGGTAGTATTTATAAATTTTATAAAGTATGCAAGTTGTTGTATTATATTCGATTGGTAGGGGAATATTCATTTTAGCAGGGAATATTCGTATAACGGCGCAATCATTGGTGGACCCCACAACAGAATTATTGTTGGATTGAGAAAACAACAAAAATATTTTTATGAAAATAACGGCGGAAGTTTTATCGTTAATACTGTTGAACTACCCGGTAGTAAAAGTACAATAATATGCGTGGTTGCATAGTAGCAGCGCCTGTATTGATTATTGATCTTACGTGAGAAGTCACTTTCGAGTTATACTCAATTATTGCTATAGTAATTCTTTGCGTCATCATATCTCTCATATTATTGATTCGATTATTGTTAGTATCATCGCATTATATGTTATATTATTAAATCAATAATTGAGACGACAAAGTTGTTCATATTATTAAATTGCAATATTCTGATGTACAGAAGTTACATCGAGGAGAGGTTTGGTTACCTAATTGCGGCGCCTAATAGGAGAAATCCTTATTGGAAAACCCCTTTCACGGGAACAACTTTGGTTGTTAAATATTGTGAGTTATAATATTAATGATGAATAAGTTCGTGTTGATTAAAGATGAATTTGATAGTTTCATTGTGTGAGATTATTTGTGTTAATCGACATCTATTCCGATGATAATTGATGTCTGGAGGTTATATTGCTCAATCGGGTATTCGGGACACTTTTTGTGTCAGGGTACTATTCATGAGTTACTATTCACGAGTTACTATTCATGAGTTACTATTCATGAGTTCTTATACACGAAGTCTATTCATTAGAAAAATATATTTTTTGGTCAAATTATTTTTGGGTACAATATTATTCCATGAGGATTTGTGCTAATTTTTCAAACCGTTGGTTGAATTTATTATAGTAAATTAATATGGACCGTTGGTTTAAAATTGTAATAGTGAATCAGTATGGATCATTGGTTTAAAGTTTTAATAGTAAATCAGTATGGATCGCTGGTTTAAAGTTTTAATAGTGAATCGGTATGGATGAATGTTGCTTTAAGTTTTAATCGGACCGTCTGTTTAAAAGTAAATCAATCTAGACATATTCGGAAATTAATTCTTATTCAATCCATTCTTCTATAAATGAAGTTCATTCCTTCATTATTTTTACTTAATTCACTTTGAAACTCTGTAGAGAGAAATTATAGTAGAGAAGAAAATATAGAGAAAATCTATAGAGAGAAAGAAGAAGAGTATTTTGCTACTTCACTACTTCTATATCCAGTTTCTTTTACGGTAAAGGATATTATTTGTTGTACCCGTAAGGGGTGTTATTCTTTCTTATTCATGAAGAGAACTTATGTTATTCCATTCTTTATTATTACATTGGAATAACACATAAACTATGACATACCCTATACATAACATGTATACGTGGCATATACCTATACTTGGTGAAATCCTTTTGTTATTCCATTCTTTATTATTACATTGGAATAACTTATATACTGGCATACCCTATACATAACTTTGTCATCTGTGGATACCCTATACTTGGTGAAATACTTATGTTATTCCATTCTTTATTATTTTGTTGGAATATCACATGCAATGCGTTTTACACAGGACTGGTTCCGTCTTTATTATTACATTGGAATAACTTTGTATACGCGACTCCCCTATACTTGGAGAGATTCTTATGTTATTCCATTCTTTATTATTACATTTGGAATATCCTCGTCTCACATGCTTTTTCGTGGGACCTAGTTCCGTATTATTTATTACATTGGAATAACTCGCATGTCTTTATCTATCACATGCCTAGTGATTTCTTTTGTTATTCCATTCTTTATTATACTCAGTTGGTTAAAGTTTTGACTTCTATACTCCATGAAATTAGTGGAATATCCTTGATATTTATGCTTCATCCAGTATCTTTTCATGGAAATATTCTTCTGAGCATTCTTGAATTTTACTCTACAAAGAAGTATCATGTTGACAATTTGGACATTATTAATTCCTGGATAAATTAATTCGTGAACTTGTTTTATTGAATTCTTATATCATTGTCATCATCCTCATGTTTATATTTTTGAAAGTCATCTGTGGCCTTGAATTCATAGATGGAATTAATATTATTATGAACAGGGATTATTCGGTATAATCATGACCGTAATGTTACAAATGATGTGATAAAAGTCCTCATTGGCCCGTAGTGCATTGATGGACAGTTGTTGGCATGATCATGACCATTGATGAATACACGAATATCCTTGGCCCGTAGTGAATGGATAATTTATGGTCGTGACCCTAATGAATATCCTTGGTCGTAGTGTAGGGATGATGTGGATTATTTATTAAGCTGAGTCTCAACAATAAAAGTGATGAAAAATTTTTTAAATCATAAAAGATAGTAGATTTTATTCTCTACTTGACTCTTTAAATGGATTGCTTATTCCGCTGCAGTTAAACTTGTTGCCTATTGTATTTTATCATTTTAACATTGTTGAAGGCTAATGATAATTTATCCTGCATTATCTTAGTCATAATATTTCTTACTGGGCTAGTTGAGCTCACCCTTTCTTTCAACATTCTCTTCTGTGAAATGAGAACGTAGCAGGGACTAGTCGGGGGACGGAGTGATGGTCCAGATGATAACATTAGTAGTCCTCACTATTCTATGAAATAGTGTGATAATAATTGTAATGAGGACTTATTCTGAGAGTGGATATTGTCTAGAAAATAATATTTGTATTAAAACTCACAGCTTTTGGTGTATATTTAAGATTGTATTTGTATTCTGTACCATGTATTTGGCAACCCAAGATGGGTGATGTATACCTATTTTGGGGGCGTCACACAAAAGGACAAATATTAGGGATTTGTATAACAATTTATCCAAGATCAATAATATTTCATAATAACCAATTGTGAAGCAGAATTCAAAAATAACGATCAAAATATAGATACAATCAAAGATAGTAGCCAAAATAGACATCTTAGACAAAAAGAGAAATTTTTATTTTTCGGTAAATAGTGCCGTATACGTGAATAGCAACCCCGACACAAAAAAGTTTCAAATTTGATTAAAAAGTTCACCAATATTTTGGCATAATGATATTGAAAAAAATAATATCATTTAAGAAGAAAATAACATCCCTTACCTCAAAATAACGGTACTTCTGATGGGAATATCGGATAGAAAGCCGAAGGAAACTTGTACCGAACAACAACTCTCAAAGTATCTAAATACTAACAAAAATACGCTCGATAATCTAGAGAGAAAGAAAACTTGTTTCTGGTGTGATTTCAATTCTAACCTAAGCGTCTATTTATAAGAAAATGCTAGAACGCCATAGGAAACTAAAATAATAAAATAATAATTTATTTCATTTTTTCTCTTACGCAACCTAAGTTGCCAACAAAGACCAGCCACCTTTGAACCAAAAATCAGCAGCCCACATGTTTTCAAATAAGAGTGTATCCCATCCATAATTTTAATAAAAATCATTTTATTTTCCGAAACTTCAGTAATTCATAGAAAAAAAACCCGTTTATCAGAAAAATACGAATTTTATGTCCATTCCACACAAAATCGAATTCTCTACAAACTTTTTAGCTTTGAGTTTTTTCAAATTCCAAACAGAAAATATCTGAAATCCACAAACGAGTGATTTTTAATACTTCCCTTCCGACAAAATACTGATAAAATACCTCAACATTAATTCCTTCATTTATAACCACATAAAATAAATAAATTCATCATTTATATCCACATCAAATAAATATTTCCTTATCATATAAATTAATAATTAATTATTCATAAATAATATTACAGAATCACAATAATGCCAACCAGCAGGTTCGAGGGAAAGAGGGCTTTCAATAAGAATTTTTCTTCTTAATACAAGCGCAATTAGGTGACCAAACCTCTCCTTGATAGAACTTTCTAGACATTGACAATAATGTTATCTAATAATATTATTCAAATAATATGAATTATTAATCTGATAATGGGAAATACTGTGCAGTGACAATTATTGAAACAACAATAATATAAACTATCAATATGCAACAATTATTGAATCAATAAAATAAAATATTAAGCGGTGATTCTTGTAACAATTATGCAGTAGTGCCTTCTTTACGTAAGAATCAATAATTCAACTATATTGTGCATCTGGTGTCTTGCTTGTGTAGTATGCATATTCTTCGTATTTTAACCTTTAGGTATTCCAACAGCCGATTGTTACTTGGTAACAATTACGCCGTTATTTATAAAACTCAAACTTTGTCGTTTTCCTTCATCCAACCGTTTTCCGTTATGGGGCCCACAATTGACTACGCCGTCGTACGGATATTTCCGACAAAAAAAATATTCCACGATAAAACGAATATTTCCCGACAAAAGGAATATTTTATAACCACTTACTTATTTTGTAAAATTTGCACATTTCACCCATAACCAAAGCTTTATATCAAATTAACCCTTATTAATTTAGAATAATGAATAGATGAAAATTTAATTTTATTTATAATAAGTTGGGGTGTGACGCCCCCAAAATAGGTATACATCACCCATTCTGAGTTGTGAAATACATGGTACAGAAATAACTTCAACTTTATTAATACAATATAAAAACTGTGAGTTTAAATACAAATATTATCATTTAGACAATATCCACACGCAAACAAATCCTCATCACAATTATTAATACATTGTTTTACAAAAATGGTGAGGACTACTAAACAACTCTCTAGAACCATCATTCCATACCCCGACTCGTACTCGCTACATTCTCGCCTCCTGAGAAGAAAAATAAAATAAAAAGGAAAAGGGTGAGCTCAACTAGCCCGATAAAGAATATTATGACTAAGACAATATACAACAAATTATCGTTAGCCTTCAATGAGAAAAAAATGAGAGAGAATACATTAAACAACAAGTTTTAGATCAATATTCGCATGATGAAAATAATAATTCATAGAAAGAGTGACGTAGAGAATGAAATCTACTATTATCTATGAATTTAACGATCCATCAATGATATTTTTATCCTGTAACATCAATTAATGCACATCTTGAATCATATATTTATCCTTTGCACTCTGGTCGAGGATATTCATCGATTAAGTCATGTTCATCTCAACTTTTGTTCATCTTTGTACTACGGGCCAAAGATATTCATCATAAAATCGTTAATCTTTGCACTTCTGGGCCAAAGATATTTAGGTTATATCATCATTTAGGGTGAGGATGATGAAAAATATTTTAAAGAAAAGCGAATCCGGTGAAACAAAAGAATAAATATTAAGGATTAGTATTTCGGTTTATTCATGTCAAGAATACCTCAATAATAATTTTAATGGAGTAAAATTCAAGAATGATCAAAACATGAATACAATCAAAGCTAGTATCCACACTAGATATTTTGGATGAAAACAAAAAAAATTAATTTTTCTGTGAATAGTGTCGTATTCGTGAATAGTATCGTATACGTGAATAGTAACTCCGGCACAAAAAGTTCCTAATTTGATTAAAAGTTTAGATCAATACTTCGGCATAATGATATTGGAAGAATTAATATCATTTTAAAAAAATAATATCTCTTACCTCGTAAAGGCAAGATACTTTAGTTGAAACAGGATATAGGCTATGACTTGAACTTGCATAGTATAGCAACACTCAAAGTATTAAAATACTCACAAGAATACGCTCAATATATCGAGAGAGAAGAGAGAAAACTTGAGTTTACGGTGTGATTTTCAATTCTAACCTAAGCACCGATTTATAGGAAAATGCTTAGAACACCAAAGCAGAAAATTTAATAAATTAATAATATATTTATATAAATTTTCTACGCACACCTAGAATCTGATTTCAGCAACCTAACACATGTAAAATGAGTCCAAAAAAAGTAAAAAACATTTTTCTTATTAAAAATAATTAAAACTTCAAAAATTAATTATTTCGGAGCTTCAGAACTTCAATAATTCACAATAAATAGCCCTTTTGTCAGAAAATTCAAAACTCACATCTTTTCCATAGTAAATTCCATTATCTACAACTTTGCAGAAGAAAGTTTTTCTAAATTCCAAATAGAAATTGACCGAAATTCACAAACGGGTGATTTTACAGGCTATAATCAAATTTCAGTCAAGAAATGGGGTCCACAGACATAAAAAACATGTTTTAAATATTTTTGGTAATAAAAATACTCCTCCTCCTCATATACTCATATATCTCATATTCATTGTAAAGATGTCACCGTTATTATATTATAATAATATAATAATATATTTAAATAAATTATTTTATCAGAAAAAGATAAAATATTAATTTTTAACAATTGTCACATTAAAAAATTTTTCCATCTATATCCACATAAAATCAATATTTTTCTCATCATATAAATCAATAATTAATTATTCACAAATAATATTACAGAATCACAATCTTGTGACGGGCGGTTCAAGGATAGAGGGCTTTCAATAAGGATTTCTCCTTCTTTGGCGCTGATTAGATGACCTAACCTCTCCTTAGGCAGAACTTTCTAGACATTGCCAATATTGCTATCTAATAATATTATTCAAATAATATGAATTATTGATCCAGATAATTGAAAATACTGTGTAATGACAATTATTGAAATAACAATAATATAAAATATCAACACAGCAAGTATTGAATCAATTAAAATAAAATATTGAACAGTAATTACTGTAACAATTATTGAGTAGTGCCTTCTTACGTAAGAATCAATAATTGGTGCAATCTGGTGTCTTCTTGTGTTTTAACCCGCAAAGTATTTCAACGGTATTACTTGGTAACAACTTCTGCAGATTATTTATAAACAACTTATATTTGTCGTTTTCTTCATCCAATCGCTTTTCAGTTTATGGGGCCCACATAAAAATTTTTAGCGCCAGTAAATGCGAATATTCCCGGCAATGAGAATATTCCACGACCAAACGAATATTCCCCGACAAAATATGAATATTTTATAACCACACGCTTTATTTAAGATATTTGCGCATTTTACCCATAACTAATCATATTAATCACATCAACCCTTACTATAATCAATAGATAGAAATTAAATTTCATTTATTAATAATTTAGGGTCTTCTGACCTCCCTCCTATAAAATTTCGTCATCGAAATTGGCGTCACGATACACAGTTTTTCGAGCGGTGAGGATACCTCGCTTTCATTTTCGATTCCAACTCCCGGTCATTTCCTCAATATAGCATGGTTCCTCCACCAAACCTTAACTTGTGGTATAACCTTTTGTGCGTAGGACATGCTCCTTCTATCCAAGATCTTAGTGGTACCTCCTCGTACGTTAAATCTTGGCTATCTCGTGGGTTCTAACTCAATAATATGGTTCGGGTCTTTCACATATTTATGAAGCATAGATATGTGAAAAACATTATGAATACGAGACATGCTTGGAGGTAATGCGAGTCTATAGGCTACATTTCCTATTCCGTCAAGAATCTCAAATGGACCAATAAATCGTGGATTGAGCTTTCCTCGTTTTTCAAATCTTGTAACTCCCTTCCATGGAGCTACGCATGACAATCGTGATCCCCGATACTAAATTCCACGTCCTTTCGATGAAGATCCGCATAACTCTTTTGTCGATCTTGTCTTTGTTTGTATCGTTGTCGAATCATTTAGATCTTTTCCATAGTCATACGTCTTAACTCGGGTCCCAACAATGTTGCTTCACCCACCTCATCCCAACATATTGGAAGCGATACTTTTCGTCCATATAATGCTTGAATGGAGCCACACCTATACTTGCACGATAAGCTGTTGTTGTAGGAGAATTCCACTGATGGTAAATACTTATCCCAAGCGCCCCTTGAAGTCTAGGACACGAGTCTTAATAAATCTTCAAGAGTTTGAATAGTCTCTCTCGATTGTCCGTCTGGTTTGAGGATGGTATATGCGGCAAGAATCGTAAATCCATGCCCATAGCTTTTTTGCAAGCTAACCCAAAATCTTGAAGTGAATCTTGGGTCACGATCCAAAACTATGGATCTTGGCATGCCATGCAACCTCACAATCTCATTCACGTACATACTAGCAAGAAGCGTTCGAGGAATAAGTCTCCGTGTCGGCAAGAAATGAGCGGAGACTTGGTTAATCTATCAACAATAACCCAAATAGTATTTATGCCTTGAGAAACCGTAGGAAGACCCGTAACAAAATCCATGGTAATGTGTTCCCACTTCCATTTCGGAATTTCAAGTGGTTGCAATGGACCCTTTGGCACTTGATGCTCCGCCTTTACATGTTGACAGTTTAAACACCTCGAGATAAACTCCGCGATCTCTCTCTTCATGTTCCACCAAAATGTATGTCAAAGATCATGATACATTTTGGTACTCCCAGGATGGATTACAAACGGGGTGTTGTGTGCCTCCATCATGATTCTATGCTTCAAGTCTGAATCGTTAGGAACGCAAAGTCTAGAGTTGATTCAAAGTATTCCTTCTTCATCGATTCTTGCTTCTGAAATAACACCTTCTTGTACTTTCTTCATCATAATCATCAGCTCCGGGTCGGTGGCTTGAGCAACTTTATCTTTTTCGATTAAAGTTGGTTCTATATGTATGCTTGTCATCATTGCATGGATCCCCGGAGTCTTGAATTCTATCTTTATATTTTGTAAATCACACCAAATGGGCCTTTGTGTTAACAACATCGCTTTTCGTTCAGCGTATGATATTCTACTTTCGATCGTCATTTACCACGTTCGCTTTTCGGGATGGTATTGAATAGTGTGGTCGTAGTCTTTCAATAGCTCGAGCCAGCGTCATTGCTTAGCATGTTGAGTTCTTTTGAGTGAAGAAATATTTGAGGCTTTTTTATGGTGCGAATATATCTCCACTTTCTCCCCGTATAGATAGTGCCTCTAGATCTTTAAGCTTGAAAATGAGCTACTTGACTCTAGATCATTAGTAGGATAATTCCTCTCATATTCTTTAATTTGTGCGAGGCATAGGCTATGACTTTCCCATGTTGCATGAGAACACATCTAACCCTTTGCCCAAAGCATCGTTGTAGTTAACAAATCCATCCGAACGGATGGTATTGTGTCGAGCAGTGCGAAATGAGTCTCTCTTAAGCTCTTGGAAACTCTTCTCGCATTCCTCGCTCCATACGAATTTTGTATCCTTTCGAGTTAGCCGAGTTAATGGAGTAGCGATTCGAGAAAATCCTTCCACGAATCTCCGATAATAACTAGCTAAGCCCAGAAAGCTGCGTACTTCGGTCACCGTCTTTGGTTGCTCCCAACTTTATATTGCTTCAATCTTCGTCGGATCAACAGATACTCCATGTTTTGACACCGCGTGCCCAAGGAATGCTACTTCCTCAAGCCAGAACTCGCATTTCTTCAACTTAACATAAAGCTTGTTTTCACGAAGCCTTTGGAGTACCAGCTTCAAATAGTGCTCATGATCTTCACGGCTTTTGGAATATATGAGGATGTCATCAATAAAGACAACAACGAATTGATCCAAATATTCCTTGAATACTCGATTCATCATATCCATGAAAGCGGGGAGCATTAGTCAATCAGAAAGACATAACTAAGAATTCATAATGCCCATCTGGGAGTTACGAAGGCGGTCTTTGGAATATCCTCGATTCTAATCTTGATTTGATGATATCGAGCGAAGATCGATTTTTAAAAGAATTGTGCTCCTTGCAATTGGTCAAACAAGTCATCAATACGAGGTGAGGATACCTATTCTTGATGGTGACATGGTTCAATTCGATAATCAATACAAAGTCGCATACTCCCGTCTTTCTTCTTTCTGAATAAAAGCAGGAGCACCCCAAGGAGATATCTTGGGGCGAATGAAATCGATGTCCAACAATTTCGTAGTTGGACCTTTAACTCACGAAGTTCAATAGGAGCCATTCGATATGGGGTTTTAAAATGGGCTTTATGCGGGTTCAAGATCAATAAAGAATTCAACTTCACGTTAGGGGTAGGCCGTGAAGTTCTTGAAATCGTCGGAAAGTCGATAACAACGGGAATATTATTCAATTTTGGCGTGTCTTTATTCAAATCCATAACATGGGCTAAGAAAGCTTGACATCCTTTTTTAATAAGCGAATAGCTTTATGATTAGATATAATAGTGATTGATTTTAATGGTTTAGTTGCTTGAATTTCGTACAACATGTTGTTTAGGAATAAAAACTATGACCTTACGAAAACAATCAATTTTGGCATGATGAGTAGTTAACCAATCAATCCCTAAAATCACATCAAAGGCAAGTATATTTAAAGAGATAAGGTCAACAGGTAAGGTAATGGTGCCAACTTGGATCAAACAAGATTTATAAATAGTGGATGTGATGAAAGTTTCTCTAATGGAGTCTCCATGAGATAAATCAAAGTCTAATTTCTCAGGAGTCAAGTTTAAGCGTTGAGCACAAGCGGAGAGATAAATGAATGGGTAGCACCAGTATCTAGTAAGGAATAAACTTCGCAAGAATTTATGATTAGCTTACCCGTGATCATCTCGTTTGGGTTCCTCGCATTTTGACCCGTCGCAACAAACGCTCTTCTAGGAACCGTTGACTTTGACTTTTCTGGGATAGCCTTTTGAGTCATAGTCCCATTGAACTAGGTTTATTTACCATACAATCTCGGCGATATGTCCTTCCTTTCCACAATTATAGCATACCTTGAAGCTGTTGTGTAGGCGGTTTGGTGATATGTCCCTCTTTCCGCATTTGTAGCATCTGACCGGTGGTCGATTCTCCTCCATAGAACCGATTCTTCTTTGGTGTTGGCGTCTTTACATGGTCGTTGTTGAATTCCTCTCTTTTAAAATCTCCACTCGACTTCGCTTTTTCTATTCTCATGGCCATGATTACCACTAGAGTGGTACTTATTTTGTCAAAATCTTTTTCTTTCTCCATTTGGTTATCGTTGTTACATTGACGCTATCTCCGGTATGATCTGGTTGTGGTCCCTCGGTTGAGCGTACTTGTTATCTCTCGCTCTAATAATTGAGCCACATTGACAACATCATCCGAATAGAGAGAAAATTTATGAGAAATGAGATCTTGGCGTATCTTAGGGTTTCAAACCTCTCGAAACATCCGCATCATCGTTCCTCATTCTCCACCAAATGAGGTCTGAACTGGATAACTCTGTAAATTTTGCCTCGTCTTTAGGACACGGTCATATTGTTTTGCTCGATCTAATAAACTCTACTTCCTTCATATAGTGAACACTTTTCGGAAAGTACTTGTCATTGAAAAGTTTTGAAATGTCTCCCAAGACATCTTTGAGTCTTGGTGGATGGAGTGCGCTTCACAGACTCCCACCCGATGTCTGCCTCATTACGGAACATAAAGGTGGCGAATGACACATACGCTCCTCCGTGCATCCCAAGACATCGAATATCTTGGTGATTTGTTTGACCACGTCTCACTTAATCGGATCTGGCTTTCCCATAATTGCGGTGGTCCCGACTCTTTGAACTACTTTATGCTGTGACAACCGGTGAATGCTATCATTTCTTCCTCGTATTTTGAACACGAGTCTCTCTCAAATGCGATTTTGCATGAGGCGCAAAAAGCTTCTAAACATCCCTCGTTCATCATCGCTTTCGGTGGGTGTTGTTCACAGGAGGAACATTGTCAGCCTGTTGCACGTTCTCCTCGTTGGTGGGTAAAGGTGTCTCCACGGTCTCAATTGCTCTACTGTTATTATTGTCAGTCGACATTCTCAAATATTGCCATAAAACAAAGGTTAATTAAAGAAATCAACATATCACATAATATCCCTATATCTTGACCGACCAACCAACAAATAAGCTTAGGTAGGACACACTAGAAAAGGATTTTTCGTCTCTCCCCTCTAGTTCTATTCCCGATCTCATGGAGATCATATCCCTAAGCTACGATACCAAGCTGTGGCGCCCCCAAAATAGGTATACATCACCCATTACAGGTTGTCAAATACATGATGCGAAATAACTTCAACTTTATTAATACAATATAAAAGCTGTGAGTTTAAATACAAATATTGTCATTTAGACAATATCCACACGCAAACAAATCCTCATCACAATTATTGATACATTGTTTTACAAAAATGGTGAGGACTACTAAACAACTCTCTAGAACCATCATTTCATACCCAGGCTGCGTACTTCATTACATTCTCGCCTCATGAGAAGAAAAATGGAATAAAAAGGAAAAGGGTGAGCTCAACTAGCCCAGTAAAGAATATTATGACTAAGACAATATACAACAAATTATCGTTAGTCTTCAACAGGGAAAAATCTGAGAGAATACATTAAACAACAAGTTTTAGATCAATATTTGCGTGAGGAAAATAATAATTCATAGAAGAGTGACGTAGAGAATGAAATCTACTATTATCTATGAATTTAACGATCCATCAATGATATTTTTATCCTGTAACATCAATCAATGCACATCTTGAATCATATATTTATCCTTGCACTACTGGGCCGAGGATATTCATCGATTGATCGTGTTCATCTCAACACTGTTCATCTTTGCACTCTGGGCAAAGATATTCATCATAAAATCGTTAATCTTTGCACTTCTGGGCCAAAGATATTCAGTTATATCATCATTTAGGGTGAGGATGATGAAAAATATTTTAAAGAAAAGCGAATCCGGTGAAACAAAAGAATAAATATTAAGGATTAAGTATTTCGGTTTATTCATGTAAGAATACCTCAATAATAATTTTAATGGAGTAAAATTCAAGAATGATCAAAACATGGATACAATCAAAGCTAGTATCCGGACTAGATATTTTAGACGATAATAAAAAAATTTAATTTTTTTGTGAATAGTGTCGTGAATAGTGAATATATCGTGAATCGTATCGTGAATAGTAACTCGGCACAAAAAGTTCCTAATTTGATTAAAAGTTTAGATCAATACTTCGGCATAATGATATTGGAAGAATTAATATCATTTTTTTAAAAAATAATATCCCTTACCTCGTAAAAGGCAGATTACTTTAGTTGAAACACAGGATATAGGCTATGACTTGAACTTTATCTTAGTATAGCAACACACAAAGTATTAAAATACTCACAAGAATACGCTAAATATATAGAGAGAAAGAGAAAACTTGGGTTTACGGTGTGATTTTCAATTCTAACCTAAGCACCGATTTATAGGAAAATGCTTAGAACACAAAAGCGAAAATTTAATAAATTAATAATATATTTATATAAATTTCCTACGCACACCTAGAATCTTATTTCAGCAACCTAACACATGTAAAATGAGTCCCAAAAAAGTAAAAAACGTTTTTCTTATTAAAAATAATTAAAACTTCAAAAATTAATTATTTCGGAGCTTCAGAACTTCAATAATTCATAATAAATAGCTCTTTTGTCAGAAAATTCAAAACTTGCATCTTTTCCATAGGAAATTCCATTATCTACAACTTTGCAGAAGAAAGTTTTTCCAAATTCTAAATAGAAATTGACCGAAATCCACAAACGGGCGATTTTACAGGCTATAATCAAATTTCAGTCAAGAAACAGACATGAAAAACATGTTTTAAATATTTTTGGTAATAAAAATACTCCTCCTCCTCATATACTCATATATTCCATATTCATTGTAAAGATGTCACCGTTATTATATTATAATAATATAATAATATATTTAAATGAATTATTTTATCGAGAAAAAGATAAAATATTAATTTTCAACAATTGTCACATTAAAATTTTTTCCATCTATATCCACATAAAATCAATATTTTCCTCATCATATAAATTAATAATTAATTATTCACAAATAATATTACAAAATCACAATATCGTGACCACGGTTCCGGGATAGAGGGCTTTCAATAAGGATTTCTCCTTTCTTGGCGTATGATTAGATCACCTAACCTCTCCTGAGATGAGAACTTTCTAGACATTGCCAATATTGCTATATCTAATAATATTATTCAAATAATATGAATTATTGATTCGATAATGGAAAATCTTGTGTAATGACAATTATTGAAACAACAATAATATAAAATATCAACGCATGACAATTATTGAATCAATTAAAATAAAATATTGAGCAAGTAATTCTTTGTAACAATTATTGAGTAGTGCCTTCTTACGTAAGAATCAATAATTGGTGCAATACTGGTGTCTTCTTGTGTTTTAACCAAAGAGTATTTCAACGGTGATTACTTGAGTAACAACTTCGCCAATTATTTATAAACAACTTATATTTGTCGTTTTCTTCATCCAATCGCTTTCCAGTTATGGGGCTTTTACAAGGCTGCTGCGCCCGTAAATACGAATATTCCCAAGCGGCAAGAATATTCCACGACCAAACGAATATTCCCCGACAAAATATGAATATTTTATAACCACCTGCTTATTTAAGATATTTGCACATTTTACCCATAACTAATCATATTAATCACATCAACCCTTACTATAATCAATAGAGGAAATTAAATTTCATTTATTAATAATTTAGGGTCTTACAACCTCCCCTCCCTATAAAATTTCGTCATCGAAATTGACGTACGTACCTGGTTTTTCGAACAGGTGAGGGTACCTCGCTTTCATTTCTGATTCCAACTCCCAGGTCATTTCCTCAATAGCATGGTTCCTCCACCAAACCTTAACTTGTGGTATAACCTTGGTGCGTAGGACATGCTATTTTCTATCCAAGATCTTAACAGGTACCTCCTCGTACGTTAAATCTTCGGCTATCTCGTCTGGTTCTAACTCAATAATATGGTTCGGGTCTTTCACATATTTATGAAGCATAGATATGTGAAAAACATTATGAATACGAGACATGCTTGGAGGTAATGCGAGTCTATAGGCTACATTTCCTATTCCGTCAAGAATCTCAAATGGACCAATAAATCGTGGATTGAGCTTTCCTCGTTTTTCAAATCTTGTAACTCCCTTCCATGGAGCTACACGCAACAATACGTGATCCCCAATACTAAATTCCACGTCCTTTCGATGAAGATCAGCATAACTCTTTTGTCGATCTTGTGCTGTTTGTATACGTTGTCGAATCATTTAGATCTTTTCCATAGTCATACGTACTAACTCGGGTCCCAACAATGTTGCTTCACCCACCTCATCCCAACATATTGGAGAGCGACACTTTCGTCCATATAATGCTTCGAATGGAGCCACACCTATACTTGCCTGATAACTGTTGTTGCAGGAGACTTCCATCAATGGTAAATACTTATCCCAACCGCCTTGAAGTCAGGACACGAGTCTTAATAAATCTTCAAGAGTTTGAATAGTCCTCTCGATTGTCCGTCCGTTTGAGGATGGTATCTTGAGCCAATCGTAAATCCATGCCCATAGCTTTTTGCAAGCTAACCCAAAATCTTGAAGTGAATCTTGGGTCACGATCCAAAACTATGGATACTAGCATGCCATGCAACCTCACAATCTCATTCACGTCACATATACTAGCAAGGCGTTGAGGAATAAGTCTCCCCGTATCGGCAAGAAATGAGCGAGACTTGGTTAATCTATCAACAATAACCCAAATAGTATTTATGCCTTGAGAAACCGTAGGAAGACCCGTAACAAAATCCATGGTAATGTGTTCCCACTTCCATTTCGGAATTTCAAGTGGTTGCAATGGACCCTTTGGCACTTGATGCTCCGCCTTTACATGTTGACAGGTTAAACACCTCGAGATAAACTCCGCGATCTCTCTCTTCATATTGTTCCACCAAAATGTATGTCAAAGATCATGATACATTTTGGTACTCCCAGGATGGATTACAAACGGGGTGTTGTGTGCCTCCATCATGATTCTATGCTTCAAGTCTGAATCGTTAGGAACACAAAGTCTAGATTTGATTCGAAGTATTCCTTCTTCATCAATTCTTGCTTCTGGAATAGCACCTTCTTGCACTTTCTTCTTCATACGCATCAGACCTAGGTCCGTAGCTTGAGTAGCTTTAACTTTATCGATTAAAGTCGGTTCTACTCGTATATTCGCCATCATCACGTGGGTTCCTGGAGTCTTTAATTCTATCTCCATCCTTTGCAAGTCATACAAAATGGGCCTTTGTGTTGACAATATCACACTCGTACTCGCATATGATCTTCTACTCAATGCGTCAGCTACTACGTTCGCTTTTTTAGGATGATATTGAATAATGTGATCGTAATCTTTCAACAGCTCAAGCCAACGTCGTTGCCGCATGTTGAGTTCTTTTTGAGTGAAGAAATATTTGAGGCTTTTATGGTCCGTATAAATCTCCACTTTCTCCCCATACAGGTAGTGTCTCCAGATTTTCAACGCGAAAACGACTGTTGCCAACTCTAGATCACGAGTAAGATAATTCCTCTCATATTCTTTGAGTTGTCGTGAGGCATAGGCTTTAACTTTCCTATGTTGCATGAGATTACATCCTAACCCTTTGCCTGAAGCATCGTTGTAGTTAACAAATCCATCCGACCCAGATGGTATTGCCAGAACAGGTGCCGAAATGAGTCTCCTCTTAAGCTCTTGGAAACTTTTCTCACATTCTTCGCTCCATACGAATTTTGTATCTTTCCGAGTCAGCTGAGTTAACGGAATAGCGATTCAAGAAAATCCTTCCACGAATCTCCGATAATAACCAACTAAGCCCAGAGAGATGCGTACTTCAGTCACCGACTTCGGTTGCCCCCAACTTTGTATTGCTTCAATCTTCGCCGGATCAACAGATACTCCATGTTTTGACACCACATGCCCAAGGAATGCTACTTCCTCAAGCCAGAACTCGCATTTCTTCAGCTTGGCTTAAAGCTTGTTTTCACGAAGCCTTTCAAGTATCAGCTTCAAATGGTGCTCATGATCTTCACGGCTTTTGGAATAGATGAGGATGTCATCAATAAAGACAACAACGAACTGATCCAAGTATTCCTTGAATACACGGTTCATCATATCCATGAAAGAAGCAGGAGCATTAGTCAATCCAAAAGACATGACTAAAAATTCATAATGCCCGCAGGAGTTTCGAGGCGCGTCTTTGGAATATCCTTAGTTTTAATCTTCATTTGATGATATCCGAGCGAAGATCGATCTTTGAAAAGAATTGTGCTCCTCAGAATCGGGTCAAACAGTAATCAATGCGAGATAGCGGATACCTATTCTTGATGGTGACATGGTTTAATTCTCGGTGAGTCAATACAAAGTCGCATACTCCCCGTCTTTCTTCTTTACTGAATAAAGCAGAACACCCCAAGGAGATATCTTAGGACGAATGAAACCGGCGTGTCTAACAATTTCTGTAGTTGGACTTTTAACTCTCGAAGTTCAATAGGAGCCATTCGATATGGGGTTTTAGAAATGGCTTTTGTACCCGGTTCAAGGTCAATAAAGAATTCAACATCACGTTCTGGGGGTAGACCGGGAAGTTCTTCAGGAAATACATCAAGAAATTCTCTAACAGCAGAAATATTATCCAAATCTGACTTGTCTCTGTTCAAATCCTTAACATGGGCTAAGAAAGCTTGGCATCCGTCTTTCAATAAACGAATAGCTTTGTGGCTTGATATGATAGTGACTGATTTTAGTAGTTTAGTTTCTTGAATTCATATAACAGGTTGGTTAAGAATATAAAAACTAACAACCTTACGAAAACAATCAATTTTGGCATGATGAGTGGTTAACCAATTAATTCCTAAAATCACATCAAAAGCAAGTATCTTTAAAGAGATAAGATCAACAGGTAATGTGATAGTGCCAACTTAGATCAAGAAAGATTTATAAACTGTAGATGTAACGAAGGTTTCACCCAACAGAGTTTCAACAGATAAGTTAAAGTCCAATTTCTCCGGAGTCAAGTTTAAACGTTGTGCACAAGCAGGAGAGATAAAATAATGGGTAGAACCGGTATCTAGTAAGGTATAAACTTCACAAGAGTTCAAGATTATCTTACCCGTGATCACCTCGTTCGATTTCCTCACGTTTTGGCCAGTCACGACAAACGCTCTTTCAGGAACCGCTGATTTCGACTTATCCGGGGCAGCCCTTGGAGTCACCATCCCCTCTGAACTTGGTTTCGCTATAGTACAATCTCGAGTGATATGTCATTCCTTTCCACAATTATAATATACCTTGGATTATTATTGGGATTTGAAATTTGATATGTCCCCTCTTCCGCATTTGTAACATCTAAATGGCGGTCATTCTCCTCCCTAGAATTTGTTGTTGGTGTTGGTCTTTGTTGTTGATGTCTTCCGTCATTATTGAATCTCCTCTTTCTGAAATTTTCACTTGACTCACCTCTCCTATTATCATGGCCACGATTACCACCCGAAAGTAGTTACCGCCTTTTGTCGATATTTTTGCCTCCTCATTTGGTTATCATCATTCGATGATCATTGCCATCTTGGTATGACCACAGGTTGTGGTCCCTCAGTTGAGTATACTCATTATCTCTCTCAAATAATTGAGTCATGTTGACAACATCTGAATACAGAGAAAATTTATGAAAGATAAGGTATTGATGAATCTCGGGTTTTAGACCTCTCAGAAACATCCGCGTCATACGTTCCTCATTCTCTACCAAATGAGGTGCAAACCTAGATAACTCCGCGAACTTCGCCTTGTACTGAGACACCGCCATGTTGTTCTGTTCTAGTCTAATAAACTCTACCTCCTTCATATGACGAATACTTTCAGGAAAGTACTTGTCATTGAAAAGTTTCTGAAATCTTTCCCAAGACATGTTGAGTGCAATTGTGGTAAGTACGCTCATGATTTCCACCAGTAATCCACTTCACCACGGAACATAAAGGTGGCGAATGGAATCTTCTGTTCCTCCGTGCATCCCAAGACATCGAATATCTTGATGATTTTCTTGACCCATGTTTCCGCCTTAATTGGATCGGGCTTTCCCCAGAAATCTGGTGGTCCCAACTCCTTGAACTACTTGGTTGTGACAGACCGCGCGTTGCCATCATTTTCACCTGTATTTTGTACACGAGTCTCCTAAATGCGATTTTGCATTAATCGCAAAAAGCTCCTAAACATTCCATCATTCATTGTTTGTTTCGGTAGTGTTGTTTTTACGGAGGAATATTGCCATCCCGTTGACGTTTTTCTGGTTTGTGACTAAAAGTTATTCCACGTCTCTCATACACTCCATTGTTAATGTTCTCGTGACCATTCTTAAATACTACCATAAAACAAGGGTTAATTAAACAAATTAATATTTCACATAATATCCCTATATTATGATCGACCAACAAATAAGCTTAGATAGGACACACTAGCGAAGAATTTACTCATCTCCCCCCTCCTAGTTCTATTCTAGATCTCCTTGGAGACCATATCCCTAAGCTTTGATACCAATTGTGGCGCCCCCAAAATAGGTATACAACACCCATTACGAGTCGCCAAATACATGGTACAGAAAGCAAACTACAACTTCAATAATACAATTATCGTGTAAAATTCGACAACACATACTGTGAGTTTAAATACAAATATTGTCTTCTAGACAATATCAACACTCAAATAAGTCCTCATTACAATTATTCATACACTATTTTACAGAAATAGTGAGGAAAGCTAAAACATCTTTCTAGAACCATTACTCCATACCCAGACTTCGATCCTGCTTTATCTTTCACCTCACGAGAAGAAAAATAGAACAAAAAGGGAAAAAGGGTGAGCTCAACTAGCCCAATAAAGAATATTATGACTAAGATAATATACAACAAATTATCATTAGTCTTCAACAGGAAAAAATCGATAGAATATAATAACAACAAATTTTAGATCAATATTCGCAGAATCGGAAACAACAATCCATTAGAAGAGTCACGTAGAGAATGAATTCTACTATCTTCTAAGATTTAAAAGTTCATCATCAATATTTTATCCTGTAACAACAATCAATATACATTTTAATCAAATATTCATCTTTTTGCTACTGAGCCAAAGATATTCATTTATATCACCGGTTGGTCGTGTTCATCTCAACACTGTTCATCTTTTGACTACGGGCCAAAGATATTCATCGATTAATCATTCATCTTTGCACTACGTGCCAAAGATACTCAAGAATATCATCATTTAAGACCGAGGATGATGAAAAATATTTTAAAAAATGAATCCGGTGGAGATGAAGGACAAATATTAGGGATTAAATATACAACGGTTTATCCAAAATCAATAATACTTCATAATAACCAATTGTGAAGCAGAATTCAAAAATAACGATCAAAACATGGATACAATCAAAGATAGTAGCCAAAATAGACATCTTAGACAAAAAGAGAAATTTTTATTTTTCAGTAAATAGTGTCGTATTCGTGAATAGTGCCGTATATGTGAATAGTAACCCCCACACAAAAAGTTCCAAATTTAATTAAAAAGTTCACCAATATTTCGGCATAATGATATTGAAGAAAATAATATCATTTAAGAAGAAAATAACATCCCTTACCTCAAAATAACGGTACTTCTGATCGGAATATCGGATAGAAAGCCGAAGAAAACTTATACCGAACAACAACTCTCAAAGTATCTAAATACTCACAAAAATACGTTCGATAATCTAGAGAGAAAGAAAACTTATTTCTGGTGTGATTTTCAATTCTAACCTAAGCGTCTATTTATAAGAAAATGCTAGAACGCCATAGGAGACTAAAATAATAAAATAATAATTTATTTCATTTTTCTCTTACGCAACCTAAGTTGCCAACAAAGACCAACCACCTTTGAACCAAAAATCAGCAGCCCACATGTTTTCAAATAAGAGTGGGTCCCACCCATAATTTTAATAAAAATCATTTTATTTTTCAAAACTTTAGTAAATCATAGAAAATAGCTCGTTTATCAGAAAAATACGAATTTTATGTCCATTCCACACGAAATCGAATTCTCTACAACTTTGTAGCTTTGAGTTTCTCCAAATTCCAAACAAAAAATATCTAAAATCAACAAACGAGTGATTTTTAATACTTTCCTTCCGACAAAATACTGATAAAATACCTCAGCATTAATTCCTTCATTTATAACCACATAAAATAAATAAATTCATCATTTATATCCACATCAAATAAATATTTCCTTATCATATAAATTAATAATTAATTATTCACAAATAATATTACTGAATCCTGATAATGACAACCATACAGCTTTTTACAGGAAAGAGGGCTTTCCATTAAGGATTTCTCCTTCATGGTGGCCGCAATTAGGTGACAAACCTCTCCTTGATGTAACATTCTAAACATTGCCAATAATGCTATCTAATAATATTATTCAAATAATATGAATTATTGATCCGATAATGGGAAATATTGTGCGATGACAATTATTGAAACAACAATAATATAAACTATCAACGATAATTATTGAATCAATAAAATAAAATATTGAGCAATGATTCTTTATAATAATTATTGAGTATTGCGCTTTACGTAAGAAATCAATAATTCAATTATCTTTATGCTTAATACTGGTGTCTCTTCTTTGTGTAACTATGCATATTATCGTATTTTAACCACGGTATTCCAACAATTGTTAAGCTGTAACAATTACGCCGTTATTTATAAAACTCAAACTTTATCGTTTTCCTTCATCCAACCGTTTTCCGTTATGGGGCTCACAATTGACTGCGCCGTCATACGGATATTTTTGACAAAAAGAATATTCCACGACCAAACGAATATTCCCCGACAAAAGAAATATTTTATAACCACTTGCTTATTTTGTAAAATTTACACATTTTACCCATAACCAAAGCATTATATCAAATCAACCTTTATT
Organism: Panax ginseng; assembly: GCA_020205605.1. Lineage (NCBI taxonomy): Eukaryota > Viridiplantae > Streptophyta > Magnoliopsida > Apiales > Araliaceae > Panax > Panax ginseng. The sequence continues at coordinate 116,595,709 of CM035144.1, read as the reverse complement.
AATTTAGAATAATAAATAGAAAAAAAATTAATTTTATTTATAATAAGTTGGGGTCTTACACCTCCACTAACCAACAATTACATGGTCTCCCTCTTTCACACGGAAGCAAGGGGATACGTGAGCTGGAATGTTTAAATGTCTTTTCTCGTACCTAAAAGAAACAAAAGTGGATATTCTTACTTAGAAGAACATAGAGATGACAGTAACTATTATAGAATGTTTGTTGCAGGGAGCAGTGAGCTTGGGCTCGAACCAAAGAAGAGAATTTGTTCGCGGTAAGTTATTCGCGCTTATATTTTTCTTTTTTTATCAAATTAGGTTTAGTAGATAAAAACAAATTGAAGGCATGAGTTGTAATTTAAAATATATTATATTAAAAGTTGAGAATAATATGTGAATTATAAAAATAGTACTTATTTCAATTTTTTTTCTGTCCAAATCACGCAAATTTTAGATGAAAAACTTTGGCAGAAAAAGTGATAAAGTTTTCTATCCATTTCTTTTTTTTCGTTTATTAAAAAACTCAAAAATATAAGAATTAAAAAGAAAACTTAAATTTTGTATTTTTTTTTTTTTACATCGATTTTAAAAGCTGTAAAAGCAGGCGTGCAGTTTTTAATCTAATACTATACAGTTTTTTGTCTTCTTTAAAACATATAGGGGCCAACGGTGGGCCGTAGTCTAAAAACATGTGGGTTTGTTTTGGTTGAATTATTTAAATTTTGTTGGCACAAAAGTAGGACATTATGGCAAGGAAAAGAATGTGGGTACTGGGCTGTGCTAAAGTTGGTCGTAAAAGAAACACAACATTTTATTTGGGCCCAAAAAATGAGATTGACTGCAAATTCCTTCAAAATTACTACATTTCAAAATATAGGGTCAAAATGACTTATTGAATTCAATTTGAAAAAAAAGTAGTTAGATAGTACTTGTCTGGCTGGGGGCATAGTGCCAGCTATCATAATGTTAAACCTTATCTGGGCTACTGTGATTCTATGGATTTGTAATTTTGTTTTGTGTGGGATTAAAAAGAGAAGCAAACAAAAATTAAAATGGACAGAGCAAGACTAATAAATGAGGGAGGTCATGTCAATGTTGTTTGTTAAGCAGTAGTAGTACTTACAAAAGAAACAAGAAGAGGGACTGAGCTTGACCTAACCTGGCCCATACTCCTAAAGTTATACTACTACTACCAATTAATTATTTATTAGGTGGTATTTTATGTTGACTACAGCACAAGGCAACAAACTAAGCGTAAGAAGGCGAATTAAGCTAGCTTGCTAGCTAGGGAATCATGCATTCACAACATTCTTTAAATCTAAATTGACCCAATGTCACGCCTTATTTAATTAATCATTAGTCCTTCAATCTAAATGACTCAAAAACATACTAGTACTTCAAATAGTAGTAGTATTTGGTAACATGTCAAGTGAATCTCAAGGTTGGTTAATAAAGCCATCCATGATGTTTGTCATGGGTTGGTTTGGGCCTTAAGAAAATTGCAAAACTCATCCTTTCATGAGTAGCAATCCCACCAAGAACTGAGACACCATATACTGCCCCACCCCTACCTCCACCAGCAGGCAACAAACGCCACAAATGTGTATATTCAATCTAAAAGCATTTTCCATATAGCCATAGGAATATCAGGTTTAAGATAGTTTACACTTTTTAGGCCAAATGCACAACAATAAGCTAGTATAATCAAACAATTAAATCACACAAAAAGATCCCAAACATGACCTAAAACAAGGGCTTTTTCACTCTAAAAGAAAATTTAGGTTACTTTTAGACATGAATCTGTCCAATTTTTTGATGTAAAACCAAACTACATCTGACCCATATTACCACTTCCCATAAATCTTTATTTATTTATTTGATATTATAGTACTAGTATAGTAGCTGACAAAAGTGGCTTTGTATCAAGCACCAGTTCTTAGGTTGTATCCATCATTCACATAAAATCAGGAGGGAGGAATTAAGATGTGGGCCCCAGAAGGAAAATCTTTTACCCGACAGAGGAAAAGCAGAAAATATATTTCTTTAAGTATGAATGTGCCGTAAAGACAGCATGTAAATAATTACTACTACTACATTTTTGAATTAAATTACCACCAAGAAAGCGGAGAGAATCTTACTACAAGGGCCACTCCTCTTCAGAGTCTCTGTTTGGTTTGTTTTTACTTTTTTTTCTTTCTCTGCTTTCTTTTTCCCTCCGATGCTGTTTGGTCATTTCCCTCTCAAGAGATGAGAGCGGATGCTGCTTTTGACAGATACCCCTTTCTCTCTCTCTCTCTCTACGGATAGCTATTCCTCATCATCAAAAGACTAGTACTCCTACTAAAAACTTCCCAAAAGGCCTATGCTTTTATTTCTCTGTCTGCCATTTATTCCCAATAAATATTACACATCACTTCTTTGGTTTCCCACTCCTCCCGTCTGCAGTGAAATCGCCTCTCTTTCTCTCTCTCTTCATTCTCCGGCAGCGTGTTCTTACAGTCCTATCTTCATTATTATTGTCTCTCTCCATTTCTGCTGTTACCTCCTGTTTCTGAGATACTATAATATGGGCTGATTTAGCCTTATTCTCTACTGGGTATTGTTTGTTAACTTCATTGCATCCATATCGTTTTTTTTCTTCCATATGTAGTGAAAGCCATCTGGGTTTTATAATTTGTCCCATTTTACATCTCGATAATCCTTAAAGCCCACATAAACCCATTTCAAACCAAGAAAAATGATCACACTGACAGACTTTTACCATGTACTCACGGCTGTTGTTCCACTCTATGTGGCCATGATCTTAGCTTATGCTTCAGTGAAATGGTGGAAAATCTTCAGCCCTGATCAGTGTTCAGGCATCAATCGATTTGTAGCCCTCTTTGCAGTTCCTCTTCTTTCCTTTCATTTCATCTCTACCAACAATCCTTATGCCATGAACTTCAGGTTCATAGCTGCTGACACCCTTCAAAAGATCATAGTCCTTGCCGTTCTAGCCATTTGGTCAAGAACCAGCTCTAGAGGCTGCCTAGAATGGTCCATCACTCTGTTTTCTCTCTCCACACTCCCAAACACTCTAGTCATGGGCATTCCCCTGTTAAAGGGTATGTATGGTGAGGCTTCAGGAAGCCTAATGGTTCAAATAGTTGTGCTACAATGTATCATATGGTACACTTTGATGTTATTCTTGTTTGAGTACAGGGGAGCTAGGCTTCTCATTGCAGAACAATTTCCAGATACTGCTGGCTCTATTATTTCATTCAGAGTTGACTCTGATGTCTTATCTTTAGACGGTAAAGAGCCATTACAAACAGAGGCTGAGGTTGGGGAAGATGGAAAGTTACATGTAACAGTGAGAAAATCAACTAGTTCAAGATCAGAAATTTTCTCAAGGAGATCACATGGGCCTAATTCGGGTGTTTCTTTAACGCCAAGGCCATCAAACTTGACAAATGCAGAGATTTATTCCCTGCAATCATCAAGAAATCCAACGCCAAGAGGTTCAAGCTTTAACCATACTGATATATATTCAATGGTAAATGGAAAGAAATCTAGTAATGTGAGTCCAAGGCAATCGAATTTTGGGAACTTGGGTTTTGATGAGGAGAGTGGAACAGGGGGTTTTGGGAATCATACAAAGGGTAATGGGGTTTATGGGCAGGGGAATGCAGGATACCCTGCACCGCCTAGTGCTGGGATTTTTTCTCCGGTTGCTGGACCGGGGGCGAAGAAGAAAGCAAATGGGGCAGATGGTGGTAAAGATCTTCACATGTTTGTTTGGAGCTCAAGTGCTTCGCCGGTTTCTGAAGGAGGGATTCATGTGTTCAGGGGTGGAGAGTATGGGAACGACCTTAGTGCGGTTGCTCAACCTAAAGGTTTGATTTTGATGCTCTTTTAAGTTTGGTTAATGGATTTTGATTGTTCACGGAGTCACTTGCATGTTTATTGTTTTGACTTCTGATCATGAGTAATTGATTATATATGATACATATTTTTGGACTTGTCTACTTTTTGCTGCAACTATGTTTGTCTTTGTTGAATCTGTTTTTGGACTTGGAACTTCTTAATCTGTTTGTTAGTGAAGTGGGGTTTGTTTGTTATGTCTTTTTCCTATTATGTTGGCATCTAGTATGGGATTCATTTTTCTAGTATTTGATTTTTTGCTAGAAGCCCTGAAATTATGGTCACATGTCTTCTCTAATAATGCTATAATGTTATTATCCATGTTGGCTCATTGAATATCTAAATATCTGTATAAATTACATAAAATTTTGTCCTAGGTCACCTACTTCCATCTGTATCATATTTTAATTCGTATGATTCGTGAACTGATTTATCTTAATCTTAATTAGAGTATGATGAATTTGGTCGGAATGAGTTTAGCTTTGGGAACAGACAAGTTCAGAATGGAGCTGATCGGGAAGGTCCCATGCTAGCCAAGCTTGGCTCAAGCTCCACGGCTGAGTTGCACCCCAAGTCCATGACGAATGGGGAAAACAATCCCACTGCCATGCCACCTGCTAGTGTCATGACCAGACTCATTTTGATTATGGTATGGCGAAAACTCATTCGGAATCCAAACACATATTCCAGCCTCTTCGGCCTCACCTGGTCTTTGGTCTCATACAAGTACGCAAGATTGAATATTTCATTTCAAATTGAAGGTTTCTTTTATTTATGAATGATTATTGAACCATCATTGCTCATACTTTTTTTTATTTTATCCAGATGGGGTGTTGAAATGCCTGCTATAATTGCAAAATCAATAGCCATTCTCTCCGATGCTGGTCTTGGAATGGCCATGTTTAGTCTTGGTATGTTCCATTGGATTCATAGCTTATGTGTAATGTATTCTAGTTAATTGGGTCTAATTTGTTACAGTAACATATTTGATTGTACTGTGCAATTGCAGGTTTATTCATGGCATTACAGCCAAGAATAATTGCATGCGGGAACTCAATTGCTACGTTTGCTATGGCTGTTCGATTCCTAACGGGTCCTGCGGTCATGGCTGCTGCCTCAATTGCGGTTGGTTTGAGAGGAGTTTTATTGCATGTTGCAATTGTTCAGGTAAAATTGACTGGTGTTCCAGAATATGATTTTTTACATATATATATATATATATATATATATATATATATATATATATATATATATAGTATTTCCATATCTACTCACACATTTTGTTCACTCTGCATTTTCAGGCAGCCCTTCCACAAGGAATTGTCCCTTTTGTCTTTGCTAAGGAATACAATGTTCATCCCGACATACTTAGCACTGGGTTAGACTTGGATCGATCTCATAACTGATTTTGTTTCTTTGCACTTGGTGGCTGAACTACCTATTTATTAAGTTTTCTGTTAAAAGTTGTTTGATGAATGTGTAGTATCCTAAATTAGAGAAAAGCAAATGGTTATAATGTTGTTGTTTATTTGGTGCAGGGTTATATTTGGGATGCTGATAGCTCTGCCTATTACTCTAGTTTATTACATCTTGCTGATGCTGTGAAGTTGAAGCTCGGCCTGCCTGCCTGCTCTGCTGGAGCTAAACTAGTTGTCCCGCTAAAGCAAGCTTAAGCTAGCTGCTGACCCTTTCGGTAATGTTTTGGTTTTTTGGCATCTAACCGAGAAGAAAAATAGAAATGTAGTAGTGAGTTGACTTGTTAGAGAGAATGAGAATGAGAACGAAAATGGTAGGGGTGATGGAAGAAAGATAAGTGTATGTTGTTATCTGAATGATTAGTAGCCATTAATTTTTTTGTTGTCTCCACCTCCACCCTCCTTCCTTTCTTCTGAACCAACCTCTTGTGCTCTTTTCTTTTTTGAATCAAGAAAGTCAAACATTTTAAACCTAACTGGAATCTCTATGCACAAACATGAATTATTGATAGTAATAAAATTATTTTATTTCTTCTGTTCTATTCTAAATAAATAGGCTTAATGTCAATCAATACAAGTGTACAGTCTGAATTTAGCAACCGCACGCATTTATTAAAATGCTTTTTTTGGTTCTATTTTAGGTTAACTTACAAATGAGTCGTTAATTTATTTTTTTACAGTCTATTCACTGAACTAATGTTTACTTACAAACCGCTACAAAAATTGTTAACATTCTTTGATTTTTACGGAATTTGACACATCATTGTTGAGTTGTAAATAAAAAAAAGTTAATGTGACAAAATTATCCAACGTCATATTAATGTGACAAAATTATCCAAAGTCTACATGTTTCAATGCGACATGCAGATGCTCCTCCTACTCCTACATATGAAAAACATGTCAAAAGGTAAAAAAATTACTACTCCTACTAGTATTACTTACTGTAGTAGTTTGTATTTATTAGTATTATTAATTTAGTTTCTATGTTCATGTAGTAGTTTGTATTTATTAGTATTAGTTAGACTCTATGATCATACTTACTGTAGTATTTTGTTTTCACATTAATAATAGTAGTAGTAAACAAGAGTAAATTTATAATGGGAGTATATTAATTTGTTTGGAGATAACTTCAATGTTTGAGTCACCGGAAATAATTAATTATATTGACTTGTACACAACCCACCATGATTATTTGTAATGAGAGATTTATTAGCTAGGTCAATATTATAATCTTTTACCTTATAATATAGAGAATTGAATTGTCTATGCTTGATAGTAATAGTTAAATTGAAGTATTATTATTATTTTTAAACATATATGCTAATATGAATTATATTAGCTTTGAAAATAACTTAATTCTCAAGTTTTATTTATATATCCATATATATAAAAGCAAGCAGCCAATATATGACTACTGCTAGCCAATAAAAGCAAGCAGCCAATATATAACAGAGGGAGTATTAATTGTTGCCATCATTATGATCGATATAAAGCCCTCATAAAATTCGACTTTTTTAGGTAATGATCGATGGGTAATTAAAAAGCTTTTGATTCAAGTGACCAACACTCTTTCAATCAACACATTTCACAATCAAAGCAGACATTAATCACTATTGGCTTTTTGATAATTAATTAATTAGTTAGTTCACTAGTGAGAAGTGGGAAACTCTTTTATTTTCCCTTTCCCATTTTTTTCAAGGGATGGGATGGGATGGGATGGGATGGGATATACTCTACTATAGTAGTAGTATAATGATGTGATCGCAGTGTTGGGAATGAATCATTAATCTTTGCTTTATATGTTATGCCTCGTCTCTCTCTCTCTCTCTCTATATATATATATATATAGATATAGATATAGATATAGATATATACTCACTACTAGCCACCCTCAATTTTTTTATAGAGCAATTGAATTGATAGTCTAGTGGAGTAATATCACATGTTCAATTTACTTCTCTTTGGAAATCTAAAAAGGTTAAATTTATTCGATTTTCAAACATGCTAAGAATTTTATTCGGGAGGTTATAATTTATAAGGGACTCTTTTTTTCTTTTTTTTTTTGTTGATAATTTTATATTACTAATTAAACTCACGCACCCTTTTTTTGATATGCCAACCATCCAACTCCAAATCTCATGATTATTACTATGTGTTGTGTTGAGTCATACCACTCGGGGGCCAAAGGTCACTAAATTATAAAGAACTTTTGATCTCTCTACTTATTTTCTCTCTTTGTAAACAAAAGACTTTTGATTTCTTCTCTAATTTTTTTTTTCTTTTTTCTTAAATCTCTTAAAAATAATATTGTAGAGTAGAGTAGCATCTATTAATTCTTTAGTAGTCGCACCATGACTACATATATACCTTCTTTTAAGCAATCAGCCCACCAAACATTAGGACACCCACGAACCATTCTCTCTACCCTCCTATCTTTATAAAAATGGGCCTAATGTCCTAGACTGGGCTTTTCTATGTGAAAAAAAACCCCTCACAGGACCAAAGGCTGCAACTCCACTCTCACTATCAAAATCTTTTTTAATATATTTCAACCTAAAGATAAATAAATTAAATTCCTTCAAAAAAATATACACAATACGCACGTGGCACGCGACCTACTCGATTCTCCAACAACAGCTAAATAAAGTCAAGTGTACTGTCTAAAGCTATTAATGAATTTGTCTAAAGAATGAATTCGTTTGTTTTTCTAAATTTTTTATTTCCACTTAATGCAAAAAAAATATACTTACACCTATATAGTTAATACTTACGTAGCGGAATTAAACGATTCATCTCACATCAATGAATAACCAATGCATTACACTTATATAACTACACTCTTACTTTATTCAATGTGAAATTCATGTATGTAAAATATCTCAACAATATCTACACTCGCTTAAATACCCATCACTATTTAATATGGGATTCATATAAATTACAATAAATCTAGGGGGACATTATATTATCGATCGGTCCAAAAAAAAAAATTTGATTTTCACTTTAAAAAAATGTATAATATTTATTTCAATTAAATTTTTTTATAAAATTTAATAATTTATGTAAAATTTGAATACGTGTTGCAAATACTGTACAACGTTGTTTTTAAAAAAATACTATCGGATGAGAAAATAGAAGATGGAATTTGGACTAGCTAGTATCGTGCCTTAGTGGCAGCAACGCAGACCAATGACGTGGCAAAAAACTATTGGTTTTATATTATCACTAAGACCTCAACTTACAACGTTAGTGGTAATAAAGTGAATGTATACCTACCATATTTAGTGTGATAATCTATCCAAACGGAGAGGGAACCCTAAGTAGTGGAGCAAAAATAAGGACCAGAAAAAAGGTTACGATCGAAAACACCAACATGCAACCCGAAAACAGGCCTGAGAGCTCTGATTTTCAGAAGTTTATCTCCAGGAACGATGACTTTGGGTCTTATGGGATCCCGGCGACGATGAGTTCGTCAGACTGGAACGTGTCGGGGTCCGGGTCCGGGTCCGGGTCCGGAGGAGGAATAATAATGAAGGATGATTTGGTAGCAGTTGAGGACAATACAGCAGTAGCTAGAGCTCTCAAGGCTTCCAACAATCATAAAGAAGCTGAGAAACGCCGCCGACAGCGAATCAATTCTCATCTCGATAGCCTCCGTACCCTTCTCCCTTGCAATTCCAAAGTACCTACCAACGTTTTAATTTCTTCAATCATAAAATCAATGTTAATTTCTTCTAACTTGTAGGATTAACTAAATTCAATTTTATGGACAAATCTCTAAGTATAATTTTGAATTAATATTGTGGAAATATATATATATATATATATATATATATATATATATATATATATATATATATATATGTCATGATCACTTGTTATATACTATCAAGGATTGATGAGATACTACTATTATTTAGCTAGCTTTCTTTTATATTTGGAGGTTCTGAATATTTCAGATCCAAAGCATCTTTTCAGAATCTTTTTTGATGAAATATATATTCCGATAAGAAAAAGAAATGAATCAACTCCCTAGCTTTCTAATTAATATATATATATTATTCCTCAAGCTAGGGGCTCGCTCTTTAATTAGTTTGGGAAAGTTGTCTAACTTTTTTTTCTTTTTTCTTTTTTTGAAATTAGGGTTTCCAATTAATCCTTCTTTATCTTATTTATCTTTTTGTTTACAGACAGATAAAGCTACCCTCCTAGCTAAAGTGGTTCAACGACTGAAAGAGCTGAAGCAACAATCCTCAGATATCATGCAACTCCAATCCTTCCCTTCCGAGAGCGATGATATCATTGTGGTTAGCTCTAATGACGACCAAACCTTATTCATAAAGGCTTCATTTTGTTGTGAAGACCGATCCGATCTCATTCCGGACCTTGTCGAAACCCTAAAATCGCTCCGGTTGAGTCCCTTGAGAGCTGAAATGGTCACATTTGGTGGCCGGATACGAAACGTTTTGATCGTATCCGGCGATAAACATCAGAGTGATGAGGTGGTGGAGTTTCTGAGGGAAGCATTGAGGTCTCTAGTCCAACGTTCCAGTTCTGATTCACGATTGAAAAGGCAACGCAGAATTATTTAAACTCGAACGTAACAAAGTTTTATTTATATTACGTACGAGCTGAGGTTTGTGATTTAAAAGGGTTGGATTTTTATCAAGGATAGACGACAGTTGAGTAGTATATCAACATATATAATTAATTAATGCCTAATCATTCCACTTATCTGTAGGTAGACTGTAGTAGTTTAAATCTCGTCTTTAATTGGCTTGCTAGCTACTTAATTCTAAGAACTGACCCAAACATATATATATATATATATATAAAGCTTTGTTACTGGTAACCGTCTTATTTTTAAAGTAATAGTGTTTGATCACGTCCCAAATTTTAAAATATACGAGTGATTATTATTTATACATTACTAATTAAAAATGATACTCCCATAATAAAAAATTCTCTCTGTTCTTTTTAGAGCAGAGGTAGTATAGGAGTATCAAATAAACAAACCACCCATAGTTGATATTGTCATAACACAAATAATAATTTTAGAATAAATGTATATTTTTTAAAATTTTAACAATTTTTAAAATAAAATTTGATATTTTAATAATATATTTTTATATCAAACAAATCAATGGCGTCAAATTATTTCATAATAAAATTAAATAGGGGTAGTGCCTTTGGCAGCATTAGATGAGAGGCTTGTTTGGTGTAGTAGATTAGATGAGGGAGGTTCTCTGAGGGAAGTAGAGTAGTAATTACAAGTAAAGAGTTTTCTTCCTTTTCTAAGCAAACATAACAGACAGCAATAGAGATTGAGACATTCTCACGGGAATCAAAAGTGATCATTTTTATTTTCGGTACAAAACTTTCCCTTAACAGCTTAAAAACAAATGGAGTATTAGCTAGTAATGATATATAATATGGAACTTGGTGTACATATATTGATGAAGATATATTCCGCACAACAACAATGCCATTATATATCATGATATATATATATATATGTGTCACATTAGATGTATATATGACCCCATCTGGCCTGGCCAGTAATTAAGATTGACATCCAGACGGATGGAATTAAAGTATCTATTTAATAAAACACAAATGATTTTGAATTTGTCGTTTACTCAATAAATAATTTGGGCCGTCCAAAGTTTGGAATAAATCTCACCGTCCATACATCTATCTAATAAAAAACATCTATCTATCTATCTATATATTTAATAAAATACAAATGATTTTGAATTTTCATTTCACTTAATAAATCATCCTATTGATTCGAAGTTTGAAATAAATTTTCATTTAATCATACAGTCTTTAGGAAACAGAATAAAATTTAATCTATCTATATTAAGGACTCAACACAGGCTCGGCATCATACAACGGGGGAGATTTTCATATACACTGACAATAGCACGTGTTGTTTATTCTATGTGTATTTAGGAGAATAATTAGTAACACGTGTTGCTTATTCTATATATTTAGGAGAACGTACAATTAATTAGTAGTTAGCATAAATACTACTATAGTTTGGACAGTTGGATCATAACTAATATATATATATATATAGTTGTATAAATAGAGTAAGAGATTTATTTGTACAATCAATTTTTATGTAAAAAAGTTATAATAATTCAGAGAAATAAAAATTCATTCATTCAAACATTACTCTACTGTTCATCACTTAACGATCCGACTTGAATAATGAAACTTAACCTACATAACTACATATAGATATAATGCACGAAAGCATCATTCACGATGCATCCAATATAAAAGTGAAATTGGATCAAACAAATGATCGAGTAAATAAAAAGAAAACCACCTTCTATTTTATCATTTTTTGTTTTAATCTGTAATTAGCCTAAAACAGAAGGTGGTTTTCTTTTTATTGTTAAACGCATTTAATATATCTCTGATAATACTCATTTGTTTTAAGATTATCAACCAGTACACTCATCTCTACTTTTTTTTCTTTGTTTAATCTGTGATTATCAACTAGTATATATGTATGTTGGAATATTTTATATCGGATAAATTTAAGGGTATAGATGAGTTAATAAATATGATGTATCTTAAATCTAATAGGTTAACCTTTAAGATAATAAGGAGGTGGTGCAACATGCTTATTAAGCTAGTATACACAGGATGTGAGATGGATCTTTCAATTCTACTACAAAGTGGTATCAAGAGCAAAGTTCTTTATGCAATGTACGAAAAAAAGAATGCACATAATAAAATCTTTGTGATTCAAAAGATTGTGAACCTGAAGTATACAAAGGTGGTAGTAATGTATTCATTACCTAACAGTTGAGAAACTTTAGTTGTGTCACTAAACAATTCAGTTCCAGAAGAAAAAAACACCAGATAGATGGTCAAGGACAGCATATACACAACGAGGAAATAAGGCGAAAGTAGCAAGGTTTAAATTTTGAGACACAATCACTTGAGGCAGAGAACTGGGTCTGTGAGGATGGGTAACATTGATTAGTACAAGATTGTTGGAATTTGTGATGTTACATCCATGGGAGATCAAAAGACGTTATTTAACGACTCAACAGTCTCCTCCTCGTTTTAACCAGTATCGCTATGTATATGAGCAAATCATCATTGAAACAGCATCAATGGACATTAAGCATACGCTTCATGATCCATCAAAACCGACTAGCCCAATTCAATATGGTAAAACAACCATCAAGAGCATCATGCCTCTTGCCAATTGGGGTATTAATCCTGATACTAATCGTTCCCATCCATAACCACACCTGATTTATCCGTATAGAATTTATTTTAGTAGCTTCTTTAAAAGAAAATCTAAGTTACTTGAGAGAGTATATTCTGATGTATGTAATTCCATTGAGGTTGAGTCTTTAGGTGACAATAAATATTTTGTTACTTTTATTGATGAAACTTCACGTAAGGTGTTGGTGTTTTTGTTGAAAACAAAAGACCATGTATTATAGAATTTTTAGAGTTTCCATGCTATAGTTGAAAAAAGAGAAATTAAAAAATTATTGAAGTGTCTTCGCAGCGACAACAGAGAAAAATACACATCAAAAGAATTTGCTACATATTGGTATTGAAGTAAAAGGGAAGATGACGAGGGTGAAAGATTCACACAGAGCAAAGTTGTACTCCAACGTTTGACATTTGGCATGGTAAAATAGTATTAGAGTCGATTATGACTTTTAAATAACTCAAAGAAGGTGTGTTTAGTGGTGACTACTCTAATATGATACTTGTGATGATATTCAAGTAAAATATGAATATTGTTGAGATATTTCACATGAATCTTATATCGGATAAATTCAATGATATAAATTGTTAATAAGTATATATGGTGGAGTATAAACCTAATAAATTAATTTTTTATGTAAGAAGGTGGTCCAATATATTTATTGGGTTAATTTACAATGATGCACGCTATATTAATACTACCTCCGTTCCTAAAAGATTGTCGTTTAAGGTGTTAAAACATGAATTAAGAAAATATCATTTACTATCTTTGTTCCTAAAAGATTGTGGTTTAAGGTTTTGACACATGAATTAAGAAAGTATCATTTACCTAGTAAAATTTGTTTGAAATTTCATCACTACTCCTTTATAAAAAATTGAAAACAATTAATACAAGGGAGGGAATTTCTTGAGACAATGAGAGAAGATAGGGGTTGTAAGACCCCAACTTTTTATAAATAAAATCGAATTTCTTCTATTTATTATTCGTGATTAATAAGGTGGTAATCTGATATAATGCTTTGGTTATGGGTGAAATGTGCAATTTTTACAAAATAAACAAGTGGTTATTAAAATATTCATTTTGTCGGAGAATATTCTTTTTGTCGGGAATCTCCGTGATTATTGGCCTTGATCATTTGTGGGCCCCATATAAAAAAAGCAGATGGATGAAAGAAAGCGGCAAAGATTGAGTTTTATAAATAATGGCGTAAATTATTACCAATTAACAGCATTGGATTACACGGTGGTTAAAATACGATGTCTGGCGTTGTTGCCTAAACAAGACACGCAGTATTGCGGTGTTGTTGAATTATTGATTAAATGCGTGAAGGCCTTTACTCAATAATTATTACGGTAATTATTGTTCATTATTTTATTTTATTGATTCAATAATTGTTGCGTTGATATTTATATTATTATTGTTTCAATAATTATCATCGCTTGATATTTTCCATTATCGGATCAATAATTCATATTATTTGAATAATATTATCGAGATAACATTATTGACAATGTCTAAAAGTTACATCTAAGGAGAGGTTTGGTCACCTAATTGCGCGCCAGTAAGGAGAAATCCTTATTGGAAAGCTCCCTCTATCCTAGGAACGGCCTGGTTGTCAGTACTGTGATTCTGTAATATTATTTTTGAATAATTAATTATTGATTATTATGATAAAGAAAATATTCATTTTATGTGGATATAGATGGAGAAAATTTTTTATTGTGACAATTGTTGAAAATTAATATTTTATCTTTTTTTGATAAAATAATTTATTTAAATATATTATTTTAATAATATATTAACGGTGATATTTTTACAATGAATGTGGGATATATGAGTATATGAGGAGGAAGAGTATTTTTGTGGCATTAAATGTTTAACACATATTTTGTGTATCGGTGGACACAATTCTTGACCGAAAATTGATTATAGTATCGTAAAATCGCCTTGGTTGTGGATTTGGGATAATTTCATTTGGAATTTGGAAAAATTTTCTTACGCAAAGTTGTAGAGAATTGAAATTCCTATAAAAAGTCGTGAGATTTGAATTTTTACGATAAAAGGGCTATTTATTGTAAATTATTGAAGTTAGGAGTTAAAATAATTAATTTTTGGAAGTTTTAATTATTATTTTCAAGAAAAACGTTTTTTTCAAAGGTTGGTGAGCATCTTTAACATGTGTTTGGTGGCTGAAATCAGATTCCTTGGTGGTGGGCTTGAATATTTGGTAAATATTAATAGTTTATTAATTTAGTCTCCTTTTGGCGTTCTAAAGATTTTCCTATAAATAGAGGCTAAGTTAGAATTGAAAATCACACGAAACAAAGTTTCTCTCTTTCTCTCTCTATATTATCGAGCGTATTCTTGTGAGTATACTTTGAGTGTTGTTATACGGTGCGAGTTTACATCGAGCCTTATCTGAGAAATTCGATCGAAAGACGGTTATTTTGAGGTAAGGAATGTTATTTCTTTTGCAAATGATATTATTTTCTTCAATATCATTATGCCAAAATATTGGTTGAACTTTTATCAAATTTAGAACTTTTTCATGTCGAGGGGTTCTTATTCATGAGTTCTTATTCACGATTCTTATTCACGAGTTCTTATTTCATGATTCTTATTCACTAGATTCTTATTCACGAAGCGTGAAGATGTTTTTTGTGAAATTTCTATCTTGTTGTGTCGGGGTTACTATTCACGTATATCGCGACTATTCACGATACTGTGGCCTTTATTCACGTATACACACTATTCACGAATCACAGTCTTATTCAATTAGAAAAATGAAATTTTCTTTTTCTTCCAGATGTCTTTTATGGTTACTTATCTTTGATTGTATCCATGTTTTGATCTTTATTTGTGAATTCTACTTCACACTTGGTTATTATGGAGTATTATTGAATTTGGATAAACAGAAATACTAATCCCACAATATTTGTCCTTACATCTTCATTGGATTCGTTCTCTAAAATGTTTTTCATCATCCTCGATCCTTAATGGTGATACTTGATGAATATCTTTGGCTTTGTGTAGTGCAAAGATGAATGATTAAAGCGATGAATCTCTTTGGCGTGTAGTGCAAAGATGAGCAGTGTTGAGATGAACATGACCAACCTGGTGATCTAAAATGAATATCTTTGGCCTATAGTGCAAAGATGATTAAAGATGTATATTGATTGTTTATTCTGAGGGATGAAATATTGATGATGGACTTTTAAATCTTAGAAGGCGGTAGAATTCATTCTCTACGTGACTCTTCTAATGGATTGTTGTTTCCATTGCATTTGTTGATCTAAAACTTGTTGCTATCATTGTATTTTATTAGATTTTTCCCTGTTGAAGACTAACGATAATTTATTGTATATTATCTTAGTCATAATATTCTTTACTGGGCTAGTTGAGCTCACCCTTTTCCTTGTTGTTCCATTTTTCTTCTCAGGAGGCGAGAATGTAGCGAGTACTAGTCGGGGTATGGAATGAAGGTTCTAAAGAGAGTTGTTTAGTAGTCCTCACCATTTTTTTGTAAAATAATGTATCAATAATTATGATGGGGATTTATTTGCGTGTGGATATTGTCTAGACGGCAATATCTGTATTTAAACTCACAGTTTATATGTTGTAATAATAAAATTGTAGTTATTTTTGTACCATGTATTTGGCGACTCAGAATGGGTTGGGTGGAATGGGTGTTGTATACCTATTTTGGGGGCGTCACAGTTGGTATCAGAGCTTAGGGATATGATCTCTGGCGGAGATCGAGGAATAGAACTAGGAGGGGAGAAACGAGTAAATCCTTCGCTAGTGTGTCATACCTAAGCTTATTTATTGGTCAGGTCATAATATAGGGATATTATCTGACATGTTAATTTATTTAATTAACCCTTGTTTTATGGCAGTATTTAAGATGGCAGCTGAGAACGTTAACAATGGAGTGTATGAGACTGTGGAGACACCTTTAGTCACAAACCACGAGAACGTGCATCAGGAAGGCAATACTCCTCCTGTAAACAACGTTACCGAGCAAACGATGAATGATGGAATGTTTAGGAACTTTTTGCAGTTCATGCAAAAATCGACGAGGAGACTCGTAATGCGAGAATCTGGTGGAAATGATAGCAACGTGATGCATCATGACCAAGCGATTCGAGGAGATGGGACCACGATTTCCATGGAAATCCGGATCCGATCAAGGCAGAAACGTGGGTCAAGCAAATTACCAAGATATTTGATGTCTTGGGATGCACGGAGGAACAGAAAGTTCTATTCGCCACCTTTATATTTCGTGGTGAAGCAGATTACTGGTGGGAATCTGTAAAGCGTACCCAGCCAAATGCACTCAACATGTCTTGGGAAAGATTTCAAAAACTATTCAATGACAAGTACTTTCCAGAAAGTATTCGTCATATGAAGGAGGTAGAGTTTATTAGACTTGAACAAAACAACATGACGGTGTCTCAATACGAGGCAAAGTTTGCAGAGTTGTCCAGGTTTGCACCTCATTTGGTGGAGAATGAGGAACGCATGACGCGGATGTTTCTGAGAGGTTTAAAACCCGAGATTCGTCAATACCTTATATCTCATAAATTTTCTTTATATTCAGATGTTGTAAATAGGGCTCAGTTGTTAGGCGAGATAACGAGTACGTTCAACCGAGAGACCATAACCAGGATCATACCGAAGATAGCAGTTATCAGAATAACGATAACCAGCGAAGAAAGAAGAATACGGACAAAGGCGGTAACCTCTCTAGTGGTAATCATGGCCATGAAAATAGAAGAAGCGAGTCGGGAGCAGATTTTAAAAAGAGGAGATTCAACAACGACCGTATGAAGGCGTCGGCCACCCAAGAGTAAATCGGTTCTAAGGGAGGAGAATGACCACCGGTCATATGCTATAAATGCGGAAAAGAGGGACATATCAGTCCAAATTGCCCACAACAGTTCAAGGTATGCTATAATTGTGGAAAGGAAGGACATATCACTCGAGATTGTACGGTAGCGAAACCTAGTTCAGCGAGAATGGTGACTCAAAAGGATGTCCCAGAAAAGTCAAAGTCAACCGTTCCTGGAAGAGCGTTTGTCGTGACCGGTCAAAATGCGAGGAACCCGAACGAAGTTAGCACGGGTTAGTTAATTATAAATTCTTGCGAAGTTTATACCTTACTAGATCTGGGTTCTACCCATTCTTTTTATCTCTCTTCTTTGCTTTTTCAGCGTTTGAACTTGACTACGGAGAAATTAGACTTTGACTATTTATGGAGACTCCGTTAGGAGAAACTTTCATTACATCCGTTGTTTAGAAATCTTGCTTGATTCAGGTTGGCACTATCACATTACCTGTTAACCTTATTTCTATAGAGATTATTTCTTTTGCAAATGATATTATTTTCTTCAATATCATTATGCCAAAATATTGGTTGAACTTTTTATCAAATTTGGAACTTTTTCATATGGGGTTCTTATTCATGAGTTCTTATTCACGAGTACTATTCACGAAGCGTGAAGATGTTTTTTGTGAAATTTCTATCTTGTGTTGTGTCGGGTTTCTTATTCACGATATCTGCCTTTATTCACGATATGGTACTTTATTCACGAATACTTTTGATTATTCAATTTAGAAAAATAAAATTTTCTCTTTTTTTTTCGGATGTCATTTATGGTTACTATCTTTGATTGTATCCATGTTTTGATCTTTATTTGTGAATTCTACTTCACACTTGGTTATTATGGAGTATTATTGAATTTGGATAAACCGAAATACTGAATCCCTAATATTTGTCTTACATCTTACTAGATTCGTTCTCTAAAATGTTTTCATCATCCTGGGTCCTTAATGGTGATACTTGATGAATATATTTGGCTTCAGTAGTGCAAAGATGAATGATTAAACCTGATTAATCTCTTTGGCCCGTAGTGCAAAAGATGAAGCAGTATTGAGATGAACATGACCATTGGTGATAAAATGAATATCTTTGGCTGTAGTGCAAAGATGATTAAAGATGTATATTGATTGTTGTTACATGGATGAAATATTGATGGTGGACTTTTAAATCTTAGAAAGGCAAAGAGAATTCATTCTCTACGTGACTCTTCTAATAGATTGTTGTTTCATTGCATTTGTTGATCTAAAATTTGTTGTCTATTGTGATTCTATTAGATTTTTTTCTGTTGAAGACTAACGATAATTTGTTGTATATTATCTTAGTCATAATATTCTTCTTGGGCTAGTTGAGCTCACCCTTTTCCTCTTGTTGTTCCATTTTTCTTCTCGTGAGTCGAGAATGTAGCGAGTACTAGTCGGGGTATGGAATGAAGGTTCTAGAGAGAGTTGTTTAGTAGTCCTCACCATTTTTTTATAAAATAATGTATCAATAATTATGATGGAGATTTATTTGCGTGTGGATATTGTCTAGACGACAATATCTGTATTTAAACTCACAGTTTATATGTTGTAATAATAAAGTTGTAGTTATTTTTGTACCATGTATTTGGCGGCGACTCAGAATGAATTGGGTGGAATGAACCTATTTTGGGGTCGTCACAGGGGTAATATAGGAAAATAAATAATTTATTCTCCTTGAAACTTGTAAACGATAAACTTTTTGGAACAAATTTTTTCTTCTAAAACGACAATTTTTTAGGAACGGAGGGAGTACCAAGTAAAATTTGTTTGAAATTTCATCACTACCCTTTTATGGGAAGTTGAAAACTATTAATACAAGAGAGAATTTTTTGGGACAATGAGAAAAAATAGGGATAATATAGAAAAGTAAATAATTTATTCTCCTCGAAAGGTAAACGACAAATATTTTGGTACAAATTTTTTTTTTCTAAAACGATAATCTTTTAAGAACAGAAGAAATAATAAATTAATGTATGATGGATGGTTCAATTCCACTATGATGTGTACTTATAAAAGCTGATAAACTAATGACTATGATTATTGATTAGCCTAATTTTCGAAGATCTGATCTGCCTAATTATTCATTCGCATAATTCCATCGTTCCTAGTTTTATTGTAATGTTTGCGCATGCTATTAATTACCAGTAGACTGTTTTTACATTTTCAATGGTTTCATGATGTCTCTCACCTACTTACTTAGCGCGGGAAGAATTCAATATAGTCGTTGTAATCGGAATTCTCACCAATAAATGTTACTCCTTCTGTCTTTTAATATAAATCGTTTGATAATTTTAAATAAATATTAATTATTTAATTTTTAATATTATTCCAAATATTAAATATAATTTTGATTCTCTCACTATTTTATGTCTAATAAATTATAATCTCTTCTTCCAATACAAGAGTAATATAAACAATTGATATTATAGTTAATGCTATACAATCATTACCTTAATACTTAGGGGCTGTTTGTTTAGAGCTGAATGAAACTGAATGGAACTGAATCTGAATGGTTGAATCGGTCAATGCGTTTGTTTGGGTGCGAATAATTTGAATCGATAAAATGGACGAAATTTGAATGGTTAAGTCGATTTTTTATTTGAACGAGTGAATGAAGCAAATTTGAATGAAGTAAAAAAAAAAAATTAAAAAAATATATTAACTATTATATTATGTAATATTAAATAAATTTACATAATATTTTGAATTTTTTTAGAGGGATAAAATAATAAATTTTATCATTCAGATATTTCAGACATGTCAATTATCAAACAGCTTTTTTAATTTAGATTCAGATTCAACTCATTCAGATTCAGTTCATTCAGATTCAGATTCATTAAATTTTTATCGAACAACCCCTTATGCACAATCCTAAAACGATATATATTAAGAAACGATGAGAGTAATAAATTGAATTATCCTATTAATTTGGTGCAATTCTTCTAAAACAACTTATTATTATATATGGTGAGGATAAACGATTATATATATAGCCCGATTCTCTCCAGCGAACAGGAGGGAGTAAATTAAGAGTGAACCGGCTATAGCGACGGTTTTTTTTGTCGCTATAGTATAAAAAACCGACTTTTTATGCTATAGCGACGAAAAAAATTATCGTTATAGTCGATTCGTTCTTAATTTACTCATTTTAATTCGTTGGAGAAACGGACTATATATATATGCACAAAATATACATCTAAAATGTCCAATAAATTATAAACTTAAAATAAACAAGTAGATATACTGTTTTTTTGGGCATTGTAGGTGTTGCATGACGTACTCAACTTATAATTTATTTAAACAAAACACTATTTTTTCAAATAATTTTTAAAAATAAATACTCCCTCCGTTCCAGGATAAAAATTTTGGTGGACTTTTCACGCATATTAAGAAGAGTAATAAAATAACAAAATTGCCTATAATAATGTCATTAAATATGGAGAGAGAATTAGAATAAGAAAAGTATAAGATATTTAATGCTATGGGTAGAATAAGAAAATATATGTAAAAGTTTGGTTATTAAAAAAAAATAGACATTTAACATAGGACTATCCAAAATAATAATAAAGACTTTTATCATGAGACGGAGGGAGTATAAGATACTATTTCAGATAAGTTGTAACAAACATGTCTTGTATCAAATCAAATATAATAAATCTTAATCTATTCGTTCCACAAAAAGAATAATTTATAATATAAAAAATTATATAGAAATAGCTTACTAATTTTCATAATAATGTAGAAGAATGACATTATTTTTTTCAATTTATGAGTATAACATATTACTCCCTCCGTTTCTAAATAAGTAACGTTTTAGAAGGAAAAATTTGTTCTAATTTATCTGTCGTTTATAACTTTCTAGGAGAATAAATTATTTATTTTTCTATATCACCCTTACCTTCTCTCATTGTCTCAAGAAATTCTCACCCTTAGTATTAATAGTTTTTAACTTCCCATAAAAGGATAGTGATGGAATTTCACACAGATTTTAATTATAAAATAGTAGTATTAAATAACTTTCTTAATTTATGTGTAAAAATTTTAAACGACATTTATTTAAGAATGAAGGGAGTAGTATTTTCAAGAATACAAATACATTACTACTATTTTTTAAAAACAAAAAGAGGGTATATTACAAATTTTTTTATTTTGGAAACTTTAGAAGGGTGAGTTAAGAATACATATACAACACCGAGGCCAGAGAAGCTTTGATTACAGAGTTTTTGCCAAATAAGAGGTTTTATGTTTGATTCTCTCAAATTAATAAAAAATAAAATAAAAATATACTTACACAATTCTTACATATATGATACACATATGAGAGCAGATTCTTTGTTTTTTTTGTTTAATTTTAAAATTAATTCGTGTTAAGTAAAAAATTAAATATTAAAATTTAAATAAAGAAATATAAAAAGACATAAAAATTAAAGACAAAAGATCTGCTCTCTATAGATACATACATGTCACTATAGGAGTACTCCTGTAGAACAGACATGCATGTATGTATATACTGTCGTAGGAATAGAGAGGTGAGGGTGGGATAATCAAGGGAGCCGACAAATGGCGTCAAGCATAGACGATAAATGTCGGGACGTGCTCTGTTTCCTGCCGCCTGGCGTGCTGCTCATTGTCTTTGTCCCCACTCCCCACTCCCCACTCCCCACCCACTACTACATCTTTAACAATCATTACATTCTCCCGCAGGGCCACAGCCACGACAGCAAATCCCCTGTACTCATTTTCCTTGTCTTTTCTATGTTCTCTATTTAAATTTTGATATTTAATTTTTTATTTAACATCAATTAATTCTAAAATTAAATACAAAATTAGATATCAAAATTTAAATGAAAGGACACAAAAAAATAGGGATAGAGAATCTGCTCTTCACAGCCCCAGCCTCACCTAGTTTAATTTAATTTATTCCATCTTACATTCGATAAATACATGTATGTACATTTTCTTTATCTCTATTTATAATTCAATTCATGTTTAATACAGTATTAATATATAAGTAGAAGAGTGATCTCTCTATCTATATATTAATATAGTATTAAATATAAAATGAAGTTATGATAAATTTTATTTCATACTAACCAACTCGTATAATTAACATCGACTTGACTATTTAATAAATATTTTATCTATCAGGTTGAGTATTGAGTATCGAATTACTCAATTCATTTTAAGTGCATAAGTAGACAAACAAATTAAATAGATATTTACAATCATCATTAGTAATATAAAGAGATCTCAAAATTACCCACACTAACCATTCTGATACCATGTTAACCTATTAAGTAAATAATTCATCTAAGAATTAAATTTGTTAAAAATGGGACACTAAGAACGTACATAAAATTAATACTCCATTCTTTCCAAAATTAAATATATATTTATAAAACGACGATTTTTAAAGATAATTTGATGTTCTCAAATATAACCTTAGTATTATAGCTTGATATTGAAAATGATAGTAACAAAGTAATGACAAATTAAGAGTATTATGTCATTTTATAATCGTAAAATAAAAATATATCAACAAATTAAAATTAAAAATATATTTTTAATTTTGGAATAGATGGAGTACATGTTAAGAAAAGTTGTCCACTTAATTCAAACACAATATTTAAATATTGGCAAGTTCATTTTTCGGGTAATTCGGTAGGAGCCGGGTTTTAAAATCTTATTCTTGTTTAATGGGTTCTTAAATGGGCTCCAAGTATGAAGAAACTACGGCTATGTTCTAACAACCAGTTTTGAGGCCCAACTTTTATGGCCACATTCTTATGAACCAAACATAGATGATGTAACTAATGTGTTCTTAAATTTTAAATTTCAAGTTATATAATTACAAACATGATTTTTATTCTAATTTTACAATTAAAGAACTGAGTTGTCATATATAATGTAATCTTAATTTTCTATTGAAATTAGTTTCTGATGAAATGGGCCCTTTAATGAATAGGACATAAAGAAAACCATAAAGCAAATAGGCCTTGTAAAGGTGTCAATGTAGAGTAGATATTTTGGCCATATAACTCATTTTTGGGTATTAACTAGAGTATGGTCGGGCCTTGGATCAACAATTATGGGCCACACAGGCTAAAAAACTGCTCTAATCTATCCCAAGTAAAGAATACTTGAAAATGGAAGAAACAGAATCTTATAAATAAAATAATAGCAAAAGAAATTGCAACTAAAACCGTGTTATTATTAAACCATAAAATAAGCTTTTTCTTGAAGTTAAAATAATAAAGATTCAGAAAAAAGTACCTAATTTTCGGTTTTCACTTCAGTTTTTAGGCTTGTTTCGGAGGAGAAGAGAAGAGAATAGAAATAAAGTTATTACTATTTTTTTCAAGTAGGTGTGTAGATAAAAAATGACTTGTATGAAAATTAATAGTACAAAATAGGAGTGGTTAACATGAATGAGGGTGTATTCAATTAAGATTTTTAAATTTTTTAAAATTTTGGTTGTATTTAATCAAGACATTTAAAGAGTTTATAAAAATTTATTGATATTCAATTACAACTTTTGTAATGTCTTTAAAAGTTATGTGCTATTGAATTGAGACTTTTATAAAGTCTATAAAAGTATTTTGGTATTCAAAAAGTCATTGATTTTTCAGATTTCTATTAAATGGTAGAGTTTGACCGACTTTGAATATGGGTTGGAAGAAGATATACTCATATCTAAAGTCCGACCTCATCTCTAATGATTTTCAAAGATTTTAAAATATTTGAGAATGGGAAAAGATGAACAAAGGAGAAAAAGAAAGAGATAGAGGCAGATCAAACAAAAAAGAGAAAACAAAACAATATATATATATATATATATATATATATATATGTGTGTGTGTGTGTGTGTGTGTGTGTGTGTGTGTGTGTGTCACTTTCTCTCTACCTCAATCCTTTCAAAATAAAAACCTCAAAAAAAAAAAAGAGAATTATTATATAGTAAGTGAAGAAAGATAAAAAGGATGATGGGTTAAAAAGAGGTATTAATGTTAAGAGTTCCAAATAGAATCAACGATATAAATGCAGATAACAAATATTTTAATATAATTTTATATTTTTTTCTTTCCTATAAAAAAATCTTATTTAATATATTTGTAAGTATTAAGGAGGTATTTTGTTTTATATTTATTTTTAAAAATAATAAATTTATTAATTTTGTTATTTGTTAAAAATTATAAATTGTTAGTTTAGTAATAATTACTTGATAGAAAAACAACAATGGATAATTTTAAAATCGAAATTGTTATTTTATATTACTGTTAGTAGAAAATGACTTTTTGTATGAAATATTAAAATTATGAAATAGAACATTTTCTTGTAATAGAGTGGATATGATCTAATAATTCAACTTCAACTATATTTTTTATTTCAAATTAAGTTGTTATATGGTCAAAATATTTTAATATTATTTAATGTCATAATTATTTTATCTGAAATATAAAATTTTTGTTGACTTTTTAACAATTAATATAAGCTGCAAGTTATATTAGAAGTATATAAATGTCTATCAAAGTCTTAATAAAAAGCCTATAAAAGTTTGTCACTTATTTTATGGAGTCTTTAAAAGTAATTTTAAAATTTTTTAAAAGTCATTAAAATTTACAAACTCTACAAAAGTCTGTTACTTTAAAAAAATATTTAAAAATTATTATTGAGTACACCCTCCGAAGTAAACTTTGGCCAATTAATCAATGCAGTATCGACACACAGGTCGAGAGTGATCTCTCTGCGCATAGAGAAAAGAAACGATAAATGATGGACAATAAGAAAAAAAAGGAGTGGAAAAGTGTGAATTTTATATTTTAATTATATCTACTAAGATTATTATAATTTAAAGAAATATCAAAGCTAAAAGAAAAACATGCCTACATATTTTGAGGTGAAGACACTGTAAAAATAAGGTCAAGTGCTTCTTATTATATGCGACACCCCTAAAATAGGTATACAACACCCATCCTGAGTCGTCAAATATATGATACAGAAAGTAAATTACAACATCAATAATACAATTGTTGTGCAAAATTCAATTGTCGTGCAAAATACGACAACATATACTGTGAGTTTAAATACAAATATTATCTTTTAGACAATATCAACACTCAAATAAGTCCTCATTACAATTATTTAAATACTATTTTACAGAAATAGTTAAGACTATTAAAACATCTTTCTAGAATCATCACTCCATACCTCGACTAGATCATGCTATGTTCTCACCTCCTGAGAAGAAAAATGGAACAAAAAGGAAAAAGGGTGAGCTCAACTAGCCCAGTAAAGAATATTATGACTAAGATAATATACAATAATTTATCATTAGTCTTCAACAGGGAAAAATCTGATAAAACATAATAGACAACAAGTTTTAGATCAAAACTGCAGCGGAAACAACAATCCATTAGAAGAGTCAAGTAGAGAATGAGTTCTACTATCTTCTAAGATTTAAAAGTCCATCATCAATATTTTAACCCTATAACAACAATCAATATACATCTTTAATCGAATATTCATCTTTGCACTACAGGCCAAAGATATTCATTTGTATCTACAGTTGGTCATGTTCATCTCAACACCTGTTCATCTTTGCACTACGGGCCAAAGATATTCATCAGTTAATCATTCATCTTTGCATAACAGGCCAAAGATATTCAATAATATCATCATTAAGGACTGAGGATGATGAAAAACATTTTAGAGAACGAATCCAGTAAGACAGAAGGATAAATATTAGGGATTCGTGTTACAGTTTATCCAAGATCACTAATACTTCATAATAACCAATTTTGAAGCAGAATTCAAAAATAAATATCAAAACATGGATACAATCAAAGATAGTAACCATAATAGATATCTTGATGTAAAAGAAAAATTTTATTTTTGATTGAATAGTGTCGTGATTCGTGAATAGTGCCAGTATCGTGAATAGTAACTCCGACACAAAAAGTTTCAAATTTGATTAAAAAGTTCAAACCAATATTTCTAAGATAATGATATTGAAGAAAATAATATCATTTAAGAAGAAAATAACATCCTTACCTCAAAGAAAGCAAAGATTTTGGAATGAAAGGGTCGGAAGTGATCTTTGAATGAAACTTATCTTGAACAACAACTCTCAAAGTATCTAAATACTCAAAAATACGCTCGATAATATAGAGAGAAAGAGAAAGCTTATTTTTACGGTGTGATTTTCAATTCTAACTTAGCCCTTTATTTATAGAAAAATGTTAAGACGTCAAGCAGACTTGACTGCCACACCGATGATGGCTTTACACCGCTACTATTGCCACCCACCACATTTGAAATAAAATCAAAGACATTTCTTCACCAACCACAAGTGGGACCCACTCAATTCTAGAATTTTCCACCAAAATAATTTATAAACCTAATTTCTGAATTAGTCACCTCTTAAAATTCATAACAAATCATTCGTTCAATTTTAACAGTTCAAAATTTGTGGACATATACTCAACTTATATATGTATAACATATCCAAAAATCACAACGATCCAACGGTCGGATTAAAAATTATAACTCACGCAATATATCGTAAAAATACTGATTTGATTTTTAATACCTCCATTCCAACAAAAATACTGATAAAATACCTCAACATTAATTCCTTCAATTATAATCACATAAAATAAATAATTCCATCATTTATATCCGCATCAAATAAATATTTCCTTATCATATAAATCAATAATTAATTATTCACAAATAATATTACGAATCATAATTATGACAACCGGTAGTTCGAGGAAAGAGGGCTTTCTAATAAGGATTTCTCCTTCTTTGTGGTATGATTAGGTGACCAAACCTCTCCTTGATGGAACTTTCTAGACATTGCCAATAATGATATCTAATAATATTATTCAAATAATATGAATTATTGATCGATAATGGAAAATCTTGTGCGATGATAATTATTGAAACAACAATAATATAAAATATCAACGTAGCAATTATTGAATCAATAAACTAAAATATTGAGCAAAGATATTCACCTGTAATAATTATTGAGTAGTGCCCTTTTTACGTAAGAATCAATAATTCAACAATTATGCAATAACAGGTAATATTTCATGTGCCACCACGTGTATTACTGTATTTTAACCACCAGGTAACCCAACAGTGTTAACGGTAACAATTACGTCGTTATTTATAAAAACTCATACTTTGTCGTTTTCTTCATCCGACAATTATCCATTATGGGGCCCATAATTGATCGTTGCTGCGTAAATGCGGATATTCCCGACAAAAAGAATATTTCACGACCAAACGAATATTCCCTGATAAAAGGAATATTTTATAACCACTTGCTTATTTTGTAAAATTTGCACATTTCACCCATAACCAAAGTATTATATCAAATTAACACCTTATTAATTTAGAATAATGAATAGAGAAAATTCAATTTTATTTATAATAAGTTAGGGTCTTACAACCTCCCCTTCTTATAAAATTTTGTCCTCGAAATTGACGCATGTACCTGGTGTTTCGAACAGGTGAGGCTACCTCGCTTTTATTTCTGATTCCAACTCCCAGGTCATTTCTTCAATAGCATGGTTCCTCCACAAAATCTTAACTTGTGGTATAACCTTGGTGCGTAGGACATGCTCTTTCCTATCCAAGATCTTAACAGGTATCTCCTCGTATGTTAAATCTTCGGCTATCTCGTCTGGTTCTAACTCAATAATATGGTTCGGGTCTTTCACATATTTACGAAGCATAGATATGTGAAAAATATTATGAACACGAGACATGTTTGAAGGTAATGCGAGTCTATAGGCCACATTTCCTATTCGGTCAAGAATCTCAAATGGACCAACAAATCTTGGATTGAGCTTTCCTCTCTTTCCAAATCTTATAACTCCCTTCCATGGAACAACACATAACAATACATGATCCCCAATATTAAATTCCACGTCCTTTCGATGAAGATCATCATAACTCTTTTGTCGATCCTGTGAGGTTTGAATACGTTGTCGAATCATTTGGATTTTTTCTATAGTTATGCGTACTAATTCTGGTCCCAACAACGTTGCTTCTCCCACCTCGTCCTAGCATACTAGAGAACGACACTTTCGTCCATACAACGCCTCGAATGGAGCCATGCCTATACTTGTTTGATAACTGTTGTTGTAGGAGAATTCCACCAATGGTAAATACTTATCCTAACTCCCTTTGAAGTCTAGGACACATAGTCTTAATAGATCTTCAAGAGTTTGAATAATCCTCTTTGATTGTCCGTCCGTTTGAGGATGGTATGCCGAACTGAATCGTAAATTCGTGCCCATAGCTTTCTGCAAGCTAACCCATAGCTTTTTGTATGTATCTGATTTTTGATAGGTTTTTTTTTTGAAATAGGAGTATGATTTTTTTTGATTCAGGTATCTGTATGATTTTTGTATGTGTATGTGTTTTTTTATTTTTTTTTGTATGTGTATGATTTTTTCTCTGATGTATTTTAGATATCTGATGACTGATTAGATATCTGATTTTTTTTTTTGATTTTGATTTTAGTTTTTTTTTCTCTGTATGTGTATGATTTTTTTTGTATGCGTCTGATTTTTGGTGCAAGTACTTCACAATGAACATCCTGTTCCGATGCCTGTAAGCTTTCTTTGACTAATAGTTGAATATGGAGTAAAGTTTCTTCTAGTTTATGATTTAAATTATCTTTCTTTGACTATTATGTATATCTATATATTGATAATCAGTTTCAAATATAGTCATGTTCACACAACCAAAGAGAATGATATGTGAAAAGAGAAAAATTTAGAAATTATAGGAAGCCAACCACTGTTAGAGATGTGTGTTTCATTGTTTTTGTCTACAGTTCGGGGAATATTATTGTCCTTTCCTTGGTTTGCTTTCATGAGATTTGGTAGCTCAGGAAATTTCAACTTGTGTGTCATCCCTTGTTAAATGTTTTAATTTTACCTTTTGGGTTATTACATGTTAAGTTTTATCTCCCCTTTTTTCCAGGAAAGAATAGCTGCCCCTCATCTGAAGCATGACTACAATACAGTTTGCAATATAAAGCTGGAACCATCACAGCACAAGTCGCTAACCTCTAAGTTCACACAAATGTTCACCTGGCTCTTCTCGCCTTAAAAAAAATTATTTAATTATTATTATTTAATAATAATTACATATATCACCATGCATGCGGCATAACCGAAAACCGAACCGAAAAAACCGGTCATGAATTTGTACCGAATCGTTACCGAAACCGGTAATTCGCACCGGTTTGATTCTTGATTTTTGATAATTCGGTTGATTCTTGATTCGGTTTTTTTGATGCATGCGGTTCGGCTTTTTTACCGATGAGCACCCCTAGTTGCAATGGACCTTTTGGTACTTGATGCTCCGCCTTTACACGTTGACAAGTTAAACACCTCGAGATAAACTCCGTGATCTCTCTCTTCATATTGTTCCACCAAAATGTATGTCGAATATCATGATACATTTTGGTACTCCCAGGATGGATTGCAAACGGGGTATTGTGTGCCTCCATCATGATTCTATGTTTCAAGTCAGAATCGTTAGGAACGCAAAGTCTAGAGTTGACTCGAAGTATCATTCTTCATCGATTCTTGCTTCTGGAATAGCTCCTTCTTGCACTTTCTTCTTCATACGCATCAGCCCCAGGTCCGTAGCTTGAGCAGCTTTAACTTTATCGATTAAAGTCGATTCTACTCGTATATTCGCCATCATCATGTAGGTCCGTGGAGTCTTTAATTCTATCTCCATCCTTTGCAAGTCATACAAAATGGGCTTTTGTGTTGAAAATATTACTTTTCGTCTTTCGCGATATGATCTTCTACTCAATGCGTCACTACTTATGTTCGCTTTTCGAGGATGATATTTAATAGTGTGGTCGTAATCTTTCAATGACTCAAGCCAACGTCGTTCTTGCGCATGTTGAGTTCCTTTTTGGGTGAAGAAATATTTGAGGCTTTTATGGTCCGTATAAATCTCCACTTTCTCCCCATACAAGTAGTGTCTCCAAATTTTCAACGCGAATACGACTGTTGCCAACTCCAGATCATGAGTAGGATAATTCCTCTCATATTCTTTGAGTTTTCGTGAGGCATAGGCTATGATTTTCCCATGTTGCATGAGAACACATCCTAACCCTTTGCCTGAAGCATCGCTGTAGATAACAAATCCATCCGAACCAGATGGTATTGCCAGAACAGGTGTCGAAATGAGTCTCATCTTGAGCTCTTGGAAACTTTTCTCGCATTCCTCGCTCCATACAAATTTTGTATCTTTCAAAAGTCGGTGAGTTAACGGAGTAGCGATTCGAGAAAATCCTTCCACGAATCTACGATAATAACCAAATTAAGCCTAGAAAAGCTGCGTGCAGTCTTGGTTGCTCCCAATTTTGTATCGCTTCAATCTTCGCCGGGTCAACAGATACTCCATGTTTTGACACCACGTGCCCAAGGAATGCTACTTCTCAAGCCGAACTCACATTTCTTGACTTGGCATAAAGCTTGTTTTCATGAAGCCTTTCAAGTATCGACTTCAAATGGTGCTCATGATCTTCACGGCTTTTGGAATAGATGAGGATGTCATCAATAAAGACAACAACGGCCCGATCCAAATATTCCTTGAATACACGGTTCATCATATCCATGAAAGCGGTAGGAGCATTAGTCAATCCAAAAGACATGACTAAGAATTCATAATGCCCATACTAGAGTTCGAAGGCGTCTTCGGAATATCCTCAGTTTTAATCTTGGTGATGATATCCAGAACAAAGATCGATCTTTGAAAAGAATTGTGCTCCTTGCAACTGGTCGAACAGGTCATCAATGCGAGGTAGCGAATACCTATTCTTGATGGTGACATGGTTCAATTCTCGGTAGTCAATATAAAGTCGCATACTCCCGTCTTTCTTCTTTTTATCCAAGATGTCTATTATGGTTACTATCTTTGATTGTATCCATGTTTTGATCTTTATTTTTGAATTCTGCTTCAAAAATTGGTTATTATGGAGTGTTATTGATCTTGGATAAATTATAATATGAATCCCTAATATTTGTCCTTCTGTCTCACTGGATTCGTTTTCTTTAAAATATTTTTTATCATCCTTAGTCCTAAATGATGATATTACTAAATATCTTTATTCT
Organism: Panax ginseng; assembly: GCA_020205605.1. NCBI lineage: Eukaryota > Viridiplantae > Streptophyta > Magnoliopsida > Apiales > Araliaceae > Panax > Panax ginseng. The sequence goes on along the minus strand of CM035144.1, from coordinate 116,564,021 downwards.
GTAGCAAAAGATGAATGATTAATCGATGAATATCTTTGGCCCGTAGTGCAAAAGATGAGCAGTGTTGAGATGAACATGACCAACCTGGTGATACAAATGAATATCTTTGGCACTGTAGTGCAAATTTGAATATTTGATTAAAGATGTATATTGATTGTTATTACAGGATAAAATATTGATGATGGACTTTTAAATCTTAGAAGATAGTAGAACTCATTCTCTACGTGACTCTTACAATGGATTGTTGTTTCATTTGTATTTGTTGATCTAAAACTTGTTGTCTATTATATTCTATCGATTTTTTTCATTGAAGACTAATGATAATTTGTTGTATATTATCTTAGTCATAATATTATTTTATTGGGCTAGTTGAGCTCACCCTTTTCCTTTTGTTCCATTTTTCTTTCTCGGGAGGTGAGAACATAGCAGGATCGAAGTCTGGGGTATAGAGTGATGGTTCTAGAAAGATATTTTAGCAATCCTCACTATTTCTATAAAATAGTGTATGAATAATTGTAATGAGGACTTATTTGAGTGTTGATATCGTCTAGAAGATAATATTTGTATTTAAACTCACAGTATGTGTTGTCGTATTTTACACGACATTTATATTATTGAAGTTGTAGTTTACTTTTTGTACCATGTATTTGGCGACTCAGAATGGGTGTTGTATACCTATTTTGGGGGTGTCACAGTTGGTATCAAAGCTTAGGGATATGGTCTCTAGCGGAGATCGGGGAATAGAACTAGGAGGGGAGAGATGAGTAAATCCTTCACTAGTGTGTCCTATCTAAGCTTATTTATTGGTCAGTCATAATATAGGGATATTATGTGATATGTTAATTTGTTTAATTAACCCTTGTTTTATGGCAGTATTTAAGAATGACTACTGAGAACGTTAACAATGGAGTGTATGAGACTGTGGAACAACCTTTAGTCACAAACCAGGAGAACGTGCAACATGAAGACAATATTCCTCCTGTAAACAACACTACCGAACAAACGATGAATGATGGAATGTTTAGGAGCTTTTTACAGTTCATGCAAAATCAGACGAGGGAGACTCGTGTACAAAATACGGGTGGAAATGATGGCAACGCTATGCATCACAAAAAGCAAGCGATTCAAGGAGTTGGGACCACAGATTTACGGGAAAGCCCGATCCGATTAAGGCAGAAATATGGGTCAAGCAAATTACCAAGATATTCGATGTCTGGGGATGCACGGAGGAACAAAAGGTTTCATTCGCCACCTTTATGTTCCGTGGAGAGGCAGATTACTGGTGAGAATTCGTGAAGCGTACCCAGCCAGCCGCACTCAACATGTCTTGGGAAAGATTTCAAAAACTGTTCAATAACAAGTACTTTCCTGAAAGTATTCGTCATATGAAGGAGGTAGAGTTTATTAGACTAGAACATAACAACATGATGTGACGCCCCCAAAATAGGTCCAATCCACCCAACCTATTCTGAGTCACCAAATACATGGTACAGAAAGCAAACTACAACTTCAATAATACAATTGTCGTGCAAAATACGACAACACATACTGTGAGTTTAAATACAAATATTGTCTTTTAGACAATATCAACACTCAAATAAGTCCTCATTACAATTATTCATACACTTTTTACAGAAATAGTGAAGACTGCTAAAACATCTTTCTAGAACCATCACTCCATACCCCGACTCGATCCTGCTATGTTCTCACCTCCTGAGAAGAAAAATGGAACAAAAAAGAAAAGGGTGAACTCAACTAGCCCAGTAAAGAATATTATGACTAAGATAATATACAATAAATTATCATTAGTCTTCAACAGGAAACTTCCATTCTCTACAACTTTGCAGAAGAAAGTTTTTCCAAATTCCAACAGAAAATGACCGAAATTCACAAACGGACGATTTTACAGGCTATAATCAAATTTCAATCAAGAAGTGGGGTCCACAAACATGAAAAACATGTTTTTAATATTTATTGTAACAAAAATATTCTTCCTCCTCATTTATTCATATATCACACTTTCATTGTAAAAATATCACCATTATTATATTATTAAAATATAATAATATATTTAACTAAATTATTTTATCAGAAAAAGATAAAATATCAATTTTCAACAATTGTCACATTAAAAATTTTCTCTATCTATATCCACATAAAATGAATATTTTCCTTATCATATAAATCAATTATTAATTATCCATAAATAATAATACAGAATCACAATAATCGACAACCGGTAGCTCCTGGGAAAGAGGGCTTTTCAATAAGAATTTCTCCTTACTGGCGCGAAATTAGGTGACTAAACCTCTCCTTAGACAGAACTTTCTAGACATTGCCAATAATGCTATCTAATAATATTATTCAAATAATATGAATTATTGATCTGATAGTGGAAAATACTGTGTAGTAATAATTATTGAAACAACAATAATATAAAATATCAACGTAGCAATTATTAAATCAATAAAATAAAATATTGAATAGTAATTACCGTAACAATTATTGAGTAAGGCCTTTCACGTAAGAATCAATAATTGGTGCAATACTGCAGGTGCTATTGTGTTTTAACCATCGGGTATTCCAACAAAGATAATAAAGAATAACAATGCCGTTATATAAAAACAACTTATATTTGTCGTTTTCTTCATCCAATCGCTCAAGTTATGGGGCCCACACGAAAGGTTTTGATCAACATACGAATATTCCCGACAAGTAGAAGAATATTCCACGACCAAACGAATATTCCATGACAACAATGAATATTTTATAACCACTTGCTTATTTAAGATATTTGCGCATTTTACCCATAACTGACCACATTAATCAGATAAACCCTTACTATTTCAAAATAATAAATAAAGAAAATTCCATTTTATTTAAAAAAAATTCGGGGTCTTACAACCTCCCCTCCTTATGAAATTTTATCCTCGAAATTGACGTACGTACCTGGTGTTTCGAAAAGGTGAGGATACCTCGCTTTCATTTCTGATTCCAACTCCCAGGTCATTTCTTCAATAGCATGGTTTCTCCACAAAACTTTAACTTGTGGTATGACTTTTATGCGTAGGACATGCTCCTTCCTATCCAACATCTTGACTGGTACTTCTTCGTACGTTAAATCTTCGGTTATCTCGTCCGGTTCTAACTCAATAATGTGGTTCGGGTCGTCCACATATTTACGTAACATTGATACGCGAAAAACATTATGAACACGCGACATACTTGGCGGTAAAACGAGTCTATAGGCCATAGTTCCTACTCGATCGAGGATTTCAAATGGACTAATAAATCGAAGGTTTGGGCTTTCCTCACAATGCCGATTCTCGCTTTTGGAATAACAACTTCTTGCATCTTCTTCTTCATATTCATCAGCTCCATGTCTGTAGCTTGAACATCTTTAAATTTATCGATTAAGGTCGATTCTACTCGTATATCATCATGTGGGTTCCTAGAGTCTTTAACTCTATCTCTATCATTTGTAAGTTATATGAAATGGGTCTTTAACAATATCGTACTCGTACTCGTATACGATCTTCTACTTAACATGTCAGCTACCACGTTCGCTTTTCCAGGATGGTATTGTCAGAACATGTGCCGAAATGAGTCTCCTCTTGAGTTCTTTGAAACTCTTCCCACATTCCTTGCTCCATTCGAATCTTGTATCTCTACAAGTCAGCTGAGTTAATGGAGTAGCGATTCGAGAAAATCTTTTCACAAATCTTCAATAATAATCAGCTAAGCCGAGAAAAACTACGTATTTCGATTACTGACTTAGGTTGCACTCAACTGTGACTCATATCCTAATCTTGGATAACACGTCACAATGGCACCTATCAGTTTACTACCGCAAGAATATGGCATCTCCTACAGAGAGTCTGGCTTCGGTGCATTCCACAAAGGAAGTCACCAGATAGAGGCTCGGGTACCAAATTCTATAGTTGAATTTTTAACTCCTGAAGTTCAATAGGAGCCATTCGATATGAGTTTTTAGAAATGGGTTTTGTACCAGGTTCAAAGTCGATACAAAATTCAATATCACGCTCTGGGAATAGGCCTGGAGATTCTTCAGGAAATATGTTAGGAAATTTACTAACAACAGAAATATCATTCAAATCTGACGTATTTTTGTTCAAGTCCATGACATGGGCTAAGAAAGCTTAACATCCGTTTTTAAATAAACGAATGACTTTATGGCTTGATATGAAAGAGTTTGACTTTAATGGTTTAGTTGCTTGAATTAGCATAATAGGTTGCTTATGAATATGAAAACTAACAACCTTACGAAAGCAATCAATTTTGGCATGATGAGTAGTTAACCAATCAATCCCTAAAATCACATCAAAAACAAGTATCTTTAAAGAAATAAGGTTAACAGGTAATGTGATGGTGCCAACTTGGATCAAACAAGATTTATAAACAATGGATGTAACGAAAGTTTCTCCTAACAGAGTTTCAACAGATAAGTCAAAGTCTAATTTCTCCGGAGTCAAGTTTAAACATTGAGCACAAGCAGGAGAGATAAATGAATGGGTAGAACCGGTATCTAATAAGGTATAAACCTTGCAAGAATTTATAATTAACTAACCTGCGTCTTAACTTCGTTCGGGTTCCTCGTGATTCTCGACCGACCACGATAAACGCTTCTTCCAGAACCGCTGACTTTGACTTTTCTAGATGACCTGACCTTTTGAGTCACCATCCCCGCTGGACTGGGTTTCGCTACCGTACAATCTCGAGCGATATGACCTTCTTTTCCACAATTATAATATACCTTGGAAGGCTGTGAACAGTTTGGACTTATATGTTCATCCTCTCCGCATTTGTAGCATCTAATTGGCGGTCGTTCTCCTCTCCTAGAATTTGTTGCTGGTGTTGGTGCTGCTACCGACATCTTCCCGTCATCGTTAAATCTTCTCTTCTTGAAATTTCCACTTGAGTTATTTCTTCTATTATCTTGGCCATGATTACCACCAAAGTGGTTACCATTTCTGGCACGATAATTTCCTCCACAATGGTTATCCTTGTTCTGATGACCGTTGTCATCGGTACGATTATCATCGAGTTGTAGGTCGTTATTCTTCGATTGAGCTGACTCATTATCACGGTCCAAAAACTGAGCCCTATTCACAACATCTAAATATAGAGAAAATTTATGAGAAATGAAATATTGACGTATTTCGAGTTTTAAACCTCTCAGAAACATCCGCGTCATACGTTCCTCATTCTCTACCAAATGAGGTGCAAACCTAGATAACTCCGCGAACTTCGCTTTCATCTTTGAGACACACCGCCATGTTGTTTCGTTTCTAGTCTAATAAACTCTACCTCCTTCATATGACGAATACTTTTAGGAAAGTACTTGTCATTGAACAGTTTCTGAAACGTTTCCCAAGACATGTTGAGAGCAGCTGGATGGGTATGCTTCACAGATTCGCACCAGTAATCTGTCTCGTTATGGAACATAAAAGTGGCAAATGGAACCTTCTGTTCTTCCGTACATCCCAAGATATCGAATATCTTGGTAATTTTCTTGACCCACGTCTCCGCCTTAATCGGATCCGGCTTTCCCCAGAATTCTGGCGGTCCTAACTCTTTGAACTACTTGGCTGTGACAAACCGTGTGTTGCTATCATTTCCACCCGTATTTTGTACACGAGTCTCCCTCGTTTGATTTTGCATGAACTGCAAAAAGTTTTTAAACATTCCATCGTTCATCGTTTGTTCGGTAGTGTTGTTTACAGGAGAAATATTTCCATCCTGTTGCACGTTCTCCTGGTTTGTGGTTAAAGGTGTCTCCACGGTCTCATTAACTCAATCGTTAATATTTTCAGCTGTCATTCTTAAATACTGCCATAAAATAAGGGTTAATTAAATAAATTAACATGCAACATAATAACCCTATACTCTGACCAACCAACAATAAGCTTAGGTAGGACATACTAGCGAAGGATTTACTCGTCTCTCCCCTCCTAGTTCTATTCCCCGATCTCCGCCAGAGATCATATCCCTAAGCTCTGATACCAACTGTGACGCCCCCAAAATAGGTCTATTCCATCCAACCTATTCTGAGTCGCCAAATACATGGTACATAAATAACTACAACTTTATTAATATATTTATCGTGCAAAATACGACAACACATAAAATGTGAGTTTAAACACAAATATTGTCTTCTAGAAAATATCCACACCCAAATAAAATCCTCATACAATTATTGATACACTATTTTACAAAATGGTGAGGACTACTAAAACAATTGTCTTGAACCATCACTCCACACCCGAATTAGTTCCCGCTATATTCTCGCCTCCTAAGAAGAAAAATGGAACAAAAAGGAAAAGGGTGAGCTCAACTAGCCTAGTAAAGGATATTATGACTAAGATAATGTACAACAAATTATCATTAGTCCTCAACAGGGAAAAATCTGATAGAATACAATAGACAACAAGTTTTAGATCAACAACTGCAGCGGAAATAACAATTCATTAGAAGAGTTAAGTAGAGAATGAAATCTACTATCATCTATGAATTTAAAAGTCTATCATCAATATTTTATCCATGTAACATCAATCAATATACATCTTGAATCAAATAGTCATCTTTGCACTACAGGCCAAAGATATTAATCACCAATATGTTCATCTCAACACTGCTCATCTTTTACTACGCAAAAAAAGATATTCATCAAGAAATCATTCATCTTTGCACTACAGGCCAAAGATATTCAGTTATATCATCGTTTAGGACTTGGGATGATGAAAAATATTTTAAAGAAAACGAATCCAGTGAAACAAAAGAATAAATTTTAAGGATTCGTATTTTAAACAATCCAAGTTCAAAAATACTCCATAATAAACTATTGTGGAGCAGAATTCAAAAAAAATGAAGATAAAAACATAGATCCAATCAAAGATAAGAACCATAATAGACAATCTTGGACACAAATTTTTTTTTTAATATTTCTGTGAATAGTGCCGTATACGTGAATAGTAACATATACGCGAATAGTAACTCCGAAACTAAAAGGTAGAAATTTCACAAGAAAAATCTTCATGCTTCGTGAATAGTAACTCATGAATAGTAACTCGTGAATAGTAACTCCAACATGAAAAGATCATAATTTCACAAGAAAATCTTACCAATATTCCGACATAATGATATTGAAAGAAATAATATCATTTCTAAAAAAAATAACATCACTTACCTCAAAAGAATAGTACTTCTGGATGGAATATCAGATATAACGCTGAAGGAAACTTGCACCGTATAGCAACACTCAAGATATCAAAATACTCACAAGAATACGCTCTATAATATAGAGAGAGAAAACTTCAGTTTCTGGTGTGATTTTCAATTCTAACCTAAGAACCCTATTTATAGGAAAATGTTTAGAACACCAAAGCAGAAAATTTAATATAATAATATTATTTATAAAATAAATTCCTAAGCACACCACCAACTGATTTTAACCATTTAACACATGTCCCATAAATGAAAAATACGTTTTTCTTTTAAAAAAATATTTAAAATTTCAAAAATCAATTATTCTGTAACTTCAGAACTTCAATAATTCATAATAAATAGCCATTTTATCAGAAAAATTCAAACCTTATATCCTTTCCCTAGGAAATTCCATTCTCTATAACTTTGTAGAAGAAATTTTTTCCAAATTCCAACAGAAATTGACCGAAATCCACAAATGGGCGATTTTACAGGCTATAATCAAATTTCAGTCAAGAAATGGGGTCTACAAACATGAAAAACATGTTTGTAAAACAAAAATATTCTTCCTCCTCATTTATTCATATATCACACTTTCATTGTAAAAATATCACTATTATTATATTATTAAAATATAATAATATATTTAAATGAATTATTTTATCAAAAAAAGATAAAATATCAATTTTCAACAATTGTCGCATTAAAAATTTTCTCCATCTATATCCACATAAAATGAATATTTTCCTTATCATATAAATCAATAATTAATTATCCACAAATAATATTACAGAATCACAATAATTACAATCAGGCCGTTTCCAGGAAAGAGGGGGCTTTCCAATAAGAATTTCTCATTACTGGCGCTCAATTAGGTGACCAAACCTCTCCTTAGACAGAACTTTGTAGACATTGCCAATAATGCTATCTAACAATATTATTCAAATAATATGAATTATTGATCTGATAGTGAAAAATATCGCAGAAGTGATAATTATTGAAACAACAATAATATAAAATATCAACGTAGCAATTATTAAATTAATAAAATAAAATATTGAATAGTAATTACTGTAACAATTATTGAGTAGTGCATTCTTACGTAAAATTAATAATTGGTGCAATACCGTGTGCTACTGTGTTTTAACCACCTGGTATTTCAACAAAGATAATCTGTGAATAACTACGCCTGCTATTATTTATAAACAACTTATACTTGTCGCTTTCTTCATCCAATCTCTTTCCATTATGGGGCCCACACAATAAGTACGTCTTTGTCGCACGAATATTCCCCGGCAATAAAGAATATTCCACCACCAAACGAATATTCCCAAACAACAATGAATATTTTATAACCACTTGCTTATTTAAGATATTTGAGCATTTTACCCATAACTGACCATATTAATCAAATAAACCCTTACTATTTCAAAATAATAAATAAAGAAAATTCTATTTTATTTAAAAAAAAATCGGGGTATTACAAATAATATTATATAATCACAATTATGACACTCAAAGTAGGTTCCAGAGAAAGAGGGGCTTTCAATAAGGATTTTTCCTTATCTGGTAGCGCAATTAGGTGGCCAAACCTCTCATCGATGTAATTTTTAGACATTGCCAATAATGCTATCTAATAATATTATTCAAATAATATGAATTATTGATCTGATAATGGGAAATATTGTGCAGTGATAATTATTGAAACAACAATAATATAAAATATCAACGCAACAATTATTGAATCAATAAAATAAAATATTGAACAATAATTACTGTAATAATTATTGAGTAGTGTCTTTTTACGTAAGAATCAATAATTCAACAAACATGCTGTAATACCTTGCGCAATGCGTGCAACCACGCCAGACATCGTATTTTAACCACTGTGTATTCCAACACCGGTGTTAATCTGTAATAATTACGTCGTTATTTATAAAAACTCATACTTTGTTGTTTTCTTCATCCAAAAATTATTCTCATTATGGGCCCACGAATGGTCGTGCCTTTTCGCATTTAATATTCCTGCACAACAAAGAAGATTCCACGACCAAACGAATATTCCCCGATAATAATGAATATTTTATAACCACTTGCTTATTTTGCAAAATTTGCACATTTCACCCATAATCAAAACATTATATCAAATTAACTCCTTATTATTTCAAGATAATGAATAGAGAAAATTTAATTTTATTTATAAAAAGCTGGGGTCTTACAACCTCCCCTCCTTATGAAATTTTGTCCTCGAAATTGACGTACGTACCTGGTATTTCAAAAAGGTAAGGGTACCTCGCTTTCATTTCCGATTCCAACTCCCATGTCATTTCCTCAATTGCATGGTTCCTCCACAAAACCTTAACTTGTGATATAACCTTTGTTCGTAGGACATGATCTTTCCTATCCAATATCTTGACAGGTATCTCCTCGTACGTTAAATCTTCGGCTATCTCGTCTAGTTCTAACTCAATGATGTGGTTCGGGTCTTTCACATATTTACATAACATCGATATGTGAAAAACATTATGAACACGCGACATACTTAGCGTTAAGGCGAGTCTATAGGCCATAGTTCCTACTCGATCGAGGATTTCAAATAAATCGAAGGTTTGAGCTTTCTTCTCTTCATCGACTCTTGCTTCTAGAATAACGCCTTCTTGCACCTTCTTCTTTATATTCATCAGCTACGGTGTGTAGCTTGAGTGGCTTTAACATTATCGATTAAAGTCATTTCTACTCGTATATCATCACGTGGGTCCCTAGAGTCTTTAACTTTATCTCTATCGTTTGTAAATTATACAAAAATAGGTCTTTGTGTTTAACAATATCGCACTCGTACTTGCGTACGATCTTTTACTCATCGCGTCAGCTACCACGTTCGCTTTTCTAGGATGGTATGGTTAGAACAAGTGCCGAAATGAGTCGCCTCTTGAACTCTTTGAAAATCTTCTCGCATTCCTTGCTCCATATGAATTTTGTATCTTTTCTGAGTCAGCTAAGTTAACGGATAAGCGATTCGAGAAAGTCCTTCCACGAATCTTCAATAGTAACCAATAAAGCCTAAAAAGCTAGATATTTCGATTACTGACTTAAGTTGCTCTCATATGTGATTCATATCCCAATCTTGGATTGCACGTCACAATGGCACCTATCATTTTACCACCTCACAAATATAAAGTTCCCTACGGAGAGTCTGGCTTTGGTGCATTCCACAAAGGAAGTCAACAGATAGAGGCTCAGGTATCAATTTTTGTACTTGGGTTTTTAACTCTTGAAGTTCAATAAGAGCCATTTGATAAAAGATTTTAGAAATGGGTTTTGTACCGGGTCCATAGTCGATACAAAATTCAATATCACACTCTAGAGGTAGCCAGGAAATACGTCATGAAATTCACTAACAACAAAAATTTTATTCAAATCTGACGTGTCTTTATTCAAATCCATAACATGAGCTAAGAAAGCTTGAAGTCGATTTTTCAATAAACGAATGGCTTTATGGCTTGATATGAAAGTGTTTAACTTTAATGGTTTGGTTGCTTGAGTTCGCATAACAGGTTGGTTAGGAATATGAAAACTAACAACCTTACGAAAACAATCAATTTTGGCATAATGAGTGGTTAACCAATCAATTCCTAAAATCACGTTAAATGCAAGTATTTATAAAGAGATAAGATCAACATGTAATGTCATTGTGCCAACTTGGATTAAGCAAGATTTATAAACAGTGGATGTGATAAAGGTTTCTCCTAACGGAGTCTCCACAGATAAGTCAAAGTCTAATTTCTCTGAAGTCAAGTTTAAACGTTGAGCACAAGCAGGAGAGATAAAAGAATGGGTAGAACCGGTATCTAGTGAGGTATAAACTTTGCAAAAATTTAAGATTAACTAACCCGTGATAACTTCATTTGGGTTCCTCACTTGTTGGGAAGTTATGACAACCACTCTCCCTTGAACTACTCGACTTTGACTTGTCTGGGGCAGCACTTGATGTCATCACTACAGTTGAAATTAAATTTTCTATAGGGAATATTCCACCCTCAACTGCTTCATCGTACTCTGTTTCATGATCTCGAATCATTAATCTTGATCCATATCGAATTGGGGTTGACCGCAATGTATGTGGTAATTCAAAATTCGATGTTGGGTTCTCTCAATTGTTGTCAAAAGAGAAATACATATCATCTATTTTAGCCTTCTTAGATCGGACATCTCTTTCCACAATATCAACGCGTCGCATGGATTTTACCCATGCATCACTCATTCTCACTGTTCGGTTGTTTCTTCTTTTTAGCTCGATTCCGGCTTTTATCGCCCTTATACTCTACCAAAGAGTGCTTCATTCAAGCATCACATATCGGGTAACACAAGCTTGAATTGTTGCATCCTTTTGCTCCATGACCGCCTGCCGTTCTTCAACCTGCTCTTCTAACTCATGAATTCGATTTTGCAATTCTAAATTTTGATCATAAAATTCTTTTAATAAATTCTCCTCAGGTACCTCTTCTTCCTATTCTTCCTCACTCTCAGCTACTACCTCCGCGACTATCTCGGGTGCAACTATCAATTCTTCACTCACAACATGGATATCTGTAATTCTTTCTTCGCCTGACATCACATTATCGTGGTTGGTGATTAAAGGTGTCTCCAAGATCTCATTAACTTAATTGTTAACGTTCTCAGCTGCCATTCTTAAATACTGCCATAAAACAAGGGTTAATTAAACAAATTAACATATCACATAATATCCTATATTATGATAAAACGACAAATAAGCTTAGATAGACACACTAGCGAAGGATTTACTCATCTCTCCTCCTAGTTCTATTCCCGATCTCCATAAAAAGACCATATCCCTAAGCTTTGATACCAACTGTGACGCCCCCAAAATAGGTCCAATCCACCCAAACCTATCCTGAGTCACCAAATATATGGTACAGAAAGCAAACTACAACTTCAATAATATAATTGTCGTGCAAAATACGACAACACATACTGTGAGTTTAAATACAAATATTGTCTTCTAGACAATATCAACACTCAAATAAGTCCTCATTATAATTATTCATACACTATTTTACAGAAATAGTGAGGACTGCTAAAATATTTTTCTAGAACCATCACTCCATACCCCGACTCGATCCTGCTATGTTCTCACCTCCTGAGAAGAAAAATGGAACCAAAAGGAAAAGGGTTAGCTCAACTAGCCCAATAAAGTATATTATGACTAAGATAATATACAACAAATTATCATTAGTCTTCAACAGGGAAATATCTAATAAAACATAATAGACAACAAGTTTTAGATCAAAACTGCAGCGGAAACAACAATCCATTAGAAGAGTCAAGTAGAGAATGAGTTCTACTATCTTCTAAGATTTAAAAGTCCATCATCAATATTTTATCCCTGTAACAAAAATCAATATACATCTTTAATAGAATAATCATCTTTGCACTATAGGCCAAAGATATTCATTTGTATCACCAGTTGGTCATGTTCATCTCAACACCTGTTCATCTTTGCACTACGGGCCAAAGATATTCATCAGTTAATCATTCATCTTTACACTACAGGCCAAAGATATTCAATAATATCATCATTAAGGACTGAGGATGATGAAAAACATTTTAGAGAACGAATCCAGTGAGACAGAAGGACAAATATTAGGGATTCGTTTAACAGTTTATCCAAGATCAATAATACTCCATAATAACCAATTTTGAAGCAAGATTCAAAAATAAAGATTAAAACATGGATACAATCAAAGAGAGTAACTATAATAGACATCTTGGACAAAAAGGAAAATTTTCATTTTTTGGTGAATAGTGTCGTATTCGTGAATAAAGGTCAGATACGTGAATAAGGTCGATACGTGAATAGTAACCCTGACACAAAAAGTTCCAAATTTGATTAAAAAGTTCAAACCAATATTTCGGCATAATGATATTGAAGAAAATAATATCATTTAAGAAGAAAATAACATCCTTTACCTCAAAGAAAAAAGATTTCTTGGAATAAAAGGCTCAAGTGATCTTTGAATGAAACTTAGATCGAAAAGCAACTCTCAAAGTATCTAAATACTCACAAAATACGCTCGATAATATAGAGAGAGAAAGAGAGAAAGCTTGTGTTTCTGGTGTGATTTTCAATTCTAACTTAGCCCTCTATTTATAGGAAAATGTTAGCACGCCGAAGCAGACTTGACCTGCTATCTGATGGCTTTACCTGCTACTATTGCCACCCACCACATTTAAAATAAAATTCAGCACATTTCTCCACCAACCACAAGTGGGGCCCACTCAATTTTAGAATTTTCCACCAAAATCATTTATAAACCTAATTTTCGAATCAAACACCTCTTAAAATTCATAACAAATCATACGTTCATTTTTAACGGTTCAAAATTTGTGGACATATACTCAACTTATATATGTATAACATATCCAAAAATCACAACGATCCAACGGTCGGATTAAATATCATAACTCACGCAATAAATCGTAAAAACACTGATTTGATTTTTAATACCTCCATTCCGACAAAAATACTGATAAAACACCTCAACATTAATTCCTTAATTTATAACCACATAAAATAAATAAATCCATCATTTATATCCACAACAAATAAATATTTCCTTATCATATAAATCAATAATTAATTATTCACAAATAATATTACAGAATCACAATTATGACAACCAAGCGGTTCCTGGAAAGAGGGGCTTTCCAATAAGGATTTCTCACTCATGGCGTGCAATTAGGTGACCAAACCTCTCCTTGATGTAATTTTCTAGACATTGCCAATAATGTTATCTAATAATATTATTCAAATAATATGAATTATTGATCCGATAATGGGAAATATTGTGCGATGACAATTATTGAAACAACAATAATATAAAATATCAACGCAACAATTATTGAATCAATAAAATAAAATATTGAATAAAGAATTATTGTAACAATGATTGAGTAGTGCCTTCACGCATTTAATCAATAATTCAACAATCTTCATGCAATACCTGGTGCTCTTCTTGGCAAACCACGCCAGACATCGTATTTTAACCACTGTGTATTCCAACAAGTGTTAATTGAGTAATAATTACGCCATTATTTATAAAAACTCATACTTTGTCGTTTTCTTCATCCGACAATTATCATGTTATGGGGTCCACAATTGACTGCGCCGTCGTACGGATATTCCCAATAAAAAGAATATTCCACGACCAAACGAATATTACCCGACAAAAGGAATATTTTATAACCACTTGCTTATTTTATAAAATTTGTACATTTCACCCATAACCAAAGTATTATATCAAATTAACACCTTATTAATTTAGAATAATTAATAAAGAAAATTTAATTTTATTTATAATAAGTTGGAGTCTTACACTATATCATAGACAAATATATAATATGAATATAAATAAAAATGAATAGATATAGATATAGATATAGAGAGATAAATATATATAAATGATATCTATATAATAATAATAAGATAGAATTCAATTTAAATATTTAATTTGAAAAAACAGAAATACAGTTCAAATAAACTAAAATCAAAGTAAAATTTAGTGAAGAAAGAAGAAGAAGAAGAAAGAAGAAAGAAGAAAGAAATAAAGAAAGAAATCAAAGTTAAAGATGGCATTGCATTCTTGTAATTGTTATTCATTAGGGACCACACTGGAGAAAATCTCAAACAACTCATTGGATTAAAATAAAATTAACCTTAAATACTCCGGTTTGATTTAAGCCCATCTGCCCATTATATAATGGGTCCTTTACACTAATATACAACATTTAAAAAGTAATTACAAAAATAAAACATACACAACATAATTACAAAAATAAAACATAAGCAATATAACGCCCCTAAAATCACGTGTCATTATCCAGTCAGTGATCCAATTTCATATTTGAAATTAACCGTCCCTAAAATCATGCAACTTTGAAATCGGAACAACAGATCAACGACGGAGAAGACAAAATACAAAACCGAAGCCTCCTGTCGCGACTAAACTCGTAATCTCTAAGATCAACGACGCATCTCTAAGATCAACGACGGAGAAGACGAAGCCAAATACTACAGATCAACGACGGAGAAGACGAAGCCGGTTGTCGCGACTCATCTCTAAGATCGAAAATAGCATACAAAATCAACAACGGCTTCAAGATCAGAAACCAAATACTGCATTGATTGTTGAATACAAATCAACATCAATTTCGATCAAAAAATACTGAGGTATGTGAGTTTAAAATTTATAATCATATAGTTACCTATTGTTACTACGAATTACTATATTGGTTACCTTTCTTAAGTTTTTTGCACTTAAAATGGTCACACGGTAAGAATAATGAATGTTTTGATTGCAATATGAATGTTTTGATTGCAATTGCATGTAAAAATGCACTTGGTTACTGCTTAACATTACATTGGTTACTGTCTAACTATGTCTATGTTGCTGTTTAATGCTGGATTGGTTAATGCATAATGGTACTAACTAATGTTGCATTGGTTGCTGACTAATAATGATTTGGTTACTGTGTCCATTACATTGGTTACTGACTAATAATGAATTGGATATTGTGTACCGTTGCTTTGGTTACTGACTAATAATGACTTTGTTACTGTGTAACATTATAATGGTTACTGATTATTACTTGATTACTGACTAATGCTGACTTGGTTATTACTTAACATTACATTGGTTTTCGCTTAACATTACATTAGTTCTTTGTCGACTATGTCTATGTTCTTTGTTTAATCTTTGGATTGGTTAATGCATAATGGTACTAACTAATGTTGTATTGGTTCTTGAATAATAATGATTTGGTTATCGTGTACCATTACATTGATTATTGACTAATAATGATTTGGTTACTAACTAATAATGACTTTGTTAATGTGTAACATTATAATGGTTCTTAATGAAGACTTGGTTCTTGATTAATCTTGACTTAATTCTCGCTTAACATTACATTGCTTAATGTCGACTATGTCTATATTCTTGACTAATCTCGATTTGGTTTACGTGTACCTTTGCATTGTTCTTGACTAATAATGACTTTATTCTTTGTGTAACATTATAATGTTCTTGATGAAGACTTGGTTCTTGATTAATGATGACTTGGTTCTTGTTTAACATTATATTGGTTCTGAGGTTAACATAGGTTATTGACTAATAATTAATTGGCTATCGTGTACCATTGCATTGATTCTTGATTAATAATGACTTTATTCTTGTGTAACATTATAATGAATTCTTAATGAAGACTTGGTTATTGACTAATCTTGACTTAATTATTGCTTAACATTACATTGGTTCTTGTCGACTATGTATATATTATTGTGTTCCATTGCATTAGTTCTTAACTAAAATTACTTTATTCTTGTGTAACATTATAATAATTCTTGATGAAGACTTGATTCTCGACTAATCTTGACTTGGTTCTTTGTTTAACATTATATTAGTTCTGGGATAACATTGATTTTGTTACTTACTATTACTTATCCTGTTGATGGACAATGGAGATGATTCGGTTGTACTTTATTTCAACGGCAAGACATGGTCGATAGTAATTCAAGACACCAAATTTGAAATTCTTGGCATATTAGTTCCATAAACAATTTCGTTCAAAGAAATGCTAACTAAAATATGCAAATGCATTACTAATTTGAACACAAATGCAACAACATTGTCAATCAAATTTGATTAGAAACGACATTCCACCGATCAAGATATATATGAAGAAAAGCGACGCACAATTCTCTACGAAATGAGTAGAAAATCGATGAACAAGGTAAATCCCACCGATTGTGGATATTGAACATGAATGGGACGACAACGATCTTGCATAACTTGACAAATGTAGAAGAATCTATAATTCACGATGTAATGCCAATCGATCAACACAAGAGGAATTCAAAGACTAGTTCCACTATGAAGCCAATCATGCCATTTTGGAACTTGATATCCGATCGACTTGCAATGGAAATTATTGAACAACAACGAGGGCAGACAACATGACAAATCATACGCAGAAGAACGATATGATGATGTAATATCGGATCCGAATGAATGTGAAGTAAAATTACATCAAACCTACACAGACAAAAAAATCCTTTCACAAGCTATGAGGCTGCATTCAATCAAAAAAAATAGACAACACAAAGTCCAACGAACAAGTTATAGAGACTTTGTCTTTATAATGTATGCGATGAAGATTGCAAATGGAAGATGAGAGCATCAAGTTTCAGAAAAACCAGTATGTTCAAGGTTAGAGAATTCAATGATATCCACACTTGTTCGGTGAATGTATTGTTGGGAGAGCACAGACAGGCAAATAGTGAGTTGGTCAGTGAATGCATAATGCAAAAAATAACAAATTTAAAGAAAATATACACACCAACCGATATTGTGGAAGACATGATGTCAGAATATAATGTGTCTATCTCTTACCAAAAAAGCATGGAGATCGAAGGAGAAAGCGTTGGAAAAGGTGAGAGAAAATCCACACGACTACTCACTCATCCCATCATGGTTACACATGCTGAAGAAAACAAATCCAGGTAACACCTTAAAAACATTTATTGCTTTTATATCATTATGCAGTAACCAATATGATGTTCCACAGTAACCAAGATATGATTACACGATAGATTGTTTACCAATGTAAATTGTTTACTGATTAATATTGTATTGGTTACCTTCATGCAACATGATGGTTACTGTATAATGCATTGGTTACCAAACATGTGGTTACCAAACATTAGTCAGTAATATTATTCAGTAACCAAAATATCATTAGTCAGTAACCAATTAAGCATTATACAGTAAACAATAAACTATTACACAGTAACCAATACACCTTTAGACAGTATGCATGTTTAGTTATTATTAGTATTAGACCATTTGTATGCGGTTATTATATATGTTTGGTTACCTTAATACGCATGTTTAGTTACTAAATGTAATATACAATTTGTATACCATTAACCACATGAGCGATTCTGGATTACTAGTGATTTGGATACGATTATAATACATGTAATTCTAATGATAGTCTTGATGTTTTATATCGAGGTTCCGTCCACGACCCTTGAGTTGAAACAAGCGGTCGTTTCAAGTATCTATTCTTTGCCATTGGAGCATCCATTCAAGCATGGCACCATTGTTTTCCAATCATTGTAATCGATGGCACATTCATATAATCAACTTACGGGGACATTATCGATAGCAAGCACACAAGATGCAAACCAAACATTATTAGATTGCTTTTCGATTGTTGACAAATGAAAATGAATTGTCTTGGAAATGGTTTTTCTTAAATTTGAGAAATGCTTGTGGAGTTAGGGAAGGTCAATGTATTGTTTTGATAGACATGAAACCATTATACAAGGGTGAATTGTGTTTTTAGGATATCATGCATGGTTTCTGCATATCATATCTTGAAAAATATAAAAAATAGATTCAAAAAGAAAGGAGAAGAAGTTAAACAGGCTTACAACGGGGTTGATCCTCGAACAAACAAACACATGGCTGAATTTGATGTCATTGATCCTCGAATAAGGACATATATGGAGGAAGAGGTCAAGTTGGATAGGTGCACCAGGCTCCATGGGACTGTAAGCAGGTACTCAACAATGACTTCAAACACCGCCGAATCTATTAACAATGCAATCAAGTTTATCAGGGATCTTCCAGTTGCGACAATGATTGAATGCCTACGTTGTCTGGTTCAAAGATGGTATTTCACAAACAAACAAATTTATATCAACATTCACAACACTTTCCACAACAACGGAGAGAAAGTTGCAATCTAATATCTTTAAATCAAAGATACTTAAGGTAATTAATACTCGATTTAAATTATTACATCCTAATTTGCATTTGCAATCTAACGACTATTACTAACTTGGTTACTTACTAATGCTAACTTAGTTCTTTATTCAACATTAAATTAGTTCTTGATTATTCTTTGAGTTGGTTCTTTGTGTAACCATATAATGGTTGTTATTATTCTTTGAGTTAGTCTTTGCGTAACATTATCTCGACTAACAAAGAACTTAGTTCTTGGATAAAATTATAATCTTTATTGGTTCTGAGTAATGCTAACTTACTTAATGTGCAACATTATATTGAGTTCTTGATTACTCTTGAATTGCTTCTTGTGTCGTACTTATATCTTTGGTTACTATATAATGCTTATTTGGTTCTTGTGTAACATTATATTGATTCTTGATCAATCTCGACTTAGTTACTATATAACATTATAATGTTCTTTGAGATTTATAATTGTTTCTTTTATATTGGTGGTTACTTATTGACTAATATTGTGTACTAGTTAATTGGTTTCTTTGTATATTTGGGATCTGTTGTTAATCTGATTGTATACATTGGGTGTTGTAGGTTGAGACATCAAACTTAGTGATTTTTCTTTATTTGATGTCTCTAAACAAAGATATATTGTGGACATCGAACAAAAGACATGCACATGTCTAGTAAATTTCAATTATTATGAGATGCCTTTGCAAGACGCTACTTCTTTGTTATGAAAAGAGAAATTTGAGCTGTTATAATTTTTACTCAAGAAATTACACTAAAGCAACTTTGGTCAAGACATATTCAGCTTCCATCATGCCATTAGATGACAAAGAAAACTGGGATGTATCAGAAGAAGTAAAAAACATATGTATAAAATCACCCAACACAAGGAAGGCCAGCAGGAAGACCAAAAAAAGAGAGGTATAAACACAGATCTGAAATCAAAATTCAAAACAAATGCAGAAGGTGCCAAGAAAAAGGACACAACAGAAAAACATGCAAGATAATCCCCGGTTTTAAGACCACTAAAAGGGTCCGATATAGTGCGATTAAATTAAAGTGTAGATACATGAATGTATTATTGTTTACTTTGAGTAACCATTAAACGATTGGTTTGTAAAATTTTGATTGTGTATAGTAAACAAAATTGTTATTCATTTATATATTGATTTCGATTTTAATGAAACATTGACAATAACAAGATAATCAAATAAATACATAATAAATAACCATAATGAGTTTTTAATGGTAACAACATATTTACATAATAAAGAACCATACTGATTACATTTAATAACATAATAACAAGAACCATACCAGATTTTTAACAAAATAATTACATAACAAGAACTATAACAATGTTTAATGATTTCCAAATAATTACATAACAAAGAACCATCACGGTAACCACCTAATTTCATAATGAGAATAATACCATTTTATAATGGTAACCACAACATAAACAACTTGTATATCCAATGAACATATAATTAAAAAGGGTATTAAAGTTTATGAAACCCATGTATACTCACGCGTGTCCACTTAACATATGATATATGTCCCGATACAATATTGTAACTCTCTCAGTTACTATCAAATCATTATCTGGTTACCTATTTATACATGATTGGTTACCAATCAGTATATTATAAAATTATAATTGGTTACCATTTTATACATGACGATAACCATAACAATAATTCATGCAGCTTTTTTAATGTAAACCAAATAATTACATAACGATAACCATAACAATGTTTAATGGCACCCAAATAATCTCTCCAGTTACTTATCAAATCATTATATCAGTTACCTATTTATACGATTGGTTACCAATGTATATTACAAAATTATAATTGGTTACCATTTTATACATGATAGTAACCATAATGAAAGAATTATGCCGATTTTTAATGTAAACCAAATAATTACATAACAAGAACTATAACAATGTTTAATGGTACCCAAATAATTACATAACAGTAACCATCACAATAACCACCTAATTTCATAACAGTAACCAAACCAGTTTATAATGGTAACCACAACATAAACAACCTGTATATTCAGCAACCTGTAATTAAAAGGGTATTGAAGTTTATGAAACCCATGTATACATAACACATGTACACTTAACATATGATATATGTCCTGATACAATCTTGTAACTCTGGTTACTATCAAATCATTATCTGATTACCCCTTTATATATGATTGGTTACCAACTATATATTTTAAAAAAATTCAACAAACACAACTTAAAAAGAAACAAAAGACCAACCAACAAACAATATCTCTTTCATTAATGCTAATATAATCAAATATATAATCCCATCTACATAAGATCCGTTGAACATCAAAAATCATAAACCATACACAAATGTTGTGTATAACACCAAAACTTAAAAAAATACACAACAAAATTAATAAAAAGCGAAACAATAAAATCCGAACTAATCAAAACTGGAACAAATCTTCCCGGAAATTCTCTATCAAGATTATAGCCCTCCAATTGCTTGTTTCTAGCATGCATAAATAGGTTTGTGTATAACTTTTTCCGATACTTACATGAATGGGGAAAGGAATAAGAATCGATCAAACTTCGATGAATGACATGCTCAAAGAAAACAAATTGTGAACATCCCACAATCACTTTGTAACAACAAACAACATATAACAAAAATCAAAATAAAATCAACCTATATGTAATAGTTAAAAAATGTACACAATTTAACCCTTACCCCTCTACTTGTTCAGAACCGTCTCAAAGAAATTTCAACTCAATTATATCGTCTTCGTCTTGTTATGATATCGGGTCCTTCTTTGAAGTCGATGTCGGACCTATCCTTCCAAAAAACCGGACTTGCAGCGAAGTATGGGAAGAATGAAGATGTCTGACTCCACAAACATCGGATATTTTAGTTTGCATGGATTTCCTTTTTTGGTTGTAGAATTGTAAGCAGTTTAGACACCCACGATGCACATCAAAAGACAACAACAACCAATGGTCCGGTGATGACATATGAATTGGGAACAACACATAGTCAACGTTCCTCCATGGTGTGTTGACATCCATAAACTTGACCCATGTATGTATTCAAAGAACATCACCCTCCCAGATGAGAACAATTTTGTCACAATTTTTTTTGTATACTTACCGAAAAGAGCGGTGATCTTGTTGTGAAACCAACAATCCGTGGTCGTTACCTTATAGGAACACTTTCTAATGTCTTGCCAATTTACGAAAATAATACAAGGCAATATTGATGTCTTTGAGCCAAAAAAAATTAATAGGATATTAACAGTTATTGGAAAATGCAAGTATGTGATTAATGTAACTAAATAATGTAAACATAACTATAAAAACATAATTTTAAAACAAATACTCACATCGTAAATGCGTCAATAACCTTTGCCCAAGCGTCTTTAATTTATTGAACCACATCTTCGATGATATTGCAATGGATCCAAATACAAAAGAAGGCATGATAATATCGTTCTTTCCGAGAAATTTATCCTCATCTTGATATAAAAACATAATATTAGTATATACACTAACATTAACAATTCTGGTATTAATATACACACTACTACAAATCAAACTTGCACATTCTATAATTAACATACTAATTAACCAACTTAATTTTAAGCGGTACCTCGCTAACCAACAAATATTAAAATCATAACCATAATCAAATAGTAACTAATACATAACTAATAGGTAACCAAAACATAAACTAATATTAACCAGAATATAAAGTAATAGTAACCATAACATTTATTTAATAGTAACCACACCATTTATTTAATATTAACATTTATTAAATATTTAATATTATGCAGTAACCAAAAACAGCATTAGTCAGTAACTAATTAAGTATTATACAGTAACCAATGTAATGTTACACATTAACCAATACAACATTCGACAGTAACCAATACATCATTAGACAGTAACAAAAATAGCATACAAAAATCAGTAAACTAATCAACAACTTAATTTTAAACATTAATCTGGTAACCAAACCATAATCACATAGTAACTAAAACATAACTACTAGGTAACCAAAACATGATCTAATAGTAACCAGAATATAAAATAATAGTAACCATAACATTTATTTAATATTAACCATATGTTACTACAATAATACAAACTTATTTGTTTCATAAAAAACTATAGCATTGTTAACAACAAAAAACAAACCTTTTTACATTGTTTATTCAATTTTGAACCATTCTTCAAACAATGCCTCTTCAAAATTTGAGGGCATCTCCATGCATGATTTGGGAATGCACTTAAGCGTGCAAGTGTTTGACTAGCGGCACCTACTGATAGATGATGAACCCGTCGATCCGAAAGCTGCTGTATATGGAGACCGTAAAATGGTACTCTTTGCAGGTTCACGTATAGGTCTACCACCGTCTTTGTGGACACTCTTCTCCAAATCATCACACTTAGTTATGTCCTGTGTGGTGAAAACCATAAAATCAAGAGCATACCTGCTTGCTGCCTCACCTTTCTTTCCTTTTTTCAGTTGACATAAAAAGGTAATATATACGATTAGTAACCTGAATAAAATAAACTAATAACCAACTGACTGTACAACAACCAACAAACTAAAATGAACATGTTATATTAGTAATATGAATAACATAAACTAGTAACCAAATCATAATATAATAGTAGCCAAAACACAATATTATGGTAACCAAAACACAATATCATAGTAACCAATTCACTATATAATGGTAACCAAAACATAAATAACATTTAAATAAATGATGGCCCATAATTATAACACTAACCTTATCAGCATCATACACAACAATCTCTTTCCCAGTACATTGGCTTAATATGTCAAAAGACGGCATGTCATTATTATTGTCAATCTACACAAAATAAAGAACCATTTAATAATTAAAACAAAAGACATATATCACATAACAAAATAAACAAATATGTCTAACCTTGACATCTTCTTCATCATCATTATTTTTTTTTCATCGAGTTCTTCAACCATAACAACACGTTCAACTTCATTAGCAATCTCAATTACATTCACATCATTCTTCTCCACGAATATTGACACATCATCACCAACTTCATTAACCAATTCAATTTCATTCCCACCCTTCTTCTCAACTTCATCCAACACATCATCACCATCATTATTCTTATTCACTTTTGAACCATGATCAACATCCTCATCAACATGGACCTCCTCCACCATGACATCAGCATTCTCATCAAAGAACGTCATCGTTGACATCACCATCACCTTCACCACCTTCACCGCCTTCATAACCTTCATCACCTTCATCACCTTCATCTTCATCTTCATCATCATCATCATCATCATCATCATCATCACCAGCATTGTCAGAATCGTCATCATCAGAATCACCATCAAGCTTTTTGTCCCCACGCCTTTGATAAAGACGTAACTCATACGTAATAATGGACCTAAGGTCCTGCATAAGATAATGGACATGTAAAAGTCGCATTTCATCTTTAATATCGATTCATGAACTTTCCAAATTCTTTCTTGATTCGTAAACTTCTTTCTTCAATTCGAGACACTTTCTTCTCCAATGGCTTAGGCCAGTACATCAATTGCCTCTTTCACAACAGATACATCAACACCAATGTTGTCGGCCTTCACTTTTTTGTCTACTTTCTTGTCACCATCCTTCCCATTAAAAAGTGAAAACCGCCCAAATCAAATAGATCCTTCTCCTCGTAGGGAATCAAACATTTATCCTCAAATTTGAAAAATAATAAGTATACTTTAGTATATCATCTAACAAACAATGTACAATTACATTGAAATAAGCAGAAAATAAGGAATCATAAAACATAATCGAGAACAAATACATATATATGAGGTAACCAAATGTATAATAAGTAGTAACCAACTAAATGTATAAATGTAACCAAATGTGTATATGATTGGTAACCAACAACAATGTCATTAGTAACACGAATGTAATCTAATCGAGAATCAGTATTTGAATATTCAAGTAACCAAAAAATTGTTATTATTAACATGCATATAAAATAATCGGTAATCAAACGTGTATATAAAGGTAACTAACTACTTTGTTGATAGTAAACTTCACATAATATTTTCATTTATCAAGTATATAACTAAAGGTAAAACAACATACACAATAGGAACAAAAACTAATTCATTCAACTTGTCATTAGAAAGCGGCTTCATTAACTCCTTCCATACGAATAAGCGGACATCCGAAGCGGATGCTCGTCATCATACATATACCCGACTTTTGAATGTCGGAATAGTTTCAAACATAAAAACTTGGAATACATACGGAAGCCCATTCAACTTTACAGGTTTGGTGTAATGATCCATGTAAAAATTGTATGTTGAAACACCATTCTTTCCTTTCTATAACGCCCTTCAAAGCATTAGACAAAGAGTACTTTGTCATCTCAAAAGCAACTTTCCCCAAGGAAAACTACTAACATCGTAGTAACACAAAAAATTAACCATTGCCCCATCAACGTAATTTTTTAGAAAATGTGCACATAATGAAATTAAAGACCAAAATATCATAGACATCTTAATAGCCTCGTCATCATCATCAAAAGCGCCTTCCTATATATCCTACCTATACTACTACGTGTCGGCGACCGTCACCAAAAAAACTTACCAATAAGCATATTCTCCATACCTTTATATGGAGTTATATCATCCTCACCTTTCCATCTCAACCCGGATATCATACAAAACTCGTGCAAACCGAACACGACCTTTCTTATATAGAACAAAACCACATTTCACCATCATCCCTCTGGTGAACCTCCTCCCTCACAGAAGCGTGGTGAATAATCTGGGAATACATTTGGTGCTCACCAAACTCAAGAAAATTCCCAAAACATGTTGCCTTAAATTTATCCGGTGACTATTATTCAATTTTTTTGCAATGATTTGGGGACTTCCACGTCGCATCAATATATCACTTTTTAAATTGAATTTTACATTCCATTCCTCGTAATAAAGATCCCATAAGCGCAAGTAAACAAAATCGATTTACAAAGTTAACCAACCAATCATATGATAGTAACAAAACAAAATAGACAAGTAACCAATATAGCTTTAGTCATTAAACAAAACATCGTTAATCGATAACCAATCCAAAGATTAGAGCAAGTATTCAAGACAAAGATTACACAATATAATAGTTAGACAACAACCAATAAATCATTAGGCGGTATCAAGACAAAGATTATCGATAAATAACATGTTGTAAAGAAGGTAACTTGATGTGAATGGGTTCTTGACTAATCTTATCTTAGTTGCCTTCATCATCTAACATCTTTGGTTCTTTCGCTCAATACATTGATTACCAACCATATCTTTACCAATCATTAATCGGAAATATTATGCACGAACCAAAACAGCATTAGTCAGTAAACCATTCAGATTATACAGTAACCAATACAATGTTGCACAGTAACCAATATAGACAATATATTGGTTGAAGCGATAACAAGGCATCATTAGGCGGTAACAAGACACACATAATCTGATAACCAAGACGACATTACACAATATAATAGTTAGACAACAACCAATAAATCATTAGAGCGAGAACGAAGACAACATTATACGATAAACAACATATGTTGCGAAAGGTAACCAATGTAAATCTGATAACGAAGACACACATAATACTGATAACGAAGACATCATTAGACAAAGAACCAAAATATCATAAGACGATAAACAAGACATCATAAAGGCCGATAATCAAGACATCATTAGAGCGATAGCCAAGACATCATAAAGACAAGAACTCAAAACATCATAAAAGCGAGAACCAAGACATAATTAAGCAAAGAATGGCAAGACTCTCGCAAGACGGTACTCTAAGTGGGTTTTGGTTACCTTCATACAACATGGTGGTTATTGTCTAATGCATTGTTACCAATCATATGGTTACCAAGCATTAATCATTAATATTATGCACGATAACCAATTAATCATTATCTGATAACCAATTAAGCATTATACGAAGAAACAATAACAATATTTAAATTAACACACCTTTAAAATTCGTTGAGTTGGAATTATCTTACGGATAAGCACTTGAGCTTCATTCTTGTGAGGGACATCAAAATCGAATCTAATTGCACCGGAATGTTTGATATCACTATGTATCACCAAACCGCTCTCTCATTCTTACTCGAATTATTACTACATCCTTCCCCTTCTTCCTTCCCGCTCTTCCACAACAAACTTCTTGAGTTCTTAATGTAATCACCCTCCAGCGATCCTTTTCCTCTTTCCATCCTTCTTCTTTGTATCAACCATTCTATACAAAACATAAAAACAACACAAACCAAAACAATGAATACTCCATTCTATTAGTAAACTACTTTAATATATAATATATTAAACTATTAAGAAAATACTCACTTGAAGCAATAATAAACACCAATCAATCAATGGAGAAGAAAAAACCATATCGCAAGCGACAACAAGGTTAAATCACTAAGCGAACCCGGATCGCTAACAATGAGTAACAACGACAATGATGAACAACTAACAAATATGGCGAATAACTAACGAAGGCGATAACGAGATCACGAGCGAACAAATGAGATGAAGAACGATTATATAATTGCAAATATTGACCCACATCTTTCCCGTCTTTGACAACTTTATAAATTTAACAACCCCATAGTGTGAACCTTTTTTTCTACTTGCTTCACTTCTCTGCAACACCAATGGGGATCGACAGAGCCCTAAAGTACAAACCCCAAAACCCAGATCTCCATTTATAATGCTCACGACCTCCATTGTTGCAGTTGCACTATTGTACCTTCTTTCTTCTCTCATTTCCCAAAATGGGTCCTCGTTTTCTACTTCAAAAACCCTAATAAAAGACTTTGCAATTAATCATCGAAGGCCACATTTAAGTGGGCATGTAAAGTATTTGTATTGGGGCAATAAAATTGACTGTCCTGGAAAACACTGTGGTTCTTGTGAGGGTTTGGGACATCAGGAATCCAGCCTTAGGTGTGCCCTTGAAGAGGCCATGTTTCTTCAGAGGTAATGTAATCTATCCCCGTTCTATTTGGGTTATTTGGTTTTTGTATTTTACTTGAAAATATTAGCTAAAAGGTTTGAAAGGAGCATTCTTCCAAGTAGATCATAAAGTACCACAGTTCAATTTGTGCAGCACTTAAATTTCTTGATATTTTCCTTGCCTTGAATTGGGGTGCTGTCAAATATTGTTGGGGTTTTAGTCTTGTGCTTGTGAATTTCTGTTAGGACTTGGGAGTAAATCTGCTGAATTGATCAGTTGAAGATATTAGTAAATTTTACAGCATATATTAGGAAGAATTTATTTGCACGATGTATTGATTGGGCATAGCAGATGATATTTGGTGAGTAGTGAGCTAATTAATGTGCGTTCAAGAGTTTTTAACTGTCTAACATTTTCTTTCTATCCATGGGTTTACGTTCATTTGTTGAATTCAGAATGGATTTGACTTGCCAATACTGCATTGTTCATCATGCCGTAGAGAACTCTGTTCTTTGATTTTGCATTTGTAATAGCACATTTAATCTTTTGCTTTGAGCCTGAGGAAAACTTCTTGTACTTTGCCGGTAGGCATATGTTTCAATAAAAAATGTTAGCAATAAGTTTGCTTCGACTTTCTGCAAGTTTCATGCAGTTCCTAGTTGAGCTTCTACAAGTAAGAAGATCTATTACCAAGAGGAATTTGATATGAGATTTATCTATAATTCATTGATGAGTGGACCACTTAACTGCATGTGTGGTTTGTTACGGTCATATTTGAAATTTCCAGTGTTATCAGTAATTAGTTTTCTGTTATGAATTTTTATTGTCTGCATTAAATAGTTTTTTCCTTTGTGTAAGTCAAATTTTGTTTGAATGATTCATAATTTTGAACTGACATAATTTTTAAATTTAGTTATGTTTGGACCAGTATTTACCCATTAGCATTATTTTGGTAATTTTTTTGACAGACAAATATTCCTTTTTAAGATTTGTCCAAAGCATGCTTTCTTTTGTCATTGTCTTCGCAATGGATGGAGGTGAACCCTGAAAGACTTTGGAACCATTTTTCTGGTTCTTCTTTGTCCCTTGTTCATATGTTTTGGTGTTTGCTTCTGGGTTGTCATATTGTACTCATTTCAATATTCAATATTCAATTGAATCTTATATGTCAGTTATTGTGATTAACTCCATATCACAAGGTTAATAAGTGTAGTCCATTTTTCTGAAACATTTTCTGTAACATAGTAGACCATAGTGATACTATCATATCCCACTTTGTTTTTTGTTTTTTTTGCAGAACTTTTGTGATGCCTTCTAGGATGTGCATCAATCCAATACATAATAAGAAAGGGATTCTTCATCAGTCCAACAACGAAAGTTTAGAGGACAGGTGAGTTTTCTTTTGGTTATCTTGCTACTATCCCTTTACATGTACTTCCTGCCTCTTTATGGAACCAAGTATATTCAGAGTTTCACAATTTAACATGGCTACTGTCATGGGTTTTCATATTCATACGTATTGGTTGCATGGTTGTAACAAAGAGGAACTAGGACAGGGGGATGCTACACATGTATTATAGTCTTTTACATTTGTTAACTTTTATGATAATTGCTAAAAAGAATAAATGAGTACCTTGTTACATGGTCAGTTGTTCTTTTCCTTTTATAGGAATGACTCATAAGAGTTGAACAATATCGTTTGATGCATTTGTATGTGTTTAACTTATGTTAGGTGGGCAGCTAGCTCTTGTGCCATGGACTCTTTGTATGATCTAGATCTCATATCCAAGACTGTACCTGTAATTCTGGATAATTCGAAAATGTGGTATCAAGTCCAATCAACGAGTCTGAAGTTGGGATCCAGAGGGGTTGCTCATGTAGCAGGAGTTTCTCGGGCTGATCTAAAAGAGAAAAGTCTGCACTCAAATATTTTGCTCATAAATAGGACTGCAAGCCCTCTTTCCTGGTAAATGTGCTATATCTTAGATAATAGTCTCTCTCTCTCATTCTTCCTTTATTTCCATGCACTGAATTTATTGGATATTTTCATTTCCTGAGATATCGCAATGTGTTCAGTTATCTATGTTCACATGTTCTTGGAAAGAATACAATAGGCAAAGTCATTTTTGTAATTTCTTGTACTTCCATAAAATAGTTTGGTTTTGCCCAGCCTGAACTATAATACGTGATTCAGTCACAAACAGGGTCTGACATGCATTTGAAAGTGAATTTAAATTGTTTCTTAGATTAAAGTTTATGTGCTGTAGTCCTTTTGTTTTGGTTTAGGACTTTTTCATACTCTCTCTCTCTCTGACACGCAGACACATACTCATGCACACGTGCACACACAAAACTTTGATTGCGTCTTCCTTGCAATGTAATTATCAACCTCCTTATGAAGTGGGTAATGACTTGGTAGAGTTTTTTGAGTCTTGAAAGTTTTTGTGTAGGTATTAATCATAATAATCATTCAGGTTTATGGAGTGCAAGGATCGAAACAATCGAGGTCATATCATGTTGCCATATTCATTTCTTCCTTCCATGGCTTCAAAGAAGCTACGAGATGCAGCAGAGAAGGTTAGTTTATGGGTTGGAGTGTTTGTGAAGTCTCAGTGCTGATGTGGCCCAATATTGATACAAATATACAATGCATTGTTAAAAGTATCCACAATCAGTTGGTGATTTATGGATAATATACTCCCCGAGTCTTTCACAGAGTTCTGGCTGCAAGAGGGATGAAACAGCTGATAAATTATGCGACCATTTCAAACTTGTGCTGTTAACATGCAGCCACAGTTGCTGTGTAATCATGTGTAATAAAATGGCATTCTCATATCCTTCATTCCTCACTGTATTTTATGTTTTTTGGCATCAACGCATTGGAGATATGTTCCATTTTTGCTGTGATCGGTTCTCATCTATGAATTAATGTCAACCCTGCAGATTAAGATGCTCCTTGGTGATTATGATGCTGTCCATGTTCGTCGAGGTGATAAATTGAAAACTAGGAAGGATAGATATGGGGTTGATAGGAGCTTACATCCACATCTCGACAGGGACACACGTGCAGAATTTATTCTTTGTAGAATTTCAAAATGGGTTCCACCAGGACGAACTCTTTTATTGCTTCAAATGAGAGGACCCGGGTTTCTTTTCTCTCTCTCTCTGTGAGGTAATTAGTTTTGTTGCAATTCTTCTGTATCTTCACTTGCTGACTACATGCTGCATGAGCTAAACTGATATATGTTCGCATCTAAACCAAAACAAACTGTAGTTTTAATGCTGCCCATAATAAATTAAACATTTATAATTATTTAATTTGTATACGACTTAAATGCAACTGTAATCTGTGTTTTTGTGAGAATCATTACATGCATCTACAAATTTAACTTTTTTAGCTGATGGCTAATGTTACAGGTACAAGTTAGCATATTCATCCAATTATAGCAACATATTGGATCCATTGATTGAGAATAACTACCAACTTTTCATGTTAGAAAGGCTTATCATGATGGGTGCAAAAAAATTCATTCGAACATTCAAGGAAGATGATACAGATCTCAGCCTTACTAATGACCCAAAGAAGAATACAAAGGTATGGCAAATACCTGTTTATACCAGGGATGGAGAAGAGTGCTGACATGATTTCGTATGATGGTGTTCCCAATTTTTCGGGTGACTGTCCATAATGTTTACACATTTGTGGTTGGAATTTTCTTGCTCATTATGTACTTCTGCAGCACTGCAGAACAAGAAAGTATTTGTTGCAGATTAGAATATTGTCGGGTTTGCATGCATATTTTCCCAGTAGTGATTAGAATATTGTCGGGTTTTTTTCGCCTGTTGTATATTGTGCTGAGTTTCAGCAAAGAATTCTTATTTTTCCAGTTATTTATAATGTATACGGAAATGTATAGCTCAAGCTCAATTATTTGATCGTTTTTGCCATCTGTAATAGAATGTAACTGAATCAGGTTTGGCATTCCTGTTAGAAATGTTGATGCGGTTAAAATGTATTAAATTTTGGAGGGAGTCATTCACTAGATTCTTGATTACTGTTTGTGTTTTCACTTTATGTTTGAAGATTTATGATTTCTGAGCTTATGAGAATTTGTCAAGTATTCCTTGTTCTGCCTTTTGACGTTTCATAGTATTTTTTAGAATCAAACATCTCACAATAACAGTGATAAATTGTGCTTATAGGTCTTAAATATAAAGTGTTATATTATTGTTGTTTTTGAAAGTCAATTTAAAATATTTTTAAATTTTAAAATTGAAACGATTTATTAAAATTATAGCACAATAAATCTTACAATAAATAATATTTTTTAAATAATTTATAACATTCATCATTGTATTACCTAAAATTAAAAGAATTCATATTAATTTTAAATTTAAAAATATTTTAATTTAATTTAAAAGTTAATAATAATCTTATATTTTAAGCAAGTGTACGTATTTTTGAAGGCCCAACCTATCAAGCAGCAATCTTTCCAGATTGTATATGGAGGATTTACCAGGGAACTTGGGAGTTACAAAATCATTTAAAATGTACTAACTGAAAATCTGCAGGCTTAAAACAGCAACTATACATATATTTGTAATTTAGCTAAGGGCAAGCAATGTCTGAAATGCAGTTTACAATCCTAGTGGCTTCTAGTTTAAGGAGTACAATTGTACAGATGGCTAACAATTAACTAAAAGGATCTAAAAGGAGAAGATAGCCGGAAAGAAGAATATTATGACTGCCTGGATGGGTTCCCCGCATAATATGATCAGTCCAAATTTTGTTTTGTTAGATGAGAATCTCCTTGCATTGGTGAGCTTCCTTCTTGCAGCCTAAATTTGGCTTCCTTCTCTGTAGAGCAAGAAAACTATTTCACTCAGCGCGACTGTGACTCAAGAAGGATGTTTGTCGCAGTGTTGATGTCATTTCTAGCATGAACAAGTGCTTGTCTGGCAGAGCTTCTGTCAAAACCCATTGAAACAAGTGTAGCAATCGAGTCCTCTGGTGGCTCTAACATGGATGACAGTGACACGGGAGCAGGATGGTTTGCCTGAAACCAACCAAGCTGATTATAGTTGTTTCATAATTATAACACAGTTGGTCACAATCACGAGAAGAACTAATTTTAATTGCAAACTCCTAAATTATAAAAGAAAAAAGGGTCGTCTTTTGATCATATATATGAGCTATATACATTCAGTCTATATACATTCAGTAGATGCAAAGAATGTTCATATTGTTTTGAACTAGGTGCTTCATGTCCCAGAATACTTGAATTTGTAATATGAAGGGAAGAACTTTCTAGTAAAACTGCCAATGATTTTGCTTACTCACTAACTCACTCTCTCTCTCACTATTCTCAAATGTCTTAGCAGAGAGCATATATGGATCTACAGAGAAAGCTAGATGCACAATTTATTTTAATTAGTCATTAAGCTAGATGCACAACTTTATTTTAGTCAGTTATTAAGCTAGATGCATAAATTGCTTCAAGAATATGGTAAGGAAATTAAAGTATACTTGCCTCCACTTGGCGACCCGCATAAGATGGTATGTCTCTAGTTCGTGCTGTAGGTGATGTACTCCCCATAGACGGCCAAGACAGCTGTGCAAAGAACGAGGCGATGAATTCTGGAAACTGAAAAATAGAAAAAAGGAGACGCATAATGCAGAATTTGAAGGAACCAAGGTCCTCATCGCTCAATGGTAAAAAAACTACTCATAAGGCTTTGGGTGGATGAGGTCTTGGATCCATTCTTGCTTTTTAGCAAGAATGTTAAAATTTAATCGAATATAGCAACAACAAAAAAAATCTGAAGAAAAATCAAACAAATACTGTAATACTCGGTAAAAAAAAAAAAAAAGATAAAAGCTAAATATAATTAGATAATAGAAGTGTAACTAATAAGTATTTATACATATCTAAAACCTATAAGGATAAGAAAAGTCATTCAAATTTAATAAACTTTTAATTTTAAAAGGACTCTTTTATCTAGTAACCTATTTTGCAAAGGAATTACATATATTTAAATAACTAGAGAGAAAGAAGAACGTAAAAATTTAGTTGTCTTGGAGGATCTGCAGTAACGTAAAAGAAGAAAAGAAGAAAAATTAAAAGGTAAATTTTGGTGTGTGTGTGTGTCAATATATATATATATATATATTATATATGGCGGCTTCATTCTGTGATTGTGTGAATCAATATTTTATATATATATATATATACTTATGAATCATGGCTACTGATTATATACTAATAAGTATAACAGAATAATTCTAAACTAATAACATAAAATATTTGTTTTAATTTTAAAGTTATAGTTTCAATATTGAATATTTAAGTAATTATAATTTAGGAAAATCTTTATAATTTCAGGTATATTAACTAAATATAAATTGAGTTAAAAATAAATAAATTATGAAATAAAAAAATATGTTTGAGGTAGGATATTTTAAACTAATGATTTCTTTTTGTTCTAAATTTATATTTAGGATTTGTTCGGCTAATATTTTCGTATTCGTAATATCGAGGTAAGTGGCTTTCTGAACTATTTAGTGTTTTTAAGATTATCGTTACTTTTAAGTATGTCTTATTAATTATTCGGATGTCTAAATGTACAATTTCAAATTTCGTTATGTTTTATTTAAGGCTTCCATTTAAATTAAAATGCTATGTTTGTTTATTCAAAATTCGGATCAAGTATTTATTTTGAATGAATGAGATTATATGATTTTGAATCTGTGAAAAATATCGTTTATATTATCGATAATATTGAGAAAAGTTTTTGAAATCCTCGGTCGACTATATATAGAACCCGTTATTGATTACGTTTAGTTAAGAGCTAATATAGGACCTATTAAAGCACACTTTTTAGATGCCTTCTAGAGAGCGTGCATTTTATAGATACCTTAGTAGGGTGCGATCATAACGTTATCGAATTTTTGGGCCGTGTTACAGGGCTATTGTAACCTTAGTCGCTAAGGCTGTGGATTAAAAGAGATATGATATACATTTTTGAAAGCTTTTGTACTATTGTTATTGAACAAAAAGTTATTTCGAAAAAGTATTTTGCAAATTGTACTTGATTCGGCTAGAGGATTGCTACTTGCTGGGCTTCATCGCTCCTTACAGATTTTTGCAGGTCCCATCGTTGAAAGTTGAGCCTTTATTTGATACGCTTGGAATAGCTGAAGTTTAGTTTTAAATGTTTTCTTTTGTTGATGAATTTTGATAAAACTCTTAGTTTCGAGGAGTTGCGTCTCCATTATTTGAATGTGGTATTTATTAGTATTTCATTTGAATTGATTTAAAATATATTTATTGTTGGGTTTTAAATTAAGATTATTGTTAAGTTGTTTTTTTTGGGCTGCGCGTTATTGATATTGTTGCCTTGCGGGCCTATGAGCTTGCGACATGTAGCACTTCGGGCCTATATCGGGTTGAAGGACCAATAACATCCAAGTCATCATCAATTATTCATCTTTGTGGTGCTTCACCCTAGTTCAACTTTTCCAATTTTCATTATTTTTCATCAATTATTCATCCCCAAAATCCTATCTTGCATTAGTGCTACATTGGATGCTTTCTTCAGGATGAACTGGGTTATGCCTAAGTTGGTAAAAGCCTTTGGCTTTTTGGAGAAAATGATGTATGAGAAAGGCTTTGAAGAAGATATGGGAGATGGCTTCTCATTGTGTCATGCGGTCAGTTTGGAGAGAGCCAGATGAAATATGTTTTAAATGGGTTGAGAGTCAGAAAATTAATGGATTCTCCTTTTTCAGAGTTGAGGCACACCTGATGGGGATCACAAGTCAAGAGGAAATCAAAGATTTTTATATTTATTCTTTGGAATTTTTACTATGTTTAATGTAAGATTAGTTGATATAATTTATTTATTGGAGGATTTAGGACATTTAGTGGTGATTAGGATTTTAATGTTTAGTAAAGGGTATTATAGTCGTTTAGTTCTTTTATTGTTCTCCAAGTAATATTAGGGTTTTGAGTCTCTATAAATATTGTAATCCCACAAGTTAATAACACTACAAAATATATTATTATTTGTTGATATTAAACTATGAGCTTTTTCCTCTCTTTGGCGGTTGAGAAACCCTTGGGGTAGTAGTGTGCAGAGCATCACCCGAGTAAAAGATACTTGGGGTAGTGAGGTGTGGAGTCTCATCCGAGTTCTTTTCCATTGTTTTATAATTGTTATTCTTCTCCAAAAATTGTCCAGCATCAGTATTTGGAAGGAGTGTTTCGAATCCCCTCTTGGAAGGTTTAGTGTTGAGGAGTGAATAGCTTTTGTCATATGATATGGGTTCTTGGCTGGCTTATCTGAGTTTTGCCACCTATTGCGATTTATTTTCAATAAATCTGACTTTTCAAAAGAAAAGCTAGGGCTTGATAGTACCTTCATTCTTCGGATGCAAAAGATATTTAAACGATATAAGGTCCCAGCAAGGATGCCACAGATCCCCGGGATAATTGATCTCTTCCAGGATGACAAAAGAAGCTGCAATAAAGAAGAGTTAAATAGATGAAGAATTAAAGTAAAGGAAGTGAGAAACGGAAGGAGGTGGCCACACTACTATTCTAAATCACCTGAATGCCAGCTAAATATATGAAAGACTTATCCGGAAGTGGAGACTAAATACACGGAACCGTGTTGAAACTGGAATGTCCAGAAAAAAGGGTACAAATGCAGAAAATATAAGCCCATAGGGGCCAGATGCGAGTAAGTTCAAGGATGGATCTGCAAAATAAAATAAACAAACTGACAGACTGGAAGGTAATTTTAACATCAATGATACTATCAACAAGAAGCAAATTGACATTAACTATGCAAGCAAAAAGCAAAGGTCAAAACAAAAAAGGAAGCATAAATGCTGGACAGACTGACAGACTGCAAAGCATGCTACCTGACCTACCAAAAATAAATAAAAATTAAGAGGTTACAGACTAGGCAAAAGGAGCGGATGATCTAGAAAACTTTACAAGCCCCCCCCCCCCCCAAATACCAATTCCAACTTTCCCTTATATCTACTCCATCCTTTGTATGCATGCAAGTCCATTGATATCACTGACTAGGATGGCTGCAATAAGATGTGGTGCATTGATATCATCATAAGCTATCTTAAAGGTACTACTAGTTAAAGATTTATTGTTTTCAAAAGTTAAATGAATCACATCAATTTTGAATTTGAAATATTTCAAATTGACTTTACAAAGCCTGATCTTATATTTCGGAACGAAAGGAGTACTACTACTAAATTAATACTAAGATGCATACAGCATATAGCATACTGGAAAAGTAAATATGCTACAGACCATGCAGTGTAAAATGGTTAATGAAATTCCTGAAGATAACAGAAAAGAACTATATGAAATAATCATGAGGGAAACTTAGCAAAATAAATAAATAATAATAATCATGAGTGTAGCATACCATTAAGAAGTGCTAGCACAAGGACCTCAAGAAGTGAAGACATTACTAAGGAGAACAAGATAAAAACCTGCATATAGAGAGACATAGATTAAAAGGTTGAAACATATGTCAATGCCAAAAAAAGTTTCCAAGGGTTGATTTTATCCTGTCATTGAACTTAAAAGTGTAGTAGCCAATAATGCAGAAGAGGAATATCAACTATTCTCAATAACAGATGGATAACATTTTCAGTTACAGGTATGCTAATAGTACAAAACATATTTAAACAATCACTTTAACATTTTATCAGATAAAAGTTACACTAACAACAAGATCAAGTTACTCAATAAAGTAACTCCGGACTCTATCCTGGCCGGTGTACACCTGTAGTCAAGCTCTGATGGAAGTCTGGAAGTTTTAAAGGACCAAAAATTTCCCTATGGATAGTTGTAACCAACTAGTAAAATAAGATCCATGCATCAGATATTCTTCTTCATAAATAGGCTTCTCTTGTAAGGATTGAGCCACTTCAAATAGGTTAACTCCACCAGACCATACTACGATTAATCCGGCATTTTCACTCCCCCCATCTCTCAAGTTTGGGTACAGGAAAGATATGCCAATGGCAGTATATCATAGAGTTGTTTCCTGGATTGGTCAGTTTGAGGAGTTCAGAAAAATTAGTGGACCTTAACTGAATCATGACTATATAACTATTCTGTAAAAAATAGGGGCGAAAATTTATTTGCACAAAAGGGAATGAGGCTTAAACTTTGCTGGTAATAAGGAAAAGAAAACAGGGAAGACAGTAAGTAAATGGAAAGCATAAAGAAGACATCTAAGAATTGAAGGTTTAAAATGTTGAAAAATTCCTTGACATCATCAGCCTTCTGGATTATTTTCCCCCGTTTTATGCATCCTTATTTAATTGCATGAGGTTGTTGACAACAAATGAAAAGCTTAGTACATTTTCTCTTGTTTTTTTATTAGACAGAAGGATGATAATTTCTCTAAATTATACATAATTGAACAATTAGCAAAGAGACACAAGTAGTACTGGTCAATAAATACTTACAGAGTGCTTGTTTGAACCTATCTGCCTCTCAAATACACGAAAGTAGTAAAGAAGATATGATCCAAACATCAACTCCGGTGTAGATGCAAAGGCAAAAACTGACACAACTAGCTTCCATAGTTGAAGCTTTTTAAAAATATCCTGTCATTAGAGAAAAAATATCATCAAATTTTAAATTAAATGGAACTTTAAGGAACTCAAGATTAGTAAGCAGAATTTGCAGTACAGAAAATATTCCTTAATTCCTGGTTGTGTTTTTATTCCAGTCCATTATCATCCTAGTTTTCATTTGGCTTCCTATATGTCCTCAAAGCTAGAGTTTCTTCTTAAGTTATATAAGAGTGATACTCCCTCCTTTACAAACTAAGTGACTGAACTTCCATTTTTCGGGATGCCCAAAATAAGTGAATAAGTTTTACGTTCCATGTACATTTGATTATTTTTACCTTACTGTTTAAAATTAAGTGATCCCACCATTAGTTTTTATGTTTGATATTTTGTTTGTTTCATAAGGCATAATGAGAAGTAAATCTATATTTTTGGACAAATATTATGTTACTTAAACTTTGTCAATCAAACCCATCATATATTTTGGGACAGAGGGAGCAACATCGATAACTGAAATTATATTAAGTTACTTCCAGTTTTCTTTTGGCTTCTTAAACTTTAAGCCAAATCCCCTCAAAGATTGATGTTTTTGCCTGGTTTTCAAATCACAATTGGTTCAATCCTGTATGTATACTCCATAAGTGTAGGCCTTATAAGATCTTTATGTGTGTTACATGCAAACAAAGAAGCAAGTCTAATGATCACTTGTTATTCATTGACCAGCAGTAGAAAGCCTTTGGAGTTTTAGGGTTTTAAGTTAAGCATGATCTTACCCTGTGATTTTAAAGAGTTCGCTTTTGATCACATTTCAGGATTTGGTGGAGGAAGGATGGTAGGTTTCTAGTGTTCATGATTTTCCATCTTTGGGGTATATGGATTTAGAAAGATGACGAAATTTTCAGATTCAATTACCGTCTTTTGCGCATTTTATGGGATAGGGTGTAAATTTTAGCCACTCTTTAAAATTCTGACGTGGGAGCTTTTAGAGGGGTAGAAGTTTATAGATTTTTTGGATTTGAATAGCGATTAGTTTGCTATCCTGTATCCTCCATTTAAGGATGTTGTGTTTATGTTTCACTTTTGGTTTCTTTTTAGAGGATATATTGTAGTTGTGAGACATGATTTCTCACGCAAATATCAAGAATGAGAGAACTAGTTACAAGCCATAGTCCTAAAACTCTTTAGGTAATTAACTTAGTCTCAGACACTCATTAATCGCAATTAAAAAACGAGAGGCAAATTAAATTCTTGATAAAATAATTAGCATACAATGTAACCCTCTTAGCAAGTGGTCACCAAAACTATAGTATTTACTAAGGAAAACTTTAAAAGAAGTACATGTTGAGGCACAAAAAGGTCCAACAAACTCTAAATGATAGAAGTTAGAGCACCAAAACAAGCAAGTGCACAGTAACGGGATAACAATAATTTTGAAGTCCCACTTATTAATTCTAACATTCAGATATTTGAGTTGGCATTGAATTTTCAATGTCCAGTCATCCAAAAGCCAGAAAAAGCAATATCATGAATCTCACTAATACATACAAAGTCATATAGACCAAAGAAACAAGTATGAAGTAAAGTGATGGCTGAAAACCCACATATTAATCTTAAGATTTATGTACAATAATAAGAGTAATAAAGTTTCAATATTTAGTCAATCAAAACCCAGAAACCCATTTCTAATGGCATACAAAATGACAATCATCAAATTTTCTACAAATATATGAATACAAGACGCAACAAAACAAGTGGGCATTAACATTCATAGCTTCAATCTAGCCAAAAAACCCAGAAAGCAATTTGCAGATACGCACAAGAAGGCAAGAATCAAACAGACTCTGCATAACAAAAAACCCAGAAGAAAAGACTAGTCTGTCTACCTGATAGGAGAATCCGAGCTTGTTTGAACGACCTTGGATCCCAAACACAATTGTGAAGATGGCACAGCTGATAACGAATGCTCTAGTAATCGGAGCATTGTCTTCAACACAAAACAAGAAGAAATCAGGAACATGTACTTATAAACAATCAAACAATTGCACAAGCAGTTATTGGGAAATTGAAAAGCTAAACGTACTGAAACCAGATGGGCCGCCGTTCATCTTCAAACTGGACCAACGACCTTCTTCCCCCGGGCCTTCCTTCTCTCTCCTTTCTTTTCTTGGTAGGAAACTATCTAAAGAGGGGATTGTGCTTCTCTTTTATCTGCTTGACTATTTCTCTGTATTCATCGGCTGCAAGTTTTCGCAACGCTGAAATGCCAAAAACTCCGAATTCAGTTCGTCTTTATTCAATTGTTCAATGTAGGCCGTTTGTTCACGGAATGCTGAATCTCACCGATTAAACCATTTTATGAAATAAGTATTATTAAATGATATTTTTATCTATCGATCCTGAATAATTAAAAATTATATTTAAATAAATTTTGCTGTTTACAAATTATTTTTAAATATTTTTTAACAAATTGGTCAAAAAATAATTTAATAAAGTTTTATGATCTTTAGGACCG
The DNA here is from genome assembly GCA_020205605.1 of Panax ginseng. Taxonomy (NCBI): domain Eukaryota; kingdom Viridiplantae; phylum Streptophyta; class Magnoliopsida; order Apiales; family Araliaceae; genus Panax; species Panax ginseng. The sequence continues at coordinate 116,522,779 of CM035144.1, read as the reverse complement.
ACGTACTAGCTTCTAAAATAATTTAATTTTTTTTGTATTATATTTTAAAATACTTTAAACATGCATGATCCTTGTTTATCTACGCGTGAACATTATCATTTGTATATGTAATTAATTAAGAGTGATTAGTAATTAATTAATTCCTTGGGTTCTTGTGATGGAAATAGAAAACAAAAACTCTAAAATAAAAATAGTGATCCATGAAATGGAACACAATTTTTTAGATATATAATTTAAGTACTTTACAACTTTAGAAAAAAATTAAAATTTTGATTTGAAGATTAATTAGATATATATATTTTTCTCTGTGGTTTATCCTAAAATTAAAAATTTTAAGTAGATCCACTAATATTAATTTTTTTTTGCAAATGTTTTGAAAAGAATAAAATTTCATTAAAAATCATCGTTTTTTGGAATGCATATGAATTAATATTTCAGGGATTGAAATAAAATATATATAAACACTTCTTAACTAACATCTCTTATAATTAATGGTACCTTATATAAATAATAATTGTATCTAGAAAAGTCCACTAAATCTGTTTACTCCTATATATTTTAGACATGTTCAACAAACTTTGTAAGGGTCGGGTAGGGTCGGGTCAACATTATTACGTGGTATAACTCTCTCTCGCCTAAAATCGCTGAACTCGTGATTTAGCCCACAATTTGTTACCTCTCAATTATTATTTATACATGTGATATTTATACAATTTGTTACGTACATTAGCTGGCTTTTCTCTCATCCGCTACTTGGTATGTGGCTTATTATTTTAGAGAATCCGCTAGATCAAGTAGTGTAAGGCGTATTTCCTTTTTTAATTTTCGTCCTTAATTATTATAATGGATAGTTATGATGTTATTTGTTTATTTTTTATACATAAGAAATATTTATTATGAATCGTTTTATATATATATATATATATAATATGTTCGTGTGAGTATGTTGATAAGTAATATTAATTATATGTATTTTTATTTTGTAGTGAATATGTATAAATAGTATAGAGAAGAAAAATATGCATTTAAAAATGTGTATAATTAAATATATTTTTATTCAATTTATATTATTAAAGTTGTGAAGTTACATATTAATGAAGTTGAAAGTTGTTAGAATTAATTTTGAGTTTTGCTACCTAATAAGAAAGGGAAACGGAAAGGGAAAGAGAAAGGGAAAGGGTAAAGAAAGAGAAATAATTAATATGATAGCAAAGGACTAAAAGAACATTTGTTTAGAATTTGAATGGAATTTGAATAAATTGAATCGGTCAATGTATTTGTTTTGATCTGAATGGCTGAATCGGTAAGATGGAAGAGCCGCTGCATACAACAATCAAGGGCTGTTTTCCTGTCCATTCAAAACTGATGCCAGCCCGGTGATTACTTGCCTAAACTTTCTAATCTCAAACTAAGGAAATTCTTTACAGCGAGGTCATGAACATTAATTATAATAGCTAGCTAGCTACAAGTTTAGATTTTTGTTGCACATGCCTAGCTCTCCCATAAAATGGTCACTTGTTCCCTCAAAGAAGTACTACATGCATACTCCTGTCATATTACTTAACTCTGCTGGTGAAATCTGCTCAAGAATGCATTCCAAGGCCAAATCAGTAAAGATATCTCCTTTTGAACCTCAGCATTCTCTATTTTTGAACTAAGAGGATGGATTGTTAATAGAGAGCATATATAAAGATGGGAACTTTAAGGAAACCAACACTAATCCAACTTGTTTTGAGCAAAAAATATATATATATATATATATATATATATATATATATATATATATATATATAAAGGACGAAAAGAGGCAAAAAAATTTAGTTTTACAATGGGGATAAAAAGATAAAGATATGTTGACTCAAGGCTGAGAGTTTTAGGATTGGTTGTGAGACTGACGGAGTTGACAAGCAGGCCTTTAGCTAGACACAATTACTTGTCTGACATCGAAAGAGGATAAATACTTTTTCAGTTACTCTATTTTATCTCAATTTACAAATGAGTCACTCAATTTTTTATCTCTTACAGTTAACTCACTAAACTTTTGTTTACTTACAAAACGTTTGAAATTCCATTAAGTCTTTTGACTTTAGAAGGAATTGAACAAATAAGTTATAGACGTGCAAAATTTTTTTGATGTGACACGAATCAGTCCATGTGACCAACATTACGTGGATATAGAGGGAAAATCTCCTACCAAATTACCAATCAATGGACTTACGTGTGTATTAGAAGCAATTGAATCGTCATTTGTTCCAAATTTCATTGTTCAAGTCAACTGAGCCTTATGTAAGACCCCAACTTATTATAAATAAAATTGAATTTTCCTTTATTCATTATTTTAAATTAATAAGGGTTAATTTGATATAATTCTTTGGTTATGGGTGAAATGTGCAAAGTTTACAAAATAATAAAGTGGTTATAAAATATTCATTATTGTCAGGGAATATTCGTTTGGTCGTGGAATATTCTTTTTGTTGTCGGGAATCTCCGTGCTGACGGTAGCGATCATTAGTGGGCCCCATAACGGAAAAGCGGTTGGATGAAAGAAAGCGACAAAGATTGAGTTTTATAAATAACGGCGTAAATTGTTACCGATTAACCTTTGGTGGGTTTACGGTGGTTAAAATATCTGATGTCTGGCGTGCAGTTAAAGAAGATACCAGCGGTATTACAAAGATATTATTGAATTATTGATCCTTACGTAAGAAGACCTTTACTCAATAATAATTATTCGAAGATGAATTCGCTTGATATTATATTTTATTGATTCAATAATTGTTGCGTTGATATTTTGTATTCTTTGTTGTTTTGATAATTGTCATTTACGGTATTTTCCATTATCAAATCAATAATTCATATTATTTGAATAATATTATCGAGATAACATTATTAGCAATGTCTAGAAAGTTACATACAGGAGAGGTTTGGTCACCTAATTCTTGTGTAGAGAAGGAGAAATCCTTATCGCAAAGCCCCTCTTTCGTAGAAGCAGATTTGATTTGTCGATCTTGTGATTACGTAATATTATTTTAAATAAGTAATTATTGATTATTATGATAGAGAAAATATTTATTTTATGTGGATATAGATGGAAAATTTTTTTAATGTGACAATTGTTGAAAATTAATATTTTATCTTTTTACGATAAAATAATTCATTTAAATATATTATTTTAATAATATATTAATGGTGATATTTTTATAATGAATGTGGGATATATGAGTATATGAGGAGGTAGAGTATTTTGTGGCATTAAATGTTTAATATATATTTTGTGTGTTTGTGGACCACAATTCTTGAACAGAAAATTGATTATAGGCGTAAAATCGCCTGTTTGTTGATTTCGGTCAATTACATTTGGAATTTGGAAAAATTTTCTTACGCAAAGTTGTAGAGAATGGAATTTTCCATGGAAAATCATGAGTTTCAATTTTTACGATAAACAAGCTATTTCTACGAATTATTGAAGTTTTAGAAGATAAAATAATTTTTATTAAATAATGGGTGGGACCCACTCTTGTTTGAACATGTAATACTTTGGAAATTAGGTCAAGGTTGGTGGTGGGTGAAGTGTTCAAATGGCATGCGTGAGAAATGTAATTTTAAATAATAATAATTTATTAATTTAGTCTCTTTTTTAGGCGTTAACATTTTCTATAAATAGAGGCTAAGTTAGAATTGAAAATCACACCGAAATTATGTTTTTCTCTTTCTCTCTATATTGTTGGCGTATTCTTGTGAGTATACTTTGAGTGTTGCTATACTGGCCATGAGTTTTACAAAGACTATACCAAATTCGATAAGAAATACGGTTATTTTGAGGTAAGGGGTATTATTTTCTTCTTAAATGATATTTTTCTTCAATATCATTATGCCAAGTATTGGTGAACTTTTTATCAAATTTGGAACTTGTTGTGTGTGGAGTTCTTATTCACGATATCAAGACCTTATTTACGATATCGACCTTATTCACGAATACAAGACTTATTCATAGAAAAATAAAATTTTTCTTTTGTCCAAAAATATCTATTCGGATACTAGCTTTGATTGTATCCATGTTTTGATCATTCTTGAATTTTTACACCAATATGATTATTTTCAAGTATTTTTTGGACATGGGTAAAACAAAGTACGAATCCTTAATCCTTAATCCTTGTCATTTTGTTTCACTTTGGATTCGTTTCTTTTAAAAATATTTTCATCATCCTCAGTCCTAAATGGTGATATAAATGAATATCTTTGGCCCTGTGGTGCAAAGATGAACGATTAATCGATGAATATCTTTGGCACCTGTAGTGTGAAGATGAAGCAGTGTTGAGATGAACATGACCAATTGGTGATACAAATGAATATCTTTGGCTGTAGTGCAAAGATGATTAAAGATGTATATTGATTGTTATTACGAGGATAAACTATTGATGATGGACTTTTAAACCTTGGAAGGCGGTAGAATTCTTTTCTACGTGACTCTTCTAATGGATTGCTGTTTCCGCTGCATTTGTTGATCTAAAACTTGTTGTCTATTGTATTCTATTAGATTTTTCCCTGTTGAAGACTAACGATAATTTGTTGTATATTATCTTAGTCATAATATTCTTTACTGGGCTAGTTGAGCTCACCCTTTTCTTTTTTGTTCCATTTTTCTTCTCAGGAGGTGAGAAAATAGCAGGATCGAGTCGGGGTATGGAGTGATGGTTCTAGGAAGATGTTTTAGCTATCCTCACTATTCTGTAAAATAGTGTATGAATAATTAATGAGGACTTATTTGGGTGTGTATATTATCTAGAAGACAATATTTGTATTCAAACTCACAGTTGTATTGTCGTATTCTACACATCTGTATTGTCAAAGTTGTAGTTTGCTTTCTATACCATGTATTTTGGCGACTCAGAATGGGTGTTATATACCTATTTTGGGGGCGTCACACCTTAAGCCAACCCTTCGAAAGTGATTGATCAATTGAAAAGCCGAGCAAAAAATGACGAGTTGTTCGATCGATTAATTGAAAAGCTAAACAAAATCGATTATTTGGTGAATCTTAGTGTGATTCACGTTGGTTAGAAGTCGTTTGATGGTCGATATCAAGCAACGGTCGATAGGTATGTCCCATCTGATAGTCCCTTTTTGTCCTCTTACCTCTAATGTGACGCCCCAAAAATAGGTATACACAACTCATTTTGAGTCGCCAAATATATAATACAAAATTCAAATATAAACTTAATTTATACAATACGACAAAAGTGTAGCTGTAAAACCCCAACTTTTAATAAAATTGAATTTTCTCTATTTATTATTTTGAAATAGTAAAGGGTTGATTTGGTTAATGTGGTTAGTTATGGGTAAAATGCGCAAATATTGCAAAGTAAGTAAGTGGCTATAAAATATTCATTGTTGTTGGGAAATATTCGTTTGGTTGTGGAATATTCTTGTTGTCGGAGAATATTCGTACGACGACACAACCATTTGTGGGCCACATAACGAAAAACTGTTGGATGAAGAAAACGACACGAATGAGTTTTTTTAATAATAACGGCGTAACGGTTACCATTAAAACTGTTGGAATACCCGGTGGGTAAAGTAAAGTAATACGCGTTATTGCACATTAACACACGGTATTGCACAATAATTTTAATTATTGATTCTTACGTAAGAAGTCACTACTCAATAATTGTTACAGTAATTACTGTTCAATATTTTATTTTATTGATTCAATAATTGCTACGTTGATGTTTTATATTGTTGATTCATTAATTGTCACTGCACAATATTTCTCATTATCAGATCAATAATTCATATTATTTAAGTAATATTATTAGATATCATTATTGGCAATGTCTAAGGAAGTTACATGCAGGAAAGGGTTTGGTCATCTAATCATGCGAGTAAGAAGAGAAATCCTTATCTGAAAGCCCCTCTTTCTAGAACAACCACAAGTTGTCAATATTGTGGTTCTGTAATATTATTTGTGAATAATTAATTATTGATAAACATAATAAGAAAATATTTATTTTATGTAGATATAAATGAAGGAATTAATGCTGAGGTGTTTTATCAGTATTTTGTCGGAATGGAGGTGTTAGATGTATGTAAATTTCGGTCATTTTTCGTTTAGAATTTGAAAAAACCTTCTTCTACAAAGTTGTAGAGAATTAAATTTCTTATGAAATGGATATAAGATTCAAAATTTTCTGATAAAAGACTATTTATTATGAATTATTGAAGTTCCGGAATAATTAATTTTTGGGGTTATAAATTTTTTTTCACAAAAAACGTTTTTAATATGGGTGGGACCCTGTGTGCCGATGAGAGTGATGTGGTGTGCGTAGGAATTTTTTTTAAAAATATTAATATTTTATTAAATTTTCTGCTTTGGTGTTCTAAGCATTTTTCTATAAATAAGGTCCTTAGGTTAGAATTGAAAAGCACACCAAAATCAGAAGTTTTCTCTCTCTATAATATCGAGCGTATTTTTGTGAGTATTTATGTGACACTCCCAAAATAGGTATACATCACCTATTCTGAGTCGCCAAATACATGGTACAGAATACAAATACAATCTAAAATATACAACATGAGCTGTGAGTTTTAATACAAATATTATCTTCTAGACAGTATTCAAATTCAAAATAAGTCCTCAATACATTTATTATCACAATATTTCATAGAATAGTGAGGACTACTAATGCTATCATCTCGGACTGTTACTCGTTCCCGATTAGTCCTCGCTACGTTCTCATTTCACAAGAGAACAAAGTGAAAGCAAAAGCAGTGAGCTCAACTAGCCCAAAGAAGAAATATTATGACTAAGATAATGCATAATAAATTATTGTTAGCTTTTCAATGTTGTTAAACCGATACAATATAACAAACATCAAGTTTAAGCTGCAATGAACAAGCAATCCATTAGAAGAGTCAAGTAGAGAATAAAATCTACTATCTTTTATGATTTAAAAGGTTTTTCATCACTTTTATCATTTGAGACTCAATTTAATAAATAATCTACATCATCAAATCATCCCCGCATCACTGTGCCAATGATATTCTTTAAGATATCACGACCACGAATTATCCATGCACTCACGGGCCAAAGATAATCGTGTTTTTATCAACGGTCCTGATCATGCCATAAAATAATTCATCTTTGCACCCTTGGCCGAAGAGAATCCATAGCCATAATCATACTAAAAATTGTCCATCAATGCACTACGGGCCAATGAGGACTTTTTCCACATCATTTGCAACATTACGGTCATGATTATACCGAATAATCCCTGGTCATAATCATACCAAGTCCATCTATGTACTACAGGCCACAGATGACTTTCAACATAATATAAACATGAGAATGATGACAATTCAATAAAACAAGTTCAAGAATAAATTTTAAAGATTTATAAATTAATTTATCCAGAACCAATAACGCCCAAATTGTCAACACGATATCGCTTTGTGGAGTAAAATTCAAGAATGCTCGTAAGAATATTTCCATGAAAAGCTCTTTGGATGAAGCTTAAATATTCGAGGATATTCTACTAATTTCATGGAGTATAGAAGCCAAAACTTTAACCAACCGAGTATAATAGAATACATAAAAGCGCAAATGGATTTTTTCGCTTCGCCATGCGGTAATCCACGCAGATGCATCATTTCCACAAGTTAATAAGGAATGAATACAAAGGATCATTCACCATGCATGCGGTGATCCACATAGACAGGTTATTCCAACAGAGTAATAAAGAATGGAATCAGGTCATGCGTAATCCGCACAGACAGGATATTCCAACAGAATAATAAAGAATGAAACCAGGTTATGCGTAATCCGCACAAACGAGATGTTCCAACAAAATAATAAAGAATGTAACCAGGTCATGCGTAATCTGCACAGACAGGATGTTCCACAGAATAATAAAGAATGGAATAACAACAGAATTCACAGTGCATGCGATAGATCAAGAAAGACAAAGTTATTCCATCGAATAATAAAAAATGGAATAACATAAGAATTTCACCATGTATATGCAGATTGGAGATAGGCAGTTATTCCAACATAATAATAAAGAATGGAATAACAACCCTTACGAGTATTAAAAGAAAATAACTCTATTCATGAATACGAAAAAATTACCTTTACCTTAAAAAGAAGAGTATTCCGACGGGTAGGGCGGGGATATACTTGAAGAAAACTTGCACTATTTTCTACACTTCAAAGCTTTCTTAAACTCTAAAGAAATACGCTCAAGATTATAGAAGAAGAATTCTCTGAATTTCTGGTGTGTTTTTCAATTCTGACTAAGCATCCTATTTATAGGAGAATGGAAAGGATACTATGCAATAAAAAATATAATATATTCTATTTATAATTATATAATAAAACAAAATTTATAAAATATATGTATATATTATTTAAAATCTAATAAAACAAATAACTTTATAAAAGTATGCTGTTTTATATAAAAAGATTTTACTATCTTGAAAAACACTATGCAGAGCCTTATACAAACACTACGCATAATAAAATATAATATATTCTATTTATAATCAAATAAAATAAAAATTATAAAAAGTATTTTATTTTTATATAAAAGATTTTACTATGAAAACAATATACGCAGCACTATGTAAACACTATGCATAATAAAATATATTATATTATATTTATAATCAAATAAAACAAAACTTTATAAAAAGTATTACATTTTATATAATTTTTTTTTATTTTACATTTATAATAATAATAAAACAAAATTTATATATATAATATATATATATATAAACTTCGTGACTTTGATTCCCCCCCATTTTTCTTTTGTGGGCCCTACATGTGGGGGGGCCACGTGGGCCCACCTTTTAAGAAATTTCTACCGATTATTTTGAAAATTGAGTAAATGGGGGTCCATAAAATAAGCAAAACTTCATAAAAATTACCTTAATAATTTTAAGAACATTTATCACCTTTATTATAATTCACAATATTAATCGACCAGGTCTTTCCCAGGAAAGAGGGGGCTTTCCAATAAGGATTTCTCCCTATTGACGCGCAATTAGGTGACCAAACCTCTCCTTGACAGAACTTCTATACATCTTTAATATTGCAAATAATAATATTAATAACTTTGTCGTCTCAATTATTGATTTAATAATATATAAAATATTGACAATAATTGAATCAAATAACGTGAGATACTATAAGGCAATTACTGTAGCAATAATTGAACAAAACTGAGTGACTTCTCACGTAAGCATCAATAATCAATACCGTGTGCTACTATGCAACCACGCCAGACATCGTATTTTTAACACCGGTGTTTCAACAGTTAACGGTAAAACTTTCGCCGTTATTTTCATAAAATATTTTTGTCGTTTTCTCAATCCGACAATAATTCTGTTGTGGGGTCCACCAATGATTGTGTCGTTGTACGAATATTCCCCGACAAAAAGAATATTCCCCGACCAAACAAATATTTTATAACAACTTGCTTACTTTACAAAATTTATAAATATTACCCACAACTACAACATTATATCAAATCCACACCATAATATTCAAAAAAAATATTTCAAGAAATTTAAATTTTTATTCATAAAATTTGGGGTCTCACTATCTCCCCTCCTTATAAAATTTAAGCCTCGAAATTTCACGTGATTTACGGTATCGTCAAGAGATGAGGATACCTTGACTTCCTTTCAGATTCTAACTCTTGAGGTATAACCTTTGAGTGTTGAATACGATCCTTCTTATCCAAGATTTGTTAAATCTTCTGTTATCTCGTCTAGTTCTAATTTAATAACGTGGTTCGGGTCATCCACATATTTACGTAACGTCGATACGTGAAAAACGTTATGAACACGCGATATACTTGGCAGTAAAACGAGTCTATAGACCACAGTTCTTACTCGATCGATGATTTTAAATTGGCCAATAAAATCGAGGGTTGAGATTTTCTCTCTTCATTGATTTTTGCTTCTAGAATAATGCCCTCTTGAACCTTCTTCTTCACCTTCATCAGCTCTGAGTATGTAGCTTGCACGGCTTTAACTTTATCGATTAAAGTCGATTCTAATCGTATATTCGTTATCTTCATGTGGGTCCTTAGAGTCTATAACTCTATCTTTATCATTTGTAAGTCATACGAAATGAGTCTTTGTGTTAACAATATCGCACTCGTAAACGCATACGATCTTCTACTCAACGTGTCAGCTACCACGTTCGCTCTTCCACGATGATATTGAATGGTATAGTCGTAACCTTTAACAGCTCGAGCCAACGTCTTTGGCGCATTATACGTTCGTTTTAATTGAAGAAATATTTAAGGGTTTTTAGAAATGTGTTTTGTACCGGGGTCAATACAAAATTCGATTTCACACTTTAGGGTAGGCCAAGAAGTCTTCAAGAATACGTCAGGAAATTTATTAACAATAGAAATATCATTCAAAACTGTGACCGTCATCCAAGACTTGGATAACACGTCACATTGATATCTATCAACTTGCCACCGTTATTCACGACGTCCTCTACGTAAAGTCTGGCTTAGGTGCATTCCACACAAGGAAGTCACCAACGAAATGTTCGGGGCTCTTTACTTATGGCTTGATATGACAATGATTGACTTTAGTGGTTTGATTGCTTGAATTCGCATAACAGGTTGGTTAGAAATATGAAAACTAACAACCTTACGAAAATAATCAATTTTGGCATGATGAGTAGTTAACCAATCGATTCCTAAAATCACATCAAGGGAAAGTATTTTCAAAGAGATAAGATCGACAGGTAACGTGAGGGTATCGATATGAATCAAACAAGATTTATAAACAGTGGAGGTTACGAAGGTTTCTACTAATGAAGTTTCAATCGATAAGTTAAAGTCTAATCTCTCCGAAGTCAAATTTAAACGTTGAGCGCAAGCAAGAGAGATAAAAGAATGGGTAGAACCGGTATCTAATAAGGTATAGACTTTACAAAAATTTATAATTAACTAACCCGTGATAACTTCATTTGGGTTCCTCACTTGTTGGGAAGTCATGACAACCGCTCTCCCTTGAACTACCCGGCTTTGACTTGTCTGGGGTAGCATTTGGTGTCATCACTATCATTGAAATTAAATTTTCTATAGGGCATATTCCACCCTCAACTGCTTCATCGTACTCCTGTTTCATGATCTGAATCATTAATCTTTGATCCATATCAAATTGGGGTTGACAAAGAATGTATCGTAATTCAAAAACTCGATGTTGGGTTCTCTCAATTGTTGTCCAAAAAGAGAAATACATATCATCTATTTTAGCCTTCTTAGATCGGACATCTCTTTCCAAAATATCAACGCGCCGTGCGGTTTTACCCATGCATCACTCATTCTCACTCGTTCAGTTGTTTCTTCTTTTAGTTCAGATTCCAGCTTTATCATCTTATACTCTGCTAAAAAGTGCTTCTGTTCAAGCATCACATATCGGGTTACACAAGTTTGAATTGTTGCATCCTTTTGTTCCACGACCGCCTGCCGTTCTTCAACCTGCTCTTCTAACTCATGAAAACGATTTTGCAATTCTAAATTTCGATCATAAAATTCTTCTAATAAATTCTTCTCAGGTTCCTCTTCTTCCTCTTCTTCCTCACTCTCAGTTGCTACCTCTGCGACTATCTTAGGTGCAACTATCAATTCTTCACTCACCACAAGGATATCTCTAATTCCTTCTTCGCCTGACATCACATTATTCTGGTTGGTGATTAAAGGTGTCTCCACGATCTCATTCACTCCATTATTAACATTTTCAGCTACCATTTTCCAATACTGCCACAAAATAAGGGTTCATTAACATATCACATATTATCCCTATACTCTGATCGACCAATTAAATACCAAATAAACTTAGGTAGGTCATACTAGTGAAGGAATTCCCCGTCTCTCCTCTCCCATCTCAGCCAGGGATCATATCCCTAAGCTTTGATACCAACTGTGTCGCCCCCAAAATAGGTATACATCACTTATTCTGAGTCGCCAAATACATGGTACAGAATACAAATACAATCTTAAATATACAACATGAGCTGTGAGTTTTAATACAAATATTGTCTTCTAGATAGTATTCAAACTCAAAATAAGTCCTCAATATATTTATTATCACACTATTTCATAGAATAGTGAGAACTATTAATGCTAACATCTGGACCGTCACTCCGTTCCCCGACTAGTCCCTGCTACGTTCTCATTTCCTGAAGAGAACAATGAAAGCAAAAGGGTGAGCTCAACTAGTCCAGTAAGAAATATTATGACTAAGATAATGCAGAATAAATTATCGTTAGCCTTCAACAGTATTAAACTGATACAATATAACAAACATCAAGTTTAACTACAGCGAAACAAGCAATCCATTAGAAGAGTCAAGTACAGAATAAAATTTACTATCTTCTATGATTTAAAAGGTTTTTCATCACTTTTATCGCCGAGACTCAAATTTTAATAAATAATCCACATCATCAAATCATCCCCGCACTATGTGCCAATAATATTTTTTAGTATCACGACCACGAATTATCCATGCACTACGGGCCAAAGATAATCGTGTTTTCATCAACGGTCCTGATCATGCCATAAAGTAATTCATCTTTGCACCCTTGGCCGAAGAGAATCCATAGCCATAATCATACCAAAAACTATTCATCAATGCACTACGGGCCAATGAGGACTTTTTCCAAATCATTTGCAACATTACGGCCATGATTATACCGAATAATCCTCGGTCATAATCATACCAAGTCCATCTATTCACCACAGGTGCCATGCAGACGACTTTCAACATAATATAAGCATGAGGATGATGACAATTTAATAAAACGAGTTCAAGAATAAATTTTAAAGATTTACAAATTAATTTATCCAGAACCAATAACGCCCAAATTGTCAACATGACATCGCTTTGTGAAGTAAAATTCAAGAATGCTCGTAAGAATATTTCCATGAAAAGATCTTTGGATGAAGAAAGCAAATATCCGTGATATTCTACTAATTTCATGGAGTATAGAAGCCAAAACTTTAACCAACCTGAATATAATATAATATATGAAAATCGCAAATGGATTTTTGCCGCCGCGCAGAATCCACGTAGATGCATCATTTCCACAAGTTAATAAGGAATGAATACAAAGGATCATTCACCATGCATGCAAAGAATCCACATGTACAAAAGTTATTCCAAACAGAGTAATAAAGAATGGAATCAAAGGTCATGCGAATCCGCATGCATGTGATATTCCAAATGTAATAATAAAGAATGAAACCAGGTTACGCGAATCCGCATGATAGGATGTTCCAACAGAATAAAAAAAGAATGGAACCGAAGTCATGATAATTCGCACAAACGGGATGTTCCAACAAAATAATAAAGAATGGAACCGGGTCAGTCACGTAATCCGCATGCATAGGATGTTCCAATGTAATAATAAAGAATGGAATAACAGCGAAATTCACCGGGCTGTGCGATAGATCAAGATGACGTGTTATTCCAATATAATAATAAAGAATGGAATAATGTAAGAATTTCACCATGTATGCGATTGCCAGTAGAAAAGTTATTCCAACATAATAATAAAGAATGGAATAACAACCCTTACAGTATTGAAAGAAAATAACTCTATTCATGAATACGAAAAAATAATACCCTTACCTTAAAAAGAAGAGTATTTGAATGGTGTAGTATGGATATACTTGAAGAAAACTTGACTATTTTCTACGCTCAAAGCTTTCTTAAACTCTAAAGAAATACGCTCAAGATTATAGAAAAAGAATTCTCTAAATTTCTGGTGTGTTTTTCAATTATAACTAAGCATCCTATTTATAGGAGAATGGAAAGGATACTATGCAATAAAATATAATATATTCTATTTATAATTATATAATAAAACAAAATTTATATATATATATATATATATTATTTAAAATCTAATAAAACAAATAACTTTATAAAAGTATTTTGTTTTATATAAAAAAATTTACTATGTAAACACTATCACTACGCAAACACTATGCATAATAAAATATAATATATTCTATTTATAATCAAATAAAACAAAACTTTATAAAAAGTATTCATTTTATATAAAAAAATTTACTATACAAACACTATGCTGGCACTATGCAAACATTATGCATAATAAAATATATTATATTCTATTTATAATCAAATAAAACAAAACTTTATAAAAAGTATTCTGTTTTATATAAAAAGTTTTCTGTTTTATTACATTTATAATAATAATAAAATAAAATTTATATATATATATAAGCTTCCGTGACTTCCCAGATTCCCCCCTATTTTTCTTTCGTGGGCCCCACATGTGGGCCCACCTTTTAAGAAATTTATACCGATTATTTTGAAAATTAGGTAAATAGGGGTCCATAAAATAACAAAACTTCATAAAAATCACCTTAATAATTTTAACAACATTTATCACCTTTATTATAATTCACAATATTAACCGATCAGGTCTTTCCCAGGAAAGAAGGGACTTTCCAATAAGGATTTCTCTCTATTAGTATTATGATTAGGTGACCAAACCTCTCCTCGATGTAACTTCTAGACATCGTTAATATTGGAAATAATAATATTAATAACTTTGTCGTCTCAATTATTGATTTAATAATATATAAAATATTGACAATAATTGAATCAAATAACGTGAGATACTATAAGGCAACCATCGTAGTAATAATTGAACAAAACCGAGTGACTTCTCACGTAAGCATCAATAATCAATACCGTGCGCTACTATGCAACCACGCCAGATTATCGTATTTTTTAACACCGAAAGTGTTTCAACGATTAACAGTAAAACTTTCGCCGTTATTTTCATAAAATATTTTTATCGTTTTCTCAATCCGACAATAATTCCGCCAGGGTCCACCAATGATTGTGTCATTGCATTTAATATTCCCGATAAAAAGAATATTTCCCACCAAACAAATATTTTATAACAACTTGCTTACTTTGCAAAATTTATAAATATTACCCACAACTATAACATTATATCAAATCCACACCATAATATTCAAAAAAAATATTTCGAGAAATTTAAATCTTTATTCATAAAATTTGGGGTCTCACAATTTAGATACTTTGAGAGTTGATAAATAGTGCAAGTTTTTTTTAGCATTATGTTGGGAAAGTTCATATGTTGATTTGATGTTTAAAGTAAAATGCTCATGATTATATGTAAAGTCCTTCAAGGAATATATGTACAAGGACTTAGTTATAGATCAAATTTGTTAGGTTGATCTAAGCTTTTAATGTTTATCATTCTATAAACGAATGTATAGATAAAGAGATCAAAGATGTTAGGTTGATCTATGTCTTGAAAGGAATAGATAGGCTTCAACAAGAATAGACACCACGATATGGATCGTAGAGTATCATCTGCTTTGTGTCAGAAGCATCGAGCCCTACCTTTTGTTTGGAGACAAATTCCAACAAATGTGGAATGAGTTTTAAACGTTGAAATCCTCACCAGTCCCAACGGCACAAAAGATATCCTTAGTATACAACAAAAGAAACGTATTCAAGAAGCTAAGGAAAGGACCATAAAACAGAGGAAAACACCTTTTCAGGTGTTAGGTGAAAGAATCTATTTGTGTCAAGTGGGCTAGAATGCA
Source organism: Panax ginseng (assembly GCA_020205605.1). Lineage (NCBI taxonomy): Eukaryota > Viridiplantae > Streptophyta > Magnoliopsida > Apiales > Araliaceae > Panax > Panax ginseng. Next base: position 116,507,138 of record CM035144.1, on the reverse strand, counting down.
ATTCAGGAGGTGTGCAGAAAAGTCTCCATCAAAGTTCAGAAATGTCAAACGCATTTAATGCTTCAACAAATGGCTTCAACAGATAGATTTCAAGGATCACATATATGCAGAACATATGCAGATGAGAAATCTAAGCAAGCACTGAACAAAATGCACAAGAACACTCAACGCTCAACTCTACGATCTGAGAAAAAGAGGAAGCTTGCTCAGCTACTCAGTTCTTTCGAACAAGTGCTTAACAACAACTGAGTAGCACCAATCAAGAACTCAACAATAGCCAAACAAGTAAAGTAAGAAGTTCCAAGTCAGAAGGACTTAAAGAGTTCTAAAGTGAACTGTGAAAAACCAAGTCTGTTGATTATTTGTAACATTAAATGTTATGATTATACCAATATACAATTCTTGGTCATAATCACACCAATCAACAGTCCATCTTTGCACTATGGGCCAAAGATGACTTTCACCACAATATAAGAATGAGGATGATGACAATGATATAAAGAATCAATCAAGTGAGATCAATGATAGATATTAAAAATTTATAATTCAATTTATCCAAAATTCAAAATGTCTAAATTGTCAACATGATAACTAATTGTGGAGTAAATTTCAAGAATGATATTCATATATCAAAAGTAATTTGTACAGAAAAAATAATTTATGTTGTGAAATAATACCTATGAATTGTACCGTATGAATAGTACCCCGACATAAAAAGATTAAAATTTAATAAGAGAGTTCAGACTAATATTCTAGTAAAATGATATTAGATGAAGCGCAAACCTTAAGGAATTTTTAATTATTTCAAGAATTATAGAAGCAATATTTATCCTAGTAAGTTTAAAATTTAGGAATATAAAATAAAATAATATCACTTATATAATATGGAGTATGAAAGAAAATAATATTTTTTACGAGTATAGAAATAAAATAATATTATTTACCTTAATAGAAACTAAACTATTAATTGAAAAATAAACAGCAATGATTGAGATGTGTTAAAAGAAAAGGATTAAAATCATAAATAAATATATTACATTAAAAAAATGTAATATAATGAATGGTTACATTTTTTTTAAATAAATTTTTGAATTGTTTGTTTTTCTTTTAAGTGTTGCAAGTTTCAAATCCTCAATGTCAATTAAAGGAACACCATTCTATTCTTATTTTTGAATACTTTTATTTTATTTTAATTTGAAAACTGTTTCTTTATAATATCTGTGTTTTTTTATAAATAAATAAATCAATCAAACTGATGGACTCCCGGCAGCTTTCTCTATCCATTAAACTGCGTACAACTAGAAGACATTATTTGCTCCAGAAATTTGTCTTCTTTATGATAATAATGCCCATAAATTTATCATTCCAATTTTATTATCATATGTTTTTTTTTGATCGGCAGTTTTATTATCATGTTAGCACTATTAATATAATAATTTATTTTATCTATTTCACAAAAGAGTATTATTTGATATAATTTTTTCCCTATATTTATCTTTAAATATGATGAGTTTAGTTTTTGGTGACATGATATGATAATGAATTTGGGATGTTAGACTAAGGAATTTGGGATGTTAGACTAAGGATATTATGTTATTTTATATTACCATTAACAAAAAAAAATATACATTCAAAAAAAATTAACAAATAAAAAAGGGTTCTTTTTGGGAAACAATTTTTTTTTTTTTTTTTGCAACTGAGATTATTTTTCAATAAAATGGAAGGAGTATTATTTAGAGATAAATATAAAAGAAAAATATATCGTTATTATAAATAAATAGAAAAACAACTAAAGAGTCCACATAGGTTTAAAAAATACTAGTTATATGGAGGAGGGGCCGACAGCTGTAGCTTTGTATTGAGATATTATATGATATATTGTGACTAATAATATTATGTGAAAAGATACTTATTGTTATTAAGAGATAGGAGGTATAATTTGTGGACATGAGTTATAGCATTATAGTGATGTTAGGCATGATTTGTGGGCTTGCACGCCAAGTATAGGACTTACTAAATATACTAGGTCTCTTGTAATATATATAGGGATGAAGGATGAATGATAAAGAAACAGACATAAATTTTGAGAAGATCTTTACATGGTATCAAAGCCAAGGGAATATACTAGGAAAAATTAAACACAGTTTTTTTTCTTTCTTTTCTTTTTTCCTACAGATCAAGCACCATAAGAGATTATGGCTGGTGGAGATGAGAAGAACTATGGAGAACAAAGTGGTAATGCTTAGGAAGAAGAAGGTCGACTTGACTTATTTTCTTGGCCCAAGTGACAATCCCGGCAACGTGATTACACCAATCAAATTACGTGGTCCGAATTATGATGAATGGGCGAAGGCAATTCGAACCTCGTTGCAAACGAAGAGAAAATACGATTTTGTAGAAGGGATAATTCCAAAACCAACGACACTTGAGAAAATGGAGGACTGGACTGCGGTGCATTCAATGTTCATATCGTGGTTGCTCAACATTATTGAACCCTCACTACGTTCTACTCTTTCTTATTATGATGATGCGCAATCCTTGTGGGTACATCTCAAGCAGCGTTTCTGTGTTGTGAACGAGACTCGTATATGCCAATTAAAGGCATCTCTAGGAGAATGCAAGCAAGGCAAAGATGAAGAGGTGTCGGTCTACTTTGGCCGTTTATCTCGTCTATGGGATGAACTTGTGACTTATGTCAAAACACCGACTTGCAAATGTGGAACATGTGCGTGTGATATCAACAAACAAGTGATTGATTTGCATGCCGAAGATTACCTGCATCCTTTCCTTATTGGCCTCGATGGGGTCTATGCAACGATTCGCTCCAATTTGCTTTCTCAAGATCCTTTACCAACCATTGATCAAGCATATCAGCGCGTCGCACAAGATGAGAGGCTAATGCGAGGAGAGTCCTCAAATCATAAAAACCGTGACAACATCATGGCTTTTCGACTTACAACCGATGCGCGAGGTAAATCTAAATTTATGAATAACTCTGAAAAATTCTGTACCTACTGCAACAGAGAAGGCCATGACGAAAGCTCATGTTTTCAACTCCATGGGTTCTCTGATTGGTGGGGGGACCGTCCTCGAGGTGGACGTGGACCGGGTCGTGGCGGAATAACGACAGGACGAGGAGCTGGTCATTCTGGAGGGCGTGGCAGGGGCACTCACAACGCACATGTGCGCGCCAACAAAGCAGTGGCAAGTAGTATTAGTAGCGGTGCTAAGGGTGGGCAGTCTCATGCACCACCAACCTCGAGTGAGGCAGCAGGTATATAAGGCATTACTCCGGCACAGTGGCAACAAATTCTTGATGTTTTGAACATTCCCAAACCCACGGATCGTCTTCACGGTAAGAATGACATTGCTTGGATTATTGACACTGGAGCCTCAAATCATGTGACAGGAAATTTACATTGTCTGATTAATGTGAAAAATATTACAAACTGCCCGGTGGGGTTACCAGATGGGAAAGATGTGACTGCTACAAATGAGGACAGTGTGATTTTAGACGGTGGTTTGCGGCTCGATAATGTTCTTTTTGTGCCTCAATTAACTTGCAATCTAATTTCTGTAACACAATTAATTGATGACTCCAATTGTATCGCTCAAATCACTAATACATTGTGTGTAATACAGGACCGGACGACGAGGACTTTGATTGGAGCGGGTGAACGAACCGATGGACTTTAATTTTTCCGAGGTGTTCCGAGGGTGCGTGCTTTGGCGATGGAAGGGGATTCATCAATGGCTTTGTGGCATAAACGCTTGGGTCATCCGTCGGATAAGGTGTTAAGGTTTATCCCTAATGTGAGTCAGTTTAGTAGAAGAATAAAAGAGCATGTGATGTATGTCCACGTGCTAAGCAGCATAGAGATAGTTTTTCTTTAAGTGCAAATAATGCAAGTGATTTGTTTGACTTAGTTCATTGTGATTTATGGGGATCTTATCAAACTCCTTCCTCATGCAGGGCGAAATATTTCTTAACAATTGTAGATGATTATTTGCGTGCCGTTTGGGTTTATTTATTATGCAATAAAATCGAGATTGAGACCATGTTTATGAACTTTGTGGCTTTAGTTGATAGACAATTTGATAAAAAAATGAAGACAGTAAGAAGTGACAACGGCACATAATTTAATTGTTTACGTGATTATTTTTTTAAGAATGGGATTGTGTTTGAGACGTCCTGTGTGGGCACTCCACAACAAAATGGGAAAGTTGAAAGAAAACATCAACATATTATGAATGTGGCACAGGCACTTCGATTTCAGGGTCATTTACCAATGCAATTTTGGGGAGAATGCGTGTTGGCAGCGTGTTATTTAATTAATCGAACATCGTCCAGTGTGCTTAATTATATGACACCTTATGAAAAATTATTTGGGAAACTAGCTAAATTTGATAACATGAAAATTTTTGGTTGCCTATGTTATGCCCATAATCAAAGACATGACGGGGATAAATTTGCAAGTAAAAGTCGAAAGTGCATATTTGTGGGGTATCCTTATGGGAAAAAGGGATGGAAATTGTACGATTTGGAATCACAAGAATTCTCTGTCTCCAAAGATATAAAATTTTATGAACATGAATTTCCATTAGCTGTGCAACAAGACCTAACCTACTCTCCTACTTAAATTAATTCTGACATCGAGTATGCTGATGATGATATGGGTTGGGAGAATCATGATGCATCTCTTGGAGGGGGTGTTGCATCTGTGGGCTTGCAAGGAGATGAAAACAGGGTTGATAGTGCTGATATTGTGGTGGTGCAAGAAGACGATATAGAGCCTGGAGAACCATAGGTGGCTACTGCAAGAGAGGACGGGAATGACATAAGAATGGGAAGAGGGATGAGAACCAAACTTCCATCAACAAAATATTGGGACTTTATCACTCATACAATTCGAAAAGTAAAGTCCTCGAAAAGTTCATCTGCCCAACAACATGCCTCAGGTACTCCTTATCCTATTACTAACTTTGTATCTTGTGAACGATTTTCTGCTAGGCATCGAAACTTTGTTGCAATTGTGACAGCAGAGAAAGAACCTAAGAATTTTGAGGAAGCCATAGAACACTCCGGGTGGCGTGATGCAATGGGCATTGAGATACGAGCCTTGGAAGAGAATAAGACATGGGTCTTGGAGAAACTGCCGCCCGGGAAGAAAGCACTCGGAAGTAAATGGGTGTCCGAATAAAATATCACTCAAATGGGAGCATAGAACGATTGAAAGTGAGACTTGCTATATTCGGACATCATCAAATAGAGGGAATAGACTATGATGAAACATTTGCCCCGGTGACAAAAATGGTGATTGTTCGTACCTTCTTGGCATTGGCAGTGGCAGCAATTAAAAAGTGGGAAGTCTATCAAATGGATGTGCACAACGCTTTTCCCATGGTAACTTGACTGAAGAGGTGTACATGAAAGTACCTCCATGTTTTACAAACACTAACCCAAATTTAGTTTGCAGGTTGAAAAAGTCACTATTGGGTTGAAACAGGCTCCCGGTGTTGGTTTGCTAAACTAGTTGAAGCATTAAAGCGTTATGGATTTGCTCAATCTTACTCCGACTATTCTCTTTTTACATTGCGCAAGGGAGAAATACAAATCAATGTGTTAGTTTATGTGGACGATTTAATCATTGCAGGAAATGATATCACGGCCCTGAAAATCTTTAAAGCATACTTAGGTGAATGCTTTCATATGAAGGATTTGGGAGTCTTAAAATATTTTTTGGGGATAAAAGTAGCTCGAAGTCCTAAGGGAATTTATCTTTGTCAGCAAAAATATGCATTGAAAATTATTAAAGAAACAGGCTTGTTGGGAGCAAAGCCAGCCGAATTTTCGGTGGAACAACAACATAAATTGGCATTTGCCAAAGGTGTGTTACTCGCAAATCCGGAGTCCTATCAAAGACTTATAGGGCGGTTGATTTACTTGTCTCGTGACTAAGCTTGATCTTAGATTCTCATCCACATTTTGTCTCGGTTTATGCAACAACCTCGTGTGAAGAACATTGGGAGGCTACTTGAGGGTGGTTAGATACTTGAAGAAAAAATCGGGCCAAGGCATTACGCTTTAGGTCCGATAGTGATTGAACTTAGAAGGATGGTGTGATTCTGGATTGGGCTAGTTGTCCACTTATTTAGACGTTTCTTTTTGTGGGATGGTTGGTGTTACTTGGTCATTCCGGTGTCTTGGAAAACTAAGAAACAACCAATCGTGTCATGCTCTTCTGCAGAAGCTGAGTACCGATCTATGGCAACGACTACATGTGAGTTAAAATGGCTTAAACAGCTACTTGGTGATTTGGGAGTTAGTCATCCTAAAAGGATGCGCTTATATTGTGACAGTCAATCCACTTTACATATTGTTCAGAATCCAATGTTTCATGAGCTCACGAAGCATATTGAAGCCAATTGTCATTTCGTTCGCGATGCGGTTAAGGAAGGAGTTATTTGTCCCTCGTATGTTCCTACAACGATGCAATTAGCAGATATTTTTACAAAAGCCTTGGGAAAGATGCAATTTGAATTTCTCCTTCGCAAGTTGGGCATTCGAGACCTTCATGCTCCCACTTGAGGGGGGTATTGAGATATTATATGATATATTGTGACTAATAATATTATGTAAAAAGATACTGTTATTAAGAGATAGGAGGCATGATCTGTGGGCATGAATTATAGCATTATAATGATGTTAAGCATAATTTGTGGGCTTGCACGTCAAGTATAGGACTTACTGAATATACTAGGTCTCTTGTAATATATATAGGGATGAAGGATGAATGATAGAGAAACAGACAAAATTTTTGAGAAGATCTTTACACTTTGCTACAACAATTGAGTTTAGTTTGGCGGATGACAATTGACAGGTAAGTTGATTTATGAATAAATGAGTTAATTTCGTGTAAACCAAGTAGACCCACCAAGCTGAGCTGGCATTTTGTGTGACATGAGAAATACTAATATCAAGCATGTCTAAAGAGTAATTTTTATGATTTACAAGTTCCTTTCCTTAATGTTCTTCAAACTCTTATCATATTCCAGATTGAGAACAAATTTTAAGCATATCTTTTCCCATTAATGAGAAAAAAACAAGTATCAGGGATCTTCCAAAAAGATACCCACCAACCCATGCCATGTCCATGAATGAAAAGAAGAGGGTGCTTTAAGATTAAGAGACGAGAGTTCAGGCTTATACCAGTGAACACTCCGGTGGCATCTGGCGAACATATTTACCGTAAGGGCAAGGGTAAGTAACTTCCATCATGATCCCAATAAACCACATTGCTAGTCAAAAGAAGGTGTTTCTTGCAAAATTGTTCAACAAAATGTAACTACGATTCATCACGAAAGAAAAAAATATTTCAAGGTAGATTCTCAAAGACCCAGTCCAACTGTACGGCCATCTCTTCGACGCAGTCCAGCAGTATATTGCTTCTCCAAATCCAGCTGGAGTTGATTCTGCTTCTCGGCTTGGATGACGCCACTGCCATCCTGGTTGTCGGGTTTGTGTTCCACTTGTGCCTCGCCCTTCACACCCTACAATTGGCCATAGGTACCAATGTAACCTCAGACTCTAAAAGTGTGTTAGTATGGGATTTATTACAAACCAAGAAAAAGGGAAAGGATGGGGGGAGCACAATGGAAACATTAAGAAGAGAGAGAGAGAGAGATTGTTTTCCTGACTAAGTAGAGCATGAGAACAAATAAAAGAAGAGGCAATTACCATGAGTTTGTTGAATTTCTCTTGTCGTTCATGGTCAGAGAACAGGGACGTATCCCATCGATGAGTAGACTGTAAGAATTTGACAATGCATTGAACAAAAGCATACACAAAGAAGAATAAAGAAGTTAAATAACGTGAAGCATCTCAAATATTACAACAAATTCAAGAAGGGGTGAATATATTTAACGAAAAAAGAACCTTTGGATTAGGCATGTAGAAGATACGATCTTTATCACATAACAAATATATTTCATCATGGAAGAATGGGGTAACAGGAATTACAAAATTTTGTGCTGAAGTAACTTTTACTTTATGCTGCTATTACAAAAAATATTGCAACTTACCTAATTTGTAGCCCAAGTTATGATGATTTAAAATAAAGTTGGAACTGATATGAGATATCGTTTGGAATTCAGGAATTCAGAGTGCAAAAGCATTCTAAATAAGTAAAGACAGGGAGTCCAGAGTGCAATGAGATCCATTTTCACAATAAATAAAGACAGACAATATAACTAGCAGTATATCCATCAAATACCTCTTCCATAGTGGTGTTCTTTTTATTGAACCCCATAACAACTTCTTCTTCTGGTCAGCAGACATGTAACCATGTCTTTAAAGTCTTTTATATAATTATGACCAAGGAAAAATATTTTAACAATTAGGTTCCTATTAACTGTGGAGTTTCCCACCAAAAAAAAACCAAATCAGCAGTCTTCAAATTAACCACACTACTTGTTTCAAGTTTCTATAGCTGGCCCCATGAACTTGTACTACCAGAACAAGTGAAGAAAAGCTCTTATAATAAAATATAATTTTCAGGCTCAGGGAAAAAATAAAATAAAGGCAAAGTCTAATTGTAATAAATGTCCAGCAGACCGCATACAGTAACTATAGAATATGAATATAGATAACAACAATAAATGCACCAGAACAGCAACTTTTAGTATTTAACATGAATGATGGATAAATCCTTCAGAACTCTATAACCAAACCAGACTATGATAATCATAGTTACGAGTTATAACTCTAATTAATACATGAATGTTGATTACCTAGTTCAGCAGCCTTCATTGCAGCAACTTTGGCAGCATCTATATCAGAGTCTTTCAGAAAGTCCTGATCTGAACTCAATTTACCAACAAATACCTGAGCTTGTGGTGGATTGGGAGGCTGCCTTTCATCTGCTGCAGTTATAACCTTTGAAACTAATTTACCAAAACAATGCACAAATATAAGCACATGGACTAGACTAATAGAATTAAAAATTAGAAGAAAACGGTAAAAAAGTATTGCCAACTACTAATGGACTAGAAAATAGCCACATAATATGTAAAACAATTACCATTTTCCCCATGGTCCTTGCCTCTATCCAAGCTACAGAACTTTGGTTTCTTTGCAGGAAATTCTTGATCTTCACCGGTAAAGGTAGTTCTATCTTCAGACTTGTCTGCTAGTTCCTTGGTGTATCGCTCCTTGTGCCTGTCAGACTCACGATCATCATATTTCTTCTTTTCTTCATTAGGGTACTTCTGACCACCCAGCTCTTTACTATCAATCCTAGAAGTTTCTTTCAGCCGATGCCCGGAACCTTCTCTTTGTGTGGTTGAATCATGCCGATACCCCCTACACTCCTCATATGTAGGTGAAAGATCACTTTTGTGATCCCCAACACTTCTTCGATAGTCTCTCTTATTATCCCGATCATTTCCAGACCCTCTATGCCTATTGCGCTCCCCAGATTTCACTTCTTCATTGTTTAATTTAGTCTGCCTCCTACCAGATCCAGCTCTGTCTGATGATGATTCCTTACCTTTATATTTTTGATACTCAATAGGAGAGGTTTCTCTATCCCTATCCCTGCTTCTATTCCAAGAACCATTAGTCTTTCCACGAGCATACTTATCAGTATTATGCAGATGATCTCTTGATCTGTTTTGCTCACTTTCTCGGCTAGTATGATCAGAATGAGTGTCATCCCTCGACTCTTTACCAAAACGAGAATATAACTTTGGACATTTTCTGTCATCTTCATCCACAAGCTTTTCATGTTTGTAGTCATCATGTCTATGGTAATTAGTACTCCTGGAAGAATGTTGATCAGAATGTCGACCATACTGACTCCTACCGTACTTTTTATCTAAGTCCCTCCTATCATCCTTCCTCTGCCGATCATCAAAAGATTTTGCAGGATCTTCCCTGGAAGGGATAGGGCTTGAGCTACGCGCACGATTAGGACTCCCTGCATATATAAAGACATCATACCTTAGTGCCAAGATATCACTTTATAGAAAGGACCGACCAATTCTTCATACAGAACAAAAATCTTCATAGAGATAATTTGACATCTTAAGCAAAGCGTGTGGTAAAGATTATATAAAAAAAATCAAAGAGCATTAATTTTTTTCTCACATTAATTTCAGGAGATACAGTGAATTAACTTGAAAAACATCATTCCAACACTATTTTAGCATTTCACAGTGAAGACTATCACTCACTTTTATGTCCATCAAATCACTATTCTCAAACACCAATAATTTGGACAGTAATATCCACATTATCATGCTTTCCTACTTTATTGTAGTCAGTAACCAACAGGCAACAGCGGTGACCCAGTGAGCATGGGCAAGTGAAGTCTTCATTACATACAGTAAATGATAACTAAACAGCTTGGAGAGTAAATATCTCAATCAGACCAATCAAGAACACACTGGACATATATAAAAAACAATTTAACACATGTTATAAATAATTCTCTGGATTCATAATTGCATACTGCATTAGAGAAATAACTAATTTAACTAACTCGAAAATCAAAATTGAAGAACTAACCATCAGATGAGGATGATGACCCGTCAACTGGAGACCTGCGCCTATACTTTCTGTTAACTGCATCATTAGAAGGCTTGCGAAATGCTGCTTTTGCACCGCCACTGTCTGAGGGAGAAGATGACAAGTTTGAGTCCATATTATCTAACACCTGACATCATTATAAGAACAAAACAATAAAATCAAATCAAAATTTGGACAGTGTGAATAGTATAAACAATTTAAGGGTGCAAATCCCATTATAACCTGCTCTTACTCAAAGTAGTATAAATCACAATATGAACATGTTATGGGAAAAATAAACGTCAAATGGTTAATTTTAGACGTATCCATATATTTAGTAGCTTAACTTTTCATATGAAATGATTTTTAAACATCTAAAAAAATATCAAATAAGGCATTCAATTCAAAACAAAGGCCCACAAGCAGGTCATGAAACCGCCCTAAATAAGTTATGTTATTTAGAAAGCAGATTAAGATACAACAAATTAGAATAATAAATATTTATCGTTATCAACAACGAATTTGATTAAATTTCAACTGCTATTTCCAATTATGTATCAGTACATGAATTTTTTTGCTTTTAAAGGTGATTAAAAGTAAAAGCTAAACCTTTCTCACAAAACAAGACCATGTATTAAATTGGATATAATAACAACTACAAGGAAAATATAAATCCGCCAGTTGAATTTGACGACCTTCAAAAATATAAACCGAACTTGAACAAAAAATGGAGCAAAATTAAAGCCTTAAGAAACAAGGATGATGAGATCCAAACCTTGTGAATGATAATCAATTCTCTCTCTGGTTCTGCGTTCTAGTTCTAGGGTTCGAGCAGGGGTTAAATGTTTTTTTAATTAATATACTTTAGGTAGTTATAAATCACTAACTATACATGGCAATGATCAATAGCATAGTATGTATTTATTACGGATTAAAATTAATATCTCTACCTTTTATTAAAATGATCAAGGGTTGAGATTTAAAAACTGAACTTGCCGTCGCCTAGAATTTCTAGCGAATTAGAATAAAGAAAATTTTGGACCATTATACCCCTTCATGCTAAGTCGGCGAACCAAAAAATTCAGTTTTCCGAGTATTTCGATCGACAATTCAAGGCAATTCCGAGCATTCCGAGCGATTCCAGGCGAATTCAAGCAACTTTGCCAAAAATTGATTAGTGAAATTTTTATTGGTGAATCGAATCCGTTAATATTTAAGAAGTTATTTGTTTGTCTCATTTTATATTACTTTTAGAGTATTTTATTATTATTTTATTTACTATATGTTTTATAGGGGGTATACAGGTCATTTTCATCTTTTAGGGGTAAAATTGTTAGTTTTTAGCAAAGTGGTCTTTGCATCGGCTTAAATCAATGGCATTTGCAGCTTAGGATCGAGCAAGAAAACGGATATAATCGAATTATCGAATCGAAATAAATTAATCAAATTTTACGATAATTGATTATTTTTAACATTTTGGTTATATCCAAAAGTATATATCTGATTTTCGGTTAATTTATACGGGTATCATTTTTGAGTTATTCGGTTTACCCGAATAACTGAACAAAACATTGCATTGTTTGCACATTTGCACACACAAATCACTTAAAATAAATAAAGTAATACTAATGACTCAATTCGGTAGCATTCTTATAGCCCCTCGGCCCCAGATCCCTAGACTCAAGTCAAACTCAGAAAGATGGTTTCCAGTTCATGGTAAATGTACCATTACCACCTGAACTGGGCTTTATTTTCAATTTTTAGCCCACAAAATCTGTTGCTTTTTTTTTTTCGCGGAAGTGCCCAGGCAGCATGCCATGACTCTCTTTGTTTTCTAACAAAATATTCACTATTGTGGGTTATGAGGCTTGAACACAAGACTTGTAAGTAAATAAATAAAAGTTTAAACCAAATTGAGCTACAATAATCATTTTTATTTTAATGCAATCTTCAATATAAAAATATATTTTATACAAAAATATCATACGCTAATGTCTGTATTTAACTATTATAGTTGTAGTAAATAATAATTGTAGTTTGAAATTTCTTAATTGATGTGGCATTAATAAGTCCCATAAAACAAGCTAATTGATTAAATAATGAGATATTGGGTAATGCCTAAAATCATGTCATTCAAATCTTCTGAAAATCAATTTAAATATTCAAAGTGTTAAAATCTTGGCATCTCCAAGTTCCAAAAGTGTAAATCTTGAAAATTAATTAGATATCTCTTGGAACAATATTTGTGGAGTCATGAATGTATTTTTAAAAGTTAAATAAATTATATTAATTTTAAAGTATAATTTTAAAAATCAAATTTGATTATATACTTTGAAAGTAATTTATAATACTATTAAAATTTTAATTGATTGAGATATGTAGTTAATATAGGTAATTAGAATTATTGTTTATTATAAATTATTTTATTATTTTTAATATTTATTATTATTACTATTTTTGATGTAACAAGATTTTGTAAAAAAAAATAGAGGAAGAAGCCCACGGGCCTCACTATAGTAGCCCGCCAAAACCCGAGCCATTTTGGCCAGGCCCGTTTGCCACCTCTAAGTCTCATCCCAAACCCAGAAATAGAATTCAGATCTCGAAGACTCGAACTCGGAATCAGAAGTCGGTGAGTCCTCCTCCTTTTCTTAATTTCTTTTTGTCTTCTTTCTCTTCTTTTGATGCAACTTCTTCGTCTCTTTTCTCTCGATCTCTCATCCGGTCTAATCTAAGTCTGACATTTTCAATTCTTTGAAAGTACTAATATAAAATGCATAAAATCATATATATATTTTGTTGTTAAGCTGCTTATGACCTTTAAAGGTATAGGTTTTCATTCTTATTTTCAATTGAATTTAGACCTTTAGAGGTATCAGTTATATTATAAGATGATAATGATATAAGTTGTTGGTTGTTGATTTATTTATTTTTTGCTTTTAACCAAATATGGGTTGTATACTGAGCCGAATATGATTTTTTTGTTTGTTTGTTTTGCTTTTAACCAAATATGGGGTATTTATGGGGATAATTGGATATATAATATAGGTTTGCTTATGCTTCACCCATTTTGAGTCGCCAAATACATGGTACAAAATACAAATACAAACTTAAATATACAATATGAGCTGTGAGTTTTAATACAAATAATGTCTTCTAGACAGTATTCAAACTCAAAATAAGTCCTCAATACATTTATTATCACACTATTTCACAGAATAGTGAGGACTACTAATGCAAATATCTGGACCGTCACTCCGTTCCCCGACTAGTCCCAGCTATATCCTCATTTCCTGAAGAGAACAATGAAAGCAAACGGTGAGCTCAACTAGCCCAGTAAGAAATATTATGACTAAGATAATGCAGAATAAATTATCGTTAGCCTTCAACAATGTTAAACTGATAAAATACAATATACATCAAGTTTAACTGCAACGGAATAAGCAATCCATTAGAAGAGTCAAGTAGGTATGATATCTACTATCTTCTATGATTTCAAAGAATTTATCATCAGTTTTATCGCTGAGACTCAACTTACTAAATAATTCACATCATCGAATCACCCCTTGACTTATGGCGAGGATATTCATTAAGTATTACGACCACAAATTATCCATGCACTTCTACGGGCCAAGGATATTCTGTTTTCATCAATGGTCATGATCATGCCAACAACTGTCCATCAATACACTACGGGCCAATGAGGACTTTTACCACATCATTTGTAACATTACGGTCATAATTATACCGAATAATCCCTGGTCATAATCATACCAAGTCAATCTATGCACTACAACTAAAGATGACTTTCATAACAATGTAAGCATGAGGATGATGACAATGATATAAGAATTTAATTAAAAGAAAACAAAAGATAAATTTTTAAAGATTTATAATTTAATTTATCCAAAATTCAATAATATCTAAATTGTCAACATGATACTGCTTTGTAGAGTAAAATTCAAGAATAATATTGTATCAAAAATAATTTGGACCGAAAAGGAATTAATTTTTGTCATGAATAGTACCCCGAGTGAATAGTAACTTCGGGAATATTAACCCCGTGAATAGTACTCCGGCATGAAAGAGTTAAAATTTATCAAAAATGCTCAGAATAATATTTTCATGAAAAGATACTGGATGAAGCGCAAATATCAAGGATATTATACTAATTTCATGGAGTATAGAAGCCAAAACTTTAACAAAATGAGTATAGAATTCGGAATCTGAAACGAAATAATATTACTTACATACTACAGAGTAAACGAATATAATATTCCTTACGAATATTAAACGAATATAATATTCCTTACGAATATTAAACGAATATAATATTTCTTGCGAATATTGAACGATATATAATTTCTTACGAATACGAAAAATAATATCGTAAGCGAATATGAAATAAATAATACCCCTTACCTTAAAAAGAAGAGTATTCCGACTGGTATAGCGGGGATATTCTTTGAAGAGAACTTGAACTGTTTTCTACACTCAAATCTTCATAAAACTCTAAAAAAATACGCTCGATATTATAGAAGAAAAATTCACTGATTCTGGTGTGATTTTCAATTCTAACTAAGCATCCTATTTATAGGAGAATGGAAATGATACTATTTAAATTATTTTCTCACAGACTGCACAGAAAGAAATTCACGGGCGCTGAATCAGAAGAATTTTTTTTTTTTACTTTACTATGCAAACACTATGCATAATAAAATATAATATATTCTATTTTTCATTAAAAAAAACAAAACTTATTATATAATATAACAAACATTACTCCTCCCGTGACCATTCCCAGATTCATCCACCATTTCATTTCCTCTATTGGGCCCCACATGTGGCCCCAC
Source organism: Panax ginseng (assembly GCA_020205605.1). Taxonomy (NCBI): domain Eukaryota; kingdom Viridiplantae; phylum Streptophyta; class Magnoliopsida; order Apiales; family Araliaceae; genus Panax; species Panax ginseng. Next base: position 116,491,718 of record CM035144.1, on the reverse strand, counting down.
CTTTATTATATTAAATAATTTTATACCGATTATTTTGAAAAATGGGTAAATGGGGGTCCATAAAATTATAACAAATACTTCATAAAAATCCCCTCAATATTTTTAACAACATTTATTCATCATTATTATAACTCGTAATATTAACAACCAGATCGTTCCTAGGAAAGAGAGGGCTTTGCAATAAGGATTTCTCCCTATTGGCACGCAATTAGGTGACCAAACCTCTCCTCGATAGAACTTTCTAGACATCGTCAATATTGCAAATAATAATATGAATAACTGTATCGTTTTAATTATTGATTTAATAATATATAAAATATCGACAATAATTGAATCAAATAACGTGAGATCTTGTCAGTGAAATTATTGTAAGTAATAATTGAGTATAACTGAGTGACTTCTCATGTAAGCATCAATAATCAATACAGTGTGCTACTATGCAACCACACGTATTAATGTATTTTTATCACCAGGTATTTCAACAGTTAACGGTAAAACTTCCGCCGTTATTTTTATAAAATTAAAAGATATTTCTGTCATTTTCTCATTCTAATAATTTCGTTGTGAGGTCCACCAATGATTGTGTCGTCGTACGAATATTCCCGACCAATCGAATATTTTATGACAACTTGCATACTTTGCAAAATTTATAAATACTACCCACAACTATAACATTATCTCAAATCCACACTATAATACTTAAAAAAATATTTTGAGAAAACTAATCTTTATTCACAAAATTCGGGGGTCTTACACTTGTGTTTAAGTATTGTAATTATATCATGAATGTTCTGATCCTATATATGGAATTCTACCTTTTATTTTTATTTTTATATAATTGTTAACTGAAATTAGATCGAATTAGGTTTGTGTATTAGAATATATCCTTTACTGTTTTTTAGTATGGGATTAGATTATGATAAATATAGTTTTCTCATAACTTAAGGATCAGTTTATAAATGGGATTTTTACCTGTAGGCAAATACACTCTCTTGCTTCTTTTTCTTTTAATCTTTGCCTACTATTAAGTTGCATTGGTCTATAATTTATTTATTATGCTAAATCATATAATATAGTCTTTCGTGCTGCTGCCTGATTTTATTTGTTTTGTTCAACCCTTTTTCAATTTATTTACTAGACATATGAGGTTGTAACATGGTTATTGGGTCTTTTTAAAATCTTGAAGTCTATGGTGGTTGATGGAAATAATAATGGAAAAAGCATAACAGTAAACCGCGTTCAAAATATTTCCCTTAGTTTTAAGGTCATTGCATTATTTACTTCTTCCTCCTTCAACTCAATTTTTTAAAGATCTTTTTATGACATCATTTGTTTTTCATAAATGAATGTTTTAGTTGCTTAACATTTTTTTCGTTTGATTATTTGCTTAAGATGATATGATGTTTCTTCTATTTAATAATTTGCTTTATTCTGTAGCTTGTGAAATGTACAACTTGGGAACTGGGAAAGGAACATCGGTTCTGGAAATGGTTGCAACATTTGAGAAGGCATCTGGAAAGGTATTGAACTTCTAAACTTGTGTCCAGTATTCCAAGGAGCCAAAATTCTTCTGATGATGGTTGTTTTTATGATTCCCACCTAACTTGCAGCTAGCCATAGATTTTGTAGCTAGTAAAAAGAAAAATGTTGTTTATGTTGATTCGACAAACAAAGACGAGTAGATAAACAAACAGTTATAAATGTTCATACTTCTTTTAATGGTCATAATAATAATGTTGAGTTAGGGCTCTAGCTTTTAAAATTCAAAAGATGTGGTGGTGGTGGTATATTTGAATTTCAACTATTCAAATAGTTTGAACTGTTTAAAAACAGTGTTAACTATTTTTGGGTTTGGATCATTCAACTATTCAAGTAGTTTGGCAAATATAGCTCACATTATTAATTTCTTTCTTTTTATTCATTGCAGTTTAGTAAATAATGCAAGAACTATTTTTGGTCATTCTTTATTTGGGCTCAAACTTCGGTTGGTGGCAATTTGCATTATGCATGTTGTTGATTGATGTTAATCATGTAGGAACTGTAGTCACTGTCTCACCGATGTTAATCAACTTAATCGTGTTATTCATGTTAATCATGTAGGAACATACTGTTGTTGTTATTTGTTATTGTTGTTTTGTTGTTATGCTTTTGTAATATGTAGACTGTAGTTGCTTGTAAGACCCCAACTTATTATAAATGAAATTGAATTTCTTCTATATATTATTTTGAAATAGTAAGGGTTGATTTGATTAATGTGGTTAGTTATGGGTAAGATGCGCAAATATTTTAAATAAGCAAGTGGTTGTAAAATATTCATTGTTGTTGGGGAATATTCGTTTGGTCGTGGAATATTCTTGCTGTCGGGGAATATTAAATGCGACGGTAGCGAAATTTTGTAATGGGCCCCATAACGAAAAAAAGCGAATGGATGATGAAAACACAAGTATAAGTTGTTTATAAATAACAGGCGTAGTTATTCACAGAATTATCATTGTTGGAATACCCAGGAGGTAAAAAACACGATATACATACCAGATTGCATCAATTATTGATTCTTACGTGAAGAAGGCACTACTCGATAATTGTTACAATAATTCTTATTCAATATTTTATTTTATTGATTCAATAATTGTTACGTTAATATTTTATACTTTTGTTATTTCAATAATTGTCCACGACGCGATTTTTCTTTATCAAATCAATAATTCATATTATTTGAATAATATTATTAGATAACATTATTGGCAATGTCTAGAAAGTTACGTCAAGGAGAGGTTTGGTCACCTAATTGCTTGGCGTCGAAGGAGAAATCCTTATTGGAAAGTCCCTCTTTCCGGGAGCGACATATGGTTATCACGATTGTGATTCGTAATAATATTTTATGAATAATTAATTATTGATTATTATGATAAAAAAAGTATTCATTTTATGTGGATATGGATGGAGAAAATTTTTAATGTGACAATTGTTGAAAATTGATATTTTATCTTTTTGATAAAATAATTTATTTAATATATTATTATATTATAATAATATAATAATGGTGATATTTTTACAATGAATGTGTGATATATGAATAAAGGAGGTGGAAGAATATTTTTGTTACAATAAATGTTAAAAACATGTTAAACATGTCGGTGGACCCCATTTCTTGACTAAAATTTGATTATAGCCTTCAAAATCGTCCGTATGTGGATTTCGGTCAATTTCTGTTTGGAATTTGGAAAAACTTTCTTCTGCAAAGTTGTAGAGAATTTCCTATGAAGTTGACATAAGTTTTGAATTTTTTTGATAAAAGAGCTATTTATTATGAATTATTGAAGTTCCAAAGTTCTGGAATAATTATTTTTTTAAAGTTTTAAATTCTTTTTAAAAGAAAAACGATTTTTACACTTGGGTGGGCCCCACATGAGTGGTAAACATGTTGAATTCAATTTTCTTGGTGTGCGTAGGAAATTTATATAATTATTTTAATATTTTATTAAATTTTCTGCTTTGGTGTTCTAAGCAATTTCCTATAAATAGGGTGCTTAGGTTAGAATTGAAAATCACACCAGAAACTGAAATCTTTTCTCTCTATGTATTATCGAGCGTATTCTTGTGAGTATTTTGATACTTTGAGTGTTGTTATACGGTGCAAGTTCCCTTGACCTTATATCCGATGATTCAATCAAGAAATCATTGTCTTTTCGAGGTAAGGATATTATTATTTTTAAATGACATTATTTCTTTCAATATCATTATCTAGGAATATTGGTAAGATTTTTCATGTCGGGTTACTTATTCACGTGATCGACCTTTATTCACGTATAACGACCTTTATTCACGAATCTTACGACCTTATTCACGAGAAAAATTAAATTTTCGCTTTTTTTGTCCAAGATATCTATTATGGATACTAGCTTTGATTGTATCCATATTTTGATCATTCTTGAATTTTACTTCACTATAGTTATTTATGAAGTATTTTTGAACTTGGATTGTTTAAAGTACGACTCCTTAATATTTGTTCTTTTGTTTCACTAGATTCGTTTTCTTTAAAATATTTTTCATCATCCTCAGTCCTAAATGATGATATTACTGAATATCTTTGGCCTGTAGTGCAAAGATGGTTGATTTTGTTATGAATATCTTTGGGCCGTAGTGCAAAAAGATATACAGTGTTGAGATGAACATGACTAGTGATGAATATCTTTGGCTGTAGTGCAAAGATGAATATTTGATTCAAGATGTATATTGATTGATGTTCTGAGGATAAAATATTGATGAAAAACTTTTAAATTCATAAAAGAAAGTAGATTTCATTCTCCACGTAACTCTTCTAATAAATTATTATTTTCGCTGCGAATATTGATTTAAAACTTGTTGTCTATTATATTCTATCAGATTTTTCCCTGTTGAGGACTAACGATAATTTGTTCTATGTTATCTTAGTCATAATATTCTTTACTGGGCTAGTTGAGCTCACCCTTTTCTTTTTTGTTCCATTTTTCTTCTCAGGAGCGAGAATGTAGCGAGTACTAATCGGGATATGGAATAAAGGTTCTAGAAAGTAATTTTAGTAGTCCTCACTATTTTGTAAAATAGTGTATCAATAATTGTAATGAGGACTTATTTGAGTGTTGATATTGTCTACAATATTTGTTTTTAAACTCACAGTTTATATGTTGTCGTATTTTGCACGACAATTGTATTAATAAAGTTGTAGTTGTTTCTGTACCATGTATTTTGGCAACTCAGAATGGGTGTTATATACCTATTTTGGGGGCGTCACATTGCTGCTTTCTTTTGTAAATGTAATATGCAGGCTTACTCACCTGTTTAATTCACTGTACTTGCTAAGTCTTTTAAATTCGGTTATTAACCGAATAACCTAATAATCTATTAGGTTATTCGGTTAACTGTTTGGATACCCAAAATAATGTAAGTGCTGTTTTCGGTTATAACCGAAATTCTTATTTGGTTCGGATAATAACCGAATGCTCACCCTTATGTAATGCCCCTTCACTGTCAACTCAGACATTCCTCAGCGCTGCAGCGCTTCAGTTCCTTCAAAACTGGCGATGTAGCGCCACTTATTGACCAGAGTTATTGACCCAGCGCTGCAACGCCTCTCTAAGACTAAATCATGGCGCAGGAGCGCCACCTCCGGTGCTTAGACAAACAAGAAGGGGAAATGACTTAGAATGAAGGGACATATATATATATATATATATATATATATATGACGGTGATCGGATCAGTGCATACCCTTATCTTCTTTCACGTCTTTCACCCCTTTAGCCACGGATTCGGGGGGCGGTTCGGTTAAATACGCCGCCTCTCATACTTTTAACGACGGACAACATATAAGCGTCATTTAAAAGTATGAGCGACGGTTGTATTGCCATTTAAATCGTCGTCGTCAGTCCGTCGCTAAAGGGGTGAGTTCTGAGTGAGTAAGATAAAGGGTATGCACTTGATCCTTGTTCTATATATATATATATATATATATATATATATATATATATCAACCCCTTTTGTAATACTTTTTCTCTCTGATAGAACTTTTCCTCTCTCTTTCTATGATAGATTAGTTTAGTGTTCTCTCTATTTTGATAACTAATGTATATAGCTTAGGTAGATTACGATTATGATTAGGATTCCTTGGAGCTCAAGAGCAATGAAGCAACACGGATTAGAAAGCGATTAAAGGGATTTCTTAGAGATTGAAGAACGCCTTGACAAAAGTTTATTCTTCTCTAGTTATTTCCTTTGATTTTGTATTTTTAAATGTTGTTATTATTGCTACTTATGTTTAGTTTACTAGCTATGAACTGAATATTGGCTCTAAGATTATAATGGAACCCACTATTAATTTGAATTTATTTACTTTTCTCTTTGGTTGACACCATATGTGTAAGACCCCAAATATTTAATAAATAAAATTTAATTTCCTCTAATTATTATTTTGAAGTAGTAAGGGTTGATGTGATTAATGTGGATAGTTATGGGTAAAATACATAAATATTTTAAAATAAGCAAGTGGTTATAAAATATTCATTTTTGTCGGGGAATATTCGTTTGGTCGAGGAATATTAGATCTTTTCGGGGAATATTAAATGCGACAGTATCAAAAATGACCATATGGCCCCATAATGTAAAGCGATTGGATGAAGAAAGCGACAAATATAAGTTGTTTAAAAATAACAATAGTAGTTTATCACAGATTAATCTTGTTAAAATACTAAATTGGTTAAAACACATGTAGTTGCAGTATTGCACCAATTATTGATTCTTACGTGAAGGCACTACTCAATAATGGTTACGATAATTCTTATTCGAAGATTTTATTTTATTGATTCAATAATTCTTTGTGTTGATATTTTATATTCTTTGTTGTTTGATAATTGTCACTATCTGATTATTTTTCATTATCGAAGCAATAATTCATATTATCTGAATAATATTATTGGATAACATTATTGGCAATGTCTAGAAAGTTCTGTCTAAGGAGAGGTTTGGTCACCTAAGTGCGCTTGAAAGAAGGAGAGAAATTCTTATTGAAAAGCCCCTCTTTCCACAAGGCGCCTGGTTGTCACAATATATTGTGATTCGTAATATTATTTGTGAATAATTAATTATTGATTCATATGATGAGGAAAATATTGATTTTATGTGGATATAGATGGAGAAAATTTTTAATGTGACAATTGTTGAAAATTGAAATTTTATCTTTTTCTGATAAAATAATTCATTTAAATATATATATTATTATATTTTGATAATATAATAATGATGATATTTTTACAACGAATGTGGGATATATGAGTATACGAGGAGGAAGAGTACTTTTGTTGCAATAAATGTTTAAAACATGTTAAACATGTCGGTGAACCCCATTTCTTGACTGAAATTTGATTATAGCCTGTAAAATCGCCCGTTTATGAATTTCGGTTAATTTCTGTTTGGAATTTGGAAAAACTTTCTTCTGTAAAGTTGTAGAGAATTGAATTTCCTATAAAAAGTCGCGAGATTCGAATTTTCTGACAAAAGAGATATTTATTATGAATTATTGAAGTTCTGAAGCTCCAAAATAATTAATTTTTGGAAGTTTTAAATATTTTTTTTAATAAAAACGTGTTTCTCACTTTTTCTAGAAGATGAGCATGTGGGATATGTTAGAAATCTGATTTTCCAAGGAGGCGTATGAAATTTATTATTAATAATATATTTTAATAAATTTTACTGCTTTTGGTGTTCTAAGCATTTTCCTATAAATAGGTGCTTAGGTTAGAATTGAAAATCACAATGAATGAAGTTTTCTCTCTATATTATCGAAAGCGTATTCTTGTGAGTATTTGAGTATACTTTGAGTATTGCTATACGGTGAAAGTTCAAGTTATAGCTTTATATCCGATATTCCAGGTTAAATCTTGTCTTTCCGAGGTAAGGGATATTATTTTTTTCAGTAATGATATTATTTCTTCAATATCATTATCTTTGAAATATTGATCTGAAGTTTTTATCAAATTTGGAACTTTTGGTGTTGAGATTCTTATTCACGATATCTGACTATTCACGATATCTGACACTATCGATTTAATGAATAAGACTATTTATCGAAAAAATAAAATTTTCCCTTTTAAATCTAAAATATCTATTGTGGATACTAGCTTTGATTGTATCCATGTTTTGATCATTCTTGAATTTTACACCACTATGATTATTTTTGAGGTATTTTTGGACATGGATAAAACAAAAGTACGAATCCTTAATCCTTAATCTTTGTCATTTTGTTTCTTTGGATTCGTTTTAAAAAAAATATTTTCATCATCCTCGATCTTAAATGATGATATTATTGAATATCTTTGGCTGTAGTGCAAAGATGAATGATTTCGATGAATATCTTTGGCCCGTAGTGCAAAGATGAACATGTGTTTAGATGAACATGATTAATGATGAATATCTTTGGCTTTTTGTAGTGTAAAAGATGAATATTTGATTTCGGATATATATTGATTGATGTTACGAGGGATAAAAGATGAGCGATGAACTTTTAAATTCATAAATAGAAGATAGTAGTTTGCATTCTCTACTTAACTCTTCTAATGAATTATTATTTCATTGCTGAATATTGATTTAAAACTTGTTGTCTATTGTATTCTATTAGATTTTTTTCTGTTGAAGACTAGCGATAATTTGTTGTATATTATCTTAGTCATAATATTCTTTACTGAGTTAGTTGAGCTCACCCTTTTCCTTTTTGTTACATTTTTCTTCTCGGGAGGCGAGAATGTAAGCGAGATGCAGTCGGGGTATGGAATGATGGTTATAGAGAGAGTTGTTTAGTAGTTCTCACCATTTTTGTAAAATAATGTATCAATAAATTTGATGAGGATTTATTTGGGTATAGATATTGTCTAGAAGATAATATTTGTATTCAAACTCACAGTTTTACTATTGTAATAATAAAGTTGTAGTTGTTTCTGTACCATGTATTGACAACTCAGAATGGGTGATGTATACCTATTTTGGGGGCGTCACAATATGGTTTGGCTCAGATATTTATGCTTAATGTTTAATTACTAATAATTACTAAAGAATTAGTAATTAATTGGGTAATCTATAAGAAATTGGGAAATGGACTATAGATTAGACCATGAATGTCTGACATATGATTATATTTGTCTACACAATTGGACTGCATAATTTGCGTATAGGATAGGAATATACATGTGCGCCACGTGTGATGTAAGACCCCAACTTTTATGAATAAAGATTTAGTTTTCTCTAAATATTATTTTGAATAATAAGGTGTGAATTTGATATAATGTTATAGTTGTTACAAAGTAAGCACTTTTTCATAAAATATTCATTTAGTTGGGGAATATTCTTTTTATCGGGGAATATCCGTACGACTACACAATATTGGTGGACCCCAAAACGGAATTACTGTCTGATATAGAAAGCGACATAAATAACCTTTTTATAAAAATAACGACAAAACTGTTACCGTTAACTGTTGAAATACCCGGTGATAAAAGTACAGTAATACACATGATTGCATAGTAACACACGGTATTGTTCAGTATCTTTGATTATTGATGCTTACATGAGAAGTCACTCAGTTTTATTCAATTATTGCAACAGTAGTTGATGCATAATATCTCATATTATTAATTTAATTATTGTCATAGTATCATATGCACAATATTTTATATTATTAAATTAATAAATGAGACGACACAGTTATTCATATTATTATTTATATTATTGACAATGTCTAGAAAGTTCTGTCGAGAAAAGGGGTTTGGTCATCTAATTATACGCCAATAAGGAGAAGTCCTTATCGAAAAGCCCCCTCTTTCCTAGGAATGATCTGGTTGTTAATATTGTGAGTTATAATATTATTGATGAATAATTGTTGAAAGATTAAAAATGTGGTTAGTCAAGTGATTTGTGATAAATAAAAGGGGTTTGTCATGAAGTATTTTTGGTTAAATTTGGCTTATTACATGGACCCCCAGTTACTCATTTTTCACAATCTTCGATAGAAAGTTATCTCAGTTTTTGTTTTACATTGTATAGTGCTTGTATAGTACTGCATAGTGTTGCATAGTACTGCATAGTAAAATCAAATTTTCGTCGAAGGATTCGGTGCCTATGATTGTACTGTTCACCCGTGATTTTTCTTAAATAATTCCCTGCCATTCTCCTATAAATAGGATGTTTAGTTTAGAAATAAAAATCACACCAGAATTAGAGAATTCTTCTTCTATAATATTGAGCATCTTTCTTTTGAGTTTAAGAAAACTTTGAGTGTAACAAATAGTGCAAATTTTTTTCAAGAATATCCCCGATATATCACTCAGAAGTACTCTCCTTTTAAGGTAAGTGATATTATTTTTATTCAATATTCGTAAGAAATAATATTTTCTTCTATACTCTGTAGTATGTAAGTAATATTATTTCATTTTATATTCCTAATTCTACACTTATTTTGATAAGTATTACTTCTATACTCCTTGAAATTAGTAGAATATTCTTGAAATTTGCGCTTCCTCTAGTATCGTTTCACAAAAATATTTTTCTAAATATTCTTGTTAAATTTTAATCTTTTCATGCCGGAGTACTATTCATGGAATACTATTCACTCGGGTACTATTAACCCGGGATACTATTCACGACAAAAATTGATTTCTTTTCTGCCAAATTATTTTTGATACATGAATATTATTCTTAAATTTTACTCCACAAAGTAGTTATCATGTTGATAATTTGGACATTCTTGAACTCTGGATAAATTGAATAATAAATCTTTAAAATTTATCTTCAATCTCATTTAATTGAATTCTTATATCATTGTCATCATCCTCATGCTTAAATTATGATGATAGTCATCTTTGACCCGTAGTGCATAGATGGACTATTGATATGTATGATTATGACCAGAAATTATGTATCTGTATAATAATGACATGTAATGTTATAGATAAATGATGTGGTAAAAAGTCCTCATTGGTCCGTAGTGCATTGATGGATAGTTGTTTGGCATGATCATGACCACTGGTGATAATAACGAATATCCTTGACCCGTAATGCATGGATAATTCATGGATGTGATACTAACGAATATCCTTGGCTCATATTGCATGGATAATTCGATGATGTGGATTATTTATTGAGATGTATTACAGAGATAAAATATTGATGATGAACTTTTAAATCATACAAGATAGTAGATATCATGCTCTACTTGAATCTTCTAATGGATTGTTTGTCCTGCTGCAATTAAACTTGTTGTCTATTGTATTCTATCAGTGTTACACTGTTAAATGCTAAAGATAATTTATTCTGCATTATCTTAGTCATAATATTCTTTACTGGGCTAGTTTAGCTCACCCTTTTCTTTCATTGTTCTCTTTAGGAAATGAGAATATAGCTGGGACTAGTCAGAGAATGGAGTGACGGTCCAGGATGGTTGATATAGTAGTCCTCACTTTTTTTATAAAATAGTGTGATAATAATTATAATGATGACTCCTTTTGAGTTTGGATATTGTCTATGAGACAATATTCGTGTTAAAACTCTCAGCTACGTTTTGTCACATTGTATAAGGAAGTTTGTATTTAAATTTTGTATCATGTATTTTAGCGACTCAGAATGAGTTGTGTATACCTATTTTGGGAGCGTCACCTTACAGGATGCAACGAGGACCACCACAATTTATAAACAACATCTCACTAGTCGTTGAACAGTAAAATGAACCCATAAGAAGAAGAAACTATTTCATGAAGGACATATAAATACTCACCAGAACTTTCAAGATCTCCAAGTACACAATATATGTGCAAGAAATGACAACATAAATCTTCTTCCGCAGATATTCAGACCATACATTGGGCTTATTTGTTACTAACTGCATTGCCTACAATGTACAATGAGAAAGAGATATAACTCCTAGTCCCGTATACAACTTGGTTGTCCTCACAGACAATTCTCAGTATGGATTTCAGTAATAACAACTACTTGAGCATCACATTAAAATTGCAGATAAATTGAGAATCAGTAAAGAAAAACATACAAAAACACAAATTTAATCTCAAATCAATATATTCAATAATCTAAAAATAATGAATTATTACAATGCTTAAATAAAAAAACTTAATACTTGAGGATTAAGTAAAAACCCTAATTTAAAAAGGAAACAATCTCCTAACTAAAATCTACTACTATAATAAACTCTCATAATTGAAATCTACTACTACAATAAATTCTCCTAATTGAAATCAACTACTACAATTAAAACTTTCATTATGAAAAGCTACTGCTAAATTATCCTACCAAATAATTTTATTAATAACTTAACATTTATCTCTAAATAACAATAGAAAATTAATAATAAAATTTTTGAATTTCATCTTTCGTATCGCATCATTCTCCTCGCCTTTGTAAAAAACTCGTCCTCGAGTTTTGAAATATCATAGAATAATAAATCTCAGTCCGAGAGATGTATTTGAACAAAACATTCGCATCCGATGTTTTAATGTAATTAACACAATTTTCGAGAATAATAATGACATAATATAGAAATTTGAAGTAACATGTGACTCAAATGTATCAATTGAACAGAGAAAATCAACATGGTTGTCCTCAACTTTATCTTCCTTTATATTTTTGCATTGAGGGTTAAACTTAACTTCATTTTCCCCACTGAAAATCAACTCTGAAAATTGTTCAACACATTTAACTTCCACTTCATGTTTCTCATAAGTATTAATATGTGAGAGTACTTGCTCCTCGTTAGTCTTCAACAGGGAAAAATTTGATAAAATACAATAGACAACAAGTTTCAGATCAATATTCGCAGCGGAAAATAATAATTCATAGATGAGTTACGTAGAGAATGAAATCTACTATAATCTATGAATTTAAAAGTCCATCATCAATATTTTATCCCTATAACATCAATCAATATACATCTTGAATCAAATATTCATCTTTGCACTACAGACCAAATATATTCATCAGTCGGTTATGTTCATCTCAACACCTGTTCATCTTTGCATTACAGGCCAAAGATATTCATCAAAAATTCATTCATCTTTGCACTACAGGCCAAAGATATTCAATAATATCATCATTTAGGATTTGAGGGATGATGAAAAATATTTTAAAGAAAAGCGAATCCGATTGAAACAAAAGAATAAATATTAAGGATTAAGTATTTTAAACAATCAAGTTCAAAAATACTTCATAAATAATAGTAGTGAAGTAAAATTCAAGAATGATCAAAACATGGATACAATCAAAGCTAGTATCCATAATAGATATTTTGGATAAAAATAAAAATTTAATTTTTACGTGAATAGTCAAGTATTCGTGAATAAGTGTCGTATCACGTGAATAATTGTAAATTTATGCGTGAATAGTAACTTAAACACTAAAAGACAAGAATTTCACAAGAAAAATCTTATCAATATTCTGGCATAATGATATTAGAAGGAATAATATCATTTTTAAAAAAAATAACATCTCTTACCTCGAAAAAAAGGAGTGCTTAGATTTGGAATCTTGAATATAGTCTTTGAAGGAACTTATACCATATAACAACATTCAAAGTCTCAAAATACTCACAAGAATACACTCGATAATATAGAGAGAGAAAACTTTAGTTTCTGGTGTGATTTTCAATTCTAACTTAAGCACCCTATTTATAGGAAAATGCTTAGAACACCAAAACAGAAAATTTAATAAAATATTAATATATATATATATACAAATTTCTTACGCCCACTTTCTTAGATCTGAATTCAGCAATTTACATCACATGCAAGACCCACAATTAATGACAAAAACGTCTTTCATATTGAAAATAATTAAAACATCCAAAAATCAATTATTTCGGAACTTCAGAACTTCGATAATTCATAATAAATAGCCCTTTTGTCAAAAAAATTCAAACCTTATAACTTTTCCATAGGAAATTTCATTCTCTACAACTTTGCAGAAGAAAGGTTTTCCAAATCCAAATGTAAACCCAAAGAAATCCACAAACGGGCGATTTTACAAGCTATAATCAAATTTCAGTCAAGAAATGGGCCCACAAACATGTTTAACATGTTTTAAACAACTTTTACAATAAAAATACTCTTCTTCCTCATATATTCATATATCCCACATTCATTGTAAAAATATCACCATTATTATATTATTAAAATATAATAATATATTTAAATGAATTATTTTATCAAAAAAGATAAAATATCATTTTTTCAACAATTGTCACTTTAAAATTTTTCCATCTATATCCACATAAAATGAATATTTTCCTTATCATATAAATCAATAATTAATTATTCACAAATAATATTACGGAATCACAATATCAACAATCGGTAGTTTAAGGAAAGGGGCTTTCAATAAGGATTTATCTTCTTGGCGTATGATTAGGTGACCAAACCTCTCCTTGCATGCGAACTTTCTAGACATTGCCAATAATGTTATCTAATAATATTATTCAAATAATATAAATTATTGATCGATAATAAAAATACTGTGTAGTGAAAATTATTGAAACAACAATAATATAAAATATCAATGTAGCAATTATTGAACCAATAAAATAAAATATTAAACAGTAATTACTGTAACAATTATTGAGTAGTGCCTTCTTACGTAAGAATCAATAATTGGTACAAAACCGCAAATCTTCTTGTGTTTTAACCATCGAGTATTCCAACGGTGATAATAAATAATAACTACATCGTTATTTGTAACGAGCATCATGTGAGTAAATGCGAATATTCTCAACAAGTAAGACTATTTCACGACCAAACGAATATTCCCCGACAACAATGAATATTTTATAACCACTTGCTTATTTGAATATTTGCGCATTTTACCCATAACTAACCACATTAATCAAATCAACCCTTACTATTTCAAAATAATAAATAGAGGAAATTTAATTTCATTTATAATAAGTTGGTGTCTTACAACCTCCCCTTCTTATGAAATTTCGTCCTTGAAATTGACGTACCTGGTGTTTTGAAAAGGTGAGGATACCTCGCTTTCATTTTCGTTTCTAACTCCCAGGTCATTTCCTCAATAGCATGGTTTCTTCACAAAACTTTGACTTGGGGTATGACCTTTGTACGTAAGACATGCTCCTTCCTATCCAAGATCTTGTGAAGTACCTCTTAGATACGTTAAGTCTTTGGCTATCTCGTCCGGTTCTAACTTCAATAACGTGGTTGGTCTTTCATATATTTCTGAAGCACGAGATATATGAAAAATATTATGAACACGAGACATACTGGAGGTAACTTTGAGTCTATAGGCTACATTTTCTACTCGGTCAAGAATCGAAATGGGCGATAAATCGTGGATTGAGCGTTCTCTCTTCCTAAATCTTGTAACTCCCTTCCGCGAGCAACACACAACAATACATGATCCCCGATACTAAATTCCACGTCCTTTCGATGAAGATCCGCATAACTCTTTTATCGATCTGTGTGGTTTGTATCGTTGTCGAATTATTTGGATCTTTTACGTGAGTCATACGTATACCAACTCTGGTCCCAACAATGTTGCTTCACCCACCTCATCACAACATATTGAGAAGCGACACTTTCGTCCATACAATGCTTGAATGGAGCCACACCTATACTTGCACGATAACTATTGTTGTAGGAGAATTCCACCAATGGTAAATACTTATCCCAACTCCTTTGAAGTCTAGGACCACGAGTGCGAATAAATCTTCAAGAGTTTGAATAGTCTATTTGATTGTCCGTCTGGTTTAAGGATGGTATGCGAAGCAGAATCGTAAATCCGTTCCCATAGCTTTTTGAAGCTAACCCAAAATCGTGAAGTGAATCTTGGGTCACGATCCGAAACTATGGATACTGGCATGCCATGCAATCTCACAATCTCATTTACATACATATGAGGAAGACGTTCAAGGGAATAAGTCTCCCGTATCGGCAAGAAATGAGCAGACTTGGTTAATCTATCAACAATAACCCAAATAGCATTTATGCCTTGAGAAACCGTGGGAGGACCCGTAACGAAATTCATGGTAATGTGTTCCCACTTCTATTAATAGACCCTCAGGCACTTGATGCTCCGCCTTTACACGCTGACAAGTTAAACACCTCGAGATAAACTTCGTGATCTCTCTCTTCATGTTGTTCCACCAAAATGTATGTCGAAGATCACGATACATTTTGGTACTTCCAGAATGTATTGCAAATGGTGTATTGTGTGCCTCCATCATGATCTTGTTCTTCAAATCAGAATCGTTAGGAACACAAAGTCTGGAGTGGACTCGAAGTATTCCTTCTTCATCGATTCTCGCTTCCGGAATAACACCTTCTTGTACTTTCTTCTTCATATGCATCAGCTCCGGATCGGTGGCTTGAGCAACTTTAACTTTATCGATTAAAGTTGGTTCTATGCATATACTTGACATCATCGCACTCGTTCCTGTATATGATCTTCTACTCAACGCGTCAACTACCACGTTTGCTTTTCCAGGATGGTATTGAATAGTGTGGTCATAATCTTTTAACATTTCGAGCCAGCGTCGTTCTTTGCATATTGAGTTCCTTTTGGGTGAAGAAATATTTGAGGCTTTTATGGTGCGAATATATCTCCACTTTCTCTCATATATAGATAGTGCCACCGGATCTTTAGTGCAAAACGATCTTTGCTAATTCTAGATCATGAGTAGGATAATTCCTCTCATATTCTTTAAGTTGTCGCGAGGCATAGGCTATGACTTTCCCATGTTGCATGAGAACACATCCCAACCCTTTGCTGAAGCATCATTGTAGATAACAAATCCATCCGAACCGGATGGTATTGTCGAACAGTCTTAGAAATGAGTCTCCTCTTAAGCTCTTGAAACTATTCTCGCATTCCTCGCTCCATCTGCAATTTTGTATCTTTAAAAGTCGGTGAGTTAATTGAGTAGCGATTCGAGAAAATCCTTTCATGAATCTCCGATAATAACCAATTTAAGCCCAAAAAGCTATGTCTTGGTCACCATCTTCGGTTGCTCCCAACTTTGTATTGCTTCAATCTTCGCCGGGTCGACAGATACTCCATATTTTGACACTTCATTCCCAAGGAATGCTACTTCCTCAAGCTAGAACTCGCATTTCTTTAACTTAGCATATAGCTTATTTTCACGAAGCTTTTGGAGTATCAGCTTCAAATGGTGCTCATGATCTTCACGGATTTTGGAATATATGAGGATGTCATCAATAAAGACAACAACGAACTGATCCAAATAATACTTGAATACTCGGTTCATCATATCCATGAAAGTCGCAGGTGCATTAGTCAATCCAAAAGAAATGACTAAGAATTCATCATGCCCGTACCAAGTTCTGAAGGCAGTCTTTGGAATATCCTCAGTTCTAATCTTCAGCTGATGATATCCAGAAAGAAGATCGATCTTTGAGAAGAATTGTGCTCCTTGCAACTGGTCAAACAGGTCATCAATACGAGGTAGAGGATACCTATTCTTGATGGTGGCATGGTTCAATTCCCGATAGTCAATACAAAGTCGCATACTCCTGTCTTTCTTCTTTACAAATAAAACAAGAGCACCCCAATGAGATGTACTAGGATGAATGAAATCGATGTCCAACAAATCTTGTAGTTGGACCTTTAACTCCTGAAGTTCAATAGGAGCCATTCGATATGGGGTTTTAGAAATGGGCTTTGTACCAGGTTCAAGATCAATAAAGAATTCAACTTCGCGTTACGGGGTAGGCAGGAAGTTCTTCAGAAATCGTCGGAAAATTTACTAACAACGGGAATATTATTCAAATCCGACGTGTCTTTATTCAAATCCATAACATGGACTAAGAAAGCTTGACATCCGTTTTTCAATAAACGAATAGCTTTATGACTTGATATGACAGTGATTGATTTTAGTGGTTTAGTTGCTTGAATTCGTACAACAGGTTGGTTAGGAATATGAAAACTAACAACTTTACAAAAATAATCAATTTTGGCATGATGAGTAGTTAACCAATCAGTCCCTAAAATCACATTAAAAGCAAGTATCTTTAAAGAGATAAGATCAACAGATAATGTGATGGTGCCAACTTGGATCAAACAAGATTTATAAACAGTGGATGTGATGAAAGTTTCTCTAACTGAGTCTCCACAGATAAATCAAAGTCCAATTTCTCCGGAGTTAAGTTTAAACATTGAGCACAAGCAGGAGAGATAAATGAATGGGTAGCACCGGTATCTAGTAAGGTATAAACTTCGCAAGAATTTATGATTAGCTTACCTGTAATCACCTCGTTTGGGTTCCTCACATTTTGACCAATCACGACAAACGCACTTCCAGAAACCGTTAACTTTGACTTTTTTGGGACAGCCTTTTGGGTCACCATCCCCGTTGGACTTGGTTTCGCTACCGTACAATCTAGAGCTATATGTCCTTCCTTTCCACAATTATAACATACCTTGAACTGTTGTAGGCGGTTTGAAATTTGATATGTCCCTCTTTCCCGCATTTATATAAAAGATCTGACCGGTGGTCGTTCTCCTCCTTAGAACCGATTCTTCTTTGGTGTTAACGTCTTCACATGGTCATTGTTGAATCTCCTCTTTTAAAATCTCCTCCCAACTCGCTTCTTTATTCTCATGGCCATGATTACCACGGAGTGGTTATCATTTTTTGTCGTATTTTTCTTTCTCCATTTGGTTATCGTTGTTACGATGGATCACATCCTTTAGTATGATCTTGGTTGTGGTCCTCGGTTGAACGTACTTTCGTTATCTCATTTCTAACAATTGAGCCACATTGACAACATCTGAATAGAGAGAGAAAATTTATGAGAAATGAGATATCGACGTATCTTGGGTTTCAAACCTCTCGAAATATCCGCGTCATCGTTCCTCATTCTCCACCAAATGAGGTCTGAAACACGGATAACTCTATGAACTTCGCCTCGTCTTTGGGACACCTTCATATTGTTTTGTTTCAACCTAATAAACTCCACTTCCTTCATATAATGAATACTTTCGGTGTAAGTACTTGTCATTGAGCAGTTCTCAAACGTCTCCCAAGACATCTTTGAGTCTTGGTTTGGATGGAGTGCGCTTCACATGATTCCCACCGATGTCTGCCTCATTACTGAAACATAAAAGTGGCGAATGGAACCTACATTCCTCCGTGCATCCTAAGACATCGAATATCTTGGTAATTTATTTGACCCACGTCTCGCCTTAATCGGATCCGCTTTCCCAGAACTCGGTGGTCCCAACTCTTTAAAGCGCTTGCATTTGTAATAAAACCGTATGCGTTGTTATCATTTCCACTGTATATTTTGTACACGAGTCTCCGCAAATCGATTTTGCATGAGCGCAAAAAAGCTTCAAAACATCCTCGCCGTTCATCATCTCGCTAAGTGGTGTTGTTCATGGGAGGAACATTGCCCGACTGTTGACGCGTTCTCATCGTTGGTGAGCAAAGGTGTCTCCACGGTCTCGATTCTCCACTTATTAACATTTTTGATTGCCATTATCAAATCCGCCATAAAATAAGGGTTAATTAAGGAAATCAATATATCACATAATATCCCTATATCTTGACCAACTAACAAATAAGTTTAGGTAGGACACACTTTAGCGAAGGATTTACTCGTTTCTCCCCTCTAGTTTTACTCCCCCGATATCCTTGGAGATCATATCCTAAGCTCGATACCATTGTGGACGCCCCCAAAATAGGTATACATCACCCATTTTGGTCGTCGATAACATGGTCTGAAACAACTACAACTTTATTAATACAACATATAAAGCTGTGAGTTTAAATACAAATAATGTCATCTAGACAATATTCACACCCAAATAAGTCCTCATTATAATTATTGGTACATTATTTTACAAAATGGTGAGGACTACTAAACAACTTTCTAAAACCATCATTCCACACCCCATTAGAACTTCGTTACATTTTCGACTACGAGAAGAAAAATGGAATAAAAAAGGAAAAGGGTGAGCTCAATTAGCCAAAAAAGAATATTATGACTAAGATAATATAGAACAAATTATCGTTAGTCTTGACGACAGAAAAAATCGATAAAATACAATGAAACAACAAGTTTGAGGATCAATATTATTAGCGGAAAATAATAATTCATAGATGAGTTACGTAGAGAATGAAATCTACTATAATCTATGAATTTAAAAGTCCATCATCAATATTTTATCCCTGTAACAACAATCAATATACATCTTGAATCAAATATTAATCTTTGCACTACAAGCCAAATATATTCATCAGTCGGTTATGTTCATCTCAACACCTGTTCATCTTTGCACTACAGGCCAAAGATATTCATCAAAAATTCATTCATCTTTGCATTACAGGCCAAAGATATTCAATAATATCATCATTTAGGACTGAGGATGATGAAAAATATTTTAAAGAAACCGAATCCAGTGAAACAAAAGAATAAATATTAAGTGTGACGCCCCCAAAATAGGTCCATTCCATCCAACCCATTTTGAGTCACCAAATACATGGTACAGAAACAACTACAACTTTATTAATACATTTGTCGTGCAAAATACGACAACATATATACTGTGAGTTTAAATACAAATATTGTCTTCTAGACAATATCCATACCCAAATAAAGTCCTCATTACAATTATTGATACACTATACTACAGAATAGTGAGAACTACTAAAACAACTATCTTGAACCATCACTCCACTTGCATTAGTTCATTATATTCTCGCCTCTGACGAGAAAAAATAGAACAAAAAGGAAAAGGTGAGCTCAACTAGCCCGATAAAGAATATTATGACTAAGATAATATAGAACAAATTATCGTTAGTCTTCAGCGAGGAAATATCGATAGAATACAATAGACAACAAGTTTCGGATCAAGAATGAAATAATAATTCATAGATGAGTTACGTAGAGAATGAAATCTACTATTATCTATGAATTTAAAGTCCATCGTCAATATTTTATCCACTGTAACATCAATCAATATTCATCTTGAATCAAATTTTCATCTTTGCACTACTGAGCCAAAGATATTCATCGATCGGTCGTGTTCATCTCAACACTTGTTCATCTTTGCACTACGGGCCAAAGATATTCATTATAAAATCATTTATCTTTCTTTACAAGCCAAAGATATTCAATAATATCATCATTTAGGGTGAGGATGATGAAAATATTTAAAAGAAAGCGAATCCGATTGAAACAAAAGAATAAATATCAAGGATTCAGTATTTAATTTATTTCATGTCCAAAAATACCTCATAAATAATCATAGTGAAGTAAAATTCAAGAATGATCAAAACATGGATACAATCAAAGCTAGTATCCATAATAGATATTTTGAAAGAAAAGGAAAAAATTTTATTTTTCGATGAATAGTCTTAGATTAAGTGAATAGATGTCAGATATCGTGAATAGTAACCCTAACCCTTACTATTTCAAGATAATAAATAGAGGAAATTTAATTTCATACAACCTCCCTCCTTATGAAATTTCGTCCTCGAAATGGCGACGTCACGACACAGTGTTTGAAAATGTGAGGTTACTCGCTTTCATTTCCGATTTTCAACTCCCGGGTCATTTTCTCTATAGCATGGTTTAAGACCCCAAATAATTAATAAATGAAATTTAATTTCCTCTAATTATTATTTTGAAATAGTAAGGGTTGATGTGATTAATGTGGATAGTTATGGGTAAAATCATAAATATTTCAAAATAAGCAGTGGTTATAAAATATTCATTATTCATTAACCGGGAATATTCGTTTGGTCGTGGAATATTAAATAAATCTTTGTAAGGGGAATATTAAATGCTGCAGTATGACCGTAATATGATGGGCCCATGTGGATGAGCGATTGGAGGAGAAAAAAGCGACAAATATAAGTTGTTTAAAAAAATAGCGTAATTATTCAGATTTACCTTTGTTGGAATTTGTTGGAATACCGGTGGTTAAAAACACGATGTCTGGCGTTGTTCTTGCGGTAGCTTTGCGGTATTGCACCAATTATTGACTCTTACGTAAGAAGGCCACTACTCGATAATGGTTACGATAATTCTTTATTCGATTATTTTATTGGTTCGATAATTGTTGTGTTGATATTTTATATTCTTTGTTGTTTGATAATTGTCATTTACACGGTATTTTTCATTATCGAAGCAATAATTCATATTATCTGAATAATATTATTAGATAACATTATTGGCAATGTCTAGAAAGTTACATCTAAGGAGAGGTTTGGTCACTAATTTAATTGGCCGATGAGGAGAAATTCTTATTGGAAAGCCCCTCTCTCTGAGGAGCGCTGGTTGTCGATATTGTGATTGTAATATTATTTGTGAATAATTAATTATTGATTCATATGATGAGGAAAATATTGATTTTATGTGGATATAGATGGAGAAAATTTTTAATGTGACAATTGTTGAAAATTGAAATTTTATCTTTTTACGATAAAATAATTCATTTAATATATATATATATATATTATTATATTTTAATAATATAATAATGGTGATATTTTTTACAACGAATGTGGGATATATGAGTATCTGAGGAGGAAAAGTATTTTTGTTGCAATAAATGTTTAAAACATATTAAACATGTAAATTGGACCCCCATTTATTATTTGAAATTTGATTATAGCTTGTAAAATCGCTTGGTTTGTGGATTTGGTCAATTTACATTTGGAATTTGAAAAAACTTTCTTACGCAAAGTTGTAGAGAATTGAATTTCCTATAAAAACTCGCATGAGATTGAATTTTTACGACAAAAGGGCTATTTATTGTGAATTATTGAAGTTAGGAGTTAGAAATAATTGATTTTTGGAAGTTTTAATTGTTTAAAATAACAAAAACGTTTTTTATATGTTGTGAGCCTCATTAATCACATGCTAGGTGGCTGATTTGATTTCCCAAAGGATGGCGTAGAAATTTTTTTATATATATATTATTATATTAAATTTTTTACTTTGGTGTTCTAGCGATTTCTATAAATAGGTCTTGGGTTAGAATTGAAAATCACACGAAGCTGAAGTTTTCTCTCTCTATATTATCGGCGTATTCTTGTGAGTATTTTGAGTATACTTTGAGTATTGCTATACGGTGAAAGTTCAAGTTATAGCTTTATATCCGATTATTCGGTTAAATCTTGTCTCTTTCAGAGGTAAGGGATATATTTTTTTTCGTAATGATATTATTTCTTCAATATCATTATCTTTGAAATATTGATCTGAAGTTTTTATCAAATTTGGAACTTTTTGGTGTCGAGATTCTTATTTACGTATCGACCTTTATTCGCGTATCTCTGATCTTATTCACGAAATCTGACCTTTATTCATGAAAAATGAAAATTTTCCTTTTAAGTCAAAATATCTATTGTGGATACTAGTTTTGATTGTATCCATGTTTTGATCATTCTTGAATTTTACACCACTATGATTATTTTTGAGGTATTTTTGGGCGTGGATAAAACAAAATACGAATCCTTAATCCTTAATCCTTGTCATTTTGTTTCCTTTGGATTCGTTTCTTAAAAAAAAAATATATTTTCATCATCCTCGGTCTTAAATGATGATATTATTGAATATCTTTGGCTTTGTAGTGCAAAGATGATTGATTTCGATGAATATCTTTGGCTGTAGTGCGAAGATGAATGATTTTCGATGAATATCTTTGGCCGTAGTGCAAAGATGAGCAGTGTTTAGATGAACATGACCCGGTGGTGAATGTCCTTGGCTTTTGTAGTGCGAGGATGAATATATGATTCGGATATATATTGATTGATGTTACGAGGATAAAAATATTGATGATGAATTTATTAAATTCATAGATATTAGTAGATTTCATCTCTACGTAACTCTTACATGAATTAATATTTTTCATTGCAGTATTGATTTAAAACTTGTTATCTATTGTATACTATTAAATTTTTCCTGTTGAAGACTAACGATAATTTGTTGTATATTATCTTAGTCATAATATTCTTCTTTGGGCTAGTTGAGCTCACCCTTTTCCTTTTTGTTCCATTTTTTTCTTCTCGGGGGAGGCGAGAATGTAGCGAAATGCAGAGTCGGGGTATGGAATGATGGTTTTAGAGAGTTGTTTAGTAGTCCTCACCATTTTTGTAAAATAATGTATCAATAATTATGATGAGGATTTATTTGTATGTGGATATTGTTTAGATGGCAATATCGTATTTAAACTCAGTTTTCTTGTTGTAATAATAAAGTTGTAGTTGTTTACATGCAGGTGTATTGTGATTTCGAGAATGGGTGATGTATACCTATTTTGGGGGTGTCACGGTTGGTATCGAGCTTAGGGATATGATCTCTGGCGGAGATCGGGGAATAGAACTAGGAGGGAGAGGCAGAGTAAATCCTTATTTAGTGTGTCTACTAAAGCTTATTTGATAGTTAGTCGGTATATAGGGATATTATGTGATATATTGATTTCCTTAATTAACCCTTGTTTTATGGCGGTATTTGAGAATGTCATTGAGAATATTAACAATGGAAATGAGGCCAGTGGAGCGCTTTTTGTACTGCCAGCGAGGAGAGCGTACTGTGGTGGCAATGATGTTCTCTGTGAACAACACCCTTGATCGAGACGATGAGCGAGGGGATGTTTAGAAGCTTTTTGCGGTTCATGCAAAATCGAGACGAGGAGACTTCGTGTTCAAAACATAGGAGAAATGATAGCAATTCACGGGTTATCCTGACCCAAGCGATTCGAAGTTGGGACCACGAATTTAAGGAAAGCGGATCCGATCATGCGCGAAACATGGGTCAAGCAAATTACCAAGATATTCGATGTCTTGGGATGCGCGGAGAGAAGAAGGTTCCATTCGCCACCTTTATGTTAGTGGCGAGGCGGACTCTTGGTGGGAGATGCGTGAAGCGTACCCATCGGTGCTTTTCGGCATGTCTTGGGAGACATTTGAAACTATTTAATGACAAATACTTTCACGAAAGTGTTACGTCGTATGAAGGAAGTGGAGTTTATTAGGTGGGCGAGAACAACATGGCGGTGTCTCGATGCTGAGGCGAAGTTTGCGAGTTATCGGTTTGCACCTCATTTGGTGGAGAATGAGGCGTATTATGGCGGATGTTTACGAGAGGTTTGAAACCGGCGTCGTCGATATCTCATCTCTCATAAATTTTCTCTCTATTAGGATGTTGTTATGAGGGCTCGATTGTTAGGCGAGATACTTGAAATGCGGTCGTAGAAGGTACCTGATCGAGGATCATCTAGGAGATAGCGATCAACAAAACAATGATAACCGGTGGAGAAAGAAAAAGGCGGACAAAAATGGTAACCACTACGGTGGTGGTAATCATAGCCATGAAAATAGAAAAAGCGAGTCGGGGAGGAGATTTAAAAAAAGGAGATTCAACAACGACCGTGTGAAAGGCAGCGGTGCGGTGACAAGCTGGTTCGAGGAGGAGAAACGACCACCGGTCGTATCTTTATAAATCACGGGAAAGAGGACATATCGGTCAAGCGCCCACAGCAGTTCGGTATGCTATAATTGTGGAAAGGAAGGACATATCGCTCGAGATTGCCGCGGTAGCGAAACCTAGTTCAGTGAGGGACGGTGACTCAAAAATTTATCCCGAGAAAAGTCGAAAGTCAGCGGTTCTGGAAGGCGTTTGTTGTATTTGGTCAAAATCGAGGAACAAGCGAGGTGATCACGGGTAAGCTATTTATAAATTCTTGTGAAGTTTATACTTTACTGAATCTCGGTCTTTACCCATTCATTTATCTCTCTACTTGTGCTCAGCGTTTAAACTTGACTCAGGAGAAATTAGACTTTGACTATCTGTGGAAACTCAGTTAGGAGAAACTTTCATCACATCCTTTGTTTATAAATCTTGTTTGATTCAAGTTGGCACCATCACCTTACATTGACCTTATCTCTTTAAAGATACTTGCTTTTGATGTGATTTTAGGGATTGATTGGTTAAGCTACTCATCGTACCAAAATTGATTGTTTTTCGTAAGGTTGTTAGCTTTCGTATTCCTAAACAACTTTGTTATGCAATTCAAACAACTAAACCATTAAAATCAATCTTTGTCATATCTAATCATAAAGCTATTCGTTTATTAAAAAGCGGATGTCAAGCTTTCTTAGCCCATGTTATGGATTTGAATAAAGACCGTCAAATTTGAATAATATTCTGTTGTTATTGACTTTCTGGCGTATTTCTGAAGAACTTCGGTTTACCCCGAGCGTGAAGTTGAATTCTTTATTGACCTTGAACTGGTGTACAAAGCCCATTTCTAAAACCCATATCGAATGGCTCTATTGAACTTGAGGAGTTAAAGGTCCACTTCGAGGAGTTGTTGGACATCGGTTTCATTAAATCTAGTACATCTCCTTGGGGTGCTCTGTTTTATTAAGTAAAGAAGAAAAAGCGGGAGTATGCGACTTTATTATTGACTATCGGGGAATTGAACCATATCACTTTATCAAGAATAGGTATCCTCTACCTCGTATTGATGACTTGTTTGACCCGATTCTGAGCACTGATTCTTTTCAAAAATCGATCTTAGATTACGGATATCATCAATTTGAAGATTTAGGCGAGGATATTCAAAGGCGCCTTTAGAACTCGATGCGGGCATTATGAATTCTAGTCATGTCTTTTGGATTGACTAATGCCCTGCTGACTTTCATGGATATGATGAGCCAAGTATTGAGGAATATTTGGATCGATTCGTTTTTGTCTTTATTGATGACATCCTCATATATTCCAAAAGTCGTGAAGATCATGAGCACCATTTGAAAAAATTTGGTACTCTGAAACCCGTGAAAATAAGTTATATGCCAAGTTAAAGAAATGCGAGTTACGGCGAGGAAGTAGCATTTCTTGAGCGCGTCAGTGTCAAAACATGGAGTATCTCATTGACGGTGAAGATTGAAGCAATCAAAGTTGGGAACAGCAGAAGCGGTGGTGGAAGTCACGTAGCTTTACGGGTCTATTTGGTTATTATCGGAGATTAGTGGAAGGGTTTTCTCGAATCGCTACTCAGGTCTTCAGTTGACTCGGAAGGATACAAAATTCGTTTGGAGTGAAGAATGCGAGAAGAGTTTCAAGAGCTTAAGAGGAGACTTATTTGGCTTTTGTTTAACAATACCATCTGGTTCGGATGGATTTGTTATCTCTGATGATGCTTGGCAAAGGGTTAGGATGTGTTCTCATACTGACATGGGAAAGTCATAGCCTATGCCATGATGACAACAAAAGAATATGAGAGGAATTATCCTACTCGTGATCTAGAGTTAGCGGTGATCGTTTTTATTAAAGATCTGGGAGCCTTATCTTTATGGGGAGAAAGTGGAGATATATTGGACCATAAAAAGCCTTAAATATTTCTTCACTCAAAAAAAGAACTTAACATCTGGCGGTGACGTTGGCTCGAGCTATTGAAGACTACGACCACTTTATTGATACCATCTGGAAAAGCGAGCGTGGTGGCGCGCGTTGAGTAGAAGATCATATGCGAGGAGCAGAGTGCGATGATGTCAAGTATCGCGTAGAGCCGACTTTAATAGAAAAAGTTAAGGTTGCTCGAGCCGCAGGCCGGGTGATGCGTATGAAGAAGAAAGTACAAGAAGGTCTTTATTAGGGGCGAGAATCGATGAAGAAGGAATACTTGAGTCCACTCTAGACTTTGTGTTCTAACGACTACGATTTGAAGTACAAGATTATGATGGAGGCACACTGATACACCATTTGCAATCCATCTGGAAGTACTAAAATGTATCGTGATCTTGACATACATTTTGGTGGAACAATATGAAGAGAGAGATTGCAAAGTTTATCTCGACATGTTTAACTTGTGTCGGCGTGTAAAGGCGGAGCATCAAGTGCCTAAGGGACCATTGCAACCACTTGAGATTCGAAATGGAAGTGGGAACACATTACCATGGATTTAGATTACGGGTCTTCCCACGGTTTCTCAAGGCATAAATCTTTATTTGGGTTATTGTTGATAGATTAACCAAATCGCACATTTCTTCTTAAATCGGGAGACTTATTCTCTTGAGCGTCTTCTTTAGTATGTATGTAAATGAGATTGTGAGGTTGCATGGCATGCGGTATCTATAGTTTGGATCGTGACCCGAAGATTCACTTCAAGATTTTGGGTTAGCTTAAAAAAAGCTATAGAGTGCAGTTCTGATTGATTCGGCATACCATCCTCAAGCAGACGGACAATCGAGAGAGGACTATTCAAACTCTTGAAGATTTATTAAGACTCTGTGTCCTAGACTTGAGGCGGTTAGGATAAGTATTTACCATTGGTGGAATTCTCTACTGATACTTGATTATCGAGCAAGTATAGGTGTGGCCCCATTGAAGCATTATATGGGCGAAAATGTGGCTCTCGGTATGTTGGGACGAGGTGGGTGAAGCAACATTGTTGGGGGAGAGAGTTGATGCGTATGACCACGAGAAAAGATCGAATGATTGACAGCGCGTATACAAGCGGCGCAGGATCGACAAAAGAGTTATGCGGATCTTCATCGAAAGGGCGTGGAGTTTAGTATAGGGGATCATGTATTGTTGCGTGTTTGCCCGTGGAAGGAGTTATAAGATTTGGGGAGAGGAAAGCTCGATCCACGATTTATTGGTCCATTTCAAATTCTTGGTAGGAAGTAGGAAATGTAGCCTATAGACTCGCTTTACCTCAAGTATGTCTCGTGTTCATAATGTGTTTCACATATCGTACTGCCGTAAATATGTGAAAGACCGAACCACGTTATTGAGTTAGAAGCCAGGACGAGATAGTGAAGACTTAGCGTATGAGGAGGTACTGTCAAGATCTTGGATAGGAAGGAGCATATCCTACATACGAAGGTCGTACCACAAGTTAAAGTCTTGTGGAGGAACCATCTTATAGAAGAAATGACACAGGAATTGGAAGCGGAAATGAAAGCGAGGTATCCTCATCTTTTTGAAACACACAGTGCGTATGTCGATTTCGAGGACGAAATTTCATAAGGAGGGAGGTTGTAAGACCCCAAATAATTAATAAATGAAATTTAATTTCCTCTAATTATTATTTTGAAATAGTAAGGGTTGATGTGATTAATGTGGATAGTTATGGGTAAAAAATCATAAATATTTCAAAATAAGCAAGTGGTTATAAAATATTCATTGTTGTGGGGAATATTCGTTTGGTCGTGGAATATTAAATCTTTGTCGGGGAATATTAAATGCTGACGGTAGTGACCATGTGTGGGCCCCATGCGGAAGCGATTGGAGGAAGAAAAGCGACAAATATAAGTTGTTTAAAAATAGCAGCGTAGTTATTATTCAGATTTTACCTTTGTTGGAATACCCGGTGGTTAAAAACACGATGTCTGGCGTTGTTGTTGCGATGCGCTGCGGTATTGCACCAATTATTGACTCTTACGTGAAGGCACTTTACTCGATAATGGTTACGATAATTCTTATTATTCGATATTTTATTGGTTCGATAATTGTTGTGTTGATATTTTATATTCTTTGTTGTTTGATAATTGTCATTTACGGTATTTTTCATTCGAAAGCAATAATTCATTATCTGAATAATATTATTAGATAACATTATTGGCAATGTCTAGAAAGTTACATCTAAGGAGAGGTTTGGTCACTAATTGCTTGCGCATGATAAGGAGAAATTCTTATTGGGAAGCCCCCTCTTTCTCACAGGGCTGCTGGTTGTCGATATTGTGATTACGTAATATTATTTGTGAATAATTAATTATTGATTCATATGATGAGAAAATATTGATTTTATGTGGATATAGATGGGAAAATTTTTAATGTGACAATTGTTGAAAATTGAAATTTTATCTTTTACGATAAAATAATTCATTATATATATATATATATATATATATTTTAATAATATAATAATGGTGATATTTTTACAATGAATGTGGGATATATGAGTATCTGAGGAGGAAGAGTATTTTTGTTGCAATAAATGTTTTAAAACATATTAAACATGTCGGTGGACCCCATTTATTATTTGAAATTTGATTATAGCACTTTGTAAAATCGCTTGGTTTGTGGATTTGGTCAATTTACATTTGGAATTTGAAAAACTTTCTTACTTAAAAAGTTGTAGAGAATTGAATTTCCTATAAAAACTTCATGAGATTGAATTTTTCGACAAAAGGGCTATTTATTGTGAATTATTGAAGTTAGGAGTTAGAAATAATTGATTTTGGAAGTTTTAATTGTTTAAAATAACAAAAAACGTTTTTTTATATGTTGTGAGCCTCATTAATCACATGCTAGGTGGCTGATTTCAGATTCCCAAAGGATGGCGTAGAAAATTTTTTATAAATATATTATTATATTAAATTTTACGCTTTGGTGTTACTAGCGATTTTCTATAAATAGGTCTTGGGTTAGAATTGAAAATCACACGAAGCTGAAGTTTTTTCTCTCTCTATATTATCGGCGTATTCTTGTGAGTATTTTGAGTATACTTTGAGTATTCTTTATACGGTGAAAGTTCAAGTTATAGCTTTATATCCGATATTCGGTTAAATCTTGTCTTTTCAGAGGTAAGGGATATATATTTTTTTTTCGTAATGATATTATTTCTTCAATATCATTATCTTTGAAATATTGATCTGAAGTTTTTATCAAATTTGGAACTTTTGGTGTAGAGATTCTTATTTACGTATACGACCTTTATTCACGTATCTGATCTTATTCACGAATACGACCTTTATTCATCGAAAAATGAAAATTTTCCTTTTAAGTCAAAATATCTATTGTGGATACTAGTTTTGATTGTATCCATGTTTTGATCATTCTTGAATTTTACACCACTATGATTATTTTTGAGGTATTTTTTGGGCGTGGATAAAACAAAATCTGAATCCTTAATCCTTAATCCTTGTCATTTTGTTTCCTTTGGATTCGTTTCTTTAAAAAAAAAAAATATTTTTCATCATCCTCGGTCTTAAATGATGATATTATTGAATATCTTTGGCACATGTAGTGCAAAGATGATTGATTTCGATGAATATCTTTGGGCTGTAGTGCAAAGATGAATGATTTCGATGAATATCTTTGGCGTAGTGCAAAGATGAGCAGTGTTTAGATGAACATGACCCAGTGGTGAATGTCCTTGGCTTTTGTAGTGCGAGGATGAATATATGATTCGGATATATATTGATTGATGTTCTGAGGATAAAAATATTGATGATGAATTTATTAAATTCATAGATATTAGTAGATTTCATCTCTACGTAACTCTTACATGAATTAATATTTTTCATTGCAGTATTGATTTAAAACTTGTTATCTATTGTATTACTATTAAATTTTTTCCTGTTGAAGACTAACGATAATTTGTTGTATATTATCTTAGTCATAATATTCTTCTTGGGCTAGTTGAGTTGAGCTCACCTTTTCCTTTTGTTCCATTTTTTTCTTCTCGGGGAGGCGAGAATGTAGCGATGCAGTCGGGGTATGGAATGATGGTTTTAGAGAGTTGTTTAGTAGTCCTCACCATTTTTGTAAAATAATGTATCAATAATTATGATGAGGATTTATTTGTATGTGGATATTGTTTAGATGGCAATATCGTATTTATTTAAAACTCATGATTTCTTGTTGTAATAATAAAGTTGTAGTTGTTTACATGCAGAGTGTATTGACAATTTTTCGGAATGGGTGATGTATACCTATTTTGGGGGTGTCAAGACCCCAAATTTTATAAATAAAATGAAAATTTCCTCTAATTATTATTCTTGATTAATAAGGTGGTAATTTGATATAATGCTTTAGTTATGGGTGAAATGTGCAATTTTACAAAATAAGCAAGTGGTTATTAAAATATTCATTGTTGTCGGGGAATATTCGTTTGGTCGTGGAATATTCTTTTTGTCGGGGAATATTAAATGCAATGTAGCCTTGATCATATGTGGGCCCATGTGAAAGCGATTGGATGAAGAAAAGCGACAAATATAAGTTGTTTTATAAATACTTGGCGTAGTTATTCACAGATTAACCTTTGTTGGGATTACACGGTGGTTAAAATCTGATAATATGCGTTGCGGTATTTGCGATATTGTTGAATTATTGATCCTTACGTGAAAGCCTTTACTCGATAATTATTACGATAATTTCTTATTGATATTATATTGATTGATAATTCTTTGCGTTGATATTTGGTATCCTTTGTTGTTTTGATAATTGTCATTTTACGGTATTTTCCATTATCGAATCAATAATTCATATTATTTGAATAATATTATCGAGATAACATTATTGGCAATGTCTAGAAAGTTACATCTAAGGAGAGGTTTGGTCACTAATTGCTTGGCATGGTAAGGAGAAATCCTTATTGGAAAGCCCCTCTTTCACAGGAGCGGCACTGGTTGTCGATCTTGTGATTACGTAATATTATTTTTAAATAATTAATTATTGATTATTATGATAAAGAAAATATTTATTTTATGTGGATATAGATGGAGAAAATTTTTAATGTGACAATTATTTGAAAATTAATATTTTATCTTTTACGATAAAATAATTCATTTAAATATATTATTTTAATAATATATTAGCGGTGATATTTTATAATGAATGTGGGATATATGAGTATATGAGGAGGAAGAGTATTTTGTGGCATTAAATGTTTAACATATTTTTTTGTGTGTCGGTGGACCTGATTCTTGAGAAAATTGATTATAGGTGTAAAATCGCTCATTTATGGATTTTGGATAATTTACATTTGGAATTTGGAAAAACTTTCATACGCAAAGTTGTAGAGAATTGAATTTCCTATAAAAAATGCATGATTTGAATTTTACGACAAAAGGGCTATTTATCATGAATTATTGAAGTTAGGAGTTAAAATAATTGATTTTGGAAGTTTTAATTATTTTATATAAGAAAAACGTTTTTTTTGTGGTTGTTGGCACATGGGTGGTGATGTTTTTGACCAAAGAAGGCATGCTAGAGTTTTCAAAACATGTGGGTAGGAATTTTGAATAAATAATAATATATTTTATTAATTTAGTCTCGCTTTGGCGTTCTAACATTTCTATAAATAGAGGCTAAGTTAGAATTGAAAATCACACGAAACTAAGTTTTCTCTCTTTCTCTCTCTATATTATCGGCGTATTCTTGTGAGTATACTTTGAGTGTTCTTTATCTGGTGCGAGTTTACATCGATTATTTATCTAGAAATTGATCGGAAATACGGTTATTTTGAGGTAAAGGATGTTATTTCTTTTCATGAATGATATTATTTTCTTGATATCATTATGCCAAAATATTAGTTGAACTTTTTATCAAATTTGGAACTTTTTCATGTCGGAGTTTCTTATTAATGATTCTTATTCACGAGATTCTTATTCATGATTCTTATTGATTCTTATTCACGATTCTTATTCACGATTCTTATTCACGAAGCGTGAAGATGTTTTTTGTGAAATTTCTATCTTTTTTTTGTGTAGGGGTTCTTATTCGCGTATCTGACCTTTATTATATCACGACCTTTATTATCGAATGACCTTTATTCATAGAAAAATGAAAATTTTTCTTTTTGTCGAGATATCTATTTTGGCTCTTATCTTTGATTGTATCCATGTTTTGATCGTTATTTTTGAGTTACGCTTCAAAATCGTTTATTATGAAGTATTATCGATCTTGGATAAAAGCATTATGCGAATCCCTAATATTTGTCCTTATCTCTTTGGATTAGTTCTTAAAAATATTTTTCATCATCCTCGGTCCTTAATGGTGATACTTGATGAATATCTTTGGCTTTTGTAGTGCTGAAGATGAGCGATTAAGCGATGAATATCTTTGGCTGTAGTGCTGAAGATGAGCAGTGTTGAGATGAACATGACCCATTTGGTGATTTAAATGAATATCTTTGGCTGTAGTGTGCAAAGATGAATATTGATTGTTATTCTGAGGGATAAAATATTGATGATGGACTTTTAAACCTTAGAAGGCGGTAGAATTCTTTCTCTACGTGACTCTTACAATGGATTCTTTATTTCCATTGCATTTGTTGATCTAAAACTTGTTGTCTATTGTATTTATTAGATTTTTCCTGTTGAAGACTAACGATAATTTGTTGTATATTATCTTAGTAATAATATTCTTCTTGGGCTAGTTGAGCTCACCCTTTTCCTTGTTGTTCCATTTTCTTCTCGGGAGGTGAGAACATAGCGAGGATCGAGTCGGGGTATGGAATGAAGGTTAGAGAGAGTTGTTTAGTAGTCCTCACCATTTTGTAAAATAATGTATCAATAATTATGATGGGGATTTATTTGCGTGTGGATATTATCAGGCGGCAATATCGTATTTAAACTCACGGTATGTATTATGCGTATTTCACACGACATTTGTATTATTGAAGTTGTAGTTATTTATGTACCATGTATTTGGCGACTCGAGAATGGGTTGGGTGGAATGGACCTATTTTGGGGCGTCGCGGTTGGTATCGAGCTTAGGGATATGATCTCTGGCGGAGATCGGGGAATAGAACTAGGAGGGAGGCAGAGTAAATCCTTCCTTAGTGTGTCTACTACTAAAAGCTTATTTGTTGGTGGGTCATAATATAGGGATATTATGTGACATATTAATTTGTTTAATTAACCCTTGTTTTATAATGATATTTGAGAATGTCATTTGAGAATATTAATGATGGAGTAAATGAGGCGTAGTGGAGAGCAGCAGGTACTCACCAGCGAGGAGAAGCGTGCTGCAGTGGCAATGTTCCTCTGTGAACAACGCCCTTTGAAAGCGAGATGATGAGCAGCGGGATGTTTAGAAGCTTTTTGCGGTTCATGCAAAATCAGACGAGGAGACTTCGTGTACAAAATCTGGTGGAAATGATAATAGCAGCGGTTTATCACGGCGAACAATTCAAAGAGTTGGGACCACAGATTTCCATGAAGCGCGGATCCGATCAAAGCGAAGCGTGGGTCAAGCAAATTACCAAGATATTTGATGTCTTGGGGATGCGGAGAACGAAGGTTCCATTCGCCACCTTTATGTTTCGTGGTGAAGCGATTCTTGGTGGGAATCGTAAGCGTACTGACCGGATGCTTCAACATGTCTTGGGAAAGATTTGAGCATTTGATGACAAGTACTTCCACGAAAGTATTCGTCGTATGAAGGAAGTGGAGTTTATTAGACTGGGAGCGTAACGTGGCGGTGTCTCGATCTGAGGCAAAGTTTGCGGAGTTATCGGTTTGCACCTCATTTGGTGGAAAATGAGGAGCGTATAATGGCGTATGTTTACGAGGGTCTAAAACTCGAAAATTTCGTCGATACCTCATTTCTCATAAATTTTCTCTATATTAGGATGTTGTAAGAGGGCTCGATTATTAGGCGAGATAGTGAGTATACATTCAATGGGGGACCCTGACGATAAAAATCATCTTTGGTGGCAGCGACCATCGGAACGATGATAACCATCGTGAAAAAAATATCGACAAAAATGGTAACCACTTCGGTGGTAATCATGGCCAAGATAATAGAAGAAATAATTCAAGTGGAAATTTCAAGAAAGAAGATTAAGCGATGGCGGGGAAGGCGTCGGCGTGACATCGACACACACAATGACAAATTCTAGGGGAGGAGAACGGCCTTGGTTAGATGTTACAAATGTGGAAGGAGGGACATATAAGTCCAAGCTTCCTGACCTTCAAGGTATGTTTTAGTTGTGGAAAAGAAGATCACATAGCTCGATTTTGTCTATGGCGAAATCAAGTCCAATTTGGAGCAAGTGGTGATTCAAAGCGGATCGGAAAAACAAAGTCAGCGGTTCTGGAAGGCGTTTGTCGTGGCCGGTCAAAATCACGAGGAACGACGAGTTTTAGCGGGTTAGTTAATTATAATTCTTGCGAAGTTTATACCTTACTGAATCTGGGTTCTACCCATTCTTTTATCTCTCTTGCTTGCATTTCAGCGTTTGAACTTGACTACGGAGAAATTAGACTTTGACTTTATTATGGAGACTCAGTTAGGAGAAACTTTCATTACATCAGTTGTTTAGAAATCTTGCTTGATTGAGTTGGCCTTTATCACATTACTGTTGATCTTATCTCTTTAAAGATACTTGCTTTTGATGTGATTTTAGGGATTGATTGGTTAACTACTCATCGTGCCAAATTGATTGCTTTTCGTAAGGTTGTTAGTTTTCATATTCTAAGCAACAACTGTTATTCGATTCAAGCAATCAAACCATTGTAGTCAAACATTTTTATATCAAGCCATGAAGTCATTCGTTTATTACGGATGTCAAGTTTTCTTAGTCCATGTTATGGATTTGAATAAAAAGACACGTCGATTTGAATAATATTTCTGTTGTTATTGATTTTTTCTGGCGTATTTCTGAAGAATTTCTTGGCTTACTCCCAAAGTGTGATATTAAATTTTGTATCGACTTTGAATCGGTACAAAACCCATTTCTAAAATCTCATATCGAATGGCTCTATTGAACTTGAGGAGTTAAAAACCCAATATAGAAGTTGATACAGAGCCTTTATCTGGTGACTTCCTTTGTGGAATGCGAAGCCCGGACTCTCCGTGGGGGCGCCATATTCGATGCGATAGTAAAGCGATAGGTGTCATTGTGACGTCTTTATCAAGATTGGGATATGAGTTACGAGTTGAGAAGCAACCTAAGTCGATAATCGAAATCGTAGCTTTACAGAAGCTTAGTTGGTTATTATCGGAGATTCGTGGAAAGATTTTCTCAAATCGCTAGTCCATTAACTTCGGTGACTCGTAGAGATACAAAATTTGAATGGAGCGCGGAATGTGGGAAGAGCTTGAAGAACTTAAGAAGAGACTCATTTGGCACGTGTTACGACCATACCATCTGGAAAAGCGAGCGTGGTAGGTGGCGTGTTGAGTAAAAGATCGTATCTGATCTGAGTGCGATATTGTCAAAGACTCATTTCGTATAACTTACAAATAATAGAGATGGAGATGAAAACTCTAGGTACCCGCGTGATGATATCTGAGTATATAATCGACTTTTATCGATAAAGTTAAAAAAATTTCGATCTACACTGGCGGGTGATGAATTGAAGAAGAAGGAGGTGCGAAGTTGTTATTTCAAAAGCGAGAATCGGTGAGGTGAGGAAAGCTCGAACCTTGATTTATTAATCCATTTGAAATTCTCGATCGAGTAGGGCGTGGGCTATAGACTCGTTTTACTACCAAGTATGGCGTGTTTATAGCGTTTTTTCACGTATCGATGTTACGTAAATATGTGGACGACCGAACCACATTATTGAGTTAGAACAGACGAGATAATTTGAAGACTTAACATACGAGGAGGTACTGTCAAGATTTTGGATAGGAAGAAGCATGTCTCTACGTCTGAAGGTTATACCACAAGTTAAAGTTTTGTGGAGAAACCATCTTTATTGAGGAAATGACACGGGAGTTGGAAGCGGAAATGAAAGCGAGGTATCTTCATCTTTTCGATACACAGTCGTCGTCGATTTAGAGGGCGAAATTTCATAAGGAGGGAGGTTGTAAGACCCAAAATTTTTTATAAATAAAATGAATTTCCTCTAATTATTATTCTTGATTAATAAGGTGGTAATTTGATATAATGCTTTAGTTATGGGTGAAAAATCTGAAATTTTACAAAATAAGCAAGTGGTTATAAAATATTCATTGTTGTGGGGAATATTCGTTTGGTCGTGGAATATTCTTTTTTGTCGGGGAATATTAAATGCGGCAGCCTTGATCATGTGTGGGCCCATGTGAAAGCGATTGGATGAAAGAAAAAATGACAAATATAAGTTTTTAAAAATAGCTTGGCGTAGTTATTTACAGATTTACCTTTGTTGGATTACACGGTGGTTAAAATCGATGATAATATGCGTGGTTTGCGATGTAGCTGCGGTATTATTGCAGTATTGTTGAATTATTGATTACCTTACGTGAAAGGCCTACTCGATAATTATTACGGTAATTCTTATTGATATTATATTGATTGATAATTCTTTGCGTTGATATTTGGTATTATTGTTGTTTGATAATTGTCATTTACGGTATTTTCCATTATCGAATCAATAATTCATATTATTTGAATAATATTATCGAGATAACATTATTGGCGATGTCTAGAAAGTTACATCTAAGGAGAGGTTTGGTCACACTAATTAATTGCATGCGTGAAGGAGAAATCCTTATTGGAAGCCCCCTCTTTTCACTGAGGAGCGGCTGGTTGTCGATCTTGTGATTATTGTAATATTATTTTAAATAATTAATTATTGATTATTATGATAAAGAAAATATTTATTTTATGTGGATATAGATGGAGAAAATTTTTAATGTGACAATTGTTGAAAATTAATATTTTATCTTTTACGATAAAATAATTCATTTAAATATATTATTTTAATAATATATTAGCGGTGATATTTTATAATGAATGTGGGATATATGAGTATATGAGGAGGAAGAGTATTTTGTGGCATTAAATGTTTAACATATGTTTTTTTGTGTGTCGGTGGACCTGATTCTCTTGTAGAAAATTGATTATAGATTGTAAAATCGCTCATTTATGGATTTGGGATAATTTACATTTGGAATTTGGAAAAACTTCATATACAAAGTTGTAGAAATTGAATTTCCTATAAAAAATCGCATGAGATTCAAATTTTTCGACAAAAGGCTATTTATCATGAATTATTGAAGTTAGGTTTAGAAATAATTGATTTTGGAAGTTTTAATTATTTTATATAAGAAAAACGTTTTTGTGGTTGTTGGCACATGGGTGGTGATGTTTTTGACCAAAGAAGGCATCTTTAGAGTTTTCAAAACATGTGGGTAGGAATTTTGAATAAATAATAATATATTTTATTAATTTAGTCTCCTTTGGCGTTTAACATTTTTCTATAAATAGAGGCTAAGTTAGAATTGAAAATCACACGAAACTAAGTTTTCTCTCTTTCTCTCTCTATATTATCGGCGTATTCTTGTGAGTATACTTTGAGTGTTCTTTATCTGGTGCGAGTTTACATCGACCTTATCTGAGAAAAAATGATCGGAAATACGGTTATTTTGAGGTAAAGGATGTTATTTCTTTTCATAAATGATATTATTTTCTTGATATCATTATGCCAAAATATTGGTTGAACTTTTTATCAAATTTGGAACTTTTTCATATGGGGTTCTTATTCATGAGTTCTTATTCACGATTATTCATGATTCTTATTCACGATTCTTATTCACGAGATTCTTATTCACGATTCTTATTCACGAAGCGTGAAGATGTTTTTGTGAAATTTCTATCTTTTTTTGTGTGGAGTTCTTATTCACGTATCGACCTTTATTCACGTATCTGACCTTTATTCACGAATCTGACCTTTATTCATAGAAAAATGAAAATTTTTCTTTTTGTCGAGATGTCTATTTTGGCTCTTATCTTTGATTGTATCCATGTTTTGATCGTTATTTTTGAGTTACTGCTTCAAAATCGTTTATTATGAAGTATTATCGATCTTGGATAAATTGTTATGCGAATCCCCTAATATTTGTCCTTCTATCTCCTTTGGATTAGTTCTTAAAATATTTTTCATCATCCTCGGTCCTTAATGGTGATACTTGATGAATATCTTGCTTTGTGTAGTGCAAAGATGAGCGATTAAGCGATGAATATCTTTGGCTGTAGTGCAAAGATGAGCAGTGTTGAGATGAACATGACCCATTTGGTGATTTAAATGAATATCTTTGGCTGTAGTGCAAAGATGAATATTGATTGTTATTCTGAGGATAAAATATTGATGATGGACTTTTAAACCTTAGAAGGCGGTAGAATTCTTTCTCTACGTGACTCTTACAATGGATTCTTTATTTCCATTGCATTTGTTGATCTAAAACTTGTTTATATTGTATTTATTAGATTTTTCCTGTTGAAGACTAACGATAATTTGTTGTATATTATCTTAGTCGTAATATTCTTTCTTGGGCTAGTTGAGCTCACCCTTTTCCTTGTTGTTCCATTTTTCTTCTCGGGGAGGTGAGAACATAGCGAGGATCGAGTCGGGGTATGGAATGAAGGTTTAGAGAGAGTTGTTTAGTAGTCCTCACCATTTTTGTAAAATAATGTATCAATAATTATGATGGGGATTTATTTGCGTGTGGATATTATGCAGGCGGCAATATCGTATTTAAACTCACGATATATGTATTATCGTATTTCACACGACATTTGTATTATTGAAGTTGTAGTTATTACTGTACCATGTATTTGGCGACTCGAGAATGGGTTGGGTGGAATGGACCTATTTCATTAAAAGAAAAAGGCAGATTGACTTCGAATGGAATCTTGAATATAGTCTTTGAAGGAAACTTGTACCGTATAGGAACACTCAAAGTCTCAAAATACTCACAAGAATACGCTCGATAATATAGAGAGAGAAAATTTTAGTTTCTGGTGTGATTTTCAATTCTAACCTAAGCACCCTATTTATAGAAAAATGCTTAGAACACCAAAGTAGAAAATTTAATAAAATATTAATATATATATACAAATTTCTTATGCCCACTTTCTTAGATCTGAATTCAACAATTTACATCACATGCAAGACCCACAATTAATGACAAAAACGTTTTTCATATTAAAAATAATTAAAACTTTCAAAAATCAATTATTTCGGAACTTCGGAACTTCGGAACTTCAATAATTCATAATAAATA
Organism: Panax ginseng; assembly: GCA_020205605.1. Classification (NCBI taxonomy): domain Eukaryota; kingdom Viridiplantae; phylum Streptophyta; class Magnoliopsida; order Apiales; family Araliaceae; genus Panax; species Panax ginseng. The sequence goes on along the minus strand of CM035144.1, from coordinate 116,451,480 downwards.
GCCCTTTTATCAGAAAAATTCGAACCTTATGTCTTTTCCATAGGAAATTTCATTCTCTACAACTTTACAGAAGAAAGTTTTTCCAAATTCCAAAACAAAATTGGTTAGGAAATTCACAAACCAGGCGATTTTTACAAGTTATAATCAAATTTCAGTCAAGAAATGGGCCCATAGACATGTTTAACATGTTTTAAACAACTTTTGCAACAAAAATACTCTTCCTCCTCATATATTCATATATCCCACATTCATTGTAAAAATATCACCATTATTATATTATTAAAATATAATAATATATTTAAATGAATTGTTTTATCGAGAAAAAGATAAAATATCATTTTTCAACAATTGTCACTTTAAAATTTTCTCCATCTATATCCATATAAAATGAATATTTTTCTTATCATATAAATCAATAATTAATTATTTACAAATAATATTACATAATCACAATATCGACAATCAGGCCGTTCCCAGGAAAGAGGGGGTTTTTCAATAAAGATTTATCCTTACTGGCGCGCAATTAGGTGACCAAACCTCTCCTCAGACAAAACTTTCTAGACATTGCCAATAATGTTATCTAATAATATTATTCAAATAATATGAATTATTGATCTGATAATAAAAATACTGTGTAGGGACAATTATTGAAACAACAATAATATAAAATATCAACGTAACAATTATTGAACCAATAAAATAAAATATTAAACAGTAATTACTGTAACAATTATTGAGTTGTGCCTTCTTACGTAAGAATAAATAATTGGTGCAATACCGTGTGCTACTGTATTTTAACCATTGAGTATTCCAACAATATTAACAGTAACAACTACACCGTTATTTATAACCAACTTATATTTATCGTTTTCCTAATCCAATCGCTTTTCGTTATGGGGCCCACACAAATTTCACAGTCATATACGAATATTCCCAAAAGTAAGAATATTCCACGACCAAACGAATATTTCCGAAACAACAATGAATATTTTATAACCACTTGCTTATTTGAAATATTTATGCATTTTACCATATAACTAATCACATTAATCAAATCAACCCTTCTTATTTCAAAATAATAAATAGAGAAAATTTAATTTTATTTATAATAAGTTGGGGTCTTACAAAAGAGTAATTAATAACAACTATATTATAATGTTAATTTATTTTTTATTAAAAATAAATTTTATTGTTAAAATTATTCTTCAAATTTTTAAAATTTATCTTTTACAATTCTCTCAGTTTTGATGATATAATATAAATTTTTTTTAGTGTAAGTAACCATTTAAATACATATTTATCTTCTTTCTTTTTTGATAAACAGACGAATATAAATAAATTTTATATATGTAAGGACGGTCATAATTATATATATGTAATAATTTTTATAAATAAATTTGTATTAACAAATTCTTTCCCAATCTAAAGGCTAAGCGAGTGGCTATTATTATAGGAGACAATAACGTACAAAAAAAAAGACAAAGAGGAAAAACTAATAAAATATTTACTGTAGTTGACATGTTTTACTGATTATATCATTGAATTTTTAAATTTTCAAATTATTCTATTAAATTAATTATTATTTTGAAATTGGGTCATTTTGTTAAAAATAAAATAAATGGACGTTAATTTTTTATCGATAAAACTAATGAATTACTCATTGTAGTTGACACGTTTTACTGATTATACCATTAAACTTTTAATTTTTTAAATTAACCCATTAAACTAAATAATATTTTAAAATTGAGTCATTCTGTTAAAAAAAAATAAGCAGATATTAATTTTTTATCTATGTGGCTCTGGAAAAGAAATTCAAAAATAAAAAATATCATTTATGTGGCAAAAAAATAATAAAAAACTTGAAAGTGAAGACAAAAAAATCAAAATATTTTGAGTACTTTAATCTCATATGTTTATCAATAGAAAAACTTCCTCGCTAATGAAAATCAATGCATCAACAGTAGAAATGAAAATGTGGTAATTGACAACAACAACATTTTGCATGTCTCTGAATTATCTCCGCATCCATCCATTAAAACTCAGACTCCTATCAAATAATAAATACAATCCCAACAAAATCAATTTAACCAAATATTACTATCACACACACATATATATAGAGAGATTGGGGAAGAAATGAATCTTGTGGATGCGATCGAGAGTGAATGAAAGGAGTTCAGAGACATAAGACTGCTAATAATCGGAGGTGAGATGGAGGAAACCTACTGCAACACCATTTACTTCATCTGTTGTTGTTTTTGGAGATTCAGACTCTATTGTTAAATGTAATACTGAACTTTAAAGCTCAATTCAATATTTTTGGGTATTCAAATATAGGAAATTTCATAAATTTTAGAAGAAAAAAAATACGTATTTGATATAGAAGAAGGGGGAGAAGAGGGAGATGAGAGGAAGGAAGAGATAAAGAATAAATCAAATTTTTTTTTTCACGTCCACGTAAGATAAAAACTGAAACAATTTAATACTCGTGTGACAAAGATAACAGAATGACTCAATTTCAAAATATTAATTAATTTAATGGAGTCATTTGAAAAAATTAAATATTCAATGGTGTAATCAGTAAAGCGTGTCAATTACAGTGAGTAATTCAATAATTTTGTCGATAAAAAAGTAACGTCCGTTTATTTATTTTTTTAACGAAATGACATAATTTTAAATAATTATTAGTTTAATAGAATAATTTAAAATTTTAAAAATTTAATGAATAAAACGTGTCAAAAAATTCTCACTAAAATATCACTTCACTAAAAGTCTCGGTCTAAAATTCTCGGTCTAGGGTTTAAGACACTGGTTGGGTTTCTTTTGCACACCCTCTCTTGTCGAACTAGGGTTTCTTCAATCAAACAAGCGCTGAAATCACCATGTGGGCTCTTCGTCGAGCTTCTAATCCACTCAAGTAAATCCCCCTCTCTTTTTGTATATTATATTATCTGTACTGCGAGAAATGCAGACATAACCGAAATCCGGCTTATGCTCTGTTTGAGTTACATTATGCTCATAATAGGATTTTTAAAAGTTGATTATTCACATATATAGATTTTGGTTACTGGATCTTATTTTTCTTGCCCCACACACACATATACATACATATGATGAGGGAACCCAAACCAATACCAGGGTGCATGCATACCAATAACCACTTGATGCCATTTGGTTGAAGATTAGGATTCATGCTGCAATGTGGATTTATATATTTTTCAGTCATAATATGCTTCAAAAAGTGAACCCAAAATGGTTTTACCAATTGATAATTTGATATGAACTTCTTTTCCTTCGTAGTAAGAACTAATAAGTTTATATATTTTGCAAACGTAGTATACTAAAAAAGAACTAGTTCATTTTGACTAAGTTTTGTTGTAAAATGTCACTTCTCTTGTGAAAACTGAAAACTGATTAACAATTGAATGAAGTGGTTGTAGAGCACATTTGGGATAGCTTGTTTTATCAACTTATAGTTTTTTGGTGTAAATAAGCTAGGTTATTTGGGATAACTTAAATTATTTAACCATCTTAAAGCTCAATGACAATAAGTTGAGAAGTAAGGCCAGCTTCCAGCTTTTTTCATGTCTAACTTATGAAGTCTTATGCCTTATTTTGCATTCAGTATTAGGTGTCCCAAAAAGTTTCTGCATCAATTTCAGATATTACAAATGAGACATTTAAGGCATTTTTGGGTTATACACTCTGCTGTTATGTTTTATGTTCACAGTGGTACTGATATATGTTTGTTTTGTATCCGGGAACAGAGCATTTAATTCAGGAAGCTTTCGAGCTGGCTGTACCAGATTTGAAATAGCAAGCTGTTACTTAGAAGAAGATGATGCTGGTTTAGTTGAGGGAGAGCAGGTAACATTTGATAGATTTGTATCTTTGAAGAGATATCATCACAGCAGATGTGATTCCTCAAAACCATTTGTTGGGAGGCAGCATTTTTCTTCACCGGCTGGCATGAAGAGCAGTGGAGAGGAAGATGATGATTTGGAGGATGGGTTTTCTGAGCTTGAGACTCCAACTAGAGCTGATGCAAATCATGCAAGCAATATGGCTCACGAAGATGAAGATGAATTAATCTCTGGATCTGAGATCTCTGAAGAGGAGGATAATGGTGACAATGTGGAAGGACTTAAAAAGGAGTTGGAGCTGTCAGATACTGAGGCAGATTTAAGCGAGAAAAGATTTAGTCCAACAAAGGCTTTTTCGCGATTGTTCAAGGCTATCATGGATGCTCCTGGTTTTCCAATCCAGAAGGTGTTAGATAAGTGGGTTGAAGAAGGAAATGATTTGAATAGAGAAGATATATCAAATCTCATGATCAATTTTCGGAAGCGTTTGATGTATGGGAAGGCCTTGCAGGTTCTTTACTTGTTCATCTTGTGCATATGATTTTTTTGATTTGGCTTACATTTTGTTGCATATATATATTTTTTTGCTCAATCTTCGGGAGCATCAGATGCACGAGAGGGCCTTGCAGGTGTACTAGTTTATCTTCTGCATATGATTTATGTTATTTGGTATTTGTTTCACATAATATCTTTATTCCTATTTCTAGTACCCTTTTTTTCTTGGACAATCAAAATCTTGGTTACATGAGTTCGACCTTCTGGCTATTTTCTTAACAAAAGTGTGATTTAATGCAAAAACTATTTAATGCAACTTAACCGGACCAACAGGGGTATACCAGTGGTTAAGGGCACATGGGGTGGGAGCCTTCTTGTGTTCGATTCTCACCTGTCAAAATATGTGGCTTGAGGTTCTTGGTGATTGAAATATTGCATAAGTTGGACTAGCTTAAATCCCAATATGGATGGGGATAGTGTGTAAATGCCTAATTAACTTTTAATACCTTGTTGTTTTGTTTTATATGAAATTTTCTCTTTTGTTTAGATTAATGAATGTGCTCGATGTTCTACAAACAGTCATCCCTTTTAGAGCATGATGTAAATTGCATAATTTGTTTTAGTGTAGTATCTCAGTTTTGTTTGTCATCTAGAACCGGATCTTGTTTCAACATGTTTTCATGTATTTCCTATCTCCTTCTCCCAAAGGACAAGAAACCTAATATTGGTATTGTGGGGAAAATTTCCTATTTCTTTTTGTTGTTGTTTCCCTTTTTGGCTGGTTAATGCTATTTTAACATTTGTCTCATTCTCAGATCCTTTACTTCGGTTTGTGGAGTGTTATACTTTATTTTTGGTTTCCATATTCACCCAGATTCTTGATGCGTCTTGTATACTAAAAGGATAACCAATCTAGTAGATTGTGCATGCTATTGTTGCACACAGTTTACAACTGTACAGTACTTTTTACCTTTTATGTACCGTTGGACTGCTTCCCAAATCCCAAGTGGTAGGTGTCATTATTAATAATGTTTGTACTTTGATGTTTATAATAGCAAGTTACTATGCTCTTTCTATCTCAAATTCCTTCTAACAAGAGACTTATACCATATAACTAGGCTGCAAACGATCCGATTCGATCCGAATTTTGTCGAACTCGAACACAATAAGTCGAACTCGAACTTGTTTGAGTAACACGATTGAACCAATACACATGTACGAGTTCGGATCGTTTGTTGTTTGCGAAAATTCTTGTGAGAGTTCGCGGACATAGTTGAACATGAATCATCATGTTCGCGAAACATCGAATATCGTCAACGCACTAAAGCAAAAATTAGGTCAAATATTGTAAATACTCGATTATCTCACAAGCTACTCGTGAATCACTTGAAGCGAACTCGAACCAAATCCGAACTGTTCGCAAACAAGTCGAACTGAACCGTATGGTTCGCGAACATGTTCGATCGAGCAATAAAACGTAATACCATGTGCGAACTTGACTCTATAAGGCAATCCAATTGAACCAAACCTATTCACGAATGGTTTGGTTTGTTTGTAGGCCTTGTATAACCGATATCTTAGAATCAATTTGCTAATTATTATCCTGACTTGATATTTTCAAATTTTCCATACACCTCAAAAAGATAAAAAAGATATCATACTTGAGGTCTGGAGCTTAATTCCTGTTGAAAGCAGAAAACAGAAGACTGATAGATATCCTTGTTTTTGGTGGACAAGTGTTAAGATATGTTATTGAAATGTGCTGCCCAATACTCGTGCACATTGGAGAGTGGGTGTGGTGGGCTTGGTTTGGTAATTTTTTCTCTCGCTGGTCTCCTCCAGAGAGTGTACAATATGGGCATTTAATTTAATTCTTTTTCCTTTTCTAACATAGGTGTATCATGATAGAGCTGAGTGGATTTGTTGTTTCTGCTTCACATTTGTAATCAGCTTAAATGCTTATGTTAGATCTCCTGTATAATTAGGTACCTAGGTTTGCTTATGTCCCATCCTAACTTGTAGGAGTGGTTCTTTTCTTTCTATTGTTTTTGGTATTTTTTCTGTTCATTATTTAACTCTGTTATATTGCGTTGCAGCTCTCAGAGTGGTTAGAGTCATCTAAGCTCCTTGACATTTCTGAGATGGATTATGCTTCTCGCCTTGATTTGATTGCCAAGTTACAGGGTCTTCAGAAGGCAGAATGCTTTATTGAAATGGTTCCTAAATCCTTCAGAGGGGAGATAATCTACCGAACATTGTTGGCTAATTGTGTTGTTGCCCTCAATATAAGAAAAGCGGAGGAAGTGTTCAAGAAAATGAAGGACCTACAATTTACATTATCTCCTTTTGCTTTTAATCAACTGCTGCTCTTATATAAAAGGACTGACCCAAAGAAGATAGCTGATGTATTGTTATTAATGGAGAAAGAAAATGTCAAGCCTACTCTCTTCACTTACAATGTATTAATAGATGCCAAAAGCCAGTCCCAGGATACAAGTGGGATGGAGCAAATTGTTGAGACAATGAGGGCAGAGGGAATAGAACCTAGCATCCGTACACAAAGCCTCTTGGCTAAGCATTATGTCTCTTGTGGGTGCAGAGAGAAAGCTGAGGCTGTTATGAAAGAGATGGAAGGAGACGATTTAAATGAGAACCGTGCGGCTTGTGGGTCTTTACTTCTTCTGTATGCATCGCTTAAAAAGGCTGACGAAGTGAGTAGAATCTGGAAAGTTTGTCAGACTGATATGAATATAGGTCAGTGTTTGGCTGCTATTGAAGCTTGGGGAAAGCTAAATAAAGTTGAAGAAGCAGAGGCTGTCTTTGAGATGATGTTAAAAAGGTGGAAAAAGGTTTCTTCGAAGATATGTTCCGTTATGTTGAAAGTTTATGCGAATCATAAGATGTTGGGCAAGGGGAAGGATCTGGTGAAGCGGATGGCAGATAGTGGCTGCCGTATCGGCCCACTGACTTGGGATGCACTTGTTAAGCTTTATCTGGAAGCAGGCGAGGTGGAAAAAGCCGACTCAATCCTTCAGAAGGTTGCACAGGGAAACCGGATGAAGCCCATGTTTAATTCCTACATGGCTATTATGGACCAGTATTCTAATAGGGGAGATGTACATAATGCTGAAAAAATGTTTCACAGGATGCGACAAGTTGGGTATGTTCCCAGATTCCGGCAGTTCCAGTGTCTTATGAAGGCGTATATAAATGCCAACTCTTCGGCTTATGGGATGAGGGAGAGGATGATAGCTGCTAATATATATCCGGATAGAGCACCAGGAATGTTGGCCCGGATAGACCCGTTTAAGAAAACTTCTGTATCTCAGTTGTTGGACTGAAGACAATTAAGTTGCAAGAGTAATTTTAAGATTTTCTGCTTTTGGGTATTTGTATTATTGACTTTTGAAATTCAAAATTAATAATACTTTGTTTAAACAGTTTACAATATTGATGTGTGTGAGTGTGTGTGTTAATTTTGAGTGGATTTGAAAAAGTGTATTGAACAGGAACCAAATCCATATAGCTAGAAGATGCAGTAGTTTATGTTGATGACATAAACAAGACAGACAACGAACAACTACCTCCAACTCATCAAAAATCTGCTATTTTCTGTAAAGGTCGTAGGTTTTCACATCTTGTTTTTTATTACTATATATATATATATATATATATATATATATATATATATATATATATATATATGAGAGAATATGTCCGGAGTCTTAGGGATCCGGATTATAATCTATACCTTTTTTTTTTCTTTTGAAACAACTAAAATAAAAAAATTATAACTGAAATTTTATATAATATCTGGTGTTTTGAGTGTGATTTGGATGCTTATACCAAAAGCATGTTTATTTGATTTCAATACTTTTTGGTATAAGCGACACACCATACTTTTATTATGTAAAAATTCGATTCCATAATTATTTACTATTTTTTAGTTGTTTGAATTTTCACTGTCTAGAACGGGACTTATATATATATATATATATGGATTCCATCCACAGACTAGGTTGTTGAGGTTGTTGAGCCCATTTTAATATGCATTCTACACATTAGGCCTTAGAACAATTTATTTTTTATAAAGTAGCGGTGGCCGAAATGGGTTGCTCCCCAACAACCAAGCAACCTGATTGTTGTGGAATCCCAAGAGCAAAACAAATATTTCTTGATAAATTCTCCAATTTCATTTTCAATTAATTCAAGCAACAACAAAAACCCATTTCATCAAGAACTCCAAAAACCCACCTACAGTTCATTTCATTTGAAATCAAAAGTTGAAGTTCTTTGTAGACTTTCTTTTTAAACTCATTGATAGAGATAAACCCTTTCTTTCCTTTTCTTTTCTCTCTATTCGCAATTGTTTGTTTTCATTATATAATGCATCAAAAGCACGCAATTTTGGAAGGTTTTGGAGCTAAAGTCGTCGATTTGATGGGCAAATGTTTATCATTAGCCTCTTACATTTCATTTCATGGAGTTAAAGATTCCTTGTAATCGATGTATATTTGTGAGATTTTGTACTACCCAGCAAAATTTACTCTCTTTCTTCCGGTAAGTAGAGACAAATAATTTTTTTAATTTGAAGAAGGATTTGGAGCAGGGAATACTCTTTTTGTGTTCTGTTAAAGAAATAAATGCACAAGTAAGATATAGATAATGGATTTTTCATATTAGTCTCTATCAAATACAAAATGTCTCATTAATTGTATTTGTGATTTGATGGAGAATTTGATATGTCGGTTTTGTATGTAGATATATGTATATCTACATACATTATAATCTTGAAAAATGAATTTTTTGAAAAAATCAAAAATCGATTTTAGTGCTTTAGAGTGATATATATGTTGTGATGATGAAATTCAAAACTTGTATATAACGTTAAACTTTTGGAAAAAAAATTATAAGTGGAAGTAAGACATCCGTGTCTCCATTTTTATTTTTACCTATATATATATATATATATATATATATATATATATATATATATATATATAATCTTGATAAGTAAAAGTATTACAAATCAACCAACGATGCACCAATTCCCTTTCCCGTCTTGCTGCTAGGCACAAACGGCAATAACCAAGATGGATGAGTCGTAAGAAACTGCCTGCCATGGTCAAATAGATACGTAAAGTTCCTAAACCATTTAATACCCATAAGCTACCATATGGAATGAAAATTTTCAGGAGTAGTAATATAATGATGGCACCTACCTTGAGAACATTAATGTTACGTTTAGATTGAAGGAATGAAATGGAGAATATAATGATTCATTTCATTCTAATTGGAATAAGTTATTCCATACTTTTTCTAAATTTGGGAGTAATAATCAAACAACAAAACCCTAATTAGCTACCTCTGAAGTCCAATACAACAAATATATCAAACAAATTGAATTGGGTTTAACCCAAGTCTCCAACCAACAACAAAATCCAATCATCCGGACATAAACTAATTCTCATTATTTTGGTAAAAAAAGAGGAAATCAGTTAGTTAAAAGTTAACAGTGTTATATCAGTATCCACTTCTTCCTATCAAACGAATCTTTGATATTCAGATGGGTTAATGATTTGGAGTGATTAGACAAGCTCATAATTAAGATCTAATGCGTAACAAAGTTTTAGGTTTCTACAGAGAAAACTCTTCACATGTCCTAATAACTAAATGGCAAATTCAGCACAACTATAATTACCTAAACAACAATGACCAAGCAGTGATATTACCATAACGACACCCTAATGAAGCCCAGCTCTGTAATTGACCTCATTTAGGACAATGCTACCGATAGGCAGTTCTAATGTCCAAGCCTGGGGTAGTGTGTATAGCCAGCCAGCCCACTAGAGCTAACAAAAATCTCCAGTCCAGTCTCCTTGAATCACACTATCACTAAATACAATCACTGCCCTACAAACCAATGCCTCTAGTGCAGTGGCAGTAAGTGGAACTCGTGCCAGAGCTTGGCCCCAGAGATCACTAAAATTACACCAAACCTTCCTCCACCCACAAAATGAACACACAACACCTGTCTGTGAGTTTAATTTTGAGGGGATGGGAATGAAAGGTAAAGTTCTTTCAAAAAATAGATAAGAGAACTTTCCCTTCCCACAAATAAAACTCATAAGCACAAACCCTAATGTCATCACCATGTACATTTATGACTATGAGCGGGATTGTTTTCAGGAAAGCATTCACTTCGTTTTGAAGTAGAGATTTTCCAAATTCTTCGGTTTCATAGAAAGGCAATTATCTCCTTTGGGGACACCAAACATAGTTTATTATATAATCGCACACCCAAACATAGTTACCTTTACCTAGTGTACCTTGTTCGTTACGCATGGTTACTGCAATTTCCACGACATTAAAAAAGAAAATCATACACACCCAAAAAACTGTACTATGCTTCAAGTAATAAAAATAGCAGTATGACAGGAGCTTCGTCAATTTAGTTTTATCAATTACCTTTTTCTTTCTAATTTTTCAACATAAAGAATTTTTCTTTTTGCAAACGAACAACATGAACTGTACTTGTCGATAGGGAAAGCACACAAATGGGACAAAGAAAGGTCCTTCCAAAACATTACAGGATGCAGCGAGGACCACCACAGTTTACAAACAACATCTCACTAGTCACTGAACCGTGAAATGAACCCATGTGAAGAAGAAACTCTTTCATGAAGGACATATAAATAAATACTCGCCAGAACTTCCAAGATCTCCGACTACACAGTATATGTGCAAGAAATGACAACAGAAATATTCTTACGCAGCTATTCAGACCATACATTGGGCTTATTCGTTAGTAATTGCATTGCCTACAATGTTCAATGAGAAGGAGATATGGCTCCTAGTTCCCATATACAACTTGGTTGTCCTCACAGGCAATTCTCAGTGTGGACTTCAACAATATCAACTACTTTAGCATCACAGATAAATGGTAAAAAAAAAATATTGCAAGTATAAATAGAAATTTAATATAAGAGCTTTTCTATTGTAAGAAAGGCTTGTAGAGATTACACTCTAATCTATGACAGTGGTGGGTATGGCAACACCAATAGAACTTTGTAACAACAAGAATTAGGACAAACAAAATCTTTGGTACGGAAAGCCATTAAAAAATTACAAGGAGCATCATTAACATTTCCTCGGGAAACCAATACAAAACAAACAACAGAATTTTCTATAAACTCCATGCTAGTAAGTTATATGGTTCAATATGATCCAGTATTAGCTTTTCTAGTCAAACTTAAATAAGGACACATTTTGATTACATCCCCTTCTATTTCCCTTTGCCATTACCATCTGCAAGTCTTCCTCTTGTTGGTGGAAGAATTTGGGTCATGTTAGATAATGATGGATGGGATTAGCGTTGGAGGCATGTTTTAGACTTTAAGTACTTCTTAAGTCTATAGTATACTTCATGGCAGAAGGAGTATTTGTGACGAATAAAATATATTAATTATATCTTGGAAGAGCTTTCTCCTCATCAGAAGCAACAATTACTCCAAGAGTTCCTCATGAGCCAAGAGAACCTTTTACTTTCTTTTTTGATTAGTGTCAACAGAAGCTTGTTGAGGTAAAACTACATCCATGTATTATAAATCTTCTTCAGGTGTTTCACATTTTCAAGACTAAATTGACAATATCAGTAAATATTATAATGTCACCAATATAATATTTTCAACAAATATCAAAAAATATATTGAAAAATTAAAAGCCGTTTTTTAAGAAATTATATTTTGATTTTAAAACGAAGAAAGTAGATTTCTTATTGTTTTCTAAGATTTTTGAATTGCACACAAGTGTGTGTTAGTGAACTAGAGAACCGCAAGATGGTCGGTAAATTTAAAATGAGTGTTTTTAATTATAACGGAAGAATAAAATAATTTTGTTCCGCGAATAATTGGACAATATAATTCATTTGTTCGCTGAAACAAAATTATTTTATTCTTTCAATCCAATCTTCGTGTCCAAAATCCCAGTCCACATAAATTTATTAAAATTTAAAATGAGAAATTGAGTTGCTAAGCAAAGGTCTCTTGATTTGAGTTGCTTCCTCCCTCCGTCCTCCATAAAAAGAGTTTCATTTGTCAATTTATTTTTACTTTTTGATGTTAATAATATAAAATGGCACAATATTTTTAAATTCACTAACATAATTTTATCATCATACTACACTACTAATCTAGCACTTTTTTTTTTGGTCGGTAAAAGTAAATTTGTATTGGAAAAAAAAAACTGACATTTATTATCTTGGGCATAAAAAAGTGAACAAACATATACCCTTAATATTAGCAAATTTTGTAAATAGAGAGCTTGGAATTTCATCTTTGTTGTGTACAAATCTAAGCTGAACCCCAAGTAATAGTGGACACCTTAATCTCACTTCACAATCATATTACAGGCCAACATAATTCTATTCATATCACCAACTGTTTAAATCTACACAATTACAGGACAAATGTATTTTTGACATATCTGTAGAAAGTGAAAAGGGCTACCAATACCATTGTGGCTAATTACAGGACACATGTATTTTTGACATATCTAGAGACAGTATTATCACATTCAGTACAAGCACCCAAGAAGAGGGGATAGATATTGTTCCACATCTCTAAAGCTTCTACTTCCGCTTATGGGAGGTCCTTTCAATTGTTATTCACGTGGCCGGGCAAGCCAGAGCGAACTGAGGGCTCTAAGCCGTGAAAAGTAGTCATTTATTGCAAGCAGGGCACGAGCTGATTGTCTGGTAGTCAATACACGGTGCATTTGTTGCAGTGTTTGTTGTCGTAAATTATCAGCCTGGTAATTACCAAAAAAATATAAATATTCAGTGACAAAATCTGAGTCTGCTCAATCTAGCTACGTCACATCATTTGGGGAAAATATTAGGTTGGCGGCTCAGTGCAACTTAAGTTAAACAAATAACAATGTAGTCAGAGTCGCGTGAATGCTTACTAGGAATAAGGTTAATCCGTCATAAACTGGAACACACAAAAAATGATTGTGAACTTGTTTTAGGAGGAGATTTGCTATAAACCCCAGGTAGGTGCACAATGGCACGTGCATAGAAATTATCAATGACCTGATACTAAATAATTTCCCCAGAATCCCAATTCTAGAATCGCCTTTTTACCATGTGCCAAACAAAGTCCTCTTTTAACATTAATGAATAGCCATCAAACTTCAAGAGGATCTAACTTCTTAACATGGAAGAGGATACTTGTCTATCTGTTAATCATTAAAAAAACCTTAAGATGATGTCATGGATAGTTTGACAAGACCAGAAGGAGGTGATAATAGGAAGGAAAAACAAGAACAATCAACTCAATTATAGGAAAACAAGAAAACCTGGTGGAGGAAACAAATAAGAGAGTCCTCAATTATAGGAAAACAACTTGGAGGAAACCCATGTCCCCAATTTTCCCATGCCATTTGGCCCATGTAATTTGCCACATTTCCAGATGAACCTGATGTGCCAGGAGTGCCACTGGCTAACGTCTCAGACAGCGATTGCTGCAATGCCTCCATCCCCTGTGAGAGAGCATCTTCTGCCTGCTGTGATGATTGCTGCAAGTTGGAAATGCCTGCCAACTGTTGTTCAGTCAGAGGCTCCAACTGATTCACAAGAAGCTGCATCCACATCAATTTCATTTATACCGCAGAATGAGTTACAATATCAATGTAAATAACAATGAAATAACTAATATGGTATTCGGAACAGAGTTTCTAATCCACTATACTTTCAGCGGGTTGAGCACATCATCACGCCATATTAATGGACTAGGGGGATAACTGGACAAATGCACCATACATCAAATGAAAAACACCATATATTAAGATTTTCATTCTATCTGCATTTCTGTGGACACTAACCTTTTAAAAGTATTAGAAATTGTCTCAACACTGAGAGAAGATTCTCACCTTGAGAAGTTCAGATGAGCGAAAGCCACCAATCCACATAAAACACCGCTCTGCAGGCGTTTTCCACATTCCCGACAAGATATGGAAGACGTCGGCCTTTGCTGCAGCGCCTTTCAGCCTGAAAACTTCATCAAAATGTGCTGCGACATTGCTCACAACGGTGCGAAGCTCAGTGTCACTTGCATGTGAATTGATTGCAGTCCTTAGCTCATTTACTTGCCTGTTTTGCTCTTCCATCCATCGTGCATATTCCACATCAAATGCCAAGGCCCCTGCAAAAGAATGCATTCAAAAAATTTAAACTATAGAAACTATTTACTTGACATACAATTATAGAATCACAAAGATAAATCAAATAGAAGTAATTAAAGGAGAATAAACACACAAAAATATTAGAATTAAGCTGAAGTGTATATAACATATCAACATAGGTACTGAGAATTTTCCTCCAACAGTTATTTCACAAAAGAAAAAAATTTAATACCAAATCCTTAGCACTTCAATGAAAGGTACAACATATCCTAGAGCACAAATCAAACACGAAGGAGCAGTGGCGTAAGGATTAAGGAAGAATGCATAACATTCCCACCCCACCTGTTGCATGGGATTGATCTCCTGCAGCTGAGGTCAATCAACCCTACAATATAATTACAAATTCATAATCAATATATTGAACCCATATGGAATTAACCTTTCAGACCAAAGTCTAAACATATAAGCTCACAGACACATGTAATGAACATATGATACATCAATATACCACATGGGTGACTGAATCAAACCTGTTGGCGGGATTGCTGGACCTCTTGCTCAAGTTGGGTCAACTTCAGCCGACTACTCTCTAGCTGTTGTACATAAGCCTGCAGTAAGACAAAAAAGGACTTATTAAGTAGAATTGGAAGTTTTATGGGCATGCTTCCTCGGTTCTACTATCGGCTTCAAACATAAATACTTTATATCATTATCAAAATATAACCACCACAGCAGAATGATAGAGTTCATATCATCCAGATAACGCATCATAACAGAAACCATGATACAAGCAAGAACAACCAAATTCAAATGCAAAGAACATACTTTTTTTCTCAACCGACTTTTTCTGGCAGCTTCACGATTCTGAGCAAGCCTTCGTAGCGTCTAATAGTTTTAATTAAGAACAAATTAGCAAGAAACCTAAAAAGTTAAATTAAAATGTTACTGAAGTAAAATCATGTACCTTCTGGTCCAAATGTCTTTCTTTTGATCTATCACTGGAATCGAAAGCCACAATTGCAGTGGATTGATCCATTTCAAACTGCACATGAAAGCACAAATATTCAGTTCACAATTGCAATATACAACGAGCAGCCTCTCTTCCAAACCAAAAAAAAATTAGTTTAACCTTAAAGGTGATGTGTAATAAATAAGAAATATATAGCTGACACTAAAAGTAAAAACAAAGCAAGGCAAAAGAAGCATAGATGGTGAAATGAGCTCATAGGAGAGATTTATGTATGATAATCACCCTTTGATTTTTATCATCCGTCTCCACATCTGTGGAGGTGTCAGTCCGTGGACTTCTGTCTGCCATGTTTGATTCTCCCCAGTTCTCATGATGAGAATCAGATATAGAAACTATATTTGTTTGGGGTCCCTTTTGCAACTGTGACACCTGAGACCCCAAAAAGCAGCAGAGATATTTGAATTAGAGCAAGCAATACACTGTGACCAATGTGTGAACAACAATGTCAAATGTGAATATTAAGTTGGAATTAATAATTTAAAATAGCGAACACAATTATACCTTATAAAATGTCCCAAACTGGAACTCAGGGCCCACTGCAGAGCTAGTTATATTTGTTGGATCGAACACTGGATATAAAACACAATTAAAATCAACAAAAAAAATATGTATAAGATGTGGGAGAACAGAGATAGTAATATTAAATAAATAACCTTAACTCTTTTGCTTTATGAAACAAAATAAAACAGCACCATCTCAAAACACAAGCACAAAGGAAAGGATCATTGTAAATCAGAAAAAAAACCACTGTGAATTGACTTGACTGGACAACAGATATGGAAGTACATAGAGCAGTTATGTACCAGAAGTGTAGAAATACCTCAACATAAGCTTTGTCCTAGGATTGCTATATACTCTTCGCGACTGGGACGTTACTCTATTATTATTCGCATGAAATACTTATTAAATATAGATCACTTCATTCCTTGCTAAAACTTCGATCCTGTTTTGCTAAAGTCTATTTGAGAAATTGTACTAGTTACACAGGTAGCAGGTAGCATAGTCATACAAGGCTGATAATTTCTCCGTCTTCCTTTTCAAAACCGACAGTCAACTGAAGGTTTTAGACTCAGAATTTGAGTGACCTACTTTGCTGTGTAGTTGGTGAACATAACTGAATTCTGTTAAGATCAGTAAATCAAAGTAAAGGTAATAACATTTTTTGAAAAGGGAGACCCTACTTCCGAGGAAACCAATTGTTTTGCCTCCTTTACCAATTAAGGCTTGTCCTGGTATCAAGGCTAATGCTGCAAAGCATATTTGCATGCTTTATGATGAAGTTCAACAAAATAATGCAATAAGTAATGCAGTTCAAGGAAGTTGGCATGGTTATGGTGAGCAGTATGCCCAAAGATATCTGAAAGGTGAATATAATAAGCTTCACATGGTTTATTGCTTGAATTACTTTTGCAGAAGAAAGTATAAGTCCCAGTAGGCTAAAGGATTAATGACAGTTCAGATAAAGCCATGACTGTATCTTACCCAATAAATATATTATTAAGTACACTCCCCATAATTATACAATATAGATATTCTTGGGACAAATTCAGAAGGCAAGACTGATAATGTATACTACAAAAAAAAAAGAATTCAAGAGAATAAATGAACAAAATCTAACAAAGCTTGTATGTATTATGCCAATATAAAAGTTTGTGCCAGACAGAATAAAATTATGGCTACATACTTCTATAAGTATTAGCAGCATCTGTTATGCGAAATCCAAGAGATTGCTCAGGTGCCTCAAGATCACAAGTTCGAGTGGAAAGGGAATTGTTACACTCTGTCCCACTGAAACTAACAAGATAATCAGAACCCTAGCTTACAAAAACCAGCAAACGTTATTCAGCAAATCAATTTTTTTACCAACTCTTTATTACCTAACAATTGAAACACGGTTATTAAATAAGTACTCCATTGTTATGCGCTACTCTACGAATTCCAAACAAAAATAATGGCTGCCATCTCTGAAATGTGTGGATCCCTAAACAGCTACTAGATATAATTTGTCTTCCAACATTTTTAGGATATCTGAACTCTGAACATGACATTAAATTTCTAGTTCAACCATTATGAAACTCTGATATTATTGGATGACCTTCTTCACCAAATCTCTTTTTCATATCCTGAATCTACAGGACATCAATCAGGATTCAGGGCAAACAAAATTCTGATCATAATTTCAAACATGAGAAAAAAGCTATCCTCAATCTAAGGCACAGTAGTACTGGAAATAGACTCAAAGAAGAGAGCAATAGTAGCAGATGCTGCATACCCAGAAAAATATGAAAAATCAAACAAAATAATGCATTTATCAAGAATACACAAACATACCCAGACTTGCACAACACAATCACTTCAATTAATTAATACTTGAACCGACAAATGCTCAATGTGCAGATTCACATACTGCGGTTCTACAACCAATGCCAGGTTTCTAAGAAATAGACATAGTAGACGGCAACAAATTTGCTCCAACTTACTTGCTTACAGTACACCTGACCTACAACTATTTAATGGAGAGTGCGAAATACATGGTTGTTGTGCCTTCAGCACTTCATCACACAATAAAATAAGCAGCACAAATATTTCCTACTAAACTTTCACTAAGAATATATTTTCCACCTAATGAAAACTTGCTCAACATCAATTCCTTTTCCTTGCAAACAGTATATTTTACATCAACTAGTTTTTGTTCGGCATAATAAATCTTATAAGCAAAAGCAACAAGCTGTAGATCACGTCTAAAGATCAATTTCACCATAGAACACACAATCATTTCTTATAATTGAACTGCTGACCAATTATATAAAATTACGGCTTGACTAACAGATAATTGCTCATAATAAATAACATAGGAAAATCATAATAAAGCTATTAAAAAAAATTAGTATTACTGCCCAAATACAATTGAGAGAGGAGCTCAAGTAACAGCGAAATATTTTAAAAAATAAACAAAACAAAAATTGGGCTTTCGGAGATAAGAAATTACTTGGAAGAGGGGATGGGTATCGGAGAAATGAAGCTCGGCATCCCGGCAGTAACGCTTGTATAGTCTCCTGCGCAAACCTTCACTTTTTTACTACCCATGGATGACCATCACAATAATTATGGAAAAGGATCCCTCAACCCTGTTGACAAGACCCACTACACAGAAAAGCCTCACCAACAAATTTAGAATCAAAAGTGCTTTTAATTCCACAAATTCCATACCATTTTACAGCACAACCAGCTCCAATACAAATCAAAAGCACAAAACAAACCTTTTAAAAGCAAAAGATCATTACTGTTTATGCAGTTATAACCTAATATAGGAACCCGATTACTTTTTTAGAAACTCGAAATTATGAAGCAAAACAAACTGACAAAAATTGAGAAATACCCAGAAGCTACAATTGTGGAAGCACCGAGGAAAGCCCTCAACTTTGAAGCTTTGAGTTGACTTTGACTACTGGGTTCGGCAATTTATTGTACTTATAAGATCTAGCCTATATTTTTGAGCTTCTTTCCTTATATGGAAAGAAAACAATACTGTACTGCATTAGTACTAAAAAGAGTAGAGAAGCGTGACGTTGGATTCGTTCAAATCGGGTGGGAAAGAAAATTAATAGATATCTGTATATAGTACTAAAAAATTAAAATTATCCAAAAGATTAGAGAAGCGTGACGTCGGATTCGTTCAAATCCAAGCCAGTCCTTACGTCATTTTAGTTTTGCCATTTTCTAGTCCTTTTGTACATAAAATAATACTTTCTCTGTCCTAAATTAATTGCTCAGTTTTGGTTTTTTTAAGTCAAATTAACTATTTTTAGAATTAATAATTAAGCATATATAAATATATTTCTAAAATTATAAAAATTGGGGTTAGTAATAAATTGTATATATTTTCTTTTGGTTATAATCTCTTCACCTATATTTTAGCAAAAATAGTAAAAAGATTAGTTTTAAAAATGGTCAATTTGACTTTAAAAAGTCAAAATTGAGCAATTAATTTGGGATAAAAGAAGTAATATTTTCAGTCAAATTATAATTACGAAGCTTATTAATAATAAATAAAATTGGTATAAATTATAGAACAGCCCTATTTACTACACATTTTTCAAAAAATTGCCGTTAAAATACTTATCCACATAACTATTAATTAAATTATCAACATAAACATTCATAATGTATATTATTTTCCTTTTCAAAGGCATTAATTCTTTTCTTATCTTAAAATTTCTAAATTAGAAAAAAAACTATATAAAACTTTAAAATACAAAATAAAGCTATTCTATATCTATTTTAATAATGTTATCCATTATTTTTCTTTTACTTCTTAATATTTTTCAAATTTATATTTAAAATAATTAATAAATAACTTTTTTGCCAGTTTAAGTGTTTTACTTTACTAAACACAAATTATTATTTAAAATCGATATAAATAAAAATACTAATTAGAATTTTTAATTAATTTTGATTTTTTAAAGTAAAATTGACCATTTTTAAAACTAATTATACAATTATTTTTTTAAAAAAATATAGAAGAATAAATTATAACCAAAAGAAAATGTATACACTTTATGTGACGCCCCCAAAATAGGTCCATTCCATCCAACCCATTTTGAGTCGTCAAATACATGGTACAGAAATAACTACAACTTTATTATTACAACATATAAACTGTGAGTTTAAATACAGATATTGTCATCTAGACAATATCCACACGCAAATAAATCTCCATCATAATTATTGATACATTATTTTATAAAAATGGTGAGGACTACTAAACAACTCTCTCTAGAACTTTCATTCCATACCAAATTAGTACTCGCTACATTCTCGCCTCACGAGAAGAAAATGGAACAAAAAGGAAAAGGGTGAGCTCAACTAGCCCAGTAAAGAATATTATGACTAAGATAATATACAACAAATTATTGTTAGTCTTCAACAGGAAAAAATCTAATAGAATACAATAGACAACCAGTTTTAAATCAACAACTGCAGCGGAAACAACAATTCATTAGAAGAGTTAAGTAGAGAATGCAAACTACTATCTTTTATATATGAATTTAAAAGTTCATCGTCGATATTTTATCCCTGTAATATCAATCAATATATATCTGGAATTAAATATTCATCTTTGCACTACAGGCCAAAGATATTCATCAGTTGGTCATGTTCATCTAAACACCTGTTCATCTTTGCACTACGGGCCAAAGATATTAATCAGTCGGTCATGTTCATCTCAACACCTGTTCATCTTTGCACTACGGGCCAAAGATATTCATCAAGAAATCATTCATCTTTGCACTACTGGGGCCAAAGATATTCAATAATATCATCATTTAGGGACCTGAGGATGATGAAAAATATTTTAAAGGAAGCGAATCCGATTGAAACAAAAGAACAAATATTAAGGATTAGTATTTTAAACAATCCAAGTTCAAAAATACTTCATAAGTAATCGAGTGGAGTAAAATTCAAGAATGATCAAAACATGGATACAATCAAAGCTAGTATCCATAGTAAATATTTTGGACAAAAAGAAGAAATTTTATTTTAAATTGAATAGTCTTAGTGATTCGTGAATAATGTCGTATACGTGAATAGTAACTCCGACACCAAAAGATAGAAATTTCACAAAAAACATCTTCACGCTTCGTGAATAGTACTCATGAATAGTAACTCATGAATAGTAACTCATGAATAGTAATCCCAACATGAAAAAGTTCCAAATTTGATAAAAATTTCCAACCAATATTTTGGCATAATGATATTGAAGAAATAATATCATTTTCGAATAAAATAACATCCCTTACCTCGAAAAGACAATTACTTAGTTGAAACAGGATATAGGCTATGACTTGAACTTGCATGCAGTATAGCAATACTCAAAGTATACTTAAAATACTCACAAGAATACGCTCGATAATATAGAGAGAAAACTTGGGTTTCGGTGTGATTTTCAATTTAACCTAAGCACCTATTTATAGGAAAATGCTTAAAACACAAAAGAGAAAATTTAATATAATATTAATATATAAATTAAATTTTCCTACGCCAACCTTCCAAGAACTGAATTCAGCTCATTCAACACACATGTGTAACACACCATAATGAAAAAAAATGTTTTTGTTATTTAAAATATTTTAAACTTCCAAAAATCAATTATTTCGGAGCTTCGGAACTTCAATAATTCATAATAAATAGCCCTTTTATCAGAAAATTCAAATCTCGCGATATTTTATAGGAAATTCAATTCTCTACAACTTTACAGAAGAAAGTTTTTCCAAATTCCAAACAGAAATTGACCGAAATCTATAAACGGGCGATTTTACAGGCTATAATCAAATTTCAGTCAAGAAATGGGGTCTACCGACACACAAAACATGTGTTAATCATTTAATGCAACAAAAATACTCTTCCTCCTCATATACTCACATATCTCACATTCATTATAAAAATATCACCGTTAATATATTATTAAAATAATATATTTAAATAAATTATTTTATCAGAAAAAGATAAAATATTAATTTTCAACAATTGTCACATTAAAAATTTTCTCCATCTATATCCACATAAAATCAATATTTTCCTCATCATATAAATCAATAATTAATTATTCATAAATAATATTACGAGAATCACAATATGGCAAACCCGGTAGTTCAGGAAAGAGGGCTTTCAATAAGGATCTCTCCTTCTTTGGTAGCCTTGATTAGATGACCAAACCTCTCCTTAGAAGCGAACTTTCTAGACATTGCCAATAATGTTATCCAATAATATTATTAGGATAATATGAATTATTGCTCAGATAATAAAAATACCGTGTAATGACAATTTATTGAAACAACGGTAATATAAAATATCAATGCGTGAATTATTGAATCACTAAAATAAAATATTTGAGCGTAATTATTGTAACAATTATTGAGAAGTGCCTTCTTACGTAAGAATCAATAATTGGTGCAATACTCGTGTCTTCTTATTTAACAACGCAGCGTATTAGTGTGTTTTAACCACGGGTATTCCAACAGATATTAACTTGGTAACAACTACGCCGTTATTTATAAACAACTTATATTTGTCATTTTTTTATCCAATCGCTTTTCAAGTTATAGGGCCCACAAAGGCTGGCAAACCGTCATACGAATATTCCACAAGCGATCGAATATTCCACGACCAAACGAATATTCCCAAAATGATAATGAATATTTTATAACCACTTGCTTATTCGAAATATTTGCGTATTTTACCCATAACTATCCGCATTAATCAAATCAACCCTTACTATTTCAAAATAATAAATAGAGGAAAATAAATTTTATTTATTAATTATTTGGGGTCTTACAACCTCCCCTCCTTATGAAATTTCGTCCTCGAAATTGATGTACGTACCTGGTGTTTCGAAAAGATGAGAATACCTCGCTTTCATTTCCGTTTTCAACTCCCAGGTCATTTTCTCAATAGCATGGTTTCTCCACAAAACTTTAACTTGTGGTATAACCTCGGTACATAGGACATGTTTTTTTTTCCTATCCAAGATCTTGACAGGTACCTCCTCGTACGTTAAGTCTTGATTATCTCGTCTGTTTCTAACTCAATAGCGTGGTTGGTCGTCCACATATTTACGTAACATCGTCGTGAAAAAGCGTTATGAAACGCGCGTCATACTTGGCGGTAAAAGCAAGTCTATAGGCCACGAGTTCTATTCGATCGAGAAATTTAAATGGATTAATAAATCGAAGGTTTGAGCTTTCTCACCTCACCGATTCTCGCTTTTGAAATAACAACTTCTTTCACCTCCTTCTTCAAATTCATCACTCCGATTGTGTAGCTTGAACAACTTTAACTTTATCGATTAAAGTTGATTATACTCGTATATCATCACGTGGGTACCTAGAGTTTTCATCTCCATCTCTATTATTTGTAAATTATACGAAATGAGTCTTTGAAAATATCGTACTCGTACTTGTATACGATCTTCTACTTAACACGTCAGCTACTACGTTCATTTTTCTAGGATGGCATGGTCAGAACATGTGCTGAAATGAGTCTCCTCTTGAGTTCTTCGAAGCTCTTCCCACATTCATTGCTCCATTCGAATTTTGTATCTCTACGAGTCAGATGCGTTAATGGAATAGCGATTCGAGAATATCCTTCAACGAATCTCTCGATAATAACCAACTAAGCCTAGAAAGCTACGTATTTAGATTCACCGAGCTTAGGTTGTTCTCAAGGTATGACTCATATCCCAACCTTGGATAAGACGTTACAATGACACCAATCGATTTACTTATCGCTTACGAATATGGTGTCCCCTACGGAGATGCAGGCGGTGCATTCCACAAAGGAAAGCCGGCAGATAAAGGCTCAGTACCAAATTCTATAGTTGAATTTTAACTCACGAAGTTCAATAGAGTCATTCGATATGAGATTTTAGAAATGAGTTTTGTCACCGGGTTCAAAGTCGATACAAAATTTAATATCGTGCTTTGGGAGTAAGCCGAGAAATTCTTTGAAATCGTCGGGAAAAATCAATAACAAGGAATATTATTCAAATCGCGTGTCTTTATTCAAATCCATAACTGGACTAAGAAAACTTGACATCCGTAATAAACGAATGACTTCATGGCTTGATATGAAAATGTTTGACTACAATGGATTGATTGCTTGAATTGAATAACGGAGTTGCTTAGGAATATGAAAACTAACAACCTTACGAAAGTAATCAATTTCGGCATGATGAGTAGTTAACCTTAAAATCACATCAAAAGCAAATATCTCTATAGAGATAAGGTTAACGAGTGTAATGTGATAGTGCCAACCTGAATCAAGCAAGATTTCTAAACAACGGATGTAATGAAAGTTTCTCTAACTGAGTCTCTATAAATAGGTCAAAGTCTAATTTCTCAAGTAGTCAAGTTCAAGCGTTGAGCTCAAGCAAGAGAGATAAAAGAATGGGTAGAACGGGTATCTAGTAAGGTATAAACTTCGCAAGAATTTATAATTAACTAACCCGTGCTAACTTTGTTCGGGTTTCTCGTATTTTGATAGGTCCACGACAAACGCTTCTTCCAGAACCGATTGACTTTGACTTTTACGGGACATCCTTTTGAGTCACCATTTCATTTGGACTAGGTTTCGATCTGAAGTATAATCTCGAAAGCGATATGTCCTTCCTTTCCACAATTATAGCATACCTTGAACTGTTGTGGGCAGTTTGGACTGATATGTCCCTCTTTTCCGCATTTATAGCATACGACCGGTGGTCGTTCCCCTCCTGGAACTAGTTCTTTGTTGGCTTCGTCGTCTTCACATTGTCGTTGTTAAATCTCCTCTTTTTAAAATCTCTTCATGACTCGCTTCTTCTATTTTCATGGTCATGATTACCACAGGAAGTGGTTACCATTTTGTCACATCTTTTCTTTCTCCATTTGGTTATCGTTGTTTTGTTGACCGCTATCTCCGGTATTATCCTGGTTGTGGTCCCTCGGTTGGTAGTACTCGTTATCTTCTTTCTAACAATTTGAGCCCTGTTGACAACATCTCGAATAGAGAAAAATTTATGAGAAATGAGATCTTGGCGTATCCGGGTTTCAAACCTCTCGAAACATCCGCGTCATCGTTCCTCATTCTCCACTAAATGAGGTCTGAACACTGGATAACTCGCAAACTTTGCCTCGTCTTTGGGACACCGTCATGTTATTCTACTCAGTCAAATAAACTCCACTTCCTTCATATAGCCGAACACTTTCGGGAAAGTATTTGTCATTAAATAGTTTCTGAAATGTCTCCCAAGACATATCGAAAGTCTTATTTGGATGGGTGCGCTTCACGAGACTCCCACCGATGGTCTGCTTCGCCATTGGAACATAAAGGTGGCGAATGGAACCTTCTGTTCCTCCGTGCATTCCAAGACATCGAATATCTTGGTAATTTACTTGACCCATGTTTCCGCCATGATCGGATCGCTTTCGCTTAAATCAGTGGTCCCAACTCTTTGAAGCTGCTTGGTTGTGACAACCCGTGAATTGCTATCATTTCCTCTGTATTTTGAACACAGAGTCTCCACAAATCGATTTTTTATGAAGCGCAAAAAGCTTCTAAACATCCCCTCGTTCATCATCGCTCGATTGGTGTTGTTCACAGGGGAGGTACATTGCCCGACTGTTGACGTTCTCCTCGTTGGTAAATACATGCATCTCCACGGTCTCATTTACTCCCATTGTTAATATTCTCGGTCGACATTCTCAAATCTCGTCATAAAACAAGGGTTAATTAAGGAAATCAATATATCACATAATATCCTATATCTTAACCAACTAACAAATAAGCTTAGGTAGGACACCACTAGCGAAGGATTTATTTAATCTGCCTCTCCCTCTAGATTCTATTCCCGATCTCCGCCGGAGATCGATCGATTCATCATGTTCATCTCAACACTGTTCATCTTTACTACTGGGCCAAAGATATTCATCAAGAAATCATTCATCTTTGCTGACTCTGAGTGCCAAAGATATTCATAATATCATCATTTAGGGTGAGGATGATGAAAAATATTTTAAAGGAAGCGAATCTAGTGAAACAAAAGAACAAATATTAAGGATTCAGTATTTTAAACAATCCAAGTTCAAAAATACTTCATAAGTAATCGAGTGGAGTAAAATTCAAGAATGATCAAAACATGGATACAATCAAAGCTAGTATCCATAGTAAATATTTTGGACAAAAGAAGAAATTTTATTTTTAGATTGAATAGTGCCAGTATTAGTGAATAATGCCAGAGTATCGTGAATAGATCTTAGTATCACGTGAATAGTAACTCTCAGACACCAAAAGATAGAAATTTCACACAAAAAAACATTTCACGCTTCGTGAATAGTACTTCGTGAATAGTAACTCATGAGAGTAACTCATGAATAGTAATTCTAACATGAAAAAGTTCCAAATTTGATAAAATTTCCAACCAATATTTCAAGATAATGATATTGAAGAAATAATATCATTTTCGAATAAAATAACATCCCTTACCTCGAAAAGCAAGATTTTAGTTGAAACAGGATATAGGCTATGACTTGAACTTGCATCAGTATAGCAATACTCAAAGTATACTCAAAATACTCACAAGAATACGCTCGATAATATAGAGAGAGAAAACTTCAGTTTCTGGTGTGATTTTCAATTCTAACCTAAGCACCCTATTTATAGGAAAATGCTTAAAACACCAAAGCAGAAAATTTAATATAATATTAATATATACATTAAATTTTCCTACGCCAACTTTCCAAGAACTGAATTCAGCTCATTCAATACACATGTGTAACACACCATAATGAAAAAAACGTTTTTGTTATTTAAAATATTTTAAACTTCCAAAAATCAATTATTTCGGAGCTTCGAAAATTCAATAATTCATAATAAATAGTCCTTTTATCAGAAAATTCGAATCTTTCGACTTTTTATAGGAAATTCAATTCTCTACAAATTTACAGAAGAAAGTTTTTCCAAATTCCAAACAGAAATTGATCGAAATCTATAAACGGGCGATTTTACTGGCTATAATCAAATTTCAGTCAAGAAATGGGGTCCACCGACACACAAAACATGTGTTAATCATTAAATGCAACAAAAATACTCTTCCTCCTCATATACTCACATATCCCACATTCATTATAAAAATATCACCGTTAATATATTATTAAAATAATATATTTAAATAAATTATTTTATCAGAAAAAGATAAAATATTAATTTTCAATAATTGTCACATTAAAAATTTTCTCCATCTATATCCATATAAAATCAATATTTTCCTCATCATATAAATCAATAATTAATTATTCATAAATAATATTACAGAATCACAAGATCTTGGCAACGTGTAGTTCTCAAAGGGAAAGAGGGCTTTCAATAAGGATCTCTCCTTCTTGGCCAATAAGATGACCAAACCTCTCCTTGACATGAACTTTCTAGACATTGCCAATAATATTATTTAGGATAATATGAATTATTGCTCTCAGATAATGGAAAATCTTGTGTAATGACAATTTATTGAAACAACGGTAATATAAAATATCAATTGAATTATTGAATCAATAAAATAAAATATTGAGCATGTAATTATTGTAACAATTATTGAGTAGTGCCTTCTTACGTAAGAATCAATAATTGGTGCAATACTGAGTGTACTCTTATTCAACAATAGCGTATTAGTGTGTTTTAACCATAGGGTATTCCAACAATGATAAATCTGACAACTCACGCTGTTATTTATAAACAACTTATATTTGTCGTTTTTCTTCATCTAATCGCTTTCCGTTATGGGGTCCACAAAAGACTACGGCAGGTCGCGAATATTCTCAGATAATACGAATATTCCACGACTAAGCGAATATTCTCAAACAATAATGAATATTTTATAACCACTTGCTTATTAAAATATTTTGCGTATTTTACCCATAACTATCCACATTAATCAAATCAACCCTTACTATTTCAAAATAATAAATAGAGGAAAATAAATTTTATTTATTAATTATTTGGGGTCTTATACTTTACTACTAACTCCAACTTTTATAATTCTAAAAAATATATTTATATATTTTTAATTATTAATTTTAAAAATAATTAATTTAACTTAAAAAAGTCAAAAACTAAACATTTAACTTAAGTCGGAGAGAATATATTTTATCAAATAAAATAAAATTAATCCAGCCATCCAAGCATAAGCTTTAATATAGTTTAGTTTCCTTGGGTACAGGAATAATACAATTTAAAGTTATTATCACCTTCTATTTAATATACAATTTGGCCTTGGCCTATCTTATATATCAACCAAAAACTCATTCTCTATTATTGCATTTTAAAAACTTAGATTTGGATTTGAACCTCTTAAATCCAGTTATTTTATATTCTTCTATTTGAACCAATAGATATTTTTTATTTATCACATCCATGTTGATTATGTTGTTAATGTGAAGTTTCCCTTTATCGATTATAAAGTCAACATGACGTACATTTAAGCTACTATTTAAAAATTAAAAGTCAACATTTATCTAGCTATGAATTAAATACTATATTTATTCTACACATAAGTTCAATTTCCAGAATTAACTGCTGCTTGACTTAAGTAAGGTATTGATTTTTAAGTTAATTTCTTAACTAAATCTGATAGCAATAGAAGCAATAAATTTAAACTATAATTCACTGTTTTTTGTCTATTTAATACGTATTACAAGAAAGATCTGGACACATTGTCTAAATATTTTCAAAAAAATGTCAAGAATGATTGAAAAAGGAAATAAAATTTTCATTTTGGGAGTGAATGAATATATATATATATATATATATATATATATATATATATATATATATATAACATATTTTCACACTTAGTTATGTTGGGGAAGAACTGGAGAGTCCACGCGTTGCGTGCGCGTAAATAATATTGTCAGTCTACACAGGTTTGCGCTGCATTGATGATGACTTGATGGTGGGATGGATCATACGATTTCGCTACAAAATAGTATCAGATCTCATGGTTCGATGAGCCAAGTATCAACTCCAGGGTGAAATGGTACAATTCGTAGGCTTCGTGAGTGGAGCAAATAGAGTCCAAATATAAACTCCAGGGTGTGAGGGGAGTGCGAGGGTAAATTCGTAGGCCTCGTGGGTGGAGTAAATAGAGTTGAATCAGGTGGATCACGAGATGATTTGACTCAGGTGGAGCAGGCTCAGGATGATTCTGGGAAAGTTGCTGAGACACATTTAACTCGAGCGTGGTGGAGTAATATTAGAGTTAAGCAAAGCTCTTGAAGGACTCAAAAGTGAAGTATGATTTGAATTGGGTGGAACGGGCTCAGGATGGCTCTGGGAAAGTTTCTCAGACACGTTTGTCTCTGGCGTGGTGGAGTAATATTAGAGTCGAACAGAGCTCTTGAAGGATTCAAAGAAGGTGTGCTTAATAGTGAATACTCTAGTATGATACTTGGGTTGCGTATTCAAGTGAAATATGGAGATTGTTTGGATATTTCACATGAATCTCACATTAGATAAATTCAAGAGTGTAAATGAGTTAATAAGTATGGTAAAGTCTCAACCAAAACCTTTTAAATAAGAAGATGGTCCAATATGTTTATTAGGTCAGTCTAGGCCTGGCAAAATATGGTTATTGGTTGGTTTTGGTTTTCAAAATATGGTTATGGTTCCATTTAAGAACTAAAACCATATTAACCATTTTTAATATGGATAATGTGGGTTGGAAACATATGGTTATGGTTAAAAACCATATTAACCATTTTAATATTGTTATGGGTTATGAATTCCATGAATGTCTGATTTGACACTAATATTATGTGATTATGTATATACCCCTTACCCACCCACTCCCCACGCCACCCCCACCCCAACCCCAACCCCAACCAAAAATAATAATATTATGTGATTATGTATACACCCCTTACCCCCCACCCCACTCCCACTCACTCCCCACCACTCTCTCCCAAAAAAAATTAATATTAAACGATTATGTATACACCACCCACCCTCTAACTTCACCCACCCTACCTACCTCACCCCACCTACCTACCCACCCACCCACCCAATACTCCCTTCCAAAAAAATAATATTAAGCGATTATATACCCCCACCCACACCCACCCACCCACCCACCACTAACTCATCATGAAAAAATAATATGGGGTGGTGTACACATTATTTTTATGGTCGGGGTGAGGTGGGGTGGGGTGAGTGGGTGGGATATGTGGGGGTGGGTAGGTGGGGGTGGGTAGGGGGGTGGGTAGGTGGGGTAGGTGGGGTAGGTGGGGTGGGATGCGGTGGGGTGGGGTATGTGAGGTGGGGTGGGTTGGGGTAAATGGGGTGGGGTGGGGTGGGTGGGGTGGGGTGGGGTGGGGTGGGGTGGGGTAGATAGGTAGGGGTGGGGATAGGTGGGTGGGGTAGGGTAGGGTAGGGGTGGAGTGGGTGGGATTGGGGTGGGGTGCGTGGATGTCGGGGTGGTTGAACTTCTTGAATATGTAAATATGGGTGGAAAGAACTTTTGATTTAGATTTGAAATAAAATATTGGTCAAAATATGGTTAACCGGTTAACTAACTATATTTGTTTTAAAAAATATGGGTCCAAACTTTAACCAACCTGAATAAATAAAAATGGTT
This sequence comes from Panax ginseng, assembly GCA_020205605.1. Lineage (NCBI taxonomy): Eukaryota > Viridiplantae > Streptophyta > Magnoliopsida > Apiales > Araliaceae > Panax > Panax ginseng. Next base: position 116,420,753 of record CM035144.1, on the reverse strand, counting down.
AATTGACCCATTTGGTTCCAGTTAATATGGTTTGACCCAACAGTTAACCAACTATATTGCAAGGTCTAGGTCAGTGTTGGGCCATGATCCTTTTCCTTATTGGGCCAGACTTAATGGGCTCCTCCCTTGGATTATGTTACTTTTGTCCTATTGGTCCGAATGATTTGGGCCCAATTACTTTATTATTTCGTTGGGTCACCTCGGTTGGATCCGGTCATACGGGTCATTTCTGTTATTTGGGCTTAGTCATTGAATTAGCCCATTATATAAATTGTCACTTAACCCAACTTTAACCGGTAATCATTACGCCAAATAATAGTTGACTATTATGTCTGCCACCTGTCTGCATGGCATTAATGAGGATGAGACTCAGATGACCGGTGGTGGCAAATAGTGGTAGCAGATGAGGAAGTAGGCTACATACTTTCGGCTGAAATGATCGGGAGTGGGGAAAAGGTGTCAGGAGGTGATGGGTGGCACGGTAAACCGGGATTGAAGTACGTATGGGCTAGGATCACATAAAAGAGGTAAGTAACAACATATTATTACACACACAATCATATAATTATTCACTCTCAGGCACTAGACATTATTTTTCCTCCATTGTTAACCTTATGATCGCCGATACTTACTCTTACGCCGGAGCTATCCCCCGACGGTCAAGCCGTCAAGCTTTTGGTGTTGACTTGTTGGCTGTCTTTGGGGATATCGGACGCGTCTTGGTGATTGGGACGTGGAGAAAGATCTTGGCGTTAACATTGGCGCTAGAAGGAGGGCTGAGTTCTAGTGTCCTGAATATTTTTCAATCACAAACTGTGTTTGTTCTACATCAGTATTCATGGTGAAGAGTAGAACACCTACACCCTAAAGGCGGCGACTATGGCCACATCGGTGAATCGATACCACAGTGTCCGTCGAGGATCGTTCGGGACTGCGATAAGTGTTCATGCCAAAGACAATGACGTCTAAGCGATCATCTGAAGATTCTCGATAGATGGTCGTAGTAACGCTAAGCGAAAGCTAGTTTTCACGGCAGAGAAAAGGTCTGGCCATGGTCGAAAATGAGTAGAAGGCACCTCGCCTAGAACTCGATATCGAGATGACCAAGACGAAAAAGCTTCACGACTGGCTAAGATGGCAGATGAAGCAGATAGGGCCATGGAGGTACTTGTGAAGCGTGGCGGAGGATATAGGTGAAGCGGATGGCTCGAATGGCGGAGTTGAGGGATGAAGAGTTTATTTATGTTCAGTCCGAAGAGCGAGGGCATCGGAGTGGGAAGGAACCTGCCCATTCAGGACGAGAGTCTCGGGGCCAACCTCGAGAAAGAAGAAGATCTCGAAGCCCTACTCCTTAAAGATCGAAGAGGGCACATCACCCTGTCGATTCTAAGGAGCAGGGTCGAAACGAACGAAGAGGTCGATCCAGAGATCGCATTCCTGAGAACACAAAGAAAGCACTTGTTGTTGCACATTCTCACCATAGCGCCCGAGGTCAGAGACAAAGTATATCCAGAGGTCATACTCCCGAGAGTCTACTGAGGGTACACCACCCTGTAGGCGCTCGTCATCGGAAAAGTCCCTCTAAAGTTGAAGGTTCTATTGTGAGAAACCGGTCCACTCAGAAGAGAAAGGAGTCACCGGAAAAAGAAGCATCATCTCAACCAGAAGGTGTGGAGTATCTGGTTAAAGAATTAAAGGAACTTTGGAAGCAGCTTGCCGAAGTGCAGAAAACAAAGGATACTTCGGGAAAGAAGGCATCCCCTTTTTTCGCGGAGATTCTAAAAGAGAAGGCTGACCCCACCAAGAAGTTGCCCCACATTGAAAGTTATGATGGATCGGGGGATCCCTACGACCCACGATCAGCGTTAACCGTGATGGATTATTATGACTTTAGCGATGCTGCTAAGTGTCATAATTTTGTCATGACGCTCAAAAAGGATGCCCGGTAGTGGATGGGGACTTTGCCCTCAGATTCAATTTCATCTTGGGCGGACATGTGCAGTAAATTTTATGCTCGCTTCGGGAGCAACAAAAGAAGGGGAAAACCAACTGGTTCGTTGGCTCAAGTTCGACAGTATTCGAATGAGTCTTTGGGCCAATATGTGAAGCGGTTCCGTGAATCAGTCGGCCAAGTGACAGACCTGAACGATCTACAAGCTGTGGGACTATTTCAGAATGGGTTAGATTTGGTCAAATCGAAAAAGTTGGTGAAGAAATTAATGTTTAACCACCCGAAGAGTCTCGTTGAAGCCTTTGACAAAGCTAAAGGCTATATCGTGGTGGAGGAAGCCATGAACAGCCTCAAACGTCCTTCTTCAGACCGGCTTAAGGAGACAGATCGGGACAAAACCGATGGGGACCAGAAGAAGAATGAAGAGAATAAAGACCGCTATGAAGGCGGGTCGAAGAGGTACAATAATTGGAGAGCAGGGGTGGAGGGCGTTAATCCGCCTAGCCTGTGAGAGTAAATAGGACGTACACAACACTTAACACGAGATATAGAACATTATCTTGGATCAGATTAAGGATCAACCTATCTTTGAGCCACCTCGAGATAACATTAAGCCTTGAAAAGGGAATCCTCGTAAGTGTTGTGATTACCATCAAGCTTCCGGTCACGATACGAACGACTGTGCTAGTTTAAAAGATTTCATTGAAAGAAAGGTACAAGGTGGGGCTTTAATTCAGTATGTGGCTGCCAGAGCTTATCAACAGCAGGATAGAAGACCTATTCCGGTAGCTCAACCCGATTCGAAAGAAGAATTACCGGCTCGGGACGACTGCAAGGCATGTGATGAGATGTCATCACCTTTGGGGTACTTACAGCAAGCTCGTTGGAAAGAAGCGCCGAAGTTACTTGGATTCGGTCATATTAGTGGCGGGTACGCTCCCGAAGACTGATAGACCTTATCCGAGTACGGTAATCTCCTTTACTGATGAAGATTACCCTTCGGAAGTCATCAAACCACATGAGGGATCATTGGTGCTGACTGCGCAAGTGGGTTCGGCGGATATGAAGCGGATGATGGTAGATAATGGGTCTTCTGTAGATATTCTGTATGCCCATGCTTATCAAAGGATGCATCTAGGCGGCGCGGAAGATGGAGATAGGCGGGGAGGCTCCTTTATGCGGTTTTAGTAATGATCCCGCCAGTGCATTTGGAACCATTGAGCTCGGTCATCTTCTGAACAGCCCCTCAACAGTAGAAATTATTTGCAAATTTTATGTTGTGCATGTAGATTCTGCTTATAATGCTATTTTGGGGAGGCCCACTTTAATTACTTTACAAGCTGTAACTTCAATCCCTCATTTTAAAATCAAATTTCCTATGGCTCATGGGGTTGGTGAGGTGAAAGGAGATTTGGATCTGGCCAAAAGATGTTATAGAAATGTTGTGATCACTTCGGGAGTGAGAGTATCGAAACAAAAGCAGACCATGACAATAGAGATTGAACCCTTCACTGAGAGTAGTTCCGAACCATTGGCCATGCCAGCTGAAGAAACAGAAGAGATAGAGCTCATCCCGGGCAAGGTGAACAAGTCGGTGAAAATAGGTTCGGGTCTGCCGGAACCTCTCCGGACGAACCTCATGGAGCTCCTACGATGCTATGTTGATATCTTCGCATGGGAACCTCAGGATATGACGGGAGTAAGCAGGGATATTGCTGAGCATCGGTTGGAAGTGAACCCGTCTTAGAAACCAGTTCGCCAGAAGAGGAGGATCTTTACACCTGAACGTCAGCGAATCATCGATGAAGAGATTGCAAAACTGTTGGCAGCTGACTTCATTTTTGAGATCTACTACCCACAATGGATGGCAAATGTGGTGTTGGTCCAGAAACAGAACGGTAAGTGGCGAGTCTGCATCGACTATACCGATCTGAACAAAGCTTGTCCAAAGGATTTCTACCCGCTGCCCCACATCGATCAGCTCATTGATGCCACTTCGGGGTACGCTTTGTTGAGCTTCATGGATGCATTCTCTGGATATCATCAAATTTCCATGTGTAAAGAGGATATACCGAAGACGGCGTTCATTACGCATCGTTCGGTATATGCCTATAAGAAAATGACTTTCGGCCTCATCAATGCCGGAGCCACATACCAGAGGATGATGAACCATGTCTTCAGATATCAGCTGGGCAAGAACATGGAGGTGTACGTGGATGACATGATTGTCAATAGCATATTGGTGCATAAACATCTGGATGATTTAGAAGAATGCTTTCAGATAATTCGCCATCACAACTTGAGACTAAATCCCACTAAGTGCACATTCGGTCTAAGGGCTGACAAGTTTCTGGGTTATCTTGTCAGTCAAAGAGGAATTGAAGCCAATCCAGAGAAGATTCAAGCGATCCTGAGCATGAAAACTCCTCAGTCATTTAAAGATGTTCAACGTCATTTGGAAGGATTGCGACTTTAAGGAGGTTCATGTCAAGTCGGCGAGAAAGATGTTTGCCATTTTTTGATACATTGAAAGGGCCGAAGAATGCAAAGACGTTCCAATGGACTTCGGAGTGTGAGGACGCCTTTCAGAGCATCAAGTCCTACCTATCTTCGGCACCTTTGTTAGTGAAACCCGTTCCTGCTGAGCCTCTATATTTTTATTTAGCAGCTAGTTCGTTGGCAATAAGAGCAGTTTTGGTGCGTGAAGTTGGGGGTAAGTAGCACCCGATTTATTATGTAATCCATGTCCTTCGGGATACCGAAACAAGATACCCTAACATTGAAAAGTTTGTTTTTGCTTTAATAACTGCTAGTCGAAAGCTTAGGCAATACTTCGGTGGTAGATTGGTAATAGTATACCTGAATCGACCTTTGAAGAAGATTATGGGCGGACACTGAGGTATCGGGAGATTAATTTGCGTGGACGATGGAGGTGTCCCAATTTTCATTGAATATCATCCCCGAACCGCCATCAAAGGGCAAGCCTTGGCTGATTTTATAGTTGAATGTTCATTTCGTAGTGATGAAGTTGTGAAAGTGAAGGATCCGATAAAGCGATTGCAGTTCTTGTTGACGAGTTCATGGACTCTGTATGCAGATGGGTCTTCTACTGCGGACATAAGTAGAGCAGGGATTATTCTAACGAGTCCGGAGGGATTCAAGGTACAACAGGCCATCAGATTTCAGTTCAAAGCAACGAACAACGAAGCTGAGTATGAGGCAGTACTCGCAGGATTACAACTAGCAAAGAGTCTTGAAGTGCAGAGAATAGTTATCTTCAGTGATTCTCAGTTAGTCGTTAAGCAACTCTCTGGGTAATACGAAGCTCGTGGCCCAAGAATGATCAAGTATTTGGCAGAAGTGAAAGAACGGCTTCAGGATTTCCAATCCTACGAGTTTCAGGGGGTCGAGCATAATAACAATTCCATTGCTGATGCACTCTCCAAACTAGCCACTACGGATGTTAACGTCTTTGATGGGTCAGTTTACTTAGAAATTTTGCAATATCCTAGTATTCATCATGAATCGGTGATGTGCGTCGACCGAACCAACTGCTGGTTGACTCCATATCTGGAGTATCTGGCAGATGGCTTCTTACCTTCGGATCGGATGCTAGCCAAGAAAATCAAATACAAGAGTGCTAATTTTATTTTGATTGATGGGGATTTGTTCCGAAGGGCTTTCTCGTCTCCACTACTGAAATGTTTGACTCCATCTGAAGCTGAATACGCTCTATGAGAGGTGCATGAGGGCATCTGTGGCGACCATATGGATGCTAAGTCATTAGCCTACAAAGTACTTCGTTAGGGGTATTACTGGCCTACCATCTTCAAGGAAGCAACTGAGTACGTCAAGAAATGCGAGAAGTGTCAACTCAACAGTCCAATACCACATCAGCCACTAGAAGAGCTATACTCGATCCTATCTCCTATACCCTTTGCTGTCTGGGGGGTTGATATACTGGGTCCACTACCGAAAGCAAAAGGTCAAGTCAGTTTTGTTATAGTTGCCATCGACTATATGACCAAATGGGTAGAAGCAAAGCCACTTAGGTTAATAACGGAACAGGAATGCTTGAAATTTTTGAAAGAATCAGTAGAATTTCATTTCGGAATTCCTAAGGTGGTAATATCAGATAATGGACGTCAGTTTGTGGGATCGAAATTTGAAATTTTTTTGAAAGAACTGGGGATCCAGCACAGAAAGACTTCAGTAGCTCATCCTCAGTCAAACGGACAAGTTGAAGTGACCAACAGAACGCTGCTGAATGGGATCAAGCGTAGATTGGACGAAGCCAAGGGAAGATGGCCATAGGAGCTGCTTAGTGTGTTATGGGCTTATCGAACTACTCCGAGGACTACAACGGGGGATTCACCCTTCAGACTGGCCTATGATACTGATGCCTTAGTCCCAGTTGAAATTGGATCTCCAAGTCTTCGAGTTAGTCAATTCAAAGAGATCTATAATGAAGAAAAATTTGAAGGCTAATCTTGATTTTCTTGAAGAAGTCGAGAAAAATGACCTTGATCAAATTGGCGACCTATCAGCGGAGAGAGTAGCCAAGCATTACAACAAGGGAGTAAAGCTCGCAGATTTGAAGTGGGAGATTTTGTTCTCGGGGAAGTCGAGCGTCTACACGAGGATTTGGGAAAGGCGATGCCGAATGGGAAGGACCGTATGAAGTCTTTGAAGTGTCAAGCCGGGACTTATCGGTGAAAGGCATTGACGAGTCAACAATTAAAAATACTTTGGCACGCCGCGGTGAAGCTTAGGAAATACTTTCAATAAATATAATGTCGAGACATCGGAATGTCCAGTAAATATTCACGTCATCATCAATAAAAGTCCCTTTTTCTCAAACAAATCTCATCTTCTTCTATTACATTACATTCGGTGGTGTAAGGAGGATCGGGTGGACTTGCTGACCATTCGGTGGTAGCCTCTTCGGCAGGTGGTCACTTAGACCTTGTCAGGCCCTTCGTGGTAGGCAAGTGTCATCCTTAAGACGTTGTCAGGCCCTGCGTGGTAGGCAATTGTCGACACTTAGACCTTGTCAGGCCCTTCGTGGTAGGCAAGTGTCATCCTTAAGACGTTGTCAGGCCCTGCGTGGTAGGCAATTGTCGACACTTAGACCTTGTCAGGCCCTTCGTGGTAGGCAAGCGTTGTTCTTTAGACTTTGTCAGGCCCTTCGTGGTAGGTAAATGTCATCTTTTGATTTTGTTAGGCCTTTCGGGGTAAACAAATTCCTAATGAAGCAGATCTGTCTCACTTCGGTAACTAATAAGTATCCCTTTACTTTATTACCTAAATTTTTTCTAAGTGTCGAGTTCGAAATGCCTCATTCTTTAACTTCACCTTATCTGTTATATGACATGTTTAGTTGTTAATTAACAGTTCGAGTTGAATCCTTGAAAGAGTTTATACATTTTTCCAGTTGAATTAATATTGAAGTATTGGCAAAAAATAAATGCACCGAAGTCACAAAGGATGAGACTACCTTTCATTAATTTTTAATTTGATTACAAAATAAACAGAAATTTTCATAAGTATTCTTAAATAAAATTCAGGAAAAACAGGAGCATTCCTTTCAGGCATCATCTTCGCCATCTGAAGAGTCGAGCAAGGATGGATCCACGTTAGCTGTAATCAGCTTCTCCTTGCCACGACTCCGGCAGAGCTCATAGCTTTCAGAGTATATCTTCATGATTTCTCCGTTAATCTCATCCGAGTTCCGATACTCTTCACAGATTTGCTTGCGAAGGTCATCAGTTAAAGGAGGACTAAGGTCCCGAAGAGCTTTGAGTTCTCGAATTTCTTCTTCAAGCTTCTGGCGCTTATTCAGATGACGAGTTTCGGCTAGCTCTAGTTTTTGGATGGTTTTAGTCAAGAGCTTAGCATCAGCCTTTAGCTCTTTGATCTTCTCCATCCTTACTTCACTCCTCTGAACCAAATCAACATTCATCTTGACGATCTCCTCATACTGTGCTTTAGTTGACTTCAGTTCTTCATTGGATGTCTTCGCCTCTCCTTTGGCTTGAGCCAACTCTTTCCGAAGACCCTCGTTCGTATGAAGAACGCTCTCGCGTTGAGTCCTTTCTCGAGCCAGGGCAGACTTCAGGATAACATTCTCCTTCTTCATTGCCTCTTCTTCGGATTCAGCCTCGATAGATTTTGGACGCAGATGTCTGAACACAGCTGTGACGCCCCCAAAATAGGTCCATTCCACCCAACCCATTCTGAGTCGCCAAATACATGGAGCGAAATAACTACAACTTTATTATTACAACATATAAGCTGTGAGTTTAAATACGAGATATTGCCGTCTAGACAATATCACACGCAAATAAATCCCCATCATAATTATTGATACATTATTTTACAAAAATGGTGAGGACTACTAAACAACTCTCTAGAACCTTCATTCCATACCCGACTAAGTACTAAGCTACATTCTCGCCTCCGAGAAGAAAAATGGAACAACAAGGAAAAGGGTGAGCTCAACTAGCCCGATAAAGAATATTATGACTAAGATAATATACAACAAATTATCTTTAGTCTTCAACGAGGAAAAATCGATAAAATATAATGAGCAACAAGTTTTAGATCAACAAATGCGGTGAAAACAACAATCCATTAGAAGAGTCACGTAGAGAATGAATTCTCTCATCTTTCAAGATTTAAAAGTCCATCATCAATATTTCATCCCTGTAACAACAATCAATATAAATCTTTAATCATCTTTGCACTACTGGCCAAAGATATTCATTTGTATCACCAGTTGGTCATGTTCATCTCAACACCTGTTCATCTTTTCACTACGGGCCAAAGAGATTCATCAGTTTAATCATTCATCTTTGCACTACAAGCCAAAGATATTCATCAAGTATCACCATTAAGGGTAGTGAGGATGATGAAAAATATTTTGAGAAACTAATCCGATAAAGATGAAGGACAAATATTAGGGATTAGTATTTCGGTTTATCCAAATTCAATAATACTCCATAATAATCAAGTGTGAAGTAGAATTCACAAATAAAGATCAAAACACGGATACAATCAAAGATAGTAACCATAAAAGACATCCTGGAAAAAAAGAAAATTTCATTTTTTGGGTGAATAATCAAGTATTTATGAATAGTCAGTGTACGTGAATAAGAACTCCAGAACACAAAAAGATAGAAATTTTACAAAAAATATTTTCACAACCGTGAATAGTACTCGTGAATAGTAACTTCGTGAATAGTAACTCAGAACATGAAAAAGTTCCAAATTGATAAAAAGTTCAGAACAATATTTGGCATAATGATATTGAAGAAGATAATATCATTTAAGAAGAAAACAACATCCCTTACCTCAAAATAATAGTACTTACATTGGATTTCGGTATAGTCTTGTGAAAAAACTACATGAGTATAACAACACTCAAAGTATACTCACAAGAATACGCTCGATAATATAGAGAGAGAAAGAGAAAACTTTGTTTACGGTGTGATTTTCAATTTAACTTAACCCTCTTTTTATAGGAAAATGCTAGAACGCATAAAAGGAGACTAAATTAATAAAATAATAATATTCTTTCTTAACTTCCTTAGTGACCTTCTTTGGTCAAAAACATCACCACCCATGTGCCAACAACCACAAAAACGTTTTTCTTAAATAAAATAATTAAAATTTTCAAAAATCAATTATTTGAACTCAAGAACTTCAATAATTCACAATAAATAGCCCTTTTATCAGAAAATTGAATCTTGCGAATTTTTATAGGAATTCAATTCTCTACAACTTTCTGAAGAAAGTTTTTCCAAATTCCAAGCAGAAATTAACCAAAATCCATAAGCAAGCGATTTTACGGCCTATAATCAATTTTCGGTCAAGAATTGTGTCCACAGACACACACAAAACATGTGTTAAACATTTAATGCCACAAAATACTCTTCCTCCTCATATACTCATATATCCCACATTCATTGTAAAAATATCACTGAATTAATATATTATTAAAATAATATATTTAAATGAATTATTTTATCGAGAAAAAGATAAAATATTAATTTTCAACAATTGTCACATTAAAAATTTTCTCCATCTATATCCACATAAAATGAATATTTTCTTTATCATAATAATCAATAATTAATTATTCAAAAATAATATTACGGAATCACAAGATCAACCGTGACGGTAGTTCAGGATAGAGGGCTTTCGATAAGGATTTCTCCTTCTTGGTATGATTAGATGACCAAACCTCTCCTTTAAGCGAGAACTTTCTAGACATTGCCAATAATGTTATCTCGATAATATTATTCAAATAATATAAATTATTGATCCGATAATGGAAAATCTTGTGCGATGACAATTATTGAAACAATAATAATATAAATATCAACGCGGCAATTATTGAATCAATAAAATAATGAGCGATAATTCATTGTAACAATTATTGAGTAGTGTCTTCTTTACGTCTGAATCAATAATTCAACAACAACACCGTCTGATCTGGTGTCGCTACTATGCAACCACGCATATTACTGTATTTTAACCACCAGGTAACCCAACAGTGTTAACGGTAACAATTTATGTCGTTATTTATAAAACTCAATCTTTGTCGTTTTCCTTCATCCAACCATTTTTCGTTATGGGGCCCACAAATGACTGCGCCGTCGTACGGAGATTCCCGACAAAAAGAATATTCCACGACCAAACGAATATTTCCCGACAATAATGAATATTTTATAACCACTTGCTTATTTTGTAAACTTTGCACATTTCACCCATAACCAAAGCATTATATCAAATTAACCCTTATTAATTTAGAATAATGAATAAAGGAAAATTTAATTTATTTATAATAAGTTGGGGTCTTACAACAGCATTCGCCTACACATGTCCAGTATTATTCGATAAGTTTCAGATGTATAAGTATGAAGATAAATACGGAAATAAAGGAGAGAACCATTTACCTTCGCCAAGTAGCTCATTCCTTCCCTAAGCAAATCCCCGTTTGAACTGTTCCCGAATCGATGGTCATCGGTTTCGCGGACGAAGGCGTCAAATAGTTGAAAAGGAAAGTTGGCATTAAATTTAGGCCACATGGTTGGAGAGGCCATAGCGTCATGCTGAAATTCAGAGGTTGACTGTCTTGGAGGAGAAGGCGTGGATTGATTGCGAATTGGCGAGGGATCCGTATGTATATTTTTCGGAGATGGAGATCGAGCAGGAGTAGGTTCATGGACTGGTGAGGGAGCCGAAGGTGAACCTGGATGGCTATCTGAAGGATGTTTCCTTTTTCGGGATAAGGTGGGAACAAATCCGACCAGTTCATCGTCAAGCACCTGAATTTCAGTTGGGATTATTGGGGGAATGTTAGCCGAAGATGATGGAACTCGGAGCTCATCGGCAGTCAAATGGGTAATCTTTGACCTTAGCTTCTTAGCACGAAGAACCTTCGCCCGATCGTGGAGAGATATGTCGAGTAGGCTTCTCTTACTGGGGGCAGATTCGGAAGATGTAGAACTAGGAATGGATGAAGGGGTTGCTTGTGGAATTGCTTCGGGAATTGTTTCCGGGTCATTTTCAGGACTTGTTTCCGGCTGAGTGGATTTGGATTTCTTGGCGACTCTTTTCTTTCGGCGAGGTCTGAGGGATTCTTCGGGAATGATGGGTTCATCAGTCTGGGGTTTGTCATTCTGAGGAGAAGTAGTGGGTGGATCGGTGATGGGAGGATCAGTTCGGGAAGATTCTTCAGTCGGAAGCTCTTCACTCGCATCCGTAATCTTCCCTACCAAAAAGTCTTCCAATTCTTTTACTTTCGAAGAAGTTGGTTTGATCAGAGACACTGCAAATAACCGTGTATCAGAACCCATATCATTTAAATATCTCAAAAAACTGTTACAAAGTTGTTGGAAACTTACATTTATGGTCATATAGCCAGGCTTGCTTAGTCAGAAGCGCGAAACTCCATTCCTTTGGAGGAATCTTCTTCAAAAAATCTGTCATTTCCTTCACACGTTCTTCGGGGATATCCCCAAAGTCGGCGGAGATCCGATCAGAGGTAGTCCAATCAGGAAGAGAAGAGATTTCGGGTCCCGTAACAAAAAACCATTTTTCGTGCCAACCCTTGTTGCTTGAAGGGGTATCCATCAGGGGTCTCTTCTCAAATTTGGCGTTGGGTCGAGGAGACTGTTTGCTCAACATTTTGAAACCTCGTTCTCGAGACCTACCGGCTGAGAAGAGGGTGAAGAAGATGTCAACAAAGGGAGGAATCCCTAGTTCGTGACAGAAGACAATGAACGCCAGTATGTGAATGTAGGAGTTAGGCACCAGCTGGGCAAACCTCACTCCTATGAACCCTAGGAGGGTAACGACGAAGGCATGGAGGGGTAGGCGAATCCCCTTTTCAAGAAAAAAATGGCAAGCATGGCGACCCAACCATCCATTCGATTGGTACATCGTTCTTCAGAGGCGGGGCCCTTATAAGCATACATATCAGGAATCGATGCTTGAGTGCGGAGGATGCGTATCTCAGATTCAAATGTGATGGAGGGATATTAGCATGAGGAAACTGTTCCCCATCCTTAAAGAATTCGGAAGGAGGCAGAGAGGAGATCAGGGTCGGATTCTTCCCCATGGTTGCTGTGGGTTGGGGATTTGAACTCGAACCCTCTTGGTTAGGGTTTGGGTTGGGGGACACGGTGCTAGCGGGAGTCGCGCGAAGGGGAGAGTTTTGGTTAGAGTTCACAGTCACCATTGTTGAGATTTCGTAAAACAGAGAAGGAAGTTCTGGGAAGGAGAAGAAAGCTCAAAGGTTCAAAGTTCAAATTAGCAGGTAAAACTGTCAAAATTGGTAAAGTTTACCTTTTATATTGACGGTTACACAGTGATCGAGGGCGGCACATTTAATTCACATCAATGATGGTAAATTGTATCGTACGGTTTTGGGCCTAAATATCTTAATCGGAGTGGACTTATGTCTATTGGGCTTCCCATTTCTGTCTCTGATATCAATTTGGACCGACTTAGTTGGGCTTTGGTGAGTTTCACTTTGGACTTCTTGTGACTTATCATGATCCGTTATATCAGGGGCCTATATTGTTTATAGTCTTCCATTAAACCTCCTGTTTAATAAAAGACTAGGGGGCAATGTTCGGCCATGATCCTTTTCCTTATTGGGCCAGACTTAATGGGCTCCTCCCTTGGATTATGTTACTTTTGTCCTATTGGTCCGAATGATTTGGGCCCAATTACTTTATTATTTCGTTGGGTCACCTCGGTTGGATCCGGTCATACGGTTTATTTCCGTTATTTGGGCTTAGTCATTGAATTAACCCATTATATAAATTGTCACTTAACCTAACTTTAATCGGTAATCATTACGCCAAATAATAGTTGACTATTATGTCTGCCACCTGTCTGCATGGCATTAATGAGGATGAAACTCAAATGACCGGCGGTGGCAAATAGTGGTAGCAGGTGAGGCAGTAGGCTACATACTTTCGGCTGAAATGACCGGGAGTGGGGAAAAGATGTCGGGGAGGTGATGGGTGGTACGATGGCCGGATTGAAATGCATTATATGGGGCTAGGATCACATAAAAGAGGTAAGTAACAACATATTATTACACACACAATCATATGATTATTCACTCTCAGGCACTAGACATTATTTTTCCTCCATTGTTAACCTTGTGATCGCCGATCTTACTACTCGTACGGGATTTATCCCCGACGGTCAGTCAGTCGAAGCTTTTTGGTGTTGACTTGTTGAACTGTGCAGGATATCAGATGCGTCTTGATGATTGGGACATGGAGAAAGATCTTAGTGTTAACAGTCAGTCTACATAAATATACACTACATTAGTGATGAATTGATGTTAGATAAATCGTACAATTCTATTATTTTCACTCTTGGTCTTTTCAAATTTATTGATTTGTTTGTTCTATATAATTCGGGGGAGTCTTCTTCATATAAGCCCCGTCATTATTTGTGTTTTCCTCCATATTCAATCCACCACCCCCGGCACCACCTCCGGAGTTATAATACTGTACCTTCAATTTTTTAACATTATATTTGTACAATTATATTTATTCAAAGTCGAGCAACATTCAACATTTTTATTATTAATAACAACATGTATTACAAATATCATGAGTTTTAATAAAATAAGTATATAATTATTTATATAAAAATTAATTTTAAAAAAATCTATTTTTGATGAAGAGTTGCATTTTTATTTCAAATTTCTCTCCTTTATTTTTTCACCCATATTGTTTTTCCTTGATTACAATCATAATATATTATTATGCCACAAATACTACTAACATATATATATATAATTGGTAGTGGTAGGGACGGGGTAGGAGATGATATATGTTGAGAAACACTATTTTCATATGTATTTTTAATATATAATTTTTTTTCATATAAAGATCGGACCCACTGAAAAAAGATTATATAAAAATGTCAAAAATATATATGAAAAATATCATTTTCATATAACAAGTTATATGGAGTATCTGATTCTTTCCGTATACAAATTACAATTCAAAAATCATTAAATCAAGTCCTATACAATACAACCACACACATCAAACCATTTGATTGAGAAGATGAGGGTACAAATTACCTGGATTGAATGGGTGAAAGTAAATGTTAAAAATATTACTTTATCTCCATGAAAAGGAGTTCCAAACTCTTTCAAATTTGGAATTCTCACCACTCGTATCATTGCAACTCGATTTCGAACTCCAATGAACCAGAAGCTCATAATTTTTCTCCAATTTGATGAATCATTGAGCTCAATCATTCTTCTCTCTCACAAAGCCCTAGCATTTTAAACAACTAAGTTTTCAAATAGTTATTCAGTAGTTGATTTTATTGAGATTGTATTTAGTAGTATATTATAATGGTCATATACATTTAAACCGGCCTTCCCCCGTCATACATTAGCAATCTGATCATTTTTATAATAATAGTATTCCCTTCGTCCCTAATTATTTGACGTTTTAGAGTTTTTTATTTGTTCAAATCTAGAAGAATTAATGATAATTTTTCTAAAATTACCTCTCATTAAACTTTCTTTATCTTAACAAAACTCTCCTTATCTCAACAAAAAATTTAAAAATATTATAGACAATTAAATATTATATTCAATATTTTCTAATTATGAATTATTATCTTAATTTTTTTGCCTACCTCTAAAACGTTAGTAAATAATTTAGACGGAGGGAGTATAATTTATACATAGAGATTGCCGCCAGCTTTTGGGTCCCACTAACCTAACCAAGGGCCGGGGGTGGGATGCAGTGTACCTAATCTTTGTTTTACTATGGAGGAGGCACAGAAAAAGAAATTTTTTTTATCATAAGTAGCACTACTACTACTATGATTTTAGAATTAAAATAAACTTTTTAGGCGAATCGTGTCTTATCCCAGTTCAAATTAGACTAGATTTCGCTAATGATTAGTTCGTTCAAAACGAATTATGACATCTTACTCTACTCATTGAATGTTGATTCTTATTTAAAGTTCCAAATTGATTGATAATTTTGTTCCCATTCAAATGAAAAAGTCTAGGGAGACCGGATATGGGGGACAGTGTTTGGCCACAGTTTGATTTTTTTTTTTTTTATTTTTTTAATCTCTCTTAAATAATTTATAAAATTTATTGAAACTTGAATTTTTATAGAATAAAGTATTTTGAATGTCATTTGGATACATGTAAAAAATACAAGCATATTTTTTACATGTATCCAAAACATCCAAAATATTTTATTCTGTAAAAATTCAAATTTTAATAAATTTTATAAATTATTTGAGAGACATTAAAAATAAAAATAAAAAAATCAAACGGTCGCCAAATCCGATCGCCATATCCGGTCACCCCAGAATTACTCCATTCAAAGTCTCATCCACCTTATTTTTTTTGACAGCTAAAAAGTTCGACCAGATTATGTCTCATGTCAGTGTTAGTAAAAACTTAAAAAGAAATTATATATATATATATATATATATAATTTATCTTGTCGAAAGTAATCTGTCAAGGCTAGTACTTGGTACTATGTCCTTAAGATAATTATGCCCGTTGTATGGTGCTTTCAGGAGTTGATAGCACATATAGAGGATACAATGACTTCCGTATACCTTAGCAAAGACTACAAAAGGTATCTGTAATGAACAAAAAAGAAATGCTCTAACTCTCTCTCAAAAACACTAAGGAAACTGATGAAGAAACTATATGCTAGAATGCTTTAGAAGACTAGAATGCTTGAGAAAATTCGATGAAAATGAAGGCTGCCCCCTCATATCTATTTATAGGAGGGTTGGTGACCCTTTGGATGGGCACATCACCCCTGAAAAGGCATGGGGTGCCTTTTGAAAAGGTATTTTTTGTATCTGTTGGTCAAAACTTATTAAAACGACGTAGTTTAAGTGTTAGCAGAACCAAAACTACGTAGTTTTAGCCTTAGAAGAAAAGGCGCGATAAAAACGACGTAGTTTAGGACCCACGACCCCCTAGAGAGCTGTGCAAGGCAAGGCCGGACAGATAGCCATGGCCGGCTGCAGCGTGTGGGTTCGAACCTTACCTTAGCTAGGTCCTCTCCCTTCCACAAAAGTGGAGTGCCTCTTAGGGCCCAAACCCAAGAGCACTTTCCTTGTATATAAACATATAAGTTATTTAATTTCTAACCTATGTGGGACTTGGTTTTTTCCACATATATTTATTATCTTTCAAGTGTGACCTTTGGGAGTTAATATCTCATTCATTACTCTATGAATTTGAGCTTCCAAATACTTAATTTAATCTACTCCTGGAGTAGAACACATTAATGTATGGAATCATTAAAATAAATTAATAATACCCACATTAATTTAGGCTCAAATTCCAATAATCCCCCACATGAATGATATTGACTGCCAGCCTTATGCAAATGTTATGCAGACTCTGAGAGAAACAGAATTAGAAATCATCTGTATCGAGAGAGGTAGCTTTTGGTTTTGAACCTTCCCTTGTGAAAACTATCGGGTTTACTGGTTGTCCAGTGAGCGTGATGTCTTAAAGCTATCAATCGTTTGTGTAAATCGAGACAATAGTAATTCACACAGAATCTTTCTAGCCATTATTTGGTTATCATGATTTTGTTCATTTTGGCCCCGAACAATCCCGGATTTATGAGTTCTTTAGAGAAGTATAGCCTTATCCTTCTCATAGAATTGACCCAGTTCACACTCACATAGGTGATTCTTAATAAGAGTATCCTGCCATACTCCACATCTTTATCAAGATTTAAGAATCATTAAAAGCAAAGCTTATCCTGTAACCACTGTAGGTATCACTATCTCGTATCATAGGAATGAGCAGAAGAAATTAATTTCTTCATAGTGATTTGGTTGAATCATTAACAATTTAGTTGTCCCTTTGAACCTAGATCTTGGGATCTCCAGTCAACTAGGTTGGGTTTCCATCATGACGATCCTTGTTTATAGGCTTTAAACTCATTCCCCTCGAAGTTATTTTTACTTGCTCTCTAGTCAAACCTTTAGTCAACGGATCCGCTATATTTTCTTTCGACTTTATGTACTCGATAGACATAATGCCGTTAGAAGCAATTGTTTTATGGTATTGTGTCACTGACGAATATGTTCAGACTTACCATTATACATGTGACCTTCGTGCCCTTCCAATTCTTAGATTGACTATCACAATTGTGGCGCCCCCAAAATAGGTATACATCACTCATCTGAGAAGTCGCCAAATACATGGTACGAATACAAATACAATCTTTAATATACAAACAAAAGAGTTTGTGAGTTTTAATACAAATATTATCTTCAGATAATATCCACTCTCGAAATAGTCCTCATTACATTTATTATCACTTTATTTAACGAGAATAGTGAGGACTACTAATCTTTATCCTCGGATAGTCACTCCGGTTCCCGACTAGTCCCCATTACGTTCTCATTTCACGAAGAGAACAATAAAAGCAAAATGGTGAGCTCAACTAGCCCAATAAAAATATTATGACTAAGATAATGCGAATAAATTATCATTAGTCTTCAACAATGTTAAAGCGATAAAATACAATAGACATCAAGTTTAAGCTGCGGTGAACAAGCAATCCATTAAAAGAGTCAAGTAGAGAATAAAATCTACTATCTTTTATGATTTTAAAGGTTTTTCATCACTTTTATCATTTGGGACTCGATTTTAATAAATAATCCACATCATCGAATCACCCCTGCACTACTGGCCGAGGATATTCTTTAGTATCACGACCATAATTATCCATGCACTACGGGCCAAAGACATTCGTATATTCATCGATGGTCATGATCATGCCAACAACTGTCCATCAATACACTACGGGCCAATGAGGACTTTTATCACATCATTTATAACATTACGGTCATGATTATCTTAGAATAATCCCACAGTCGTAATCACACCAAGTCCATCTATGCACTACTGAGGCCACAGATGACTTTCAAAAAAATATAAACATGTGGATGATGACAATGATATATGAATTCAATAAAACAAGTTCACGAATTAATTTATCCAGAAACTAATAACGTCCAAATTGTCAACATGATACTTCTTTCAGAGAGTAACATTCAAGAATGCTCGGAAGAATATTTCCATGAAAAGATCTTTGGATGAAGCGCAAATATCGAGGATATTCTACTAATTTCATGGAGTATAAAAGTCAAAACTTTAACCAACTGAGTATAATAAGGAATGAAATAACAAAATAAATCACCAAGCATGCGGTAGGCAAATGCAGGCGAGTTATTCCAACGAGAATAATAAAGAGCGGAACCGAGTTGGTAAAACGCGAGACATGATATTCCAACGAGAATAATAAAAAGGCGGAACGGTCCGCGTAAAAGCATACAGTAGGTTATTCAACGAGAATAATAAAAAGCGGAACCGGTCCGGCGTAAAGCCTGAACAGGATGTTCCAAGAGAATAATAATAAAGGCGGAACCGGTCCCACGTAAAAGCCTGAATGAGGATGTTCCAAGCGAATAATAAAGAATGGAATAATGAAGAATTTCACCATGTATGCGTACTTAGCATAATCAAAGTTATTCAACATAATAATAAAGAATGAAATAATGAAGTTCTCTTCATGAAGATGAAAGAAAGAAATAATACCCACTTACCTTTGAAAGAAAGCTGGATATAGGAGTAGTGAGGTGCAGAAGCTTCTTCTTTCTGATTTTCTCTCTACAATTTCTCTCTATAATAATTGTTCTATAGCTTTAGTGAATTGGTGAGAAATGAAGGAAGAATGAGCTTATTTATAGAAAAATATAGTTTCAATAATTGCACGTTTTGGGGCTCAAAAAATTACGAAGACAATACCTCCGACTTTTCTTTATTTTTAATTTAGTCATGCAAGTATTATCAAACTTGCACCACCTCCCCTAATAGTAAATAATGTGATTCAATAGTAAATCATGTGAATCAATAGTTCTAGACATGTGAAAATACAAATTACAATTATAGTACCTCCATACATACCTCCATTTTTTAACTTAGTCATGCAAGTATTATCAATCTTGCACCAACTCCCCTAATAGTAACAAGAATATGAAACAATAGTATACACATATGAACAAATAGTTATAATCATGTGAAATAATAGCAATCAATTGCTCATTTATCCAGGTTAAATACTTGGATTGGTCGATATAACCCTCAGGACATCAATTATTATCGAAATAAATGTCGATTTTCACTAACACAAATAATTCCAACACAATGAAACTATTTTATCAAAAATATAAATTTTGAAATTTGAAGTTTGACTTTTCCCGAAAAAAGTCAAGCTGACTTTTTGACCAAATATTAAAATCAAAATTTTTGTGTTTATAGTCTATTTTACTAATTTCATCATTAGGACTCAAATATCACGTCCGCGTCTCCAAATTCAACTCAAGAGCACAACTTTAATTTTAATAACATTCATCATTAATATTATAACTCTGATATTTATCAACCAGTCGTTCCCGAAAGAAGAGGGCTTTCGATAAGGATTTCTCCTATTGGGCGCATGATTAGGTGACCAAACCTCTCCTTGACAGAACTTCTAGACATTGTAAATATTGCAATTTAATAATATGAATAACTTTTTGTCGTCTCAATTATTGATTTAATAAACTAACATATTATGCGGATGATCTTGTGACAATAATCGAATCAATAATATGAGAGATATGATCACGATAATTCTTTGTAGCAATAATTGAGTATAAGCGAGTGACTTCTTACGTAAACATCAATAATTAATACCGTGTCGCTACTATGCAATCACGCGTATTATTGTACTTTTACTACCGAGTAGTTCAACAGTATTAACGGTAAAACTTTCGCCGTTATTTTCATAAATATATTTTTGTCATTTTCTCAATCAAACAATAATTACATTGTGGGATCCACCAATGATGATTCTTATTTGTTATGCGAATATTCCTGCTAAAAGCGAATATTCTCCAGACCAATCGAATATAATATAACAACTTGCATACTTTGCAGAATTTATAAATATTACCCACAACTATAACATTATAACAAATTCATTCCATAATATTCAAAAATGATAATTATAGAAAAATCATCTTTATTCATAAAAGTTGGGGTCTTACAACAATGGATACAAATAGGCGGCACAGGTTTAGGCCACATAGGAATATCTTCTAAAAAGTTACGAAGCCATTCAGCTTCTTCTACAGCCTTATCCAATGCAATAAACTCAGATTCCATCGTTGATCTAGCAATGCATGTTTGTTTAGAAGATTTCCATGATACTGCTCCTCCTCCTAGTGTAAACACAAAACCACTTGTGGATTTGGAGTCTTTTGTATCCGATATCAATTAAGCATCACGGTATCCTTGAAATCTTCTTTGGATATCTTGAGTAGTGCAATCAAAACTTTGAGTGTATTTTAAATACCTTAAAACTCTTATAATCGCTTTCCAATGATCTTGTCCTGGATTGCTTGTAAATCTACTCAATTTATTGACAACTTGTGCTATGTCAGGACGTGTACAATTTATTAAGTACATAAGGCTTCCAATTATTTGTGCATACTCTGGTTGTGATATGCTTTCTCCTTTATTTTTAGACAAGTGTAGATTTATATCTACCGGTGTTCCCACATGATTACAATCATATTGATTGAATTTCCTGAATATTTTTTCAATATAGTGTGATTGTGATAACACTAATCCATTCGATGTTTTAGAAATCTTAATTCCTAATATTACATCAGCAACACCCATGTCTTTCATGTCAAACATATTATTTAATATTTTTTTAGTAGTTTTAATGATATCATTATTACTACCCATAATGAGCATAAAATCTACACAAAGACAAATAATAATATACCCATTTTTAGTGTCCTTGACATATACACATTTGTCACACTCATTTATTTTGAAACCATTTGATAACATTGCATTATCAAATTTTTATGCCATGTTTAGGTGCTTGTTTTAATCCATAAAGAGATTTTACAAGCCGACAAACTTTCTTTTCTTGTCCTGGAACAATAAATCCTTTTGGTTGTTCCATGTAGATTTCTTCTTCTAAATCTCCATTTAAGAAAGCTGTTTTTATATTCATTTGATGTATTTCTAAATTATATATAGCTGCAATTGCTATTAACATCCTAATTGAGGATATTCTTGTCACAGGAGAATAAGTATCAAAATAATCCAAACCCTCTTTTTGCCTGTATCCTTTGATTACAAGTCTTGCTTTATATTTGTCTATAGATCCATCTGATTTCATTTTCTTCTTGAATATCCACTTATATCCAAGAGGTTTAGAGCTTGGTGGGAGATCTACTAATTCCCACGTATGATTATGCAAAATGGATTCTACTTCACTATTTATAGCCTCTTTCTAATATGGAGCTTCAGGACTCGATATTGCTTCTTTATAGGTTTGAGGCTCATTTTCTAACAAATAGGTTATAAAATTCAGACCAAAAGATTTTGATGTTACAATACGTTTCTGCGTCAGGTTCATCAATATCTTCTAAACCATGATTCTTGTCATTAACAACATCATATGTTCTTTTATTTGAACTTGTTTCTTGTTCATTAGAACTTGGCTCTTGTTCTTTTTATTAGGAAAATCTTGTTTCAAAGAATTTAGCATCTTTTGACTCAATAATCATATTTTCATGTATTTCCTCTATTTTGATTTATTAACCAAAAATCTATATATGTAACCGCTTATTATTAGCGTGCCAATGAATATCTGATCTATTATTTTGGGTCTATTTTCACTTTTTTGGGTGGAGGAACCATTACTTTTGCTAAACACCCACACACTTTTAAGTGTTTATAAGGCAGCTTACGTCCTTTCCATAATTCATAGGGTGTGACATTAGACTTTTTTTGAGGTATTAGGTTGAGAATATAATTTCTTTGAAAGAATTGCTTCCCCCACAAATTCGAGGTAGCCCGAACTTAATAACAATGCATTCATCATTTCTTTTAAAGTTCTATTCTTTCTTTCTGCAACACCATTTTGTTGTGGTGAATAAGGTGCAGTTGTTTGGTGTATTATACCATATTGTGAACAAATTTCTCAACAAATAGAAATTCATATTCCCCACCTCTATCACTTCTAGCTGTCTTGATCTTTTTATCAAGTTGATTCTCAACCTCATTTTTTGTAATGTTTAAACATTTCCAAAGCCTCATCTTTCTTCTCGATAAGTAAACATAACAATATCTTGTACTGATCATACATATAAAAGTGATAAAGTATTTTTTACCTCCTCTACATGCGTATATACTTTAAATCACAAATATCAGTATGTATTAATTCAAGAGGTTCTGTACTTCTTTCAATTGATTTAAAAGAATATTTCCTAAGTTTTGCCTCAACGCAAATTTCACATTTATGATTAGAGTTAATCTCACATTTTGGCAAACATTCCATCTTAATTAATCTACGTATAATATTATAATTAACATGTCCTAATCTACTATGCCATAAATTAGATGACTCAATCATATAAGCAGAAGATGTAATTTTATTAATATTGGAAGGTACAACAGTCATTACATTTATTTTGAAGAGCCCATTGCTCATATAACCCTTCCCCACATACATCCCATTTTTAGTTAAAACAAATTTGTCTGAAATAAAGACTAGTTTAAAACCCTTTTGACTAAGAAGGGATCCTGACACTAAATCTTTCCTAATATCAGGCACATGGAGCACATTGTTGAGGGTGAGTTCCATGCCAGATGTCATCTTCAAAATCACTTTTCCTTGTCCAGCTATCTTTGATGAAGAAGAATTTCTCATGTATAGATGTTCACCATTTTTAATTTCTTGATATGTGGAGAACATCTTCCTGTTTTGAACACTACGTGGCGGGTTGCTCGATATCCACCACCATTCTCTTGGATTATGACCATATTTATTTTAAAACAAGCTCTTTGAAAGGTTCATTTTGAAACATCTTGAAGAAGACTATCCACTTGGTTTCATTGGCTTGTGCAAACTTCTTGTTCTAGTCTTTACGTTTTGAAAATCTTTTTCCCTATGTAAGACTTATCACGGATGTAGCATTTGCCTTGGAACTTTTATTTGTTCCTTGTTGAGGCTCATTGCGAGAATTTTCTCTTTTTAGACTTGGACCTTGTTCCACCACGTTGGCTTTATACTCCACAAAGGTCCTTCCTGTTTTCTTTTCAGAAGCACGGTTGTCCTCTTCTATCCTTAATCTCACGATTAAGTCTTCAAGTTTCATCTTTTTGCATTTATGCTTGAGATAAATTTTAAAATCTTTCCACATAGGTGGTAGTTTTTCTATAATAGCAGCAACTTGGAAAGATTCACTTAGAGACATACCTTCTGCATGTATTTTATCTGAGATTACACGTAATTCTTGGACTTGGTTGATGAATGCCTTGGAATCCACCATCTTGTAGTCCAAAAACACGCCAACCACTTAATTTCTTCGTACTGACATCTTGATTTTATACTTTTTATCCAAGGAATCCATAATTCTCTTCTTTGTTTTTGAGAGAACTATACACATTGTATAATGTGTTATCCAATCCATTAAGGATATAATTTCGGCACAAAAAATCTGCATGTTTCCATGCATCTATTGCGGCAACAACTTGTCGGTTTGTTTCATCTTCTTTGAGCACAGGGGGATCTTCGTGAAGAAACCTTGCCAAGTTCAAAGTTGTGAGATAAAACAACATCTTTTATTGCCATCTTTTAAACTCCGTTCCATTAAACTTTTCTAGTTTTTCACCATGGTTCACAGGAACATTTGGTATAGAAGGTGTAGAAGAAGAACCAATTATAATAACAGAATTGGTATCCATATTTCTTGTAAATATATATATATATATATATATATAAATAATTGTCTTAAGATTGTTAGTAAAAACTTAAAGGAAATTATATATATATTTATATAACTTATCTTGTAGAAAGTAATATGTCAAGGCTAGTACTTGGTACTATGTCCTTAAGACAATTATGCCCTCTGTATGGTGCTCGAGTTGATAGCACTTGTCTCCCGAGGATCTGATGACACATTATACCTTAGCGGTGACTACAAAAGGTATACACAACGAACCAAAAAGAAATGCTCTAACTCTCTCTCAAAAACACTAAGGAAACTGATGAAGAAACTATATGCTAGATTGCTTTAGAAGACTAGAATACTTGAGAAAATTCGATGGAAATGAAGGCTGCCCCCTCCTATCTATTTATAGGAGGGTTAGTGACCCTTTGGATGGGCACATCACCCCTGAAAAGGCATGGGGTGCCTTTTGAAAATGTATTTTTTGTATTTGTTGGTCAAAATGACGTAGTTTTAACCATTTACAGAATAGGCGCATCTATTCAGTTTATTAAAACGACGTAGTTTAAGTGTTAGCAGAACCAAAACTACGTAGTTTTAGCCTTAGAAGAAAAGTAGCGACAAAAAGCGATGTAGTTTAAGTGGCCGTTCAACTACTGAATCTGGCTTCCTCAAAGCGACACAGTTTTGATAATCTGACTTCTCAAAGCGACACGAGTTTTGATAATATAATAAATCTGACTTTCAAAAGCGACTACGCAGTTTGATAATAGAATTAAATAAATAAAATTTAAATAAATTTTAATTAAAAATTTAAATAAATTTTGTCTAAAAAATTATATCTGAGGATCCAGGACCCACGTGCCCTTCGTGCGGTGCGGTAGAGACGGCGGTGCAGAGCGTGTGAGTTCGAACCTAACCTTAGCTAGGTCTCTCCCTTCCAAAAGTGGGGGTGCCTTTGGGGCCCAAACTCAAAAAGACTTTCCTTAAACATATAAGTTATTTAATTTCTAACCTATGTGAGACTTGGTTTTTCCCACATGTATTTATTATCTTTCAAGTGTGACCTTTGATAGTTAATATCTCATTCATTACTCTATGAATTTGAGCTTATAAATACTTAATTTAATCTACTCATGGAGTAGAACACATTAATGTATGAAATCATTAAAATAAATTAATAATACCCACATTAATTTAAGCTCAAATTCCAACAGTCTGTAGGGTCAAATTCAAGATTTTCAATTTATTCACTAACATTTTTGTAGTGAGTCATATATAATATTTAAAAAGTAATATTAGTTACAAATTTGAAATAAAATTTTAGAATAACGAATAAATTATTTGATGAAAAATAAAGATATAATTATTCTTCAAAAATAATTTATAAATAAAAAATTAAATCACATATATATAATAAACACCTAAATAGCACTCCGCATCTGGATGGTCTGAAGCACGTGCGGATTATCCCAATTATTAGTAATACTCATAGGCAAAGCCGACAATCTTTGCCTGACTATTTGACGATATCATGATATTATCTCTTCACGCAAGCATAACATCGTAGTAATTCTTTTCATTTGTTCCGTTTCAGACTTCTGATTCGCAGGGCTCTCAGCCAAAGCAATGGCCACGCGCAAATGAGTGCGTGCAGACTTATATAGTACTACTAGTATTTTTTTTATACACCATTGTGGGGTCAACTTATTCTGAAAAAAATAATTATTTTATAATATAAAGTAAATTATAAAAAAATTTAAGTACACTAAAATTTAATAAATTATCTATTATATTATTTTCAATTATACGAAGAATATCACAATCACATTGCTTTATATACATAAGTGTTGGGTCATGATATTTTCCTTATTAGGTAGAATGAATTGAGAACTTGCTTATTTGGTAGTCCATTTTGGGTCTTCACTATTGAGTCTTAAAGATATTGGTACTAGTCATCATCTTATTCCATTAAATCCTTTACGAGATCGAATTTGGTCGATTGGGATGACCCATTAGATATTTTGATATCTTTATCTTTGACTTGTGATGATGAAAAAGAATTTTGTTGACCAAAAAAGTCTGCAGATCATTAATGTGTATGAGATTATAGCTGGCCGGCGGCATAAACAGTGGAGAAAAAAATGTGAATGACTGCGTGCAATCGGCGAGAAATCGAGGTGGGAAATGTCGTACGGACGGTAGTAGGTGGCACGGTAAATCGGGCAAGAGAGTATATATAACCTAGCAAGGAAGTCTTCAAGAAAAAAGTACACACACACTAACAACTAATAATTCTCTCTCTCTCAATACACTAGAGATTTTATCCTCTATTGTTAACCTTGTGATCGCCTGTACTGACTCTCACGTCGGAGCTATCCCCCGACGGTCGAAGTCGTCAAGCTTTTGGTGTTGTCGTGTTTACTGTGCAGGATATAGACGCGTGTTACGTGATTGAGGCGCATGGAAAGATCTTGGCGTTAATAATAAGATATTTGTTAATTTAATATATGTTGAAAATACATGAATTATATACAAACAAGATGATCTATACATTGAATACCAATAAAAATATATAAAACGGTTAATAGTAGGTTTCATTTCTTAGTTTTTATCTTTTTTAATAGTATTAGTGTATAATTTTTTATGTATAATTTGTGTCAATTATATTATTCATAATAATGAAAATCTGGGAGGACATCATGCGGTCGCGCCTCAGTTTGTTTGGGATTTGCACTTATCCATCGCTTCTTCTTTTGTCCAAAATCTAAATCTAAATCTAAATCAAAATCTGATTATCTACTTCCTTCTGTACTCTCTCTAGATCTCTCCCCTCCTCCCTCAACACCAAACCCTAGCTACACCTAAAAATCAAACCAAACCAAACCAAACCCCAACTCAACCTCTATCTATTTACAACCATGGATAAACTACTTGCAGTACATCAAAAAAAGACAACCAAACAGGCCCTTCACAAATCCAAGAACAAGAAAAAGCCAGTAAAGGTGGTCTACATCTCCAACCCCATGAAAGTCAAGACCAGTGCATCAGAATTCAGAGCCTTGGTGCAAGAACTCACCGGCCGACAGTCCGGTATGCCGCTAGAGAGTCCGGATTCCGGTGGCCGATATGATGGATTTAAAAGGGAGGTGAAAGAAGAGGAGCATGCAATTGCAGTTGAAGATAATGAAATGGGGGCGATAGGAGTTGAATCTGGGAGTGATTTGGGTAACGGGTCGGATCTTTACGATGTGGATGATTTTATGCCTCAGGTGATGATGGAGAATTTACCATCAGGGTTTTTACGGTCGGTATGAATCTTGTTATCATCTTGATCATGAGCTCAAAAGGCTAGATGCGGTGGAGTAACTTTGATTAATTATTACACTTTATTTTTGCCATGTTAAAAGGATTATGGTATGGTGATGATCATCATCTGTACGTAATTAACCCCGTTTGTATAAATCTTAATGAGTTTAGTTAAAATAAATTGGTGGTGTATATATATTTTTCAAGATTTATAGTACGTAATTCCTAATTAATTAACACACAGATTATTATAATTATTATATCTCTGGAACTTAATTTATGTCTGATTGTTACATGACTAAAAATGGTGATCCGAGTTAACTGGGGTTAGAATTATAAAAGAAATTTGGTGGTCAACAGTTCCCTAATCCTAAGTATACAATTAAATTATTGAAAATTGAAACTGCATGCCAATATCATTTTGCTCCATAAAATATTATTAATTGTTACTCATAAAAGTATCCAAGATGTAATTAAGGTGTTTTTTGGAAATTAATACAAGTTTATTATATGGAGTACTAGTATATATTTGGACACCGACATTGGATTGTTAATAATAATAATAATAATAATAATAATAATTGTTGGTACAAGTACGACAAATTAAGCTAAGGGTCCACTCCTTTTTAGCTACGACATATACATACTACTAGCATGTACCCAATCACTCCCTTCCCTCGAGTTTGGAAATACTCCATACGTACGTACTTGGCTATTGCAACTTGGAACTGAAACGAATGGACGAGAAGCTCGGATCATCTGTCTCAAGGAGTACCATTTTAATAAAGAGATTGTATTATTTGATAGTAATTTTTTAAAATAATTTTAACATAATATAAAATAAAGAAAAGGAGATTACTATTTATATATATATATATATATATGTATATATATATCCTCTATCCCTTGGAAGAACAGCAGATGATTAATTATTATTATTATTTTTTAAATTCTCATCATCCTCTCCACTCGGTTGGAACAGTTGATAATTAATTTTTTTTTAATCTTCTTCAAACAGAGAATGAAAAACCTCATCCTACCTAACATAATTAATTTTGATGTTACATATTGAGGAGCTAGAGTATTAAACATTTTTGCTGCATGCTCCAACCAAGTGATGAGAGGAGATATATAATTATTATTATTAATTTTTTTTAATCCCCTTCCTAATTGGCTGGCAGTATTCCGACTGAAAAGAGATTTAATTGAATTCGGGAGGAAGAGATGCTTAATTCTTCTCCTGTTCAAAAGAGATGCCAACGTTTTCCACCAAGGAACCAGCTAGGGCTGGGAACCAGCTAAGTCCAGTCAGATTTTAGTTTGTCAAGTTCGAGTTAAGTTAGGTCAGACTTTAAACAAGTCTGAAATCTTGTGCACCAACTCGGTTTGTTCATAAATGAGTCGGGCTCAAGTTCTTTGAGCTTAAGCTCGATCACTTTAACTCTCTTTTTTTGGGTGACATTTTTCAATTTTTTTTTAAATATATATAATTTCAAATTAACACATCTACAAACATATTTAACAAATAGTCTATAATACATTATATAAAAGAAACTTATATTGTGATCTAGGTAAATTCGTAAGAGTATATACATAAAAGTAGTTGGATATTACCAAGTGTACTATATACAGAAAGGATATGAGGCGGATCATTTGAACGGACCAACAGACGGACTAAAAGAATACGCGGGTCAAAAGCTGAGATCCGGGTCTTAAAAAAGAAACCGTATGACAAAGAGATCTCATACTCCCTCACCTCATTTCGCGAATTCACAGAGCTGAAGTAAAGGGGCGAATTCCTTCAGAAGACTCGTGCGAATTCACAGAGCTGAAGCCTCCGTCTCACCAGAACCCTTCTCCATAGGGTCCAAGGGAGGCATAACCTGAAGCCTCTGTCTCACTAGATTTCAAACAAATCAATCGATAAAACCCAATTAATTTTCAACAAAAATCTCCGATTCTCTCAAACCCAATCTTTCGCTTCTCTCTCCCCATATGAAAACCCCTTTTCCCGATTCTCTCTCAAAGCCCCTTTCAATTGCCGGTTTGAAGCTAGGGTTTGCATCATAGAAGCAAATGAAATCATCTCTGCAATACCAAGCGAGCGAGGTAACACTGCTTCTATTTTGTAATGAAATTTAAAAACAATATGGTTTTTAAACTTATGTGTGCCCAAGCTTTTACCCTGCTTTGTGCTTTTGTGTATCAATGAGTCAAAAAGGTAAAATTTACCCTGTTTTGGTGTTTTGCAAGCTGAAAAGGGTTTCATGAAATCCAAGTAGGCATGTTAAAATGAACCAAATGATTAAGAAAATGAAATTTGCTGTTTTCAAGGGGTTAAACCAAACAGGGCCAATCTGGTCCTGTGTTATACTGTATGATTTTAAATGGGGCATTAACTGACATAACAACTTGCAGTTATTTAATATATTTTAGTTGTGGTTTTCACAATTTTATCATATTCTGAAAAGTTAATTACCAAATTTAATCATTATAGGTTTTAATCAAAATGGATAACGTTGAAGCATAGTATGTGATGGGAGAAAATTTAGAGCGGGAAGAAGGGGGGAATGTAGACTTTGAATTAGAGACTTTGAATTAGGTTTGGTTGGCCAAACACACGACAAAAGAAATTGTCCCATACTTACAAATCGGTAAGAAATTTATAAATTTTGCATTTGTTTTCATAGTTTCGAAGTTGTATCTAATTGGATTTATTATATGTCGTTTTTGTATCTAATTGGATTTATTATATGTCATTTTTGTTGCAGGTATTCACCTTGTCATGACAGCGTAGCTCCTAACCCAAATATAGATAATGATAGTTATTCATCTCTAGGTGATTGTAAAAATCCTCTTCTAAAAGATATTTTCATTATAGAGTTTTCAACTAACATTTTGCTTTTTCATTTCAGGATGAGATTTTGTGGTGCTAAACTTGATGCTCTTCACAGTGCCTCTAGCTATGTTGCAAAGTATAAACCTGATGCTGTGTTTCTACTCTTTCATATTTTGGAATGGACTGCATTTTGTATGATGTTCAAATGTATGACTGCATTTTGAGATTTTGAGTTTTTCAAATGTTGCTGGGCTGCATTCTGCATGATGTTTAAATGTAGTAAACATGTTCCTACTTGTAAGGATAATGACAGAGTCTGGCTTTGTAAAAGATAATCAGTTCTTTGTAAAAGATAATCAGTTTATGCCTTTCATTTTGTCCTTGTGCAGAGCAGTGAAGTACATTATCTGTAAGACCCCGAATTTTATGAAATAAAAGTATTTAATTTTTCTTATAATTGTTATTCAGTAAATGGTTAATTGATAAAAAGTTAAAGTTAAGGGTGAGATATGAATTTTTTTTCAAAATACGCAAGTGGTTATAAAATACTCATTTCGTGAGGAAATATTCGTTTGAGTCGTGGAATATTCTTGTTGACGGGAATATTAAATGCAACGTAGCTTGATCATTGTGGGCCCCATACTTGAGAATAAGCTGTCGGATGAAAAAAATGACAAGTTTAAGTTTTTATAAATAACAGGCGTAGTTATTACAATTAACACTTTGTTGGAATACACGGTGGTTAAAATATAGTAATAATGCGTTGTTGCACGCGATGGCTTTACGGTATTGAATAGTATTTTTGAATTATTGATTCTTACATAAGAAGGCACTACTCAATAATTGTTACAGTAATTACTGTTCAATATTTTATTTTATTGATTCAATAATTGCTGCGTTGATATTTTATATTATTGTTGTTTCAATAATTCTCACGACACAGTATTTTAGATCAATAATTCATATTATTTGAATAATATTATTAGATAACATTATTGGCAATGTCTAGAAAGTTACACAAGGAGAGGTTTGGTCACCTAATTGCACTTGAAGAGGAGAAATCCTTATCGGAAAGCCCCTCTTTCAGGAACCGCACTTTTGGTTGTCATTGTTGTGATTCTGTAATATGATTTGTGAATAATTAATTATTGATAAGGAAATATTTATTTGATGCGGATATAAATGATGAATTTATTTATGTGGTTATAAATGAAGGAATTAATGCTGAAGTATTTTATTAGTATTTTGTCGAAATGAAGAACAAAATATGGGATTTTCAGAAAAATTAGTTTATTACTTGATTTTGTAGAATCTATAACTCTTTGTGTATAATGAGTTGGGAGATGAGCCATATATCAAAAGAAAGTCCTGGAAGTAATCTAAATGAAGAAATTTGAATCACCCAAAAATCTTTTATCGTGGTGAATTTTTGAATGAAACTGGTCCGAAGGACTAATAATCCGAAAAATCATTGTTCTTGAGATATATTGCGTGAGTTATAATTTTTAATCCGACCGTTGGATCGTTGTGATTTTTGGATATGTTATACATATATAAGTTGAGTATATGTCCACAAATTTTGAACCGTTAAAAATTAACGTATGATTTGTTATGAATTTTAAGAGGTGGTGATTCGTAAATTATTTTTATAAATGTTTTAGTGGAAAATTCTGAAATGGGCCCCACTTTTTGGTTGGTGATTGAAAGCATGTGCTGAATTGGATTTTCAAAGGTGATGGCTGCCATTTTTTTTCAAAATGGCATGCGTATAAAATAAATTAATATTTTATTAATTTAGTCTCATTTGGCGTTCTAGCAATTTTCTTTAAATAGGCGCTTAAGTTAGAATTGAAAATCACATCAGAAACAAGTTTTCTTTCTCTCTATATTGTCGAGCATATTTTTGTAAGTATTTAGATACTTTGAGAGTTACTATTCAGTGCAAGTTTCCTTCGGCTTTACATCCGATGTTCCGGTCAGAAGTACTGCTCTTTTGAGGTAAGGGATTTTAAGGGTTGTTATGTTTTTCATGTTTTGTAATTTTTTCGACCTTCAAAAATTTTGAAAAAATTTGAAATGATAATTTGATGAGTTTTCTTGATTGTGTCCAAAAATGGTGATTTTTGGATGTATAGATTAAGAGTTATGAATTTTATGAGAAAAGACTATTTTAAAAGTAAACCTTTATAACTTCTTGTGGTTAACTCCAAAATTGGTAAAATTTTTATTGGGAGTACATCTATATAACATCAGTATATTCTATAAATTTCGGAATTTTTGGACAAAAGTACAATTTATGATAAATGTCTAAATATTTGGAAGTTTTGGCCATGTGAAAAATAGTAAATAAATTTTAAAAATTTCGAGAAAAATATATGTTTAATATGGGACTATATTCTGCTAAATCCCAGAAAAGAAATATTTTTAGAACTAATTTGGTATTTTTCATGAAAATGGACTAGTTATGAATAAATAAATTAAATATGTTATGTGAAGTAACAAAATTGAAAAATAGGATTTTATGGCTTGGGAATCCTATATATGGTATATGCAGATTTTTTTATGAGGTTGTTGGTTATTGGTGATAAAATCTTATGAGTTTGGTATTTTAGTATGATTAAATGCATTAATTAGTAAAGTGTAAACAATTAAAATAAATTGTTTATAAGTTTAAGAAATGATTAAGATATTGTGGTAATATTAATGATATTAGATTATGAGATTATTAAGTGATTTATAACATTTGGATTAAGGTGTTATGAAATCATTGATTTATGAATCTTACTTTTGAAATTAAATGCGGTTGTTGATCATATTGTTTTTATTATCATATATAACACATTTTATAATCTAGGTGATGAAATTTCTCTTTGACTTAAGTGTAAAGATGGGTAGATTATTGGTATGATCGTGACTATTGGTTCTCTTTGGCCGATGGTCAAAGATGAATTGTTGGTGGCGTGATCATGACCATTGAATTTACAATTGAATATTTTTAGCTTAAAAGCAAAGGTGAATTGATCAACATGGCTATAATTATTGTTTATATAAATTACGAAATGATTATATATTTCTTTGAAATATTAACATCTTTGGCCTTTGTAGTGCAAAAGATGAATTGTTGTTGAATATCTTTGGGCGTGTAAAGTCAAAGATGAATTATTGATGAATATCTTTGGCCCGTAGTGCAAAGATGACATGTTGTTGAATATCTTTGGCGTGTAGTGCAAAGATGATGACTGTTGTTGAATATCTTTGGCATGTAGTGCAAAGATGAATTGTTAATGAATATCTTTGGTCAAGTAGTGATGCAGATGAACTTATTAGTATGATTATGAACATGAACTATGATTTGGTATATCCATGATCTTTGATGTTTCAGGTAAAGACATGTGATGAAAAATATCTTTGTCTTGGATGAGAAGAGAAAATTAGAACTACAATTATGACTATGAGTTATTCACATGACTGTGAACATGATCTGTTGATTAATGTTACAGGGTTAAAGCATTTTTGGTGGACTTTTAATATGGAGAAGATAATAGACTTTATGGTCTATTTGACTCTTCTAATGGATTGCTTATTCCGCTGCAACTATGGTTGAAAAGTTTTATCATCTACCATATGTTCTAAATCTTTGATTTATTACTGATGAAGGCTATTGATAATTTAATTATCTTTAGTTATGATATTCTTTACTAGGCTAGTTGTGCTCACCCCTTTTGCTTCATAATTCTTTTCAGGTAATAAAAGTGTAGCAGGTCGAGCGGGGATAACAGGGGAATAGTGTGGTGGTCCGAGACTATCAAAGTTTCTCAACACATTATAAACGGCATGACATACAATATATATAATTGTATTGAGGACCTAAGATGTGTGTGTCGAGTATATTATCGTCACTTAATAATTGATTTTGGTGAACAACAATAGGGTGAGGTGAACCCAACTTTGGAAGGGTGTTTTGCCACTATCATACAAGATGTCTAATGACATACAATCTCGTGTTATCATAAGAAAGGGTTGTGCACATCCACTTGCTGAGTATATCTACAAGCACTACCTATATGATCTTGGAGTTGGGTTGAAACATAATGTTCAATCGCAGACGGTGGAGATAGTTATATGTCAAGAGAAGACTCACCATTGGAAGAAACATGATAGTAATCTTCTCATTTTTCTTTGGGGTCTATTGGATCAACCAAGGATAATTCTCTGAACATATGATATCTATCATAACTTAGATTCATGGCCTCCTATGTACGAAGGTTTCCTTGAGCACTTTCCAAAGTTTTTAATTTCTAAAACAGTTCTAGATTGTACCTTTATGTAAGGTATCACTGTGAGGTGTTGTCCATAGTTGGGACATGAGTCACAGTTGGTATATATTTGTATCAAAACTCACAGCATATGTGTTGTTGTAGTTGTTTTCTGTACCATGTATTTGGCTACTCAGAATAGGTTGGATGGATTGGACCTATTTTGGGGGCGTCACATTATCAGTTCTTAACAATTGAATATTTTTTAAGTTTGTAAGGTTGTGCAGAGCAATGAAGTACTTTATAAGTTTGTAAGGTTGTGCAGAGCAGTGGAGTACTTTTTATAAGTTTGTTACTGCCTTTGATTTCAATTTTTTTTTGTCCTTGTGCAGGTATGTAGATATATATACATGTATCATAGTTTCTGGGATTTAAACACTCTGTGTTGCTAGTGTGATTTGAACGACTGGGTTTGTAATTAGTAGTGTAGATAGATATGGATTGACTTAATAAAAGTTGCCTTGTGCCGTTGGGATTAAATGAAACAACTGCAACAAATCATACATAAACAATAATTAAACATTTCATTTATGAAAGATATCTTGGAATAATAAGGATTGATCAAAGAACTGAGCCTAATTAAGAATTTAGGCTCTAATATCTTGAAAAAGCAGCTTTGATCAAGCACTCCGTAAACACCCTAATTCATTATGAATTTGGGATATGTTTTCTGATGAAAAAACTTTCTTCCTCAAGAGTCAAGAAATACCATCCATCACCTCAACTTCCTCTGAAATAAAGCCCATGTTTTGATGGAGCAACAAATCAGCCAGATCAAACAACACCAATGCAAACGTAGAGCAATTTATAAGGAATCAGTTGTTGCAAATTAGTCACATCCAAAAATTACAATTGCATGTGATCAACACAACACACTGCGAAGAACAGTTGGCCTTAGATGTGCGAAGCCTGCCTCTATCAACTCATAGGAATTTTAGCAACATTACATACAAAAGTTTCATATAATCCAGATTTAGAACATAGTAATTTTCATACCATAGATCCACCAATCTCATACATAACGTGTTGGTTAAATAATGAACATTATCAAAATTACAACCGATTGAATAAAATTAACAACAACACCGCATACATAACATTAACAATTATGACAAATCGTTGAGTTAGTTCTGATTGGCGATTTCAATCTTCATCATCGCTAATTAGATTTGGAGTCGTTAGTATTCGTTGGATGAGTTGTTACATTTAAACGCTCGGATGTGTCCATCTGCAACCTCCCTTGATTATGTAACACTCGAACATATTTGTCACATCAGCTGATGAAGTTACCACATTGCTGCATATTTTGGAACACAATAAATTTATTCACTTGTGTAAAAGGAATAAATATACAAAAATTGCAATACATAAATACATACCATTCTTGGGCAAGAATAATAAGTGTCTGCCCAGATTCTTTTTCGACATTGAAAGTTTTACTATACAAGGGCTCGTACCACAACGACATATGAACGGAGGCCATACGGATGTAGCAGTAGACGAATTTGATGACATTTTCTATCAGCAGACAGGCATAAAAAAATCAAAAATAATTTCAAATTGTATATTTGAATGAATTACGTCAGCTTGTTAGATATAAAACAATCTCTAAAACTTATACGACTGCAATATTTGTAATGCCTTGCTTTACTGTTTACTTGCTTTATGGTAAAACCATAGAGCTCATTACCTCTTTTTTTGACCATTTCTCGAGGGACAGATACCATAGCATACCAGCACAGAATTAACTGTTTTATTTTAGTTTCTAGATAGTGTTTGGGACATAATTTCCCCATCATCTGAATTAATAAAATACTTTATTCAAATGTAAAATCACAATTAAATTATAGTAGTAGTAGTAGTAGTAGTAGTAGTAGTAGTAGTAGTAGTAGTAGAATAGATTTATAATTCACAGGTTCACTCTAATTGCACATGAACAAAAAG
Organism: Panax ginseng; assembly: GCA_020205605.1. NCBI lineage: Eukaryota > Viridiplantae > Streptophyta > Magnoliopsida > Apiales > Araliaceae > Panax > Panax ginseng. Next base: position 116,384,035 of record CM035144.1, on the reverse strand, counting down.
TTGACTAGCCAACTAATAATCCCACAACAAATGCAACTTCTTCCTCACTTTGGCTTCTCATTCCATTACTATCCAAGCATAAAAAGAGAGGCATAATACATTTGAATTTCTAATAAAAAAAATGGCTACTGCAAATGACTTACTTCAAAGTACAAGCATAAATGAAAAATCATCAAAATTGCACCATCAATTCCCATCTGTTACCTGACACTAATAAACGAAAACCAATTAAGCAAAGGATACATTTTTGTGAGGAAAAAAAAAACCTAGACTTCAAAGTTATCAAAAGTAACCAACGTAAACCTCAATGTAAAGTACAGTAATCTAAAGAGATGAGGTACCTAAAATAGAGAATAAGCGCCTCTCAAGCCTCTTTTCTTGTTATCCTGACATTTGTAAAACAAAGAGATTTATAAATCAACTATAAACAATTCTAAGAAAGTTTAGAAATGAAGTCTCAGGGTAGCTCGCATGAGGGTATCGCGGGATGATTTCTTTGCTTTATGATGCAAACCCTAGCTCAAACCGTGAATTGAAAGGGGCTTTGAGAGAGAATCGGAAGAAAGGGGCTTTCATATGGATGGGTTTGAGAGAATCGGAACATTCAATCAGGGAGTCTTCTGTCTGAATTCGAGGGTTTCATATGGATGGAATTGAGAGAATCGGTGTTTGCGATTTGAAGGGAGTCTTATGAAGGAATTCGCCCTTTGCTTCAAATTTCTGTGAATTCGCGAAATGGAAGGGTTTGAGGTGAGGAGTATGAGATCTCTTTGTCATACGGTTTTTTAAGACCCGGATCTCGACTTTTGACCTCGTGTTCCTTTAGTCCGTCTGTTGGTCCGATTCGAATGGTCCGCCTCGGATCCTTTCGATACTATATATATATATATATATATATATATATATATATATGAGATCAGTCATACCCTTATCTTACTCACCGTATCACCCTCTTTAGCGACAGGACGAATGACGGTTTTGGTCATACAACCATCGTGTATACTTTTAGCGACGGACAACATATAGCGTCGCTAAAAGTATGAGCAACGATTGTATGAAAATAAATCGTCCGTCCGTCGCTAAAAAGGGTGAGTACGGATGAGTAAAATAAAGGGTATGCACACTGATCCTAATCGATATATATATATATATATATATATATATATATATATATATATATATATATATATAAAGTAATAGAATATTAAATTATATACCTTTTTAAACACATTATATATAGTAGATACATATATTGATATAACTATATTTATTTAAGTTTTAATTTAATAATAAAGAAATGATAATCGGTTATTTTTGATTTATGAGTTTTATTTTAATGATGACAATATTTATTTTGTATGGCGATGTAATTTTTAATTTTTAGGTTATGGACTAATTATGCATGTATCAAAATTTCAAGTAAGTCTTCATGAGAAATGTTTCTTAGAGCCACCACATGGTTAGGTCCATAGGACTTCACTGTAAATCAAATGTAATGATTTCTAGCTTGATCAATTAATTTCAAGACAAATTTATTTTGCTGAAAATTATTTTATAAAAGAAGGTTTCATGCACTTAAAATTCAAATCCTTTAAAGAGTTATTTTTGCAAGTCAAATGATCAATTCAATTTTATATTCTATTTCAAAGAGCTGAAAATTTAAATTCAAAAGTTGTAAATATATTATTGGAAGCCAAGTCAATTCCTTAATTATTTTAAATAGCTGATAATTCAAATTCAAAAAGCTTGCAAGCTTTTTTTGGAAACAAATTCAATTGTAAAAAATCTCAGTCTTGTCCTAAGTCAAAGATTTCCTTTAACTGATTTCATGTTGCTAATTCTTTTATTTAATTATCCCTTGATTCTACCAGTTTTGTTTCAATTTCAAATCCCTTCCTTTTTGATTTTGTTCATATCTTTCTTTGAGATTATGAAATTGTGGAAGGTGATTTCCTGCTGTTAGTTTCTTCTCTCTCTATATATCATTCTAAGCAAAAGCTTCAAGCCAACAAATTAAGAAATACAGTTTTTTTAAAAAAGTTTATAGCAGATTATTCTTGGCTTATTTTTAATTTATTGTTCTAGAAATTCATAGAAATCTCTTATTCGTTCATATTAAAACTTGTATACAAGCCTAGTTTAACTTGTGTGGTACAATGGTGGATAGACCTGTATAAAAGAAGTTCTAAAAGTTGCAGTGATGCAAGCAGTTGCAGTTATGCACAGGGGGCAGTGGTGTCCAACAAGTTCAGAGCTATTTGTATATGAAATTATTTTGTAATTGATTGAATACTATTTTAATAAAAGAATCTCTAATATTAATTGGTATTGAACATGAATTAAACCATTAAATTAAAAGTTAAACCACGTAAAAAAAATATGATATTGTGATTTTCTGTTTATCTTGCTTCATTGCATCAATTATGCTCTTAACTCAATTCACATTCTGCACCGTTAAAATCTCTAACAAGCAATGCATAACATGTTCTCCTATATAAGTAGATAGAAAGATGGAATATAATACTCCCTCCCTCTGTTGTTTAATATAAGTCGTTTTAGAAAAATATTTTTGTTTTTAAATATAAGTCGTTTGAGAATTTTAAATAAATATTAATTGTTTAGTTTCCAATATTACCCCAAGTAATAAATATAACTTTGATTCTCTCACTATTTTTTGCCCAATAAATAACACTTTCTTCTTCTAATATAAGGGCAATATAGACAATTGATAGTATATTTAATACTATACAATCATTTCCTTAATACTTGTGTACAACTCTAAAACGACCTATATTAAAGAACGGAAGGAGTACTTTTTTCACACTGAAATATATAGCTATATATATCTCATTTACTTAAAAACCACGCCTCGTGAATGATATAAATGGTGATCACACATTCAAAACTCAAAGCATATCGATCAATCATATACGGTATAATATACTCCCTCTGTCCTTAATTATTTGACGTTTTAAAAGTGGGCACAAGAATTAAGATAATGATTGGAAAGCATTAAACTTAGTACTTAATTGTCTATAATACCCTTAAATTTTTTGTTCGGATAAGGAGAGTTTTATTGGGATAAGGAGATAAATAGTTTAATGAGGGGTAATTTTGGAAAAATTGTCATTAATTCTCTTAGATTTGAACAAACGTCAAATAATTAGAGACAAATAAAAAACTTTAAAACGTCAAATAATTAGGGACGGAGGAAGTATATATTTATTTTCTATTTGACCGGTTGTCCTTTCCATGCAAGTATCTATGTGTACGTACCTAGTAGTACTAAACTTTAATTTGATTGTGTGGTTAACATGAAGTTAATTTTGGTCAATTGATCAATACAATGTCAATACGCAGGCCGAAAGAAGATCTCTCTCTTTGCGCGTCTGTACCATATTAATCAATTGACCAACTTATTATAATAATAAGTGTCGATTATACACCTTCATTTTGTTTTCTCTTTTTTTTTTCTCCTACTATATACCAAACTCAAAAGACATTTTTTTTGGGTTCTCTCCCTTTCTTTTCTTTTATCCCATTCTAAAACAAGTGTTACCAAGAAGACGAAGGAGCGAAAGAGTGATTAATAATAGTAAATCAAATTATTTTAAAAAAAAAAAATTCAAAGAAAAGAAGTAGTAGTACACAATTGTTATCATTTGGAGAATAAACCCATCAATAATTATATTATGGCCCCGGTGAATAATAATATGCTTGTTCAGTACTATATTATACTTGGTGTTTCTACTTGTCATGTATATTTGCTTCAAGAGAGGTTCATATGTATATTCAATCCAACGTTTACAAGTCTATATAATGAATCATCAAGTTCTTACCGTTTATGAATCGGTCTGTGTTCCTCTGTCAATTTGATTCAGCAGTCAATTAAAATTCTTAGTCAATTCTACCTATAATAATTCTCAAAGGAAAGCAAAGAACCAACAATTCTCACTGAGCACTAGTAAACCTCTAAAACAATACATCTATTTGCATCCTCCTAACCCTCAAGAACTGGAAAAATAAGAAGAAAAAAGGCAACAAAATCCGCCTCAAAAAGGAAAAGCATCAAGGAATCAAATCCTTGTTGGGAGAAGAGAGAAGATGGTCACCCTCTTTCATAGTGTAAGTCATATCATCCTTAAGCCACTCCGAGAACCCCTCTTCCAGGGCCTTCTTCATCCATGAATGCCGACAACACTTGCCGGCTTCAGAAACTGTTAGCCAACTTCTTTGACGGCGGCTCTGTTCTGGCCAAGAATCAAGTTCCTCCTTCACAGACAAAGCATACATGGCGGCCTTACACAAACCTTCTGGACTAAACTCGTCTTGAAGAGTTTTACTTTTAAAGTAGTAGTCCCCCAGGAAATGCTGAAACACAAGATAAACATCTAATAAACTAAAAAAATCATATAAACTTCACAATTCACATACATATTCTGATATAGTAAAACTCATATATAGCTATGAGTCGAGAGTGTTGTTATTTTGAGTGCCCAAAAGCATCTGCTGATATACAGCAGACATACATGACTAACATGAGAATTTGCTTCAAATTAAAATTAAATGCCAAGTACATATATGCAAGACTAATCAACTAGGTTATTTAAACGTACCACTAAATCTCCTCGAACTCCAGCCTCTTCCAAAGCTTCGCGTGCTGCTGCCTCCTCAACCGTTTCATCATTCTCCCAACCACCCTGTAAAGAAAAAAGAAAATAAGCAAAAAATGCATAGCCACAAAAAGAAGTACTATTTTACATTCTGAATTTCAACATTGAAAAATAAATTGGTAAAAGAATCACAAGAACGCATATCAAATGTAAAAAATTATCAATTATGCATGTCAACAATTATCATACCATTTCTTAAAATGGATAAATGAAAGGAAGAGGGAAAGGGAGAATGCAAGAACGGATAACATTTTCTCTATTTCATAGGAGGGTACATAATGGGAAGAGAGGAGAGAATCCACAAACTCTTCTTCAAAGGGAAGGGGAATGGAGGAGAGGATCCATCAATCTTTTAGGTGGAGCCGTGGAGAAAAGAAAAGGAAAAAGAGAGTTAGCTTTTGGACCTTAATGCCCTTTGAACAAAAAAAACAAATTTCATTATCCAGTACATAAATAATCTAACGATCAAATCAATAATGCTTATTTTCCCATCCATCTCTCGTAACCAACCAAAAAAAGGGGACAAATTCTAGCCCTCCCAAAGGATAACTTTTCCATCCCTCCTTTATGTTCCTTCCATACTTCCCATACTCCAGACCAAAAGTTAAAATGTTAAGGCCCCCAAAAGAAGATACTCCATTAATTAAAACTCAAGTAATTGACTGGATTTAATTTTTTTGATTTTAAAAGAAAATTTATTAATAGAAAAGAGAAGATGCAAGAAAAGAGTTGGGACCAAAGTACCAGACCAGTGAAAAACAAGATAAAAAGACCATTTATAACAGTAGAGCCCTTAAATCTCTAACAAACCAACCACTGATGAAACACCACACCAGCGTACTTATATTAAATAAGTAATCCATTACTGACCAGAAAGATGGATCCTGAAGCCAATCAAAGGGGACCCTGAGGAAAGAATCAATCTATATTTACAGGAAAAGAATGAGAGTGATTGTTTGACTTGAGTAGTGGACTACTGGACTATATAACTTATAAACCAACTAATTGTGAAAATCACATTCCTTGGATGCATTTCTTTTGATAAGTAACTAATTTTCACTGAAGCACCAAAAAGGAGGGCAAACTCAAGTACAAGTGTGATACAGAAAGCCTAGCAGAAATTAAAGGCACATCTATTCCCCACAACAACAAAAAATTATCCCTATGCAAGGAACCTCCAAAAAAATGCCTACATTAGGCACCTAGCGCAAACCTCCCAAAATGCACAATGGTGACCGAGAAAACCTCATGAAGTCAAAAGAAGATAAGGCAGGAAAAGATATCAAACATGGGCAACCGTTCTCCTTCTACCCTCATACTTTCATATGGTAACTTCAGAGAATGCTTTCCATGAGAACCATTTTTGTACAAGTGTTCTCCATAAGAATCATATCTTCATGTCATGATAAGCCATGTTAAATGGATTTGAGAGCCTTGTCGTGTGCAGGAAGTGTTTGACATTGAACTCTCATATTGTTTAGAACATTTTACACTATTTTGCGAGTGTCCAGTTGCCACACTCGTTGATGGTGAAGGATTGGCTTTTAACACATATGATAAGTGGTTCAAGTAATATTAACTGTAAATTACAACACAAATTAAAACCTTTATGGACGTACAAGCAAGTAAATGCTTATGCAATACACAACAAAGAATGATATGTTAAGTGTAGATGGCATATAAAATAATATACAAAGGAATGGTCTAGACTAAATGTAAAGTTTGAAACCAACCTGCACTGGATTCTACCCCAAATTACTCTTTTCCAAAACAAGGGTTTGGGACATCAGGTGTCTGACTAGGAAGGGAGGGAAGGAGGGAGGGAGGGATGTATGGGGACGGAAGGAGGGGGAATGAGTATATGAATAAATCACTTGTATGAGAAGAGACTATAAACACCATTGATGGTGAAGGATTGGCTGCAGTAAAAATTCACAACTTCAAAAGAACATCTTCCATTCCAAAACTAATATCCAGAATTTGTACCTTTGGAAACAGAAGACCAGGTCCACTAGTTGAGTTGATCATTAGTACCTCAACAATCTTCTCAGACGTTTCGTCACTGTCCTCTTCAGGATACCGATACTTAAAGGGTATGCACCTGTGTCCATGACTAGTGTCAAAACATGAAGGTTGTAGTTGATATACAGTTTCTCAGCTATCAAATTAGAGTATCATTGAAAAGCAATGATAGAAATCCACATGATCATTGCGGTTAAATTTTTGATGTGGATATGTAATATTCTTTTGATACTATTTCCAAAATAGCACATGCATATTAATTGTAACAGAATAGATTCCCATATAGAAAGAGAATATGACATTAAGAGAGGACCATTTTGGTTGAGGGTCTAACACAAATTCCTCATTTACTCATTTATATGAATGACATATTGATAGACTATTTAACCATTCTAAAAACTCGGAAATACTAGCAGGCTCTTTAGTCATTCTGGAGACACTATAAAAAATAAGAAAAAATATATTATAAGTATCACCAATTTACATTTAAGAACGAGCTAGACTATTTGACTAAATACCATAAGCAAACTATTTAATGGACTCCTCGTTTGAAGTTGCCAAATAAAAACCCACTGATCTTACCTTCTCGTGCGCAACTTAAGGACTCCATCGTACAATATAATTTTCAAACTCCTCCTAATCTCTCCCGGGCAGAAAACTTTTGGCCATTATATCTGCATACCCTAACAAAAACATTTAGCATCTCAAAAATCCTACCGCCAACACAACCATTTGAAGTTTAATGTTCAAGTTTTCAGTTAGATGCTCCTACTAGAATATCAGGTTGGAAATCCCAAACATTTTCAGCCCCCCTCTCCTTAGACCTTAGTGAAACAAAAGAAGCATCAAGGCTCTTCCCAAACAGGTAAAAACTATAGAATTCCTATAAAACTCATAAAACTCCAACATAGCTCTCATCAACTGCACACATCCCTGCCTTCCCGTGGATATGCATATGCAACCTTCCTCTTACATTTAGTGACATGAAATTATTTCCCTAATATGAATGGATAAAATTCTTGATAACACTAGTAAAAATAAGTTAATAAATTTATCAGGAAAAAGGAGGATAAACAATATCGAGCCATGCTAAACAGATTGAAAGACCTAAAGCAGAGTCTCCAAAGAGCTACCAACAATCAATTTTCATAACGCGTACCAAATACAAAGAAAATTAATCAATGCTGACATCAAAACCGAAGATCAATAATTCCTACGAATTTCCTTATAATTCTTTTATTAAATCGAATTTGTTTGGGCATTCATTCATTCACCCACATTTACCGCAGTTTTCACATCATCCAAAGAAGACCCAATTGAAAGATTAATTTTTTTTTCTCTTAAAAAAAAGAAGAAAAGAAGAAGAAGAAGAAGAAGAAGAAGAAGAATTGATTATTTGTAGAGAGAGAGAGAAAGAATACCCGGCGATGAGACGGTAGCCGTTCTCATAGCGCTGCTGATGACGACCAGTGCGGGCCACCAATTCAGACATTTCACTATCAAAAATTTTAAAATTGGAACTTTCAACTTCAAACGCACCTTTTTATCATTCCTACGTTCTCTTTCTGATGAATCAGAATCCAACCCATTTATCCTCCTGCTGAACGAACCCCTTTCTAACTCCCCATTAATTAATTAATTAATTTGATAAAATAAAAATAAAAATAAAATAAAGAAGATTTCTTTGCAATGTGTTATTTCATTGCCATATTTTTTGAACTTGTAAGAGAGATAGAGAAATAGGGGAATAAAGGGCAGCATACAAATCGGAGGGTGGCGTGTTTTTGGTTGGGAAGGAGTCAATTCTTCTTTTTTAATTCTTATCGGTTATAGTGTCAATATTTATGTTAATTTTTTAATTATCAATTATGTAGATAATTGTTAATAATAATTTTTTTAATTTATTATATATAATAAATGAGACTCTTTTATAATTTATATCAATCTTATATGAATAAATTTCATAATTATAATTATTATGGAACTTCTTTCTTTCTAATCAAACATGTTGTATATCTCTGCACTATAAAATATACACATGTTTAATTATAATATAACTAAAGAAAATAAAATAACATATACTCCTATTTGCATAAGATAAACTCGCATAAAATCATTTATTATTTAATTAATAAATGTGAGTGTCACGTACACGGTTTATAATTTTGGTATGACTCTACGATTAAGATACCTTACTCGGACTAGCCTCTATAAGGTTTTTTCCATGTTTCCTGTTGGATCGTCATGAATTATTAAAACCAAACTGCTTACACCCATTTTCATTTTCTTCTTACAAATTTGGAATTCGTACGAGGTACACAATACACAATATCTTTCTTATATATTTCCTTCCTTTTAAAATTAAAAATACAATTTAATTTTTGAAATCAAACGATGATATATTAAACTTCAAACTGATATAAATTTATTTAATTTTAGTTGATATAATTATTATAATTGTATAGAATATAACAAAAACTATTAATCACACAATTTATTTAATTCTAAATTTTTACGAGTCATCAATTTTGAAATTTAAAAAATATTTTTTAATATTCAGACATTTAAGACAATCATTGGTAGACCCACAATGGAATTATTGTCGGATTGAGAAAACGATAAAAATATCTTTTTATGAAAATAACGGCGGAAGTTTTACCGTTAACTGTTGAAACACCCGGTGTTAAAAATACAGTAATACGGGTTGTTGCATAATAGCACCCGGTATTGATTATTGATGCTTACGTGAGGAGTCACTCAGTTTTGTTCAATTATTGCTATAGTAATTGTTGCATAGTATCTCACGTTATTTGATTCAATTATTATCGATATTTTATATATTATTAAATCAATAATTGAGATAACAAAGTTATTAATATTATTATTTGTAATATTAACGATGTCTAGAAGTTCTGTCAAGGAGATGTTTGGTCACCTAATTCTTGCATAATAATAGGAGAAATTCTTATTGAAAAGCCCCTCTTTCACGGGAACGACCTGATCGATTAATATTGTGAATTATAATAATGATGATAAATGTTGTTAAAAATATTGAGGTGATTTTATGGAGTATTTGTTGTAAATATTAGTGTATTATTTGGACCCCACTTACTCATTTTTTAAAATAATCGGTAGAAAGTTATTTATTATAATAAAGGTGGGGCCACATGTGGGGCCCATATGTGAAAAATTGAATTGTTGGGAGCTTGTTTTTCAAAGGTTGTTTACGGGTGGGTGAAATGTTTCTTTAAGCATGTGTTATATAAAACACACACACACACACACACACACACACACACACACACACACACACACATATATATATATATATATATATATTATGTTGTACCTTTTTTTTTGTTTTTTTTCTTGATATTGCTTTGAATTCAATCGCTTGTAAAATTGGTAAGGCGCCCGTGATTTCGCGGACTATTTCGTCCGTGAAATTTTTTTTTATAATAGTGCCCCTTCTATTCTCCTATAAATAGGATGCTTAGTTAGAATTGAAAACGACACCAGAAATTCAGAGAATTCTTCTTCTATAATCTTGAGCGTGTTTCTTTAGAGTTTTAAGAAGTTTTGAGCGTAGAAAGCAATATAAGTTTTCTTCAAGAAAATCCTTGCCCTACCAGTCGGAGTACTCTTCTTTTTAAGGTAAGGGGTATTATTTTTTTCTTATTCATGAAGAGAACTTTTGTTATTCCATTCTTTATTATTCTGTTGGAATAACCTGTATACGCGGACTACCCTATACATGGTGAAATTCTTCTGTTATTTCATTATTTATTATTCTGTTGGAACATCATGTCTGTGCATTTATGCATGACCTGATTCCGTTATTTATTATTCTGTTGGAACATCCTGTCGGTGCGAATTTCGCTTGACCTGGTTCCGTTATTTATTATTCTGTTAGAATATCCTGTCTGTGCGTTTACGCATGACCTAGTTTCGTTATTTATTATTCTATTGGAATAACCTGTCTGTGCAGTCTATCGCATGCCTGGTGATTTCTTTTGTTATTCCATTCTTTATTATACTTAGTTGGTTAAGGTTTTGGCTTTTATACTCCATGAAATTAGTGGAATATCCTTGATATTTGTGCTTCATCCAATATCTTTTCATGAAAATATTCTTCTGAGCATTCTTGAGTTTTACCCCACAAAGCAGTATTATGTTGATAATTTGGACGTTATTGGTTCCTGGATAAATTAATTCTTGAACTTGTTTTATTGAATTCTTATATCATTGTCATCAATCTCATGTTTATATTATGTTGAAAGTCATTTGTGGCTTGTAGTGCATAGATGGACTTGGTATGATTATGATCAAGGATTAATCGGTATAATCACGTAGTAATGTTACAAATGATGTGATAAAAGTCCTCATTGGCCGTAGTGCATTGATGGGATGAGTTGTTAGCATGATCATGACCATTGATGAATAATACGAATATCCTTGGCCCAGAAGTGCATGGATAATTTATGGTTGTGATACTAATAAATATCCTTAAGTAGTAGTGCGGGGATGATGTGGATTATTTATTAAAATTCGAGTCTTAGTGATAAAATGATGAAAACCCTTTTAAAACATAGAAGATAGTAGATTTTATTCTCTACTTGACTCTTCAATGGATTGTTTGTTGATTCTTGATTAAACTTGATGTACATTGTATTTTATCGGTTTAACCTTTGTTGAAGGCTAACGATAATTTATTACGCATTATCTTAGTCATAATATTTCTTCTTGGGCTAGTTGAGCTCACCCTTTTGCTTTCATTGTTCTCTTGTGAAATGAGAACGTAGCGAGGACTAGTCGGGGAAGCGAGTGTCTGGTCGAGAGGATAGCATTAGTAGTCCTCATTATTCTATGAAATAGTGTGTTAATAAATGTATTGAGGACTTATTTTGAGTTTGAATCATTGCCTGAAGACAATATTTGTATTAAAACTCACACTCACGTTGTATATTTAAGATTGTATTTGTATTCTGTACCATGTATTTGGCAACTCAAAATAGGTGATGTATACTTATTTTGGGGGCGTCACAGTTGGTATCAAAGCTTAGGAATATGATCCCTGACTAAGATGTGAGACAAGAACTAGGAGGGGAGAGACGGGGAATTCCTTCGCTAGTATGACCTACCTAAGTTTATTTGGTATTTAATTGGTCGATCAGAGTATAGGGATAATATATGATATGTTAATTAACCCTTGTTTTGTGGCGAGATTTGAAAATGACATCAGAGAATGTTGAGAACATCAATGGAACACGGGGAGACCGTTGAGTCTCCACGCATCAATAATCAAGATAATAATGCGTCGGGAAGGCGACAATCCTCGTGCAAACAACAACACGGACGGATGATGAGCGATGGAATGTTCATAGGCTTTATGCAATTCATGCAACATCAGGAAAGAGCGGATCCTGTCCAAAATACAGGTGAAAATACTGGCAACTCTCGGACGGTCATCGCTAAGAAGTTCAAAGAACTGGGACCACTGGAGTTTTTTGGAGAGCCAAAACCACTTAGGGCGGAGACGTGGATAAAGCAGATCAACAAGATATTTGATGTCTTGGGATGCTCAGAGAGTAAAAGGTTCCTTTGCCACCTTCATGTTATTTGAGGCGAGAGGCGATTACTTGGTGGGAATCGTAAAAGCATACTCAACGTGCCGATCAAGATGTCTTGGGAGAAGTTCAAGAAATGTTCAACGACAATCTTGTCCCCAAAAGTATTCGTCATATGAAAGAGGTAGAGTTCATCAAGTCGAGAAAAACAACATGGACCGTGTCGCAAAGACTGAAGCCAAGTTTGCCGAAGTTATCCGGTTTAGCGTCGCATTTGGTTGATAATGAGGAGAGAATGACGCGAATGTTTCTAAGAGGTTTGAAACCCAAGATATCGTCAATATCTTCTCTCTCATAAAGCGTGTGTTTGTATTCGGATGTTGTTAATAGGACTCGATTATTGGAGTAGCGATAATGAGTCAACCCAACAAAAAAGAAAGCATCCGTGAAAATGATAATACCGGTGATATGATCATAGAAGAGGTGACAATAAGCGTGGAGGAATCAATATGCCAGAAATGATAACCACTCCGGTGGTAATCATGGCCAAAACAATAAGAATGGACATTTCAAGAAGAGGAGATTCAACAATGATGGAAAGACGTTAGCATCAGCACATGTCGTTAAGGAAGGATAATGACTACTATCATATGCTTCAATGTGGAGGAGAGGACACATCGGTCAAATCGCACGATGACATCCAAAGTATGTTACAATTGTGGAAGAGAAGGTCACCGGCCCGATTTTGTCGCGTGCACCAAAAACAAGTCCAAATTGGGATGGAGGCATCAAAGGTCGTCCCAAACAAGACAAGCGGTAGTTCGAGGAGGCGTTTGTCGTGACCTCCCAGAAAGCAAGGAACCCGAACGAGGTCATCAAAGGTAAGTTTATCATAAACTCTAGCGAAGTATATACCTTATTTGATACCGATTCTACCCATTCTTTTATTTCTCCTACTACTATTTCAACGTTTAAATTTGACTCGGAGAAATTGGACTTTGACTTATCGTTGAAACTCCATTGGGAGAAACCTTCATTACATCCATTTTTGTTTATAAGTCTTGTTTGGTTCAAATCGGTTTCCTCACATTACTGTCGATCTTATTTCATTGAAAATACTTGCACTTAACGTAATTCTAGGATTGATTGGTTAACTACTCATCATGCAAAAATTGATTATTTTCGTAAGGTTGTTAGCTTTCATATTCCAAACCAACCTATTATGCGAATTCAAGCAACCAAACCATTAAAATCAATCACCGTGTATCTCAAGCCATATAAAGCTATTCGTTTATTGAAAAATAGATGTCAAGATTTTTTAGCTCATGTCATCGGGTCTAAAACAAAAATCATCGCTTTTGAATGATATTTCTATTGGTAATAAATTTCTGACGTATTCACGAAGAACTTCCTAGCCTTTACCTCAGAAGCGTGAAATTGAATTTTGTATCGACCTTGAACCCTAAGTACAAAACCCATTTCAAAGCCCCATATCAAATGACTCTTATTGAACTTTGGTTAAAACCCAATTGCAGAATTGTTAGACATTGGCTTTATTCATCCTAGTACTTCTCCTTGGGGTGCTCCTGTTTTATTCGTGAAAAAGAAAGATGGGAGTATGCGACGACTTTGTATTGATTATCGGGAGTTGAATCATGTCACCATCAAAAATAGTACTCATTGTCACGTATTGATGACTGTTTGACCCGATTATAAGGAGTCAAATTCTTTTCAAAGATTGATTTTTGTTTTGGATATCACCAATTGAAGATTAGAGCCGATGACATTCCAAAGGCGGCTTTCGTAGAACTTCGATGCAGGCATTATGAATTCTAGTCATGTCTTTTGGATTGACTAATGCTCCTCTTTACCTTCATTGGATATGATGAACCTTAAAAGTATTGAGGAATATTTGGATCACTTTGTGGTAAATCTTTATTGATGACATCCTTATTTATTCCAAAAGCCGTGAAGATCATGTGAAATAACACTTGAGGTCGACTCCAAAAGCTTCGTGAAAATAAGCTTTATGCCAAGTTGAAGAAATGCGAGTTCTGGCTGGAGGAAGTAGCATTCCTTGGGCATGTAGTATCAAGTCATGGAATATCTGTTGACCCAACAAAGATTGAAGCTATTCAAAGCTGAGAGCAACCTAAATCAGTGACCGAAGTATGTAGCTTTCTCGGTTTAGTTGGTTATTATCGGAGATTCTTGGAAGGATTTTCGCGAATCGCTACTCCACTAACTCAGCTGACTCGAAAAGATAAAAATTCGGTTAGAGCGAGGAATGTGAGAAGAGTTTTCAAGAACTCAAGAGGAGACTTATTTCAACACCTGTTCTGACAATACCATCTGGCTCGGATGGATTTGTCATCTACAGTGATGCTTCGGGCAAAGGGTTAGGATGTGTTCTCATGCAACCTCTCAGTAACTCAAAGAATATGAGAGGAATTATCCTACTCATGATCTAGAGTTGGCAGCTGTTGTTTTCGCACCTAAAATTTGGAGGCATTACTCAGTATGGGAGAAAGTGGAGATCTTTACGGATCATAAAAGCCTCAAATATTTTTTTCACTCAAAAGGAACTCAACATGCGATGCAAACGACGTTGGCTTGAAGCTGTTGAAAGATTATGATCATACCATCCAATACCATCCCGGAAAAGCGAACGTGGTAATTGACGCATTGAGTAGAAGATCATATCTGGCACAAGTGCGATATTGACAACGCAGGCCCATTTTGTGTGACTTGCAAAGGATGGAGATAGAGTTAAAGACTCTAGGGACCCATGTGATGATGGTGAATATACTGAGTAGAACCAGACTTTAATTGATAAAGTGAAAATTCGCTTGGGTTACAGATCCGGAGCTGATGCGTATGAGGAAGAAAGTGCGAAGGTGCTTATCTGGAAGCAAGAATCGATGAAGAAGGAATACTTGAGTCAACTCCGGACTTTGTGTTCTAACGACCACGATTTAAAGTATAAAATCATGATGGAGGCGTCTGACACACCGTTTGGTAATCCATCTCAGGAGTACCAAATGTATCGTGATCTTCGCTAAATACATTTTGGTGGAGCAATATGAAGAGAGATATAGTGTTGTTTATCTCAAGGTGTCTAACTTGTCAACGAGTCAAGGTATGAGCATCAGTACCAAAAGGTCCATTGCAAACCACTTGAAATTCCAGAATAGAAGTGGGAACACATTAACATGGATTTCGTTACTGGTCTTCCCAAGGTTTCTCAAGGCATAGATGCAATTTGGGTCATTGTTGATAGATTGACCAAGTCTGCTCATTTCTTACCAATATAAAAAACTTATACACTTGAATGTCTTGCTTGTATGTACATAAACGAGATTGTAAGACTGTACGGTATGCCAGTATCCATAGTTTCTGATCGAGACACAAGATTCACTTCACGATTTTGGGTTAGTTTACAAAAAGCTATGGGCACAGACTTACGATTTAGTTCGGCATATCATCCTCAGACGGACGGACAATCAGAGAGGACTATTCAAACTCTTGAAGATTTATTAAGACTCTGTGTCCTTGACTTCAAGGGAATTTGTGTGACGTCCCCAAAATAGGTATACATCACCCATTCAGAGTCGCCAAATACATGGTATAGAAACAACTACAACTTTTATTATTACAATTGTCGTGAAAAATACGACAACACACATGCTGTGAGTTTAAATACAAATATTGTCTTCTAGACAATATCCACACTCAAATAAGTCCTCATTACATTTATTGATACACTATTTTACAAAAATAGTGAGGACTACTAAAACAACTGTCTACGACCATCACTCTTTACCCCGACTGGTTCCTGCTATATTCTCACCTCCTATGAAGAAAAATAGAACAAAAAGAAAAGGGTGAGCTCAATTAGCCCAGTAAAGAATATTATGACTAAGATAATGAACAACACATTATCGTTAGCCTTCAACAAATTAGATAAAATATAATGGACAACCAGTTTTAGATCAATATTCGCAGCGGAAATAACAATTCATTAGAAGAGTTAAATAGATAATGAAATCTACTATCATCTATGAATTTAAAAGTCCATCATCAATATTTATCCCTGTAATATCAATCAATATACATCTTGCATCAATTATTCATCTTTGCACTACGGGCCAAAGATATTTCATTTGTATCACCAGTTGGTTATGTTCATCTTAACACCTGTTTATCTTTGCACTACGGGCCAAAGATATTCATCAGGTAATCATTCATCTTTGCACTACAGGCCAAAGATATTCAACAAGTATCACTATTAAAGACTGAGGATGATGAAAAATATTTTAGAGAACGAATCCAGGTGAGATAGAAGAACAAAGATTAGGAATTGCATTACTTTTAGATGAACCAAGTTCAAAAATGCTCCATAATAAACCATAGTGAAGATCAAAACATGGATTCAATTTCAAGAATAAGGGTCTGTGAGATAACTTGAAAGGAAAAAAAAATATTTTTTCCTTTTGTGAAGCGATCTTCGTGAGCGATGCAAGTGAACGATGCAAGTGAACGAAGACTCCACGTAAGCGACTTGTGAATGAAAGATTTCCTATGAGCGATGAAGTGAATAAAGAATCATCATGAAAATTTCTAAATTTGATTAAAAGTTTAGACCAATATTCCTATGAAATGATATTAGATGAAGCGAAATTTCTAATCATTTCGAGAATTATAAAGCAATACTTACCATAAGTAAGTTCAAATTCAAGAATACGAGATGAAATAATATCGCTTACGTAATATGGAGTATGAAAGAAAATAATACTTCTCACGAGTATTGCAATAAAATAATATCTTTTACCTTAGTAGAAGCTTGGATTTGTTGGAATATCTGGATATTATTCTAAGAAAATCTTGCAGAAAAACTACACTCAAGGTATTCTTATACTCAAGAAAATACTCACAATACTCTAGAATAAGAATTTCTGATTTGAAAGTGGTGTGTTGAGGAAGGAAGGGTTACCCCCTATTTATAAAGAATTCGGAAGGAGAAAGCAAACAAATAAAGTGGCCTAATTTTTTTTTTTTTTTTCATCATTCATTTAACCTATACCTACCTTTCAAATTCAATGGGTGAAGCCCACCCACTTTTGAAGATAGAGGATTCGCAGCAACATTTCTCACCAAATATTCCAACCAAGTGGTCCATGAGAGGAATTATATTACCAAAGACATGGTTGAATCAAATAATACATGCATAGAATTTTGAAAAACAAAGGAAGTAAAGGCAAACTTCTCACCTCCTTAACATATATAATCACATGCTTATATATATATATATATATATATATATATATATATATATATATATATATATATATATATATATATTATAATCATATTATTATTTAAGCAGTTTATAATATTTTATAGTAATATATTTGAATAATCTGTATTTCCGTAAAAATATGCCAAACTTTCAAAAATTATTTCATGCTAAAAAATCCTTCATTTATATCCACATAAAATAAATATTTCTTTATCATATAAATCAATAATTAATTATTCACAAATAATATTACAGAATCACAATAATGACAACCAGTAGTTCTCGGAAAGATGGGGCTTTCAGATAAGGATTTTCTTTCTTCTTGCTGCTTGATTAGGTAACCAAACCTCTCATTGACTGAACTTTCTAGACATTGCCAATAATGTTATTTAATAATATTATTCAAATAATATGAATTATTGATCTGATAATGGGAAATACTATGCAGTGACAATTATTGAAACAACAATTAAAATATCAACGCAACAATTACTGAATCAATAAAATAAAATATTGAGCGGTAGAATTGATGTAACAATTATTTAGTAGTGCCTTTTACGTAAGAATCAATAATTCAAAAATCGCATGTAATACTGGTATGCCATCTCGTGCAAACCGCGCCAGACATCAGTATTTTAACCACCGTGTAATCAGCGGTTGTTAAGCGGTAATAATTACTGTTATTAGTTATAAAACTCAAATTTGTCATTTTCTTTATTAATAGTTATTACATTATGGGGCCCATGATGTTTTGCTAAATGTCAATTTAATATTCCCAAACAAAAAGAATATTCCATTGACCAAGCTAATATTCCTCGACAAAAATGAATATTTTATAACCACTTTGCTTTATTTTGTAAAATTTGCAAATTTCACCCATAACCAAAGTATTATATCAATTAACACATTTTTATTTCAAAATAATGAATATAGAAAATTCAATTTTATTTATAAAAAGTTGGGGTCGTATAACCTCCTCCTTATGAAATTTAGATCCTCGAAATTGACGACACGATACTAGTGTTTCAAAAAGGTGAGGGTACCTCGCTTTCATTTCGATTCCAACTCCGGGTCATTTCTTCAATAGCATGGTTCCTCCACAAAACCTTGACTTTGTGGTATAACCTTTATTCGTAGGATACATCTTTCTTTCCTATCCAATATCTTGGACAGTACCTCCTCGTCGTTAAATCTTTGGCTATCTCATCCGGGTTCTAACATAATAATGTGGTTTGGGTCTTTCACATATTCTGAAGCATAGAAATATGAAAATATTATGAACACGAGACATGCTTGGAGGTAACGCGAGTCTATAGGCCACATTTCTATTCGGTCGAGAATCTCAAATGGACCAACAAATCATGGATTGAGCTTTCCTCTCTTCCCAAATCTTGTAACTCCCTCCATGGAGCAATACGTAACGATCATGATCTCCAATATTAAATTTCACGTCCTTTCGATGAAGATCCGCATAACTCTTTTATCGAATTTCTTGCCGCTTTGTATACTTTGTCGAATCGTTTGGATCTTTTCTGTAGTTATACGTACCAACTCTGGTCCCAATAATGTTGCTTCACCCACCTCATCCCAACATACTGGAGAGCGACACTTTCGTCCATACAACGCCTCGAATGGAGCCATGCTTATACTTGCTTGATAACTGTTGTTGTAGGAGAATTCCACCAATGACAAGTACTTATCCCAACTTCCTTTGAAATCTAGGACACAGAGTCTTAATAGATCCTCAAGGGTTTGAATTGTCCTTTCCGATTGCCCGTCCGTTTGAGGATGGTATGCCGAACTGAATCGTAAATCCGTGCCCATAACTTTCTGCAAGCTAATCCAAAATCGTGAAGTGAATCTTGGGTCACGATCCAAAACTATGGATACTGGCATGCCATGCAATCTCACAATCTCATTCACGTACATACGAGCAAGACGTTCAAGGGAATAAGTCTCACGTATAGGCAAGAAATGAGCAGACTTGGTTAATCTATCACGTCGTTCTAGTATAGTGGTAAATATTCCCTCCTATCACGCGGGTAAACCGGGTTCGATCCCCGGCAACGGCGCCAAAAACTTGTTGGTTGATTTCACAATCAAAGCAAACGTGCAAGTATACACGGTCAACAAGTAATAAAGTGATAAGATAGAGTGTCAATCCCATAGAGAATTCTAATTAATAAATTCCAACTACTAATACTGTATCAATCCAATTTTATTTAAACAACCATAAAATGTGATTTTTCAACTTAAGAAAACTAAATTAAAATAATTAACAGAGATTATTCTAAAATAAAGCAAATAAACAAAACTAAGATTTGATTGAATTCAGATAAATAAGGATTAAGACTCCAATATCCCCAATTATGAACTATAAATCAATTATCCAATTATCTCAATTATTATGTCTACTGAATTGTTACCAGGAATTTTTAAGTGCCAAAAGTCCTTTTCCAAGTGATCAATTGCCTTCTATTTAACCCAGATTAATTTTGCTATATTCCTATGCAAAATAATTGAATTAAACTCTTTTCAATCCCAATTCCTTATGTGTTACATGCGACGAACAAATATTTCCATTCTATTCACAAACCTAATTATTCACTGTGCAAATAACTAAGTCACATGTCACCATGCCCAGTTCTAACCCTAAAATTCCTCTTTCAATTCCTTCTAGAGTAACAAAGTAATTACTGGCCAGATAATTATTCAATCAGCTCAAAGCAAGATGAACAATTCACTTCAACATAAATAATTTGAATAAATCAAATAATTAATTCATAATCATAAAAGGTTCAATTGGAATCTTAATTAAAGAAATTAGTTCATAGCAGAAATTAAAACCAACAATATTTTAAAAATCATCCTTAAAGAATTACACAAATTAAAAGAATAAAGAAGAGAGAAAAAACTCTAAGTGAAAATCTTCAAATTCTCATCTTGCTTCCTTGATCAGCCTCCAATCGAGTAGAATAGTCCCCTACTTCAATAGAAATAATCCTTATATACATCTTACTTTGTCCCACAATCCTTTTCTAGAACAACCTCAAACATCCTCCAATTGAGTGGTCAAACGAAAAGTCAACGCGCAAGCTTGGTCAACCAACTTCCTACCACGCCCTTATTTGGGATTAATTGGCTAGGCGCCTAAGACTAGGATGTAGAAAATGCCAATTATGCCCCTTTTCAGCTCAAATGCTCCCAAATGTTTCTACAGCTCACAAACCTGCAATAACACAACTAAACACAGTAAAACGAATCTAAATGCTTTGAGAAAGCAATACATTAAGCCCAAATATATCCAATTCATGGGTATATTACCCAATCATCATTAACCAATCAATCCCTAAAATCACATCAAATGCAAGTATCTTTAAAGAGATAAGATCAACAGGTAATGTGATAGTGCTAACTTGGATCAAACAAGATTTATAAACTGTAGATGTAACGAAGGTTTCACCCAACGGAGTTTCAACGGAGATAAGTTAAAATCCAATTTCTCCGAGTCAAGTTTAAAGCGTTGAGCACAAGCGGGAGATAAAAGAATGGGTAGAACAGGGTATCTAGTAAGGTATAAACTTCGCAAGAGTTCAAGATTAGCTTACCCGTGATTACCTCGTTCGGGTTTCTCGATATTTTGGCCGATACCACGACAAACGCCTCCTTGAACCACCGAGCTTTGTTTTATCCAGATTCGCTTTGGTGACGCCTAGTCGATTGGACTTGATTTATTCTAGGATAAAATCGGGCTATATGACCGTCTTTTCCACAATTGAAACATACCTTGGAAGGTTGTGAACAGTTTGGACTTATATGTCCCTCCTCTCCGCATCCTGTAGCGTAGATCTAAGCGGCAATCGATTCTCCTCCCTAGAATTTGTTGTTGGTCTTGTCTGCTGCTGCGATGTCTTCCGTCATGGTTGAATCTCTCTTTTGAAATTTCCACTTGACTCACCTTTCCTATTATCATGGCCACGATTACCACTTTAGAGTGGTTACCGCTTTTTTGTCTATATTTTTCCTCCTTGCTGGTTATCATCGCTCCGATGACTTCTGTCACCGGTATTACCCTGGTTGTGGTCCCTCGGTTGAACATACTCATTGTCTCGCTCTAATAGTTGAGCCTTGTTTACAACATCCGAATATAAAAAAAATTATGAGAGATAAGATATTAGAATCTCGGTTTTAGACCTCTCGAAACATCGCGTCATTCGTTCCTCATTCTCTACCAAATGAGGTGCGAACACGGATAACTCGCAAACTTTGCCTCGTCTTCAGGACACCGTCATGTTGTTTTGTTCCAGTCTAATAAACTCTACCTCCTTCATATGATGAATACTTTCAGGAAAGTACTTCTCATTGAAGCGCTTTTTGAAATCTTTCCCCCGAGACATCTTTGATGGTCAGTTTGGTGGGTATGCTTCACTGATTCCCACCGATGAATTTGCCTCACCCACGGAACATAAAAGTGGCGTATCTGGAACCTTCATTTCTCCGTGCATCCCAAGACATCGAATATCTTGGTAATTTGCTTGACCCATGTTTCTACCTTAATCGGATCCGCTTTCCCGTAAATCTGGTGGTCCCAACTCTTTGAAGCGCTTGGCGGTAAGGATGCATAGCGTTCTTATCATTTCCACCAGATATTTTGAACACGAGTCTCCCTAAATCCGATTTTGCATGAACTTCAAAAAGCTCCTAAACATTCCATCATTCATCGTTTGCTCGGTAGTGTTGTTTCATTGGAGGAATAGTGCCTTCATTGCACGTTCTCACGGTTTGTGACTAAAGGTTGTTCACAGTCCTCATACACTCCATTGTTAACGTTCTCAAATGACCATTCTTAAATACTACCATAAAACAAGGGTTAATTAAACAAATTAACATATCACATAATATCCCTATATTATGACCGACTAACAAATAAGCTTAGGTAGGACACACTAGCGAAAGATTTACACATCTCTCCTCTCCTAGTTCTATCCCCCGATCTCCGCCAGAGACCATATCCCTAAGCTCTGATACCAACTGTGACGCCCCCAAAATAGGTATACATCACCCATTCAGAGTCACCAAATACAAGGTACAGAAACAACTACAACTTTTATTATTACAATTGTCGTGCAAAATACGACAACACACATGCTGTGAGTTTAAATACAAATATTGTCTTCTAGACAATATCCACACTCAAATAAGTCCTCATTATATTTATTGATACACTATTTTACCAAAATAGTGAGGACTGCTAAAACAATTGTCTACGACCATCACTCTTTACCCCGATTCGGTTCTGCTATATTCTCTCACTCCGAGAAGAAAAATGGAACAAAAGGAAAAGGTGAGCTTAAACCCTTGATAAAGAATATTATGACTAAGATAATCAACAAAAAATTATCGTTAGCCTTCAACAAATCAGATAAAATATAATGGACAACCAGTTTTAGATCAATATTTACAGTGGAAATAACAATTCATTAGAAGAGTTAAGTAGAGAATGAAATCTACTATCATCTATGAATTTAAAAGTCCATCATCAATATTTTATCCCTGTAACATCAATCAATATACATCTTGCATCAATTATTCAACTTTGCACTACGAGCCAAAGATATTCATCAGGTAATCATTCATCTTTGCACTACATGCCAAAGATATTCAACAAGTACCACCATTAAAGACTGAGGATGATGAAAAACATTTTAGAGAACGAATCCAGTGAGATAGAAGAACAAAGATTAGGAATTCGTACTTTAGATGAACCAAGTTCAAAAACGCTCCATAATAAACCATAGTGAAGATCAAAATATGGATTCAATTTCAAGAATAAGGGTCACAACAGACAACTTGAAAGGAAGAAAAAAAATATTTTTTTTTCTTTTGGGAACAATACTCGTGAAGTAAGCAGATTGCGTGTGAGCGATGGCGTGAACAATACCCGTGAACGAAGCTTCGTGAAGCGATGACGTGAACGAAGAATCATCATAAAAAGTTCCAAATTTGATTAAAAGTTCAGACCAATATTCCTATGAAATGATATTAGATGAAGCGAAATTTCTAATCATTTCAGGAATTATAGAAGCAATACTTACCATAGTAAGTTCAAATTCAAGAATACGAGATGAAATAATATCGCTTACATAATATGGAGTATGAAAGAAAATAATACTTTTCACGAGTATTGCAATAAAATAATATCCTTTACCTTAGTAGAAGCTTGGATTTGACTGGAATATCGGATATTATTCTGAGAAAATCTTGCAGAAAAACTACACTCAAAGTATTCTTATACTCAAGAAAATACTCACAATACTCTAGAATAAGAATTTCGATTTGAAAGTGGTGTGTTGAGGAAGGAGGGTTACCCCTATTTATAAAGAATCAAGGAGAAAGCAAACAAATAAAGTGGCCTAATTTTTTCTTTTCTTCATCGCTTTAACCTATACCTACCTTTCAAATTCAATGGGTGAGGCCCACCCACTTTTGAAGATAGAGGATTACGCAGCAACATTTCTCACTAAATATTCCAACCAAGTGGTCCATGGGAGAATTATATTACCAAACACATGGTTGAATCAAATAATGCGTACACCGGATTTTGAAAAACAAAGGAAGTAAAAGGCAAACTTCTTACCTCCTTAACATATATAATCACATGCTTATATATATATATATATATATATATATATATATATATATATATATATATTATAATCATATTATTATTTAAGCAGCTTATAATATTTTATAATAATATATTTGAATAATCTGTATTTCCACGAAAATATGCCAAACTTTCAACAATTATTTCATGCTAAAAATTCATTCATTTATATCCACATAAAATAAATATTTCTTTATCATATAAATCAATAATTAATTATTCAAAAATAATATTACAAAATCACAATAATGACAAACAGGCCGTTCCCAAGAAAGAGGGGGTTTTTCGATAAGGATTTCTCCTTACTGGCTCGCAATTAGGTGACCAAACCTCTCCTTGACAGAACTTTCTAGACATTGTCAATAATGTTATCTAATAATATTATTCAAATAATATGAATTATTGATCCGATAATGGGAAATCTTTGTGCGTTGATAATTATTGAAACAACAATAATATAAAATATCAACGCAACAATTATTGAATCAATAAAATAAAATATTGAGCAATAATTCTTCGTAA
Source organism: Panax ginseng (assembly GCA_020205605.1). NCBI lineage: Eukaryota > Viridiplantae > Streptophyta > Magnoliopsida > Apiales > Araliaceae > Panax > Panax ginseng. Next base: position 116,359,285 of record CM035144.1, on the reverse strand, counting down.
CAATTATTTAGTAGTGCATTCTTACGTAAGAATCAATAATTCAAAAAATATCGTAATAATGCAGTAATGTCGCCAACCATGCGACCACGCGTCTTACTACGATATTTTAACCACTTTGTGTAATCCAACAAAGTGTTAGCGGTAATAATTACTGCAGTTATTTATAAAAACTCAAATTTGTCGTTTTTATATCCGAGCCTTTATTACATTATGGGGCCCTAATGTATTCGCACTGGCCGTATCATTTAATATTCCCCGATAAAAAGAATATTCCACGACCAAACGAATATTTCCCGACAAAAATGAATATTTTATAACCACTTGCTTATTTTGTAAAATTTGTAAATTTCACCCATAACCAAAGTATTATATCAATTAACACCTTTTTATTTCAAAATAATGAATATAGAAAATTCAATTTTATTTATAAAAAGTTAGGGTCTTATAAGTTGGGACAAGTTCTTACCGTTGGTGGAGTTTTCATACAACAACAGTTATCAAGCAAGTATTGGCATGGCTCCATTCGAAGCGTTGTATGGAAGAAAGTGTTGTTCTCCAGTATGTTGGGATGAGGTGGGTGAAGCAATGTTGTTGGGACCGGAGTTGGTACGTATGACTACGAAAAAGATTCAAACGATCCGACAATGTATAAAAACCTCACAAGATCGACAAAAGAGTTATGCTGATCTTCATCGAAAGGACGTGGAATTCGATATTGGAGATTATGTGTTGTTACGTGTTGCTCCATGGAAAGGAGTTAAGATATTTGAAAAGAGAGAAAAGCTCAATCCTCGATTCATTGACCCATTTTTAATTCTCGATCGAGTAGGAACTGTGGCCTATAGACTCGCTTTACCGCCAAGTATGTCTTGTGTTCATAACGTTTTTCACATATCCAAGTTACGTAAATATGTGGAAGACTCGAACCACATTATTGAGTTAGAATCGGACGAAATAGCGGAAGATTTAACGTATGAAGAGGTTCCTGTTCAAATCTTGGATAAGAAGGAACATATTCTACGCTCCAAGGTTATGCCTCAAGCCAAAGTTTTGTGGAGAAACCACGATGTTGAGGAAATGACCTGGGAGTTAGAATCTGAAATGAAATCAAGGTATCCTTACCTCTTCGACATACCAGGTTTGTACCCTAATTTCGAGGGCAAAATTTCATAAGAAGGGGAGGTTGTAAGACCCCAACTTTTATGAATAAAGATGAATTTTCTATAAATATCATTTTTGAATATTATGGAGTGAATTTGATATAATATTATAGTTGTGGGTAATATTTATAAATTTTGCAAAGTACATGTAAGTTGTTATATAATATTCGATTGGTGGGAGAATATTATTCGTTTTAACGAGAGAGAATATTAAATGCGACGACACAATTATTAGTAGACCCCACAACAAAATTATTATCGGATTGAGAAAGCGATAAAAATATCTTTTTATGAAAATAACGGCGGAGTTTTCACAGTTAGCTGTTGAAACACCCGGTGTTAAAAATGCGAGAATACTGGTGGTTGCATAGTAGCACACTACGGTATTGATTATTGATGCTTACGTGAGAAGTCACTCGGTTTTGTTCAATTATTGCTCTGATGAATTGTTGCATAGTATCTCATGTTATTTGATTCAATTATTGTCGATATTTAATATATTATTAAATCAATAATTGAGATAACAAAGTTATTAATATTATTATTTACAATATTAACGATGTCTAGAAGTTACATCGAGGAGGTTTGGTCACCTAATTGCTACAATAGGGAGAAATCCTTATTGGAAAGTTTCTTCTTTCACGAGGAACGATTGATCGATTAATATTGTGAATTATAATAATGATGATAAATGTTGTTAAAAATATTGAGGTGATTTTATGGAGTATTTGTTGTAAATATTAGCGTATTATTTGGACCCCACTTACTCATTTTTCAAATAATCGGTAGAAAGTTATTTATTATAATAAAGGTGGGCCCACATGTGGGGGCCACATGTGGGGCCCATATGTGTAAAATTGAATTGTTGGGAGCTTATTTTTCAAAGGTTGTTCACGGGTGGGTGAAATGTTTCTTTAAGCATGTGTTATATAAAACATAAATATATATATATATATATATATATATATATATATATATATATATATATATATATATTATGTTGAACCTTTTTTTGTTTTTTTCTTGATATTGCTTTGAATTCAATCGCTTGTAAAATTGGTAAGGCGTCCGTGATTTCGCGGACTATTTCGTCCGTGAAAAATTTTTCGTAATAGTGCCCCTTCTATTCTCCTATAAATAGGATGCTTAGTTAGAATTTAAAACCACACCAGAAATTCAGAGAATTCTTCTTCTATAATCTTGAGCGTGTTTCTTTAGAGTTTTAAGAAACTTTGAGCGTAGAAAGCAGTATAAGTTTTCTTCAAGAAAATCCTCACCCTACCAGTCGGAGTACTCTTCTTTTTAAGGTAAGGGGTATTATTTCTTTCTTATTCATGAAGAGAACTTTTGTTATTTTATTCTTTATTATTCTGTTGGAATAACCTATATACGCGGATTACCCTATACTTGGTGAAATTCTTCTGTTATTCCATTCTTTATTATTATGTTGGAATAACTATCCATCGCAATCTGCATACATGGTGAAATTCTTACATTATTCCATTCTTTATTATTACATTGGAACATCACATACGTGCGTTTCGCATGACACAATTCCGTTATTTATTATTACATTGGAACATCTGCCGGTGCAATTTCGCTTTAACTTTGGTTTCGTTATTTATTATTACATTTGGAATATCACATGCATGCGTTTACGCATGATGGTTCCGATTATTTATTATTACATTGGAATAACTCATGCATGTGCGATTACATCGCATGCATGGTGATTTCTTTTATTATTCAATTCTTTATTATACTCATTTGGTTAAGGTTTTGGCTTTTATACTCCATGAAATTAGTGGAATATCCTTGATATTTGCGCTTCATCGATATCTTTTCATGAAAATATTCTTACGAGCATTCTTGAGTTTTACAAAGCAAAGCGATATCATGTTGATAATTTGGGCGTTATTGGTTCTGAATAAATTAATTCTTGAACTTGTTTTATTGAATTCTTATATCATTGTCATCATCCTCATGTTTATATTATGTTGAAAGTCATCATCGTGGGGCTGTAGTGCATAGATGGACTTGGTATGATTATGATTAGGGATTAATCGGTATAATCATGACCGTAATGTTACAAATGATGTGATAAAAGTCCTCATTGGCCCGTAGTGCATTGATGGACAGTTGTTGGCATGATCATGACCATTGATAAATACACGAATATCTTTGGCCCGTAGTGCATGGATAATTTGTGGTTGTGATACTAATGAATATCCTTGGCCGTAGTGCAGGGATGATGTGAATTATTTATTAAGCTGAGTCTCAGCGATAAAAATGATGAAAAACCTTTTAAAACATAGAAGATAATAGATTTTATTCTCTACTTGACTCTTCTAATGGATTGCTTGTTCCGCTGTAGTTAAACTTTATGTCTATTGTATTTTATCAGTTTAACACTGTTGAAGGCTAACGATAATTTATTCTGCATTATCTTAGTCATAATATTTCTTACTAGGCTAGTTGAGCTCACCTTTTTGCTTTCATTGTTCTCTTCAGGAAATGAGAACGTAGCAGGTACTAGTCAGGGAACGGAGTGACGGTCCAGAGGATAACATTAGTAATCCTCACTATTCTATGAAACAGTGTGTTAATAAATGTATTTAGGACTTATTTTGAGTTTGAATACTGTCTAGAAGATAATATTTGTATTAAAACTCACAGCTCACGTTGTATATTTAAGATTGTATTTGTATTCTGTACCATGTATTTGGCGACTCAGAATAGGTGATGTATACCTATTTTGGGGGAGTCACAAAAGTCAAATTGTATCTCTAACTTTGGAACGAAAATAATATTTTTGGCAAAACTAATTATTTAGCTACTGTAGTTGACAAGTTTTACTTAATACACCACTAAACTTTTAATTTTACATATTACCCCATTGAACTCATTATTATTTTAAAATTGAATCATTCTGTTAACTCTTGTTCACGATTGTTAAATTCTTTCTGTTATTATCCAACGTGAACATTAAAAGGAAAGAAAAAAAAAAGAAAATGACATGGCCCTATCAAATGTGGATCTAATTTGAGTTACCATGTGGTGATTGGTTTTCCGGTGGGTTACCTTGCTCAATCTCCCTCCCTTTTCCACCCTCCCCGTCTTGCACCGCCACCAACCACCATGCAAAAACACCCACACAAGAACCATACCCACCACCACTAGTCCCTTCCTTTCCCACCTTTACCTCTTCTTTTTCTCTATAGCTGCTGAAAAACAAGAAGATTTACAAGGAAACAAGCAGCTAAACTCAGTCCCAAATCCCCTCAATGTCTCACAAATCATCGATGGCAAATAAACCCACCTCCGATTTCTATGCGATGAACATTCTTGTTGTTACTGATATACTGATTATTGATTATTGACACTACCTTATCTCTGAATCTGATCATTATGGGCATGCTCAATTTTTCTAAAACTAACTTCCCCCACTACTTCGCCGGCTTCTTGACGATAGAGTAAGCATCTTCTTCTCCTGTTTTTAAGTCTTGACTCGAACTTTACCAATGCAATTGACTTTAGGGGATGAGGCTTCTGGGTTTTCGAATCTGGACCCTCTCTTTCTTCCTCCCATAGAGAATATGGAGAAGATTGGTCGTTCTTGATACTGTCGCTGGTTCTTAGTCTTCGGGACACGTGCCTGACCCGAACTTGAAATTGATGATTTTGATGAGATTTTCATGGAGGAAGAAGAAAGGCGGGAGGTGAAACAGATGAAGAGCTCATTGGTGCTAGTTGTAGTTACGATCCGGTGGATTTTATTGTCGAAGGAATCCATTGTTGAAATTCAATTTCTTATTTTTTCCATGAATCATGTAGTACAGTTTGGAAAATGTGATTGTTCGTATGGAAGAGATGAATTAATGGGAAATTTGGAAGATAAAGTTGTGATTTTAATTTTGTGGGTTGCAGAAATCTAGAGAGATACAGAAATTACAAATATTTTGACTTAGATTTGGAGAGAGAGGGAGAGATGATGAAATGTCCAATAGACTGATCCATCGCCGGATCTTGGGGGCCTATGTCGGAGCTTGAACGAAAGCTATCACCTTTCTGGTACTTTCCAGTGGTTGTTCTGCTTAGTGTTACATCTGATGGATTTGTTCCCCACTTGCTTGGTTGATGCCTATGTCATTTTCTTTCTCATGTTCAATAATAACAGAAAGAATTTAACAGCCGTCAACTCAAGTTAACAGAATAATCCAATTTTAAAATAATAATTAATTTAATGGGATAATATATAAAATTAAAAATTCAATGATGATTAAGTAAAACTTGCCAACTATAGTGACTAAATCATTAGTTTTCTTGAATATTTTTATTTGTTAAATTAATACAATTTTAAATTCCTCTTTTAGATTATATATATATGATAATAATGCTTTTTATGACTTTTTTATTGTAAAATTCATGCATGTATATATATATATATATCAAATTATAATTATATTTATTTAATATAAACATAAATTAGTATTATTATATAATTTGTATATAAGATCTTCAATTGTCTTATTATATACTCCCTCCTATTCAGATTAAATGACATTTTAGGGAGCTTAATTTTATTCTATATAAGTGTCGTTTTGAAATCTCTATGCAATATTGCACTATTTTTTCCTAATTTACCCCTCTATTTAATATGCTTAGTAAATGCAATTGTGGAGAGAAAAATAATTAATTAGGAACAATTGTGGAGATTGAGAAGAGACAATTGTGGAGAGAGAAATAATTAATTAGGGACATAAAAGATATTTTGTGTTATTTCTTAATAAGTGTATTTAACTCTAAAATGTCATTTAATCTGAATAAGAGGGAGTATAATAATACATCTCTGGCAATTAAGGCTAGAAAAAAATTCACATACCTGGCTCTTTTTTCTTTTCTTTTTTTGTTGAATTTGGTTAATTGTATAAAATGGAACCATATATACAATGGTTAAGGGCATACTTCAAAAAATATAGTTAAGTCATCTAAAGACGTGCCAAAAGATGAGATAACTATAGAACCTCAAAATTTCACAAGTGAGTTACAATAGAAAGTGCAATAGTTCATGGCTTTTACAAAAGATTTAGCTTGAAAAAAGTCTAGATTTTATAATATTAACAACGTCATTAGCAAGTTGTCTAGGGGAATGAGGATATACTTATGAGTTTTCATTTAACTATTAATAGCGAAGTGTTTCTGATTTTAATCAAATTGAGGCAGATCCAAATGCAAATCTATGTTATATATTGTGAAAATTTATGTTGATTTATAATTGCAAAACTTATTGATATATAGAATCTGTAGAAATTATAGAAATGTTCCACTTATTACACATCTATTTACAAAAGTTATCACTAATACTTATCAACGTAACTGACAATCAAATAATTGATATAAAATATTCGTAATATATATCATTATTCATTATTTATCATTCCCTCTGTTCCAAAATTAGATATACAATTTAATTTTTGATGTCAAACGACGAAATATTAAATTTTAAGTTGATACAATTATTATAATTGTATAGTATATAACAAAAACTATTATATACTCCTTTCATTACAAAATAAGAGATACAATTTGACTTTTAGTGTTAAACGACGATATATTAAGCTTTAAAATTGGTATGACTTATAAAAGTTTAGAATGTAATAATTTTTATGATTAATAGTTTTGTTATATATTATACAATTATAATAATTGTATTATCTAAAATTAAGCAAATTCACATAAATTTAAAATTTAATATGTCCACATTTGAGCTCAAAAATTAAATTATATATCTAATTTTAAAACGAAATATATAATAGTATATATGGTATTGTGACATCAATCTCAATTGTCACAAATCCCCTTCTCCCTTTGTCTTCTTGACTCTTGATGTTGTGTGACATATAACTTAAATTCTCTCTCCTATATTTTAATTTTTCTTAAAATCTCATATTTGCTTACACATATTTTATAATTTTTATTTAATTATTTTATTGCATATACAATGTGTGCCATAAATATTAGTTATTACTCCTTTTGCCCTCAAAAGATGAGCAAAGTATAAATTTCATACATATTAAAAAAATGGCTAAATATAGATTAATATCTTGAACTTTTAATTTTTTTTCATTTTGGGGATAGATTTCTCAATTTTTTCAATTAAGAGATTAAACTTTTAATTTTTTTCTTCTGATTACGTCTAATTGATAATGTCACGTCAAAAAATTGATGACATGACTGTGACATGTGACTAAAAAAATACTTATGTGTAATATTGAATCTCATTTTAGCATTTATTTAATTAATTTTTTTGTACCAAAAATGGTTAATATAAGATAATTATTAATTTTTTTAATCATAATTTTACCCTTTTTGGTATAAAAATTAATTATATTAATGATTATGAAATAAACTTAAAGTTCAGGGTATTAATCTATATTTAGGCCTTAATTTTTATTCTAAAAAAGGTCAAATTGTCATTATATTGATTATTGATGATTATGAAATAACAAGATTTTAATTAGTAGTGTAAAGCCCCCAAAATAGGTATACAACACCCATTCTGAGTCGCCAAATACATGGTACAGAAAGCAAACTACAACTTTAATAATACAATTGTCATGCAAAATACGACAACATATACTGTGAGTTTAAATATAAATATTGTCTTCTAGACAATATCAACACTCAAATAAGTCCTCATTATAATTATTCATACACTATTTTTACGAAATAGTAAGGATCGCTAAAACATCTTTCTAGAACCATCACTCCATACCCCGACTCGATCCTCGCATGTTCTCACCTCCCGAGAAGAAAAATGGAACAAAAAGAAAAGGGTGAGCTCAACTAGCCCGGTAAAAGAATATTATGACTAAGATAATATACAACAAATTATCATTAGCCTTGATAGGAAAAATCGATAGAATATAATGACAACAAGTTTAAATCAACAAATACAATTGGAAGCAAAGAATCCATTTAGAAGAGTCACGTAGAGAATGAATTCTACCATCTTCTAAGATTTAAAAGTTCATTATCAATATTTTATCCCTGTAACATCAATCAATATACATCTTTTAATCAAATATTCATCTTTGCATTCAATTTAAAGATATTCATTTATTTCACTTAGATTAGTCGTATTCATCTCAACACTGTTCATCTTCGCACTTCTGAAGCCAAAGATATTCATCGATTAATCATTCATCTTTGCACTACTAAAAGCTAAAGATATTTTGTAATATCATCATTTAGGACTGAGGATGATGAAAAATATTTTAAAGAAAATGAATCCAGTGAGACAGAAGAACAAATATTAGGGATTCGTATAACAGTTTATCCGAGATCAATAATACTCCATAATAACCAATTTTGAAGTAGAATTCAAAAATAAAGATCAAAACATGGATACAATCAAAGATAGTAACCATAATAGACATCTTGGACAAAAAAGAAAAATTTTATTTTTCGGTGAATAGTGTCGTATACGTGAATAGTGCCGTATACGTGAATAGTAACCCCGACACAAAAAGTTCCAAATTTGATTAAAAAGTTCAAACCAATATTTTGGCATAATGATATTGAAAATAATAATATCATTTAAGAAGAAAATAACATCCCTTACCTCAAAATAACAGTACTTCTGATCGGAATATCGGATAGAAAGCAAGAAGGAAACTTTCTTAGAATAAAGAACTCTCAAAGTATCTAAATACTCACAAAAATAAATTTCGATAATCTAGAGAGAAAGAAAACTTATTTACGGTGTGATTTTCAATTCTAACCCAAGCGTTTATTTATAGAAAAATCTTTAGAAACGCTTACAGGAGACTAAAATAATAAAATATTATTATCTTTATATTCCTTCCACGCATGCCCACTTTGTTGAAAGCCTAGCATGCCAATTACGAATTTTTCCAATGAAATCCACATGTTATTAACACCAACCAAAGTGGGTCCCACCCCATAATTTAATAAAATTATTTTATTTTACGAAACTTCAATAATTCATAAAAAAATAGTCCGTTTATCAGAAAAATACGAATTTTATGTCCATTCTGCCTGAAATCAAATTCTCTACAACTTTGTAGCTTTGAGTTTTTCCAAATTCCAAACAGAAAATATCCAAAATTCACAAACGAGTGATTTTTAATACCTCCATTCCGATAAAATACTGATAAAATATCTCAGAATTAATTCCTTCATTAATAACCACATAAAATAAATAAATCCATTATTTATATCAAATAAATATTTCATTATCATATAAATCAATAATTAATTATTCATAAATAATATTACAGAATCACAATTATAACAACCAGGCCGTTCCCAAGAAAGAGGGGGTTTTCCAATAAGGATTTCTCCTTACTAGCGCGCAATTAGGTGACCAAACCTCTCCTTAGATAGAACTTTTTAGACATTGCCAATAATCTCTCCTTAGATAGAACTTTTTAGACATTGCCAATAATGTTATCTAATAATAGTATTCAAATAATATGAATTATTGATCCGATAATGGGAAATCATGCGTTGATAATTATTGAAACAACAATAATATAAAATATCAACGCAAACAATTATTGAATTAATAAAATATTGAGCAAAGAATCACTGTAACAATTATTGAGTAGTGCCTTCTTACGCATTTAATCAATAATTCAACAATCTTGTCTTGATCTGGTGTCTTTCGCATCTGATAACCGCGTAGACATCGTATTTTAACCACCGTATTCCAATGTGTTAACTTGGTAATAACTACGCCGTTATTTATAAAAACTCATACTTTGTCATTTTCTTCATCAGCGGTTTATTACATTATGAGCCCCACGAATGGTATCGCAGTAAATTATTTAATATTCTAAAAAAAAAGAATATTTCACGACCGAAAAAAGAATATTCCGACAAAAATGAATATTTTATAACCACTTGCTTATTTTGTAAAATTTGCACATTTCACCCATAACCAAAGTAATATATCAAATTAACACCTTATTAATTTAGAATAATGAATAGAGGAAAGTTTCAATTTTATTTATAATAAGTTGGGGTCTTACAAGTAATACATTTATACATTTTAAAATATTTATTATTATATTAATTATTGATGATTTTTTAAAGCTTATTTTGTAATGTATTAAATTTACTTTAAAAAAAAATAATTGTCCTATATTTACACTCTTAGTATAAAAAATTAATGGAATAAATTTTAAAATGAGACTCAATATTACACATAAACATTTTTTAGTCACATGGCGTTGTCATGTCATCAAATTCTAACGTGGTACTATCGATTAGATGTAATCAGAAAAAATTAAAAATGTAATCCCCTAATTATAAAAATTAAGAAGGCAATCTCAAAGTGAAAAAAATTAAAAGTTTAATCTCCTAATTAAAAAAATTGATAAGACAATCCCTAAAGTGAATTTTTTTAAAAAAAATTCAAGTTATTAATCCATATTTAGGCCTAAGGAAAACAGAAGTTGATAAATGAGAATAAATAAAAATGGTTCCACAAGATTTATAAAGTGATAAATAATTTTTTTTTATAATAATGGATATCTGACTAAATGACATAATTACCCTTCACTTTATGTATTTTATATTATATTTTAGATATAAAAATAATTGTAACTTTACACATGTTGGAGTATTATAGTGGACTTGTTTCTCTTTAGTCATCTATTTATATCTATCTACTTTTTATTTATCTATAGAACTCAAGGGAATACGCATTTTAATTTAAATTTGAGTAGCATAATTAAACATTTTTTTTTTACTTTTTCTTTATCATTAGATTAACATAATGTTATGCCACACTCTCTAGCCTCTGCTGTATCTTCATCGATTCTTCATTCAAATACAAGCATCACAAAGCTTTGTTTGATGCTCAATAAACCAAATATACAAGGCAAAGCTTTGTGATGCTTGTATTTAAAGGTGGAAAGGTATATAGCGACGGACCGAATCGTCGTTCAGTCTGTCATTAAAGGGGGGATGAGCAAGATATGTTAGATAATGGGTGAGCTTAAGATTCGAACCGTATATATATATTAGTCAATTTCAAGGGATCACTCCCTTATTTTATATACCATACTCACTCCCTTTTTAGCGATTTAACCAGGAGGCATTCGATCCGTCATCGCTGTCTTAGCTTTTAATGACGAATTGAATTGTCTTCCATTCACATTACTAAAGGGATATGGAAGGTATGGAGGATTAAAGGGCTTACCTTGATTTTTTTCCGATATATATATATATATATATATATATATATATATATATATATATATATATATATATATATATATATATATATATATATCTGTCGGATCGATCATACAGATCTTTCTTATCTTTACTCACGTGCTCATTTTTTTATGACGGGACGACGACGATTCGGTCATCTATTAATCGTTCTATACTTTTAGCGACGCTATATGTTGTCCGTCGCTAAAAGTATAAACGACAGTTTATATATTTGCAAACCGTCGCCGGGTCCGCCGCTAAAGAGGGTGTGAGCACGGATGAGTAAGATAAGGGTAGATGACTTGATCTTGCTATATATATATATATATATATATATATATATATATATATATATATATATATATATATATATTCTCAAAGTAATTCAGATGAAGAAAAATCTAATAAAATGCCTCAAATATATCCTATATTATATGTTTGGTTTTGTTAAAACTTAAAACCCTGCCAACAAATTCATTATGGGCCACGCCAATCCCTCAGAAAACTAGGTCTTCCCCTCTTTGTATCAGGATCCATTTGCTTTTAATATTTACAGATGCAGAATATATAATAGAGTATATGTAGCCTCTTTAACTACTGCAGCCTGCAGCATAATAAGTTAAGATTAACCATTCAGTTTTCTTTGGTGTTCCATTAATTGCTCTGTTTCTCAACCAAATTCCTAATCATATTTTTATTCCCGGTGTCACTTTTCCTTCTTCCCAAACTTAGCAAGATATATGATGAATAAGTAATAATAGTGTTGTAGTGGGAAATTAAAAGTCATAGACATGTGTATATATATATATATATATATATATATATATACTTAGTTACTCATATTGATAATTCATGACCAGTTTGTTGTAAAAGAGTGCAAATTTTACTATGTAAAATGAAAGAATGTTTTGTAGCCAGTCCCATATCGGAATATGGGGGTTTAATTGGAGGGTATATATGAATTTGTTAACCCAAGCAGTTGGCTGGCGTAGTAGTTCAAGATCGCCTTGAGATGAGTAATGGAGATTAGTTCAATTACAATTAAAAAACTCCCAATTATATATATATACCCTCCAATTAACCCACTGATACTCTCAAATACTTAATAAATAAATGCCCACCCTCCAGGATAGCACCACACTAAATAAACAAAATCTCTCACATAACTACAATATCTCCCTCCCAAGTCCCAATCAGAATCAACAAGCAAGCCATTTGATAGATTTTTAGTAGCTAGCTGCATCCTGCATGGAGTATTATACTAGTAAAATTTGGTTTAAAACAACCTTTGACTGTCATTTGGTTATTTTTAATGGATAAAAGGGCGTTAATATTTATTCACATGCAAAAAAAAAAAATTAAAAAAAAAGAGAAATTCATGAAAATACATCTCCTTGTGGGAGAATAGTTGTCTAAAAATGGCAATTAGTGGCACTTTAAATCCGCTAATCCTTCCAGACGTCAGTCAGGGAGGCTTCTTTATCCCCTTAAAAGATGATGATGATGATGAGCATGTCACAAATAGAGGTCAGGGAGTGAAGAGAGTTCCCACAGAGATTAAAATAATAATTATTATTATTATTATTGCCACAACTACTTTCTTAATAACCAAGTCCTTCAGAAACTCACGCTTTGCTCTCAATTTTATTACCAATTTATTCACAAAATATTTGATGTGTGCATCTACAATTTCAAGTTTTAACCTTAATTAATCAGTGTGATGGATGTGACACATTCATCTTACCTTAATTGTAGGGACTTGTTATGTACTCCATATGTTGCACCAGGCCATCCCATCCCATCATCCAATCCAATCCAAACAAAACAAAAAAATCATGGACATCATTTATTTTGGGTCAATTGTCCATCCTTTTTGTAACACAAACATAGGATCAGAGACACACAGAGTTTGGTTACCTATCATTGATTATTTCACCCATTTACCTCCCTCGTATGGTTTCTCCATTAAACGAAACAGATATTGTTAGATCCTACTTTCTTGATTTGTTATAGAATAGAATAGAACCAAAATGGAGAATTGAAAAACTTCTCTCAGATTGGAATGATCACCAAAGCATATAAACTAGGGACGTTATGAAGGCGTGGGAGGCAACAGTACGCAAGACACAAGCCGCTGCAAAGCGACGAGCCAACACCATATTTGGGACAAACTACGTGGCCCATGCTAGCGACGATGAAAGTGAGCAGCCAGACAACCAAGGACCTCCTGCCGGAGAGGTTTACAATGCAGAGAGATTCCTCTCTAATGGTGATTACTATACCGGCCATTGGGCCGATAACTTCCCACACGGACACGGAAAATATTGGTGGACCGACGGATGCATGTACGTAGGCGATTGGTGCAAGGGGAAAACTATGGGAAAAGGCCTCTTCAGCTGGCCTTCTGGGGCTGTTTACGAGGGCGAATTCAAGAACGGATACATGGACGGAGAAGGTACGTATTCTGCCCCTAATGGAGACATGTATAGGGGCTTCTGGATCATGAACTTAAAGCACGGTCAAGGACTAAAAGAGTACTCAAATGGGGATTACTACGACGGAGATTGGTGTCGGGGCCTGCAGGAAGGGGTGGGGAAGTATCAGTGGAAGAGTGGGAATTTTTATGTAGGGGAATGGAGGAATGGGATGATTTGTGGTAAAGGGAAATTGCATTGGAGTAGTGGGAAATTTTATGATGGGTATTGGGAAGATGGTGTGCCTAAAGGAAATGGAACATTTAAATGGCCTGATGGGAGTTTTTATGTTGGTAATTGGAATAAAGATCCTAATGAGCAAAATGGGAATTACTATCCATCGGGTTCCTCACTGAAGGATGGAAACATTGAATGGGATCCGCAAGAGGTTTATAATGTGGATTTGCAGGAATGTAAAATCTGTCCTGGAGAGAAAGTCCCGGTTATGCCATCTCAAAAGAAGCTGGCGGTTTGGAGGTCGACCAAGGGTGTGGATCCGAATGTCAGGCCGAGGAGAATGTCGGTTGATGGGAGAATCGAGGCAACTGGTGATAGTCCTTTTGACAGGAGCGTTAGAGGGGTGAGGGAAGATGGTGGCTTGGCTGTCGAAGATTATAGCATAAGAGGGAGTCCGATTAGGATACCAAAAGTTGTGAAGAGGAAAGGAGAGACAATCTCCAAAGGGCATAAAAATTATGAGTTGATGCTTAATTTGCAGCTGGGGATCAGGTATGTAGCTTTTCCAAATGTTTTATCATCTTTTCGTGGTATAAATGGCTTCACGCTTGTAGCTTTTCCAAATAATTTTATGTTGCTTGATTTTTGCTTTATATGGAATGTATATCTGATCACAATGAGATTTATGTCGAGTGATTTTCAGGCATTCTGTAGGAAGACCCGGTCCCCCTCCATCGCTAGATTTGAAGGCATCAGCTTTTGATCCCAAGGAAAAAGTTTGGACCAGGTTTCCTCCAGAGGGATCCAAATACACCCCACCTCACCAGTCCTGTGAGTTTAGATGGAAAGATTACTGTCCATTAGTTTTCAGGTGAGCCACATTTCTCTCTCTGAAACAGGATCTTATGATTTTAATGACAACATTGTAATCTTTTGTTCTGTTTGTACTATAATATATTCATCAGGACTTTAAGGAAGTTGTTTAAGGTGGATGCAGCTGATTATATGTTATCCCTGTGCGGGAACGAGGCCCTTCGCGAACTCTCCTCTCCAGGGAAAAGTGGAAGTTTCTTTTACTTAACCAACGATGATAGATACATGATTAAAACAATGAAAAAATCAGAAGTTACAGTGAGTTATTCATTCTTAATTCCATCTATATATATCCATGAAATTTTTGGAGGGAAGCATTTGACTTAATTTTTGATGATATGATTAGGTGCTACTAAGGATGCTGTCCGCCTACTATAATCATTTCCGAACATATGAAAACACTCTAGTCACCAAATATTTTGGACTGCACTGTGTGAAATTAAATGGACCTGCACAGAGGAAGGTAATGAATTGATGAACTCGTTGATGTTTGTTAAGCACTTGAAAGTCTCGGAATTATAATGTGCTCAACAATTTAGGTACGCTTCATCATCATGGGAAATCTCTTCTGCGCGGACTATACAATTCACAGAGTATTCGACTTGAAGGGCTCATCCCTTGGTCGCATCACGGATAAGCCAGAGTCAGAGATTGATGCAAGCACAATTCTTAAGGATCTTGATTTAAACTTCTTGTTCCGTCTACAGAAAACATGGTTTCAAGAGTTTCGAAGGTTATTTTTGCTTTGTTTCTTGTTCTTTTTTATTTTGAAGCTTTTGTTTTATGCCAGTCCTAATTGCTGGCTTCTTTCAATTAGATTTTATTCCTCTCCACAGCTTGCTTGTGAAATACACTAATTTTGATCATTACACGTGCATCTATTTTCATTTTTCTTTTCACTTTGTGAATGGAAATTTGATATTTTTATTACAGGCAAATCGATAAGGATTGTGAGCTTCTCGAACAGGAGAGGATAATGGACTACAGTCTTTTAGTTGGTCTTCATTTTAGAGAACCAAAAAGTGCTAGTGATCTTATTCCCTCTGGAGGGCGAACACCTACTGGTTTGAATGTTTTTTTCTCATTTTTCCTATGCACGTTTCCACTAACTAATAGTTTATAGTTGAATCTTCTATCCACAGATAAGAAACTAGTGTCTCCTCTTTGGTGCAGATAATGGTGATTCGAACACTGATCGGCTACTTTTAGACCCAGCAGGGTAAATGATTTTAAACCCTTTTTTCCCCATATAATAGTTGATTAATCATGATCCAGTCAATGTTTGTGATAAAAAATCCCCATCTTTAGCACTGGCACCGGATTCCTGAAGACACTAATATATCTAAGTACTGGTGTTTGTTAATTGAGTATTGCAGGTGGGCTAATATAAAGTTGGGAGTGAACATGCCAGCGAGGGTTGAAAGGACCGAAAGAAAGAGTGATTGCGAGCTTCAGCTAGTAGGAGAGCCAACAGGAGAGTACTATGACGTTGTGATGTTCTTTGGTATTATAGACATACTTCAAGACTACGACATTACCAAGAAACTTGAGCATGCATACAAGTCCATCCAATATGATCCAACATCTATATCAGCGGTTGATCCAAGACAATATGCTAAACGTTTTCGTGATTTCATCTTGAAAGTTTTTGCAGAAGATGCATGAAAGCACACTCAATCGGCTGTTTCTTGTATAATCAGAATTTTAGTAATTAGTACTACTTGCCAACAAAAATGTATCATTCTCTGGAGGATAGTCTGAGCCTTAGGGTTGAATAATATATTATATTCTTTTAAATCTTAAAGAATAATATATATTATAGATACATAGTGTATTTGATATTGGTTCATAAAGGTAGAGAAGAAGGATATTTACACCAAAAGAGTGTTTTCATTTGTAAACGATGTTGCCACAAACTGTACTAGTTGTGACATATGAATGTTAATTGATCTTTTGTCTGTGGAAATGCATTGCAATTTTGTAAAGCTTGTTGTACTTTGAGCCGGATGTTCAGACGAATCATAATCGCTTACGTCGGAATCAGGCTGTTGCGCACGAGGAAAAACGGCATTTAGTCATCCTGTACGCCCATTCAGCGGTTAAAAAAGGAGATTCTTGACCGATAGGGAGTATGCAGCTGCCACATTATATGCACTTGTCAACATGAATGAAGTAGCGCCATACATTAAGTAAGTAGTCATAACTATATATGTCTGGTGTAACTGTGTCAATTTCCTTTACAAAAACATTGAGTATATAACTGTGCTGCAGTCAATATGATGTTCAAGTATGTGGAGCGAATCCGAGTATATCGGACGGGAATTTGCAAAATTTGAGAAATGGACAATTTGTGCAATGGTTTAAAGACCATGTAAGTCTAACCTTTACAAGTTCAATGAATCTACCATCATAGATTTATTCTTATGGTGTAATTAACTTTAGAATATGTTGTGTTAATGTACATTAGGTCCTCACATATGAGTTAGCTGACAATCGGCTATAACTTATAGCCGACGACCATGAAAGATCTGTAGATACTTATACATGCTGCATTGTCAACGGTTACAGATTTAAGTGTTGTGATATTGAGGATGTCGCTTCTGCTGATTCTGGTGTTGTGGTGAAAGGTAGCTGCTATGATAACATTTGGCATGACTGGTATGGATGATTACTAAAAGTTGTCATTCTCAAATATTGGGGTCATAAAGAATTAGTTTGTTTCAATTGTCATTGGTTTGATATTGAGAATGAAGTTAAAATAGATAAAAAATCAGGACGGGTGACTGTTAACGTTAAGTCAAAACTAAGACTGATGACTGGTATGGATTTAGTCGTTTATTTTAGCAAGTCAAGCAACACAGGTGTCTTATCTTGTGAAGTGTTAAGACTCTACAAGCCCATGGCATGTTTGTTATAACCACCAAAGCCCGTGGTTTTCAAGGCACAGCTCCTCGTCCAGACGATGAACCTTTACAAGTCGAGTCTACTAGTGTCATACCTGCTGATCGGCCATTCGAATAACACGCAAACACACACATAGCACCGCATCGGCAATAGACACGCGTTAGAACTTACGGGACTCGATTCGGACATACGGAGACCGAGTTATCGCACAGTTTGTAAAACTCGCCAATACTTAGGCAAAAAGCTGAAAAAGAGGTCAAAACCCACATAGGCCATCTGAATGACACGCAAACACACACATAGCACCGAGTAGGCAATAGACACGTGTTAGAACTTACAGGACTCGATTCCGATATACGGAGACCGAGTTATCGCCCAGTTTGTAAAACTCGCCAACACTTAGGCAAAAAGCCGAAAAAGAGGTCAAAACCCGCATCAGTCGTCCGACTGACACGCAAACACACATAGCACTTCTATAACCAGCAAAGAATGCCAGGACACCAAAAGAATAAGAGCAGGGAAAAATGTATAATTCCTATTCTGGAGAAGCAGTTTCGGATTACCTCTTCAGCTCCCCAAGAAGAAGGTTTCAGCAGCCTACACACTTCAAAAGAGTTCTTTTAGGAGAAGAAATCCAGACGTCGAAAAATTAAACAATCACATCAACATATAATGAACATATGATATGGAATATAAAAACACGCGACATCTCCTTGTGAGACTAGGCAGTGTTTGTTTGATTACCTCTGAATAGATTTGTCTCTGATTCAGTCAGAGGCAAATTTTGTTTGACAAAATTTTTTTTACTTTTTAATGGCTCTTAATAGATTAGACACATAAATAATTCTATAACATTAAGAGGCATGTCTGAGCGAATTTATATTATTTTTGGACAAAAATATCCTCTTTTAACCTTACTAATCTCTGCGTTGCTGCACTTCACTCCGATACTCTTCTCTCCACCGCTGCTCTTTTCCTGTTCGCCGGTACTAATTTTTAGTAGGATAGAGAGAGTGATGAATCTGACATAGCTATGGATACTTTTCTGTCGGAAATCGGCGATGGCGACAATAGAAAAACTCCGCTCTCCGCCTTCAATGCTTCACAAAACCCTGGTGGTACTTCTCGATGATGAGATGTTTGACTTCCATGATGTATATACCCAAAACAAGCCACCGATGAAAAGAACCAACCATTTCAAGACCAAATAAATGACTAGACCACAGAGTATGTAGGTGTTATTTATTTTATTCCTTCCAACCATCTCTAGTCAAATGACTAAATATAAACAACAGTATTAGTCTCACATTAATACGGGACCAAGACATAAACCATGATAAGTTCCACAGTATTAGTCTCATCGCTTATTTCCATCTAACATCATCGCTTATTTCCAACTAACATCCACGTTATAACCAAAACATATTTCCAAATTCCATCTCTCAAATGGCAGCTCCTAGAAACCACCTAGATGTCTCTCTTATTATATACCACCACCAGAAACAGATCATGATGGCAAGTTTAGCAATTACTGGCGACATCCTTTTGACAGATGATGCCACACTGGTACATCACGATGGTTAGAACTTATGTAGATTTGAATTGCCTTGAGATATTTGCCTACCACAATCCGGTATCTTTGTACACATTTGTATGTTCAATCCATCCAACCAAGTACTTGATCTCAAAAGATCCCCATTTCCTGCACCTATTGACTTCATGATCTCCATTGATCCGAACCGGAAAGCTCGGCACAAGCTGCACAAAAACAAGAAAATTACTTGAATATAAATATATATGCCAAAATTTATAGATATCGTTGACATCAAATTAGAGGAAGAAAGCAAACAAATGACATACCCATGTTTTGCAATACGTTTCCTTAAATTTCTAATATAACGTTATTGATCTTAGCACAAGTCCAGCCAACATTTGTAAACACCTTACCATACCAATAAATTTTCCTTTTTTGTCTTGGAAATGTATGGAATAATTACAACTGAATACATAGAGAACATAACTAAATATTGCAATACTTTTTTTGAATAAAAACTAAAAAATACATATTGCAAATATTATTGGATAAAAGGGGACTGATTCTTATCCAACGTTGTAAGGATTACAATAGATCGTGACCGTTCATCCGTTGATCGAAAGGTTAAATAGAGCCCACGTCTGTAGTTTAATATTGCGAACGGGAAATATTACCAAAATAACCCTCATGTCCGTAGTAATAAACTATAGACGCTAGGTAAACTATAAAAAATTAAATTTGGCATCCGCAATATTAAATTACAAAGCCTAAAAACTTTTAAAAATTAAATTTAGCATCTTTGATATCTAAAACCACCAATCCCTGAAAAACTTAAAAACCACCAATCTTCTCTCTCTAAAACCACCAATCCCACTTTCTCTCTAAAACACCAATCCCATTTTCCCAATATTGAAGAAGATGAAACCTCATAATAATAATACCTTTCGCGCTACCTTTTTAATTCTTTTAGCTCAAACTCTATTTTCTTGCTCTTGTTCTACCTCATCTGTTTTCTTGCTCCTTCAGCTTCACCAGCAAAAGCTCCTAATAATAATGGAGTATATAGATATTCCAACAACTCTTGTCTTTCAAATCCTTGCTTTCAAACTCAAAAGAGCTTAACTAGTCACCAAAAATTAGCCCATATAAAATTTTAGTAGAGTTTCATGCAATATGCAACAAGGATCAGTGGTACAACAACAATTCAATGGTCTACCTTAAATTAACCCTTCCTTCAATTTGGTACAACAACAATTCAATTTATGATTTCTCTATTATCTTTTTCTCACTCTTCTCTATTTCTCTATTATCCTTCTTCTCACTCTACGGTTTCTCTATTCTCACTTATCAATTTTCTCTCTCAAAATTCTAGTCTTCTTCTTCCCCAAACTCTCTCTTAATTCTTCTCCAAACTCTTTGTACTATATTCTTACCCGAATCACTGTCGATGGGCTCCGATACGGCGTGTTTGATGGATTGGTGTTGTTCTAGAGTACTGGGCTGCTGGAAAATTTCGCCACAAATCAAACACGGGTAGATATCATTTCGGAGAGGATAGAAGAGGTGGTTGGAGGAGATATCGGATTCTGAGAATGACCCGTGGGGTCTTTTACAAGGAAGATTTGAATCCAAAAGGACCAAAACAAATGTGTCATTTGGTATGATGAAGAATATGGAGAAGTGTCGCAAGGATCTAGTGGAGGAGCATGGGGACCCGATACTCGGGTTGTGTGTGAGGAGAAGACCAAGAGGAGGAGAATTTAGTTATTTTGGAGTAGAGGAAGCGAAGAGATGATTTTGGCGATTGGAGGTGAGATTGAAGCAACCCAAATGGAGGAAAAGGAAAATGAGAAGAGAGATGAAGTTGTTACAGAGAGGGCGAAAGGTTGCCATTAATATTGATAGGAGAGGTTGAGGTTGATTAGCTTTGTTATGACCATGGATCATGTATGAATAATGTTGATGAGAGAGGAAGAAGGGGATTAGAGATGGGGTGAATGATAGGAGTAAGGGGAGGAGAGAGAATGGAGAACGAAAGGAATGAAGGAACAATGTAACAAAAAAATTAACTTTTTTAATTCTGCGGATGGGGGACTTGTACTACGAGAGGTATTTTGGAAATCAGTTCCGTTCGCACCATAAAATTGTGGTATACTAGATATTAAATTGCAGACGGGGCTTTATTTATGGACTGTCACGATCTGTGGATAACCTTAAATGTACAACGTTGGCTATGGATCAATCCTTGGATAAAAACTAATATATATAGACTATTATACACGTATTGGTTATGTCGAGGTTGCAATAAGAGCTGCAGTATTTCAATTAATTACTCCCACATTTGGGGATGTCCCAAAAATAGTAGCCATACCCTTTAGTTTTAGAAATTCAAAGAGAGTTCAAAACTTTGTTGATCCCATTCCACATCAATGCACTACTTTAAAGGTGACATGAAAAGCAAAATTTTTGTCTTGTCAAGGGCACCTCTTTCTTTTAAACTGTGGCTAGATAGAAAGGTCAATTCAATTGGGATCGAAGGAGTATTCTAATATAAGAAGAGTGAAAGTAATAAGATCTTCCACTTTGACATCGTTATCAAAAGTCAGAGAATTCACGAAGTCAATGCTAAAATAATAACCACCTTATAAGTCAATTTGACTTTCTTACACGAGGAGCAGGAAAAAGATGATTTTGGATAAGTAGTTATGATAGATAGATTGCATTGTTTCAAGGCACATCTCCTATGGGAAGGAAGATGGCATCAGCTAATCAATTCTCGCTACTTAATAAACCAACTCGCATAAAATAAATCAAGTGAGAATGAGAAGGTGCCAACTCCTGATGATCAAGTAGCATAAGGTAAGATAGACTCTGAGGATGCTCTCCAACCACTTCACTCTTGTCAAGTCGCTAATTTTTAATATGCAGATGAATCGGCTCTAGTTTTCAATTATATCTAATACTGCCTAAAATACATGACTACTGCATTATCTAAATAATAAAATAAAGTAAGATTTAGTATGCCACAAAGAGAGAGAGAGAGCAAGAGGCAGAGAAAGTGACCTCTTCAATAGCAGGTGCCTGCAACACTCCAAGACCATCCATGCTCCAACAAAAACTTAATAACATTGGCCACACTGCAAACAAGATGGCTGAACTGGTAGCACCAGGCCATTGGATGTCGGCCACAGTAGATTGTTCATGACCTAAATAGATGATTGACCACATGAACTTCATTAGAAAAGAGTACGCAGAAAAACTCGTGGCAAATTTAGTCTTTTCAAGGATGTTACAGGTCATAATAAAAGTAGAAGATCCTGGAAAAAGCATACCATCTATACCCATTAGCCATTTCACACAAAAAATCATCCTTCCCAGAAAGATTGCCCTTGACACTGATGTGCTAGGTCAACAGAATGTTGGGTTGCTTTCTGAAGATGCTGCTGCTGCTCTTGAAACTGTTTCAAATTTCCAGAGAATTGATAGTCCTGCCAGCCATTCTGGTGGGATTGCGATGTGGAGACTTGTTTCCCAGGGAATGGAAAGCTTACAACCCCTATTGAGGTATCACTTTTTCTCACAGGGTGGTATGCCTGCATTGAATGATTAATAGAATCGTTAAAGCCAATGACTTCTGCTGATGATGGCAGCTGATATCCATCTAGCCAGCTGTAACCATCCATCAGTGGAGTTTTCTTCAACGTTATACCAGACAATGATTCATCCACGTGTTTAAGAGGAACAGAGTTAAATCCAGGTGGGGGACCCAAGTGCCTGATAGGTCGGCTCACTGGATTTTTTTTAAAGCCGGCTGATGATGACTTCACAGACACGGTATCAGTACTGGCTCCTGAAGACATTATAGAATCAAGTTTAGATGGTATTACAGTTTCCGGAGCTTGAACAGGATATCTATTGACAGCACCAAGACTGGTGGCCTGCGGGAAGGGAACTGTAAAGGCAGCAGGCTGCAAAACCCCTGAATAATCTTGAAATTCGGGTTTGTTTGAAAAGCCATTCTCCAACAAATTAAAATTGGCAAATCCATTTAAAACAGAACCTCGATCTTCAACTGGCCAATTTAAACTACTTGGTTGGATTGGTTGCAGATACTGGGTTGTAACGTTAGCAAGAGAACTAGGTGTCCTTGAATTTCCATTAAAAGAATTCTGTAGAATGAAACCATCATGTGATGCCGAAACAGATGCAACAACATTTCCAAAATTAACATTGGATGTATCAACACTGGGCAGAAGAACCTCAGAAGAAGCTGGGTTTGAATTAATAATATCAGCATGTTTCTTGGTTACAGACGGCTTGAAGACGATAACCTCGTCCTCATCGTCTCCATCTACATGCAACTGTACCTTTGGCTGCAGGACTGTTAGAGTTGTTTCACTTCCAACAAAATTCTCTTGCCCCATTTGACTTATTGTGGGGTCTTCCACAGTTTGGGGTTCAACACCAATGGCAAATTTCTTCATCTTAGTATCATAATAGATTCCTTGCTGTCCAACCTTAACCACATTAGCAAGAGCCTTTCCAGCTGCAATAATCCTTTCAATACGGGCTTTCTTCTCCTTAGTGCCACTGTCACTTTCAAAAGAAAGTTTACTTGAAAAATCAAGAATCATTTGTGCAGGGAGCAGAGGAAGGAATCCTCTCAATTCGAAGTCCTCAGGCAATGCATGCCGATTGACAGTTTCACCTTCATCATACCTGCTCATATTGTTAAAGCAAGTTTCATCTTCGTCCTGATTAACAAGCATGAACCCACTCAACAGGAGCTTGTTGAAAAAAGAAATACAATAATTCCAGAAAAAGGATCTAGCACTAGCTTGCCTCTCCTCAAGTTCACTGCTAACCGCTATATCTTGACGACAGGCTAACCACTCCACAAAAACCATGATGCCAGGCAACAAATAGCTCCCTGAAGCATCATTCAATTGTATGCATCTCTCCAAAATGTGCCCCATAAATTCAAAAATAGCAGTAAATGCATTCTGAAGCACAACTGAGCGTTGCAAGATTTCAGCATATGATCGATTTTCAGTTTCCCTATTCACATTGTGAACGGTGAATATCAGAATGGCTATCAACCTAATAATCAAGTGTCTACACTCAGAAGCATCAGAACCAAAATTCGACCCCTCATCCTGACCAGAACTAAGAAGCTCAAGAAAATCCCTCCTGGTCAAAGAAAACACTTCCTCGAAAGTTTCCAAGCTGGAAAAATATGAGAAAAAAAGGTAATTAGTTTGAATGTCAAAATTACATAATAACTATCTTAGTGGCAAGAGCTACCTTGTTCGTGTGAATAGAATGCCATTTAGACGGACAAATCGAATGCTAAATGCTTTCAGAGTATCTGGCACACAACATGATTTTTCCTTAACAGGAGCTGCTTCCACCTTAACATCTTTCATAGGAAGCTTGCTTTCACCTTTGCCTCTTCCTCTTCCAGTAGTCCGCACCTGTTTGGTCTTGACAGAAGATGCTTTCACATCCCCAAGCAGCTGGGAGTAACTCTGACGATTCTATTAAAATATAAATTACAATGTAACAAAATTCCTTGCCAACAATAAAAAGCTGACAAACAGAAATATTAGATACTATCATTAATTGTCATTTACAAATCACAACATCAGATATAGCTGCTGCAGATAAATATGCATTGAATGGATACTACAGCCTATATCAAATAAACTCTTTTCACCTCTTACTAACGTATCTTTTGACCTTTTTATTATGTCTGCGATCAATTTACGTATTGATAGTTGATTTACTGAACAATCAATGTAAATGTTAATCTTCCCCCAAAATAAAAGCAGTTAAAAGGCTTGCCACCCAAAGCCAAACTGATACCTAATAATAGATCAATCTACTTGCAGCAAATGGCAAATAGATAATTACAGCTGGCAAAATAAATGGACAACCCGTCAAACAACCCATGATTTAATGGGTTGGGTTATCCACTTATCTTTATAGGCTTTACTTGGGTCGGGTTAAATGGACAATACGAAAATTAAGTGGGTTAGTGGATAAAGTTGTGGGTAATAATTGGGTATGATTCATCAGAAAGGACTTGATCAGTTGAGCGGGTGGCTAGTACAGCAAGGGAGAGAGTAGACAGAAGAGAGAATTTGTTAAAGAAAGTTATCTCTAATCTCTAAAAAGAATTATATTCTCTCTACATGTTTTCTTCTTTTTCTTTAAACATGGGGATATGGATTCTGCAACTAAAAAGTGAGTAAGACCTAATCTAGAAATTTCAAGACATTCAAACAAAATCGATCGGATGTGGGGAAGACATTATGAAAAACTTGGCCCTCTGCGAAGAATTACCATGCCATTAAATAAGTTGGGATTCTAAATGGGTTTATGGGTTTGACCCATGTCCATAATGATTTATCCATTAATCGTTTATTAGCGACCCATTAATAACCCTCAACCCATTTAATTTTATCCATTTTCCATTAAATCAACCAATTTGTGCACATAGATAATGTATCACTTAATTTCATTAACTCATCATCAAGTCATCATGGGAAGCCATTAATGACAGTAAATCACCTGGAATGTGTCGAGCTCAGTAATATAGTTGGGTAAGTAGTTATCTTTAAAGTAAGCATAATCCGTGTGGATCCATGTGAGTTAGAGAAGGGTAGAACATTTTTTACTCAAGTAAATCTAGTTCTAGATATATGGCATGTATTAGTGTAGAGAGACATGAATGATATGAATTGAAATCATGTTTGTGACACCTTTCTCCCTACTATCTTTCTCTTCTTCAATTCTTCCTATTCTCGACCATGGAAATACCCTATCTTCTTCTAATTTTCTGCACTACTTCTGCCCCTAGTTATGACCATATCAAAAGTCCTAATAGAATGGCATTCACATAGGATGAAAAACATAATTCAAACTATCTAATTATGTTATTAAAATGAGTAGATGAGAAACCAATGAGCAGTTCGCAAATGTCCCTAGCTTATACATGCTGAATTACTTACCTTCTCAAATGCAATTATCAAGTTTTCCCTTGCAGTACTAAAAGGACTATCCACTGCAAGACTTCGAAAATATCGGTAAACTGCCACCAGATCATCCCCAGAGTACGAAGCTAAAATTGCAAGCTGAGATACGCAAAAAGGTAACTACTCATCTAAATAAGTCAAGTATAGTATTAAGTCATAATACTCGAAAATATATGAAGTCATAAACAGAAAGAACTATATGAAATTTTAGATATAGAAAGGCAAAATATAATAGTGCATCAAAATAAATTACCTGGTGATGAGGGTTGCCACTTGAAGGCCAAAGTGAAGAAGCTTGCATGTAATAACTAGATGCCGCTGAAAAATCCCGAGCTTTTGAATCACCCTCCCCATATAACCCTTTATATCGAGCAAGGTCCCCAAGATAAATCAAACAACGGTTGTAGGATACCGAGCCTTTCTTCACGTCAGCAGTTCTGTTTCCATCTTTAGAGAAAGCATTCTGATTTTCTGGATCATCTGAGAAATAACCCAGAGGTAGGCCATACTTTGCCCTAATCTTAACCATTAAATCATGATAAAATCCAGTTGCCTCAGAAAGAAAAGTTTTCAACTGAGAACGGATTTTGGTAACCCGGTCGGGTCCAGCTCTTGTGGTAGTACCTTTGCCATTCTGGGATGCAGATGATAGAGCAGCACTATAGTGTGCCCTTAGCTCCTCAATTCGCCTATAATGCAACTGCCACAGAGCATACTCTATCTCATGTTGTTCAGAGAAGGCATGATCTTCAAGGATAATTGCTTCATAGTTCTCGCGCATTTGTTGCCATGAGTTTGGATCTGAGGGAATTCTGGCTTGTGCTGCTTTCCTACGCCTATTCTCAAATTCAGCATTCTGAAAAGAATAGACAAACATCAGAATGTAATAAAATCATGACACTTCGAGGTTTCCTTCAAATAAACCAAACAGGAATTTCGCTTTTCTAACCAATGCCTCCAACTTTTTATCATTGCTTTGACAAGACAGTGCAAATATACGCCATTTTCTAAGCTTTTTAATGTGAACAATGGCTACAGCCTACACACATACATCACCGCATACCATGCAAAGAACAATGTTCAATAGATTTTACCCGGCGCTAAAACAAATCAAAAGGCAAAAAGAAGATAAAACAAAATCTGAAATAAAGCAAAGGCATACCTTGTTGTAAAGATGCTGAACACGCTCTCTCGACGAATTATCCGAAGTTTTATCCATCGGAATAGTCATTATCCATCAAAAAAGTGTGAAAAAAATCCAAGTTCCAATGATGCAACTCCAGTAGTAACATCCAGCATTTAATCTGCAAAGAAGTGGGAATAAGATCTCAATTACACAAAAAGGTCAAAAAATTTATAAAGAAACCAGCTCTCAATTTAAAAAGCTTAGTGTTCAAGGAAATATTGTTGAATTTCATACTTCAAAGACAGATATCTATATTCTACGGTTGTTTCATGACACACCCTTGCCGGTCACTTGATTGTTTGACTTGAAGACAACACTCAGAAATTTTCTATTATCGTTACCCTCCTAAAGAAAGCACCTTAGAGGAGGCATTAAAAGAACTATTGCATCAGAGGATAACCCCTACAATTACATATTTACATACACGATGCATAGACCAGGAAAACCATGGCTAAAACAGGATTTGCGGATAATGCTTGATAAAGATAGAATGTTATGCATGCAGTTAAATCAACTGCTCTCATTATTAAAGAAAAATAAAAGTCACAAGCATCCAAACAACGGACTCCGCCAACAAGGCTTGCTGGATATTAAATGTTTTCCAGACCTTTATACTTGAAAGAGGATATGCACGTGTTAGGAATGTAGAAATATATGCATATAAAACTAGGAATGAAATGTACCGGGGAGGATAATTAGTATTAGTGAGCTCAAAGGGGCCACATAACACCTTCAAAAGAATTCATTTGATAAGTAACACCAAGATGAATAGATCATAAGGAAAGAGATGTTGCATCAAAAAGAGGCTTCTTCTCTAGTGCAAAAACACAAATAGAGAGAGATAGCAGAATGTCTGGCACTAGTAGGAACTCAAAGTCAATACTTATATACAACTACCCTTAAAAAGTTTATCATCACAATTGTTATTATCAATCATATAGAAAAATAATCTTCTGTAAGTGAAACTTAAATTCCAATTTTAATTGACGACCAATTGTTATTAAGAGAATAACATACAACTGCCTGACCGCAAATTGAGTCAACCATTATCAGGCATTACTAGCAGTACTTCTTCAGACTGGTGACAGAAAATATAGTCAATTGCAATCCAAACCCCACCTCAGATTATTAAGATATTGATAATAAAACATGGTAATAGTAACTAAACATATATAATAAATAAAAAACACTATCGGTATAATTGATGTAGAGAACCCTAATTACGCAATCAGACTAGAAAAGGGGAGAGAAGGATGGACAGGGAAGATGAACATGGATATAAGGATTTGACAAATTTAATCTTCAAATTACAGAAAAGAGAAATATGATGGGGGAAAACACAACTACCGCTATAAAAAGCATCTCTCTATCTCTAAGCTATCACTTAAACTCCTTACGCAACTTCCCAAATTAAATTGAAAATAATAAATAATTTAGTTAAACCAAACGATCGAGCAATTAGAACCCATGGAACAACCAACACTTAATGGATCGCACCAACTAATTCGCCAATCTTCAAAATTATCGAAAAAGTTAAATCAAAACTAACCAATCATTGGGGGGAAAGCCAAGTAGATACCTTTCCGAATCAGATCTTCAGATTTCTCATCGTGTAGCTTCATCGTATTGGGATTCGGAGAGAGACGAGGACCTGCCAGAAAGCGCTTTAATAGGAGAATCTTATTAGGGTTTTGTTTAGAATTCTAAGGTTGAATGGAGAAGAAGAACATGAATATCATCGCAGCCCTGGTTTTTGTTCGGTGTTTTCTCGGTTGGTCCAGGCGGCCTAGACCCAAAGTCCTAAAGTCTTATCTATATTTAAGAAATAAAAATTTTGACTTTGAGGATAAAATTGAAATATTATTAAATTTTGAAGGGTAAAATGTAAATATGTTTACTTAAGGGTTAAGAATGATAAAATTTAGACTTAAAAGAGCCACAAATAAGATCGGTAAAGCCACCTCCTCTGAAGGCTTGAAGGAAGCGGATGGCTCTCTCACGCTTTATAGATACAGATTTTTTATTATTTATTTATTTATTTAACTTTCTTTAACCACAAATATAATTACTGTTACAGAATATGTTATTATTCATAAACAGTTTTGTCGCGAGTGTATAAAAAAATAAAAATAAAATAAAATAAAATAAGAAAAATTAATTATATAGTAGTTATGCTTCATTGTATTTTTATATAATTATTAATTTCATAATTACCATATATCAAATAGTTATTAACTTGTTTCGTTCAGTAAAATCTTAATCAATCAATAGCCAAAAGGAGAAAAATTAATTTGATTGTTCATTCTAAGGATAATTTAGTCATAGACTTATAATTTTAAATACAAATTACATAATAATAATAATAATAACAATAATAATAATACATGTTCAAATATAATTATAATTAGTTCTATTGAACAATGTATCAATCATATTACCTTTTCATTTTGGTCAATTTCGAGTTTCTTAATTATCAAAAAATCATATATATATATATATATGAAGAAAGATCAAGAGCATTCCTTTTATCTAGCACTCCTCCTTAAATAGTATTTTTTTATTAAAACAACGTCGTTTTGGATGATTGTAAATTTTGTAAACAGGTTTAGATTTTTTTGGATATCTATTTTTAAAGGAAACTCTGTCGAAATTTCTTGAAATTAGTAGCGACTAGCTTGTTGTTTTGGTGGTTGGATGTGTTGATGATTGAGTATGTATTAATTTCTTCATGTATGTATTTTTTGTGTTCCGTATTTAGTAAAGTTAACTAATTATACATGGTTATGATGATTTTGAGTATGGAATGATGGTTTTTTTAGTGGTTTGGATATGTATGGATGATTATAAGTTTTATAGACAGATTTATATTTGTCTGGATATCTATTTTTAAAGGAAACTCTGTCAAATTTTTTAAAATTAGTAACGACTAGCTTGATGTTTTGGTAGTTAGATATGTGTTGATGATTGTGTGTTCCGTATTTTGTAAAGTTAACTAATTATGCATGGTTATGATGATTTTGGGTATGGAATGATGGTTTTTTTGGTGGGTTGGATATGTAATGATGATTGTAAGTTTTGTAGACATGTTTAGAATTTTTTGGATATCTATTTTTAAAGAAAATTTTGCCAAAATTTCTTGAAATTAGTACCGAGTAGCTCGATGTTCTGGTAGCTCGATGTTTTACTTTAATTTTTCGTTACGCCGTGCCTTTAGGCACGGGTTATCGCTAGTCTATAATATAAAACAGAGCAGAGAGAAAAAATAGATAAATGTCCCATCATATTCACGTCATCAGCTCTCTCTCATTTCCTCTTATTCAAATTTCAAATGCTCATTCTCTCTCTCTATTCTTGCCTACACAGAGCTTATCTCTCATACCCAGCCCTCTCAACTCCACTAAATCTCTTATCTCTCACACCCATCCCTAATTTCAGCCCCAAATCTCTCATACCCATCCCTAAATATCATATCCAGCCCCTAATTTACGATCTAGAGCATAGAGAAACTACTTAAAATCAAATTGGGTTCACAAGGCTGGAAGTATCAACTCAAGGACTCGAGAGCGGCGTCACTTTTCTCGACACCTCCGATGTGTCCAGCGTCAATTTCCTCCAGCGTCAATAATTAATTCCGGCGGCATTGGCGAAGGCGTAGGGGTAGAGCTTGGATTGGATTGGCTTGGGGACAAGCTGTTAAGAAATGGACCCTTTGGTGGTGGTTCTAATATTCGACCACCACTTGGAGCTCTGGCCGAGGCAGTTGAGCATGAGTTACTCGCCTCCTCCAAAGCTAAGAAAGAAAGAAAAGTCACTTTTGATTGACTCATTTTTTGCAAGTTTTTTAATGTATGTTTACATTCATAATGATTCATTATGGAAACTTATGTTATATATATTGTGAATTATTGTATGATGATACATAAGCATGACTTTTTGGTGACTTTAGCACATGTAATATGTACTGGGCAAATTATTGGGCACTTTTTTTAATAAAAAAAAATTATTACTACAAATGCATATAATTTATGTGGCGGAGTCACTATCTAGATGTCCATTTTTTTTAACTATGATAATTGCTAAATTGACGATGAATCTATTACTACCATATAGAGATCAATACGCATTCAGAGATCAATCCTTGTCTCTTCGTCGTCGTTGATTTGTTCCCGTTAAGTAACTAAACAAACCAATGCCAAGAATTAGTATGATTTGTAGCTTTTTTTCCCACTAAATTAGCATGCATTAATTTATGCCTGAATATCGCCAATAAAAATTCATAGCTTTGATTATGCCACTAATCAGGAATGAAGCATTGATCCTTTGCCATGTCCTATACTTCTCTACCTGCAGAGGTATGCCATCTCTATGGGATGCTTACAGTTATAGAGATTCTATTTGTCTCCTTTTTAATTTCTTAGAAATCATATTCAGATTGTAACAGGCAACAAAAGTGCCTTTTTGACCAAATGAGGCTTTTCATACCAGAGCTAATTCAGCTTCCATACCCAAAGCCCATGAGTTATTACGCCAAACGAGATGCCATTTAATTGGTATTTGTCTAACTATTTAAAACAAATGGAGCCAATGAATACATAACTAGTGGAAAAGTTGATTCATGTGTCAGGCCTCTGAATTAGTCTTCTATTTTGACATGGCTAATGGTGGTAAGCTATTGGATCAGTTGGAATAGTACCAACGGTCCAGTGAAAATTTAGCATTTACTAAGGCTTGTGCAAGAAAAAAAATTAAGATCAGAGTTCTTACTTCACGAAAATGGTTTGGTATAGTTCCTCTTAGTTTGTTAAAGCTAAGATCTCTACAAGAGAACGAAAGATAAATATTATGGATTGTAAATGAAATTTTTTCATAGCAATATCTTAATCAGAGCATAACATTTTGAAGTTTGCAAAACTAAAAATGTTATGTAACTTCAGTTGCTGCACAAAGCACCTAAATCAGACACAAATTTACATGACCTTGTGCTAAATTTGAGAGGCGCAAGGGTATTCTTCGGGCTTAGGGGCGAGGGACGAGGCGCGAGCCTCATCGAAACAGATTTTAGGCGGGAGAGTGTTATGTGCCAGTTTGCTAAAAATGTGGGATGTAAAGTGTCACATTTTGAAATATAGGATGGACTTGCTACGTACTGACAATTCTATAGAAATATTTGTGGATTGACTTGCTACGTACTGACAATTTTATGACATGATAAGGGGATAGAAAATGAAAATCAATGTACTCCTGTTTGTATATAGTATAACTGGAAGGTAAGCTAAGTGGGATATGAATGACATTCGTTGGTAAAGGGACTTCTATGGCATTTCTCTACGACTTGCACTTGGTTTTTTCTTTACCAACAGGTAGTTTTCTTTGCTCATCAGTTCATGCGACATTCAACTGCATATGAGGTCTAACATTAATAACTTCTTCCTTGGTTTTTTTTTTTTTCAATTTTAGCTTGACTTAAGTTTGTTGTGTTAACTTCCAAGTGCAAAAGGCTATTAAATATATAGAGCATTAAAGGTAGATGCAAATTTCAATATCCTTAATCCTAAGCTATTTGGTTGAACTTTACTTGTATGAAGTAGTACTAATGTTGAAGCAAACAACGACCTTATATTACTTTACTTTTTTTCAATTTGGAGATTTAAAAGTTTGTCTCTTACTTGTGATTTGGTTCCTCACAAATTCAGTCAATGAACTTGGAAGACAACAATATTATATTAGTGTAAAAATGAGGAATAATAGACATTCTGACTTTTAATAGTCGATGCTTCTAAGATGAAATATACAAATGCACGATTTAAAATAAAATTTGCTTTAACAATTGAGAACCATACTAGATATTTCTATGAATCGGGGAATATTCTCACCCAATTAGAAATAATTCATATCAAAAGTATATCATATATGTCAATAAAAGCATAACTGATATATATATATATATATATATATATAATTTCATTTTATTATGTTCGGTGACAACTGACATATGTTTTATGACTTAATTATGTGCTGCTTTTTTGATTATAGGTGATGAGATGACGAGGATCATATGGACAATGATTAAAGAGAAGGTTTGAACTTCCACTTATTTTTCGTTTTTGTGAAGTATTTTTATGATTGTATTGATTTGTTTTTGCTTGGATTGAATGTTGATCTCAGTTATATTTTCTCAGTATTTTGACTTAAGCTTGTTAAATCGTGATGCCACTAATGATAGAGTTATTGTAGAAAGTGCTGAAGCTACTCTGAAGTAAGTCCATTTATTATTATTTTTAAATTGCATAATTGTTACTTACTTTTGATTTCCTGCATAGGTGTTTTGTTTACAAGTAATTATTGTACATATGCTTTTTGTGTGATGAGTTGATATTTTTGGTTATTAACTATTTATTCGATTGTTTTAGCCTTTTTAGGTAATCTTACCACTGAAAATTCTTGGGCTAAGCGCATCCATAAATGTATAACTTGTGTAAGTGTAGTTATTATATTGTTTTCTGTAATTCGTGTTGTTTTTTGCTTTCTGGCCATCTTTTCCTATCTATCCTTATCCTTTACTGGAGACTGGAGAGGAAACCACGAGATGCTTATGGACATTGAAACCTGTTAGTGGGTGGTAACTATGTAAAGTTTATCTAGTAAAGTTAATTATCCTCATGAACTGTCATCCAACCCAATTGTTTAGGTTTTGTCGGTAATGCTTTGATTTATTTCCCTTTATTTATTTTTTTATGATGATTAAATAGTTTATTGAGGTATGCTTTTAGGGACTTGAGCAAATTTTGTATTTTTGCCCTAGATGTTTATAACTCCAACTAAGGAGGAGAATTTGATTTTCTTAGGAAAGTATTATCATTGTGATTGTTAAATCAACTTTGTAAGCTTATGATTTTGTTATTAACAAATGTGATTATGGAAATAACTTTTTCATGTTGTCTTTTTCATTTTGGCCGAAGAAAAAATTTACTGGAAAATAGTTTTCCTCATTTAGGGATGACACCTTTTTCTTTGTTTTGATTGTTATTTGTATTCATTGGCAAGCCTTAAGAATTTACAAACTTTGCATTTTGGATAAATATTGCTCAGTTCCCAAGCTTCTGGATATGGAGCATTTCAAGATTCTGAAGATCTAATGATTTGTCAGTCCATGGGTTCTTAGCCTAATTTGGTATTCAAATTGACGCCTTCCCAGGTAATAAATTCATCGACTTATGCAAATTTTAGTGGAATGGATTATGCATAATGTGTGTTTGATAAAATGGTTGAGAGAAATACCATTACATGGAATTCACTAATTAATTGATGTTTGATTCTGTTTCTTCACTAAATACCATTACATGTTTGATGTTTGAGTAATATATTACAAGAAGAGTTCAATGAGCATACTGGGTCGGTAATAGGTTCGATTCGTTAGTTAATCTGCTAAAATCCACCCATTAACTTTTGTAGACCAAATTAATCTTTCAACAAAACACTCAACCTCTACTATCTAACAAACTTATTAATGATTGAGATAGAGAAACAGTGATAATCAATACCCTTCATTACAGTTCTGGCTCAATTCTTAAATTAATTTTAAATGCCCTGTAGATGACTGAATAACCAAAGTTGTGTAATCTAATTTCTCTATTCACCATGAATGTAAACAAGTTTGTATAACAAGAAGGGACTAAAACTAGAAGTTAGTGGCATTCTTGAAGGAATTCCTTCACTGCCTGAATATTACTGCTCTGCTTCTGTAAGCCCTGCCCTGAATACATGGTGTTAATGACTGCCATGGCTTTATTTGTAATTCATTTTATTGACTTGATTTTGGTGATGACTTATATTGATTTTGGAGCACTAAAAAGTAGAAAAAAATGACTTGATTTTGGTGATGCTTGGGAACGGAAGATTTTGGATGGTTATATTTTTTTAAAAAATACTTTATGTTTAAGGAGAGTAAGGAATACTCTATAGTTTAAGGAGAATAAGGCACGACATAATGAAAAATTGTTATAAATACCTAACCTTAAAAAGAACTTCGGGTTGAGGTCTTATAAAGGGTAATTTGAAATTTTAAATAGCCTTTTATATCACCAGTCTTCAAAGTACCTTCAATAAAATAGCCTTTTGTAGGGGAGGTGCAGAAAATGAATATTAAAAGCTTTATTAAATGAGTACCTTCAATACCCATATGTGGTTGGAAATCATGTTTTATTCCCCCCCTGTTTTTGATTAATGTTTTACATAAAAGTTATATTTTTAAATGTTTTACATAAAAGTTTGTGGTAAAAGATTCAAATTGGATTTTAAACTGAGTGGTACTGTTAGATTTTTTTAATTTATTATTGTGAAAAAATTTAGAAGCAAACACCTTTGTGAGAAGGCAAAAGTAGTTTATCTTATTCTTTGATTTTTATCGCTTTCTTTTTATTGAATGGGTTTGCTGAACTATTGATTAAAATGGTGGTTTTTTATAGGTTGAGTGACTACGGATTTTGTATATTGAATTTATTTCAGTGGATCGAGGTTCCAATTTGGATGGATTTGATTTTTTGTTCAACTTGAATGAGATTTAATTCGTGATTATGGATTTAATTTTTCTTCACGGTTGTTCTTCATGGGAACTTTTTGCATGTTTTTTTTAAATCTTTTATTAGGAGTTAGGACAAATTGGTACTCACATTATGTAAGTTGTAAATAGTTTCTTTTTGAAATTTTAAAATTTTTAATCTTGATGTTTTTTAATTTCAGTAGATTGGTTTAAACTTACGAATCAACTAAGTTGTGGTTTAAATTAAAATTGTTTTTATCATGAATTTTTTATCAAGTGAATCAACCATTAGTATCAGTTATACCTTGAAATCTTTAATTTAAGTTTTCGAATAGCTTCAGTTAAAAATTCTTATCTATTTCATCACAAGTCTTCTTATAAAGTCGAAGACAGTTTCAGCTTAACTTTGGGTGTTTTAAATTTATTTTTTTTACAATGGGTGTTTAATATTTGTCTCTCTCTTTTACAGCAGTATATTATCTTATTCTTTGCTTTTTATCATTTTCTTTTTATTGAATGGGTTTGCTGAACTTTTGATTAAAATGGTGATTTTTTAAAGGTTTGAGTGACTCCGGGTTTTGTATATTGAATTTATTTCGGTGGATTGAGGTTCCAATTTGGATGGATTTAGTTTTTTGTTCAACTTTTATGGGGTTTAATGCGTGATTATAGATTTAATTTTTCTTCTCGGTTGTTCTTTTTAAAGAAATCATAAATATGTTACTTAAATGAGGTTTAATACGTGATTATGGATTTAATTTTTCTTCTCGGTTGTTCTTCATGAGAACTTTTTGGATGTTTTTTTTAAATCTTTCATTAGGAGTTGGGACAAATTGGTACTCATATTATGTAAGTTGTAAATAGTTTCTTTTTTCTTTTTTAAAATTTTTAATCTTGATATTTTTTAATTTTAGTAGATTGGTTTAAATTTACGAATCAACTGAGTTGTGGTTTAAATTAAATTATTTTTATCATGAATTTTTTGTCAAGTGAATCAACCATTAGTATCAGTTATACCTTAAAATCTTTAACTTAAGTTTTCGAATAGCTTCAGTTAAAAATTCTTATCTATTTCATCATAAGTCTTCTTATAAAGTCGACGACAGCTTCAGTTTAACTTTGGGTGTTTTAAATTTGTTTTTTTTTACAATGTGTGTTTAATCTCTGTCTCTCTCTTTCATAGCAGTAGCGCGCGCGCACACACACACACCATTATATAGTCATCAATACAAATTTATGATTTAAATCATTAAGCAAATGAACCGTTTGTTGAAATGGTACTAAGAAAATTTTATTTGATTGTAAGTCCATATCTTTTCCTAAATAAATTGATTATTTGTTACAATCTCTCTAAATTCTTACTTATATCAATCTAAATCATTCCCCCCCTACATACAAATATGTGTTCTCTTTTGTTTTTTAGATAATTCAGGGTAAAATAAGGGGTCTTATGTTTCGGATTTACAATTATTTTATTTTGACTCACATATTTCGATAATTTTTAAATTTCAAATATTTTCAGGTATATATCGAAGGATACATGGTGTAAGCTGTAAAGAATATACTTGGTGTAAGCTATAAAGTAAAGGGTCTTATGCTCAACATGTTGTTTCTATATTTTCTGCATGTATGTATTCTTTGTGTTCCGTCTTTTGTAAAGTTAGCTAATTATACATGGTTATGATGATTTTGGATACGGAATGATGGTTTTTTTTGGTGGTTTGGATATGTATGGATGATTGTAAGTTTTGTAAACAGGTTTGGATTTTTCTGGATATCTATTTTTAAAGGAAACTCTGCCGAAATTTCTTGAAATTAGTAGCGACTAGCTTGTTGTTTTGGTGGTTGTGTGACGCCCCCAAAATAGGTCCATTCCATCCAACCCATTCTGAGTCGCCAAATACATGGTACATAAATAACTACAACTTTATTATTACAACATATAAACTGTGAGTTTAAATACAGATATTGCCATCTAGACAATATCCACATACAAATAAATCCTCATCACAATTATTGATACATTATTTTACAACAATGGTGAGGACTACTAAACAACTCTCCCTAGAACTTTCATTCCATACCCCGATTAAATTATTCATTTATATTCTCGCCTCACGAGAAGAAAAATGGAACAAAAGGAGGAAAGGGTGAGCTCGATTAGCCGATAAAGAATATTATGACTAAGATAATATACAACAAATTATCGTTAGTCTTCAACAGGGAAAAATATAATAGAATACAATAGAAAACAAGTTTTAAATCAATATTCGCAGCGGAAATAATAATTCATTAGAAGAGTTAAGTAGAGAATGCAAACTACTATCTTCTATGTATGAATTTTAAAGTTCATAAATCTATTTTTATCCTGTAACATCAATCAATATATATCTAAAATCATATATTCATCCTTGCACTCTGAGCCGAGGACATTCACCGATTGGTCATGTTCATCTAAACACTGTTCATCTTTGCACTACGGGCCAAAGATATTCATCGAAATCATTCATCTTTGCACTACGGGCCAAAGATATTCATCGAAATCATTCATCTTTGCACTACTACAGGCCAAAGATATTCATCATAAATCATTCATCTTTGCCTTACTGGGCCAAAGATATTCAATAATATCATCATTTAAGACTCGAGGATGATGAAAAATTAAAAAAAAAAAAAAAGCGAACCCAAAGTGAATCAAAATGACAAGGATTAAGGATTAAGGATTAGTACTTTGTTTTATCCATGTCCAAAAATACCTCAAAAATAATCATAGTGGCGTAAAATTCAAGAATGATCAAAACATGGACCATGATCAAAGCTAGTATCCATAATAGATATTTTGGACAAAAGAAGAATTTCATTTTTAAATTGAATAGTGCCGTGATTCGTGAATAGTCGTGAGTATCGTGAATAGTAACTCACACCAAAAGATAGAAATTTCAAAAAAACATCTTCACGCTTCGTGAATAGTAACTTCGTGAATAAGTAACTCATGAATAGTAACTCATGAATAGTAACCCGATACATGAAAAAGTTCCAAATTTGATAAAAAGTTCAACCAATATTTTGGCATAATGATATTGAAGAAAATAATATCATTTGCGAAAGAAATAACATCCCTTACCTCGAAAAGACAAAGACTTCTAGTTGAAAACAGGATATAAAGCTATGACTTGAACTTGCACCAGTATAGCAATACTCAAAGTATACTCAAAATACTCACAAGAATACGCTCGATAATATAGAGAGAAAACTTGATTTAGTGTGATTTTCAATTTAACCTAAGACCTATTTATAGGAAAATGCTTAGAACACCAAAGCAGAAAATTTAATATAATAATAATATATATAATCAAAATTCTCTACGCACACAAATCTGGTCCAAACTTCAGCCACACATGTTAAATGACTTTCAAAAATGAAAAAAAACGTTTTTGTAATTAAAAATATTTTAAACTTCCAAAAATCAATTATTTCGGAGCTTCGGAACTTCAATAATTCACAATAAATAGCCCTTTTGCCAGAAAATTGAATCTCATGAGTTTTTATAGGAAATTCAATTCTCTACAACTTTGCAGAAGAAAGTTTTTCCAAATTCCAAACAAAAATTGACCAAAATCCACAAACGGACAATTTTTACGAAATTTATAATCAAATTTGATTCGATAATTGTGTCCACCAACACACAAAATATGTGTTAAACATTTAATGCCACAAAATACTCTTCCTCCTCATATACTCATATATCCCACATTAATTATAAAAATATCACCGTTAATATATTATTAAAATAATATATTTAAATAAATTATTTTATCAGAAAAAGATAAAATATTAATTTTCAACAATTGTCACATTAAAAATTTTCTCCATCTATATCCACATAAAATCAATATTTTCCTCATCATATAAATCAATAATTAATTATTCACAAATAATATTATCACAGAATCGCGATCTTGTGCGACGGTAGTGAAAGGAAAAGGGGCTTTCCAATAAGAATTTCTCTCTTCTTTGGCTTGATTAGGTGACCAAACCTCTCCTTAGACAGAACTTTCTAGACATTTCCAATAATGTTATCTAATAATATTATTCAGATAATATGAATTATTGGTTCGATAATGAAAAATCTTTGTGTAATGACAATTATTGAAACAACAAGAATATAAAATATCAACGCAGACAATTATTGAATCAATAAAATAAAATCTTTGATAAGAATAATTCGTAACCATTATTGAGTAGTGCCTTCTTACGTAAGAATCAATAATTGGTGCAATACTGGTGTCTTCTTGTAATAACGCCAGTATTCTTGTGTTTTTAACCAAGGGTATTCCAACAAAGGTAAACCAGTAACAACTTCGTAGATTATTTTTAAACAACTTATTTTTTGTCGTTTTCTTCCTCCAATCGCTTTCCGTTATGGGGCCCACACATGGTACTGCTTGCCGTCAATACGAATATTCTCAGAATGACGCAGATTGAATATTCCACGAATATTCTCCGACAATAATGAATATTATATCACCACTTGCTTATTTAAAATATTTGCGCATTTTACCCATAACTAACCACATTAATCAAATCCACCCTTACTATTTCAAAATAATAAATAAAGGAAATTTCTTTTTATTTAAAAAAATTTCGGGGTCTTACAACCTCCCCTCCTTATGAAATTTCGTCCTCGAAATTGACGTACGTACCTGGTATTTCGAAAAGATGAAAATACCTCGCTTTCATTTTCGTTTCCAACTCTCAGGTCATTTCCTTAATAGCATGGTTTCTCCACAAAACTTTAACTTGTGGTATAACCTTCGTGCGTAGGACATGCTCCTTCCTATCCAAGATCTTGACAGGTACCTCCTCGTACGTTAAGTCTTCGGCTATCTTGTCCGGTTCTAACTCAATAGCGTGGTTCGGGTCCTCCATATTTATTTACGTAATAATCGATACGTGAAAAGCGTTATGAACACGCGACATACTTGGTAAGTAAAAGCGAGTCTATAGGCCACAGTTCTATTCGATCGAGAATTTCAAATGGATTAATAAATCGAAGGTTTGAGTTTTCCTCACCTCACCGATTCTTGCTTTTGAAATAACAACTTCTTGCACCTCCTTCTTCAAATTCATCGACTCGGTGTGTGTAGCTTGGCGGTTTTTAACTTTATCGATTAAAGTCGATTCTACTCGTATATCATCACGTGGGTACCTAGAGTTTTCATCTCCATCTCTATTATTTGTAAATTATCTGAAATTAGTTTTTGACAATATCGTACTCAGACTTCAGATATCGATCTTCTACTCAACACGTCATTTACCACGTTCGCTTTTCAGGATGGCATGGTCGAACATGTCTTTGAAATGAGTCTCTCTTGAGTTCTTGAAGCTCTTCCCACATTCTTTGCTCCATTCAATTTTGTATCTCTACGAGTCAATTTGCGTTAATGGAATAGCGATTCGAGAATATCCTTCAACGAATCTCGATAATAACCAACTAAGCCTAGAAAGCTACATATTTCGATTACTGACTTAGGTTGTTCTCAATTGTGACTCACATCCCGATCTTGGATAAGACGTTACAATGACACCTATCGGTTTACTATCATCATGCGAATATGGTGTCCCTACGGAGAGTTTGGCTTGGTGCATTCCACAAAGGAAGTCATCGGATAGAGGTTCGT
Organism: Panax ginseng; assembly: GCA_020205605.1. Classification (NCBI taxonomy): domain Eukaryota; kingdom Viridiplantae; phylum Streptophyta; class Magnoliopsida; order Apiales; family Araliaceae; genus Panax; species Panax ginseng. The sequence continues at coordinate 116,317,472 of CM035144.1, read as the reverse complement.
GTATCAACTTCTACGGTTGGGTTTTTAACTCACGAAGTTCAATAGGAGCCATTCGATATGAGATTTTAGAAATGGGTTTTGTACGGATTTAAAGTCGATACAAATTCAATATCATGCTCTGGGAGTAGGCAAGAAATTCTTTGAAATACGTCGGGAAAAATCAATAACAACAGGAATATTATTCAAATCGGCGTGTCTTTATTCAAATCCATAACATGGACTAAGAAAGCTTGACATTCGTTTTCAATAAACAAATGGCTTTATAATTTAATATGAAAGAGTTTGACTTCAATGGTTTGGTTGCTTGAATTGAATAACGGGTTGCTTAAGAATATGAAAACTAACAACCTTACGAAAGCAATCAATTTTGGCATGATGAGTAGTTAACCTTAAAATCACATCAAAAACAAATATCTCTATAGAAATAAGGTTAACGAGGTAATGTGATAGTGCCAACTGAATCAAGCAAGATTTCTAAACAACGGATGTAATAAAAGTTTCTCTTAATGAGTCTCCACAGATAGGTCAAAGTCTAATTTCTCTCCGTAGTCAAGTTCAAACGTTGGCGTAAAGAAGAGATAAAAAGAATGGGTAGAAGCAGGTATCTAGTAAGGTATAAACTTCGCAAGAATTTATAATTAACTAACCCGTGCTAAACTCGTTGGGTTCCTCGCATTTTGACCGATCACGACAAACGCTTCTTACAAGGCAGATTGACTTTGACTTTTCTCGGGACATCCTTTTGAGTCACCATCCCATTGGACTTGGTTTCGCTTCTGTGTACACTCTCGAGCTATATGTCCTTCCTTTCCACAATTATAGCATACCTTGGAAGGCTTTGAACAGTTTGACCTTATATGTCTCTCCTCTCCGCATCTGTAGCATCTAACTGGCGATTGTTCTCTTCCCATAGAATTTGTTGCTGGTGCTGATGTTGTTGCCGACGTCTTCCCTTCATCGTTAAATCTTCTCTTTTTAGATTGGACATCTCTTTCCATAATATCAACGCGTCGTGCGGCTTTTACCCATGCATCACTCATTCTCACTCGTTCAGTTATTTCTTCTTTCAGCTCAGATTCCAGCTTTATCATCTTATACTCTGCCAAAGAGTGCTTCTGTTCAAGCATCACATATCGGGTAACACAAGCTTGAATCGTTGCATCCTTTTGCTCCACGACTGCTCTGTAATTCTTGAATTGCTTCTTCTAACTCATAAATACGATTTTGCAATTCTACATTTTGATCATAAAATACCTCTAATAAACTCTCCTCGTGTACCTCTTCTTCCTCACTCTCGGATGTTACCTCTGCTGACTATCTAAAGGTGCAACTATCAATTCTTCACTCACCACATGGATATCTCTAATTCCTTCTTTCACCGACATCACATTATCACGATTAGCGATTAGAGGTGTCTCCACGATTTCATTCACTCCATTGTTAACGTTACAATGAGCCCATTCTTAAAAACTATCATAAAACAAGGGTTAATTAAGGAAATCAATATATCACATAATATCCCTATATCTTAACCAACTAACAAATAAGCTTAGGTAGGACACCACTAGCGAAGGATTTACTCGTCTCTCCCCTCCTATTTCTATTCCCGATCTCCACCGGAGATCATATCCCTAAGCTCGATACCAGTTGTGGCGCCCCCAAAAATAGGTCCATTCCATCCAACCCATTACGAGTCGCCAAATACATGGTATGTAAATAACTACAACTTTATTATTACAACATATAAAGCTGTGAGTTTAAATACAAATATTGCCATCTGACAATATCCACATACAAATAAATCCTCATCACAATTATTGATACATTATTTTACAACAATGGTGAGGACTACTAAACAACTCTCCTAGAACTTTCATTCCATACCGGATTAAGTCTTTCATTTATATTCTCGCCTCTCACGAGAAGAAAAATGGAACAAAAAGGAAAAGGGTGAGCTCGACTAGCCAGGTAAAGAATATTATGACTAAGATAATATACAACAAATTATCGTTAGTCTTCAACGAGGGGAAAAATATAATAGAATACAATAGAAAACAAGTTTTAAATCAATATTCGCGGTGAAATAATAATTCATTAGAAGAGTTAAGTAGAGAATGCAAACTACTATCTTCTATGTATGAATTTTAAAGTTCATCGTCTATTTTTATCCCTGTAACATCAATCAATATATATCCGAAATCATATATTCATCCTTGCACTACTGTGCCGAGGACATTCACCGATTAGTCATGTTCATCTAAACACCATTCATCTTTTGCACTACGGGCCAAAGATATTCATCGAAATCATTCATCTTTGACTCACGGGCCAAAGATATTCATCGAAATCATTCATCTTTGCACTACTGTGCCAAAGATATTCATCATAAATCATTCATCTTTGCACTACAGGCCAAAGATATTCAATAATATCATCATTTAAGACTGAGGATGATGAAAAATATTTAAAAAAAAAAAAAAAAACGAACCCAGTGAATCAAAATGACAAGGATTAAGGATTAAGGATTCGTACTTTGTTTTATCCATGTCCAAAAATACCTCAAAAATAATCATAGTGGCGTAAAATTCAAGAATGATCAAAACATGGACACAATCAAAACTAGTATCCATAATAGATATTTTGGACAAAAAGAAGAATTTCATTTTTCTATTGAATAGTGCCAGTGATTAAGTGAATAGTCCAGTATCGTGAATAAGTAACTCGACACCAAAAGATAGAAATTTCACAAAAAAACATCTTCACGCTCCGTGAATAGTAACTTCGTGAATAGTAACTCATGAATAAGTAACTCATGAATAAGTAACCCAGACATGAAAAAGTTCCAAATTTGATAAAAAGTTCAACCAATATTTTGGCATAATGATATTGAAGAAAATAATATCATTTGCGAAAGAAATAACATCCCTTACCTCGAAAAGATGAGACTTAGTTGAAACAGGATATAAAGGCTATGACTTGAACTTGCCGTATAGCAATACTCAAAGTATACTCAAAATACTCACAAGAATACGCTCGATAATATAGAGAGAGAAAACTTCAGAGTTTAGTGTGATTTTCAATTCTAACCCAAGACCTATTTATAGGAAAATGCTTAGAACACCAAAAAGCAGAAAATTTAATATAATAATAATATATATAATCAAAATTCTCTCGCACACACAAATCTGGTCCAAACTTCAGCCACACATGTTAAATGACTTTCAAAATGAAAAAAAAACGTTTTTGTAATTAAAAATATTTTAAACTTCCAAAAATCAATTATTTTGAACTTTGGAACTTCAATAATTCACAATAAATAACCCTTTTGCCGGAAAATTGAATCTCATGCGAGTTTTTATAGGAAATTCAATTCTCTACAACTTTGCAGAAGAAAGTTTTTCCAAATTCCAAACAAAAATTGACCAAAATCCACAAACGGACAATTTTACAAACAGTATAATCAAATTTGATTCGATAATTGTGTCCACCAACACACAAAATATGTATTAAACATTTAATGCCACAAAATACTCTTCCTCCTCATATACTCATATATCCCACATTAATTATAAAAATATCACCAGTTAATATATTATTAAAATAATATATTTAAATAAATTATTTTATCGAGAAAAAGATAAAATATTAATTTTCAACAATTGTCACATTAAAATTTTCTCCATCTATATCCACATAAAATCAATATTTTCCTCATCATATAAATCAATAATTAATTATTCACAAATAATATTACAGAATCACAAGATCTTGCAACAGTAGTTTCCAAGGAAAGAGGGCTTTCGATAAGAATTTCTCCTTCTTCGCCTTGCGCTTGATTAGGTGACCAAACCTCTCCTTGATGCAGAACTTTCTAGACATTGCCAATAATGTTATCTAATAATATTATTAGGATAATATGAATTATTGGTTCGATAATGAAAAATCTTGTGTAATGACAATTATTGAAACAAACAAAGAATATAAAATATCAACGGCGACAATTATTGAATCAATAAAATAAAATCTTTGAGCGAAGTAATTCTTTGTAACCATTATTGAGTAGTGCCTTCTTACGTAAGAATCAATAATTGGTGCAATACCGAAGTATCTTCTTGTGCGATAGCAGCGTATTCATCGTGTTTTAACCAAGGGTATTCCAACGATTGTAAGCAGTAATAACTACTGCCGTTATTTTTAAACAACTTATTTTTGTCGTTTTCTTCCTCCAATCGCTTTCAGTTATGGGGCCCACACATGCGCCATTTGCACTGCGTCGTGCACGAATATTCTCGACGATCATGAATATTCCACGAATATTCTCCGACAATAATGAATATTATATCACCACTTGCTTATTTAAAATATTTGCGCATTTTACCCATAACTAACCACATTAATCAAATCCACCCTTACTATTTCAAAATAATAAATAAAGGAAATTTCTTTTTATTTAAAAAAATTTCGGGGTCTTACAGGTTGGATGTGTTGATGATTGAGTATGTATTAATTTCTTCATGTATGTATTTTTTGTGTTCCTTATTTAGTAAAGTTAACTAATTATACATGGTTATGATGATTTTGGGTATGGAATGATGGTTTTTTTAGTGGTTTGGATATGTATGGATGATTGTAAGTTTTATAGACATGTTTATATTTGTTTGGATATCTATTTTTAAAGGAAACTCTGTTGAATTTTTTAAAATTAGTAGCGACTAGCTTGATGTTTTGGTAGTTAGATATGTGTTGATGATTGTGTGTTCCGTATTTTGTAAAGTTAACTAATTATACATGGTTATGATGATTTTGGGTATGGAATGATGGTTTTTTTGGTGGTTTGGATATGTAATGATGATTGTAAGTTTTGTAGACAGGTTTAGAATTTTTTGAATATCTATTTTTAAAAAAAAATTTGCCAAAATTTCTTGAAATTAATATCGAGTAGCTTGATGTTTTGGTAGCTCGATGTTTTACTTTAATTTTTCGTTACGCCGTGCCTTTAGGCACGGGTTATCGCTAGTATATATATAAATTACAGTTACTTTACTCTTATGGAGTATTTATAAGGTTGAAAATATATATTTCACTTTGTTTTGGGATACTATATATTTAACGTTATACGTTTGATACTCAACTCAAAATTTTAGAATTAAAATTATACTGAACTATTTTTGTTATTTCATAAAATTGAAATCAAATTTAGTTAAAATTTGGTCTCAATTCTAATTTCAAAGTGTAAGATTGAATTATCAAACATAGCTTCTTAACATGCATCGCATTGAACGTGAAATTCGTCACTCAATTAATCTTGTATATATTTCCGGTACTGTAATCTTCCTTAATTCATGCATAGATGTATACAAAGTTTACGGTCTCGGTCTTTGACCAAACTTCATTGTCCACCTAACATACTAATAGTTGGTGTAAAAAGAGATTGTTATTCCACTATTTATTGGACAAAAAATAGTGAAAAAATTAAAATTATATTTAATACTTGAAATAATATTAAAAATTAAGTAATTAATATTTACTTGAAATTCTAAAACGTTTGTATTAAAAAAAAAAACTTTTCCAAAATGTCTTAATAGTAAAAAACAGAAGAAATATCAACTTACTATAAAGTTTATGGTCTCTCATTTTCTCTGCGAATATGTTCATGTATACAGTATACATTCAAATTTACACCTAAAAATACATATTAAATGTAAAAATAAGAGAGAGTGGGGTAGAGGGGAAAGAAAGTGGTACAGAGAGTAGAATACTTTTTTTACTTTTAACTCTAAGCCTCTTTGACTTCAAATTTTTTTTTTTGAGTACTATTTTCTCACCTTTTTTTGGGTTAAAATTGAAGATTGGATTATCAGGAAGAAGAGCTGGTTGCTTGTGGGTTTGAACCTTTAGTTCTTAACATGTAAGCCTAACCAACTATACCAAGCCTGACCCAACAAATTCTATCATACACAGCACGTCAACTTAGATTACTTTTACCATCTCAGCTTAGACTACTTTTACTTGGGGCCCTTAATTCCCTCCCTTTGTCATGACTTGGAAACCTACATACATTGCATTTTTCCGCAGATACAGACAAACAAGCATTACACATAAGTAATTCAAAAAATAAACCAGAAAACTTGTATATAATGAAAATTAAAGCAGGCAGGCAGGCAGGCACATCACAATAGAATTGAGAAGGGAATAATTCACCTTTTAACTTAAACAAATACTAGTAGATTAATTAAAAAGAAATAAATAAATCAAAGATTGTATATGTCTGATCAGCAAATACCCGATATATCGGATTCCCCATAAACTCTATAGTTTGAAATATCTCCAGCCCAGCCGGTACTGCTACTAATTTTACCTTCTTCTTTTTTTATTTGTCTGCGCGCAGACGTGTGTGTATATATATTACTCCAGTTAATTTCCACGAACAAAATAATTAATTACTAGCTCATATATAGTTTGTAATTAACAAACAAAACCCAATACAAATTAATACTATACGCATGCAACAGTTGCATATATAATATCATAGCCTCTCATCATTGGTTGGTTAATTGCAGAAGAGATCAAACGGAAGAAGTGGAGACTCCGACTGCAGTTGGAACTTGAGAAGGAGAAATGGCCAACACTACAAGTAAAGCCAGCATCAGAAGTGGGACCAACAGAAGCGTCAACGGCGGCGGCGGCAGCGGCGGCAACACCAGCGGTAACACCAGAAGCGACGCCGTCAACACCACCATGAATATCACAACTGCCCTCGGACTACAATACTTGTACATCAAATTACTCTTCAACTCTAACTGATGATGATCAACCTTGGAATTCGCATTCAAATGATGATCCAACCCATACACCATCATCTTCCTAGATCTACATGTAATTGAATGCTTCTTGTATATATATATTTAGAGAGAGCTAGATCGAGAAAGAGAAAGAGAGGAGGAAAGAGAACAAGGATGTGAATTCGGTTATAAATGCAATAGGAGAAGAGAGAAGGGGAGTGATATAAATTAATAGTATAAGGAAGGAATAACGACGTGACTTTGCCGTTACGAGACGAATTCCTAAAGGCTGTTCGTCATTATCATACGTACAAAGTTAGTCAGTTACGTTGCAAACCAATTCTATTTCTAGGCCGTGTTCATGGTACCAATACATTCCCTCGGTCTTAAATTAAATGTTTAATTTTGATTTTTTTAAAAATTAAATTGACTATTTTTGAATTAAAAATTAGAGCAAGTAGTAAATTGTATATATATATATATATATATATATATATATATATATATATATATATATATATATATATATATATATATATATATATATATTTTAGTTATAATCTGATCTTCAACTATATTTTTTATCATATAAAGAATACATTTAATTATTATTTAAAAAAAACAGAAGAATGGAATTAACATAGGAATTATATTTTTTTTTGATACATCTATTTGTTTCGATCAATCTAAGATAATTGTCTCGACTAAATGAGTTAACGTATAATATCATTTTCGATTGTTGATTATATGTCTTGGACGGATCCGATCGGTTAGCACGAAGTTTATTTTTTAATAAGTTGGTTAATTGACCAATAAAATACTGAAATACATAGAGTGTCGTCTATATGTCAGTACTTTATTAACCAATTGACTAACTTACTCAAAAATAAATTTCATACTAATCACTTTTGTCTTGGACACTTTCAATATTTAAACCACAATAATTATTTTTTTTTGTAGTAAATTTTTTTTTATAACTCAAATAAGGGGTTAATATTATCAAGCTACATCCATTCGGGACGGTAATGAGAAAGAGATTTGGACTGCCGGCGACAGCGGGCGAGGGGCATGTGAATATTGAATACTAGCGTGCGTACCATATAGCTACACGCCTGCCTACACCGTTTTCTTTGAGTTTAGCTAGCTAGACCATTAATGAACGCTGGTGTGTGTCTCCATAAAAAGTAGACTGCATGTTTTCTGTTTTGAGTATAGCTAGCTAGCTAGCAAATTAAAGCATGTCTAGATTCAAATCATGTGCCCAACAACCCCCCATATGTACTTCAATTCGACTTAATTACGTGAACCATAAACAAACGTACACAATACATGCATGCCACGGCGGCTATAATCTGAATTCCGCCACTTGCTTCAACCAGAGGACTGTATGTGCATGAGCTGAAATGCATTGCATTATGGTCAGACGGTGATCAGACTAACTAATTAACTGGATATATCGTTTCAATGCATTGCATAATGATCGATGCTTCTAGATTGAAGGGTTGGAAATTAATTAATTAATTAATGATGATACTAATAGGAAAGCAAAAGAAGTCAAGGATTGACAAATACTTATAGTATATCCTGGGCCTACATGTCATGATGCTTACTACTAGTAAATTAGTAACCCCAAACACACATTAACTGATAGTACATGCATGCATGTTTGTCAGCTGGACACAAATTTCACAATGATTGATGTTCTTCAACAGCAAGGCAGCCTCTCTAACCTATGAATTTAAATCTGGTGTCTCTTTTTGATGATGCCATATATATTTTGTTTGGAACTGTCACATCTCAGTTTATTTTAAATGAACGGTGAATTAATAGAGGGTTACTTCTTGATTTACTTTCACTGATAAAATCAGTAATAACTACTACTCCTTCCGTCCCTAATTATTTGACGTTTTAGAATTTTTTATTTATTTTTAATTATTTGACGTTTGTTTAAATCTAGGAGAATTAATGATAATTTTTTCAAAATTACCCTTCATTAAACTTTCTCTCCTTATCCCAACAAAAGATTTAAGAGTATTATAAATAATTGAGTACTATATTTAAAAATTATTATTTTATCCTTACGAAATTATATTTTAAAAATTATTATAAGGGTACGTAGTTTTAATTGATATTTTAATTTGGAAGCTAGCAAATTTCCCTCCAAGTATTTGAGAGGAACCGATCATAGGAGGTGAAATGTTTAGTTCCGTGAGTTCATTCGGGTTTCATATAGTATATATATATATATATTACTAGTATAAATTAAGAAAAGGAAAAGGAAAAAGAGAAGAGGTTGGTGGGTTGTTGTTTGGTTTGGTATCCTAAATTAAAGCATGTGTTTTTTAAAGCTCCCATAACTTTGAGCAGACAAAAGGCATGCAACTTGTTTTGTATGATATATACATGGTTGGTGCAATTAATGTTGAGATCCACACGTAAGTAGTATCTGGCTTGGCTATATATTCACCTTTATATTAATTAATTTTAATCTTATTCCTTATAAATTTCTTTATTCTAGCCAGGTCCGGTCCTAAGATATATTCCCAATAATCAATCTACCGTGATCGAGTAAATAAAGGTATATATACATACACTCGTAATTAAGGATATTATAAAATTTCTTTTGTTTTCTTAATTCCAAAATGGATCGAGGAGCTAGCTAGTACTGAAAGCTACTTAACTTATAACTCTCTCTATAAAGTTTCAGATAAACAGAGACCTGAAAGTCACTCCATTTTCTCCTCTCCTTTTATCTCCCTTACTCCCATACAATTATATATTAAGAGTTATTTTTGTGATTATATATTTTCTATCATAAATATTATATATTTAAGCATGCCTGCCTAAATATGACAATAATTTTTCTTACTAATTTAAGAAAATTAAGAAGAGCTATAAATTAAAACATAATAAACACAATACATAATTTGTAGTATTATTTATTTATTTATTTTTACCTAATCAATTTGTAAAATTAATTCTATAATTTAAAATTGAAATTTATTTGATTTTGATAATTAGTACAATGTTTAATATTGCAAAGTACATGCAACACTGTTACTTAATTTTTCAAAATTAATTAATAAAATAAATGCGACATAGAATTAAGGAACCCAAACCCTAAACTTTCGAAGTTGAATATCAACTCTTAATTAGACAAATATGCCAAAAAAAGAAGAAATTGCAATGTAATATCCTCCTTTCGTTGGCGTCATCTGCGCTTGTCCTCAGCCTTTTTCAGTACCTCTCCCCTCTCATCTCTCTATTCTTCAAGTCTCCACGTACCCTATGCATGCCCTGCCCTCTAGCTAGCTGCTTCAATATTAATTGGACCTCATTTTAATTTTGCACAAACAATTATATATCTAATTCAATTCCCACACCGCGCATTTGAAATTAATTAATTAAGGATCCCTCAATTAATCATCATATAAATTATATACATCCATATATATCTTTACCTGCATTATTATTTATTAAACAAAAATGGCACGCCAAATTGTTGTTCTTGCACTCAAGGTCTCTTCGGCCACTGGTGTTGCTGCCATTGCCGGTTTCTTCAACTTCTTCTTCTTCTAAGTGGTGTACATCATCAAACGTTTAGTCGGTTAAAATAATTCATGCTATTAATTTGTGTTAACGCCAGAATCTTTCTCCACGTCTCAATCACGTAAGACGTCCTGATCCTGCACAATAAACACAGTCAACACCAAAAGTTTGACGGCTAGGACCGTCGAAGGATAGCTCCGGCGTGAGAGTCAATACAGGCGATCACAAGGTTAACAATGGAGGAATAAATATCTAGTGACTTGAGAGCAATAATTTATGAGATACCTTTCACCGTGTGTCATCCTTGCTTTATATCCCCAAAGTCCGGTTTGTCTGTGATGCGAATCGACTTTTCGGGCCCATGACTTTCAAAATGCCACTAAGCCTCATCCAATCCTCATTAAATGCAATGCACGAGATAATGATCAAAGTTCTATCCCCAATCTACACCGGTCAAAGCCCAAGTGGAACCATACTCATCTAGTAATTCGGCCCACTGCATCCGGACCAATAGGGCAAGAATAATCATAACCCCAGGGAGGAGCCCATTAAGTCTGGCCCAATAAGGAAAAGGATCATGGCCCAACATTGCCCCCCAGTCTTTTATTAAACAGGAGGTTTAATGAAAGAGTATAAGTGGAATCGGTCCAGAATAAAAGGAATTATAATGAGATCAACAAAGGCCCAAGATACAACTTACCGAGGCCCAAAAGAGAAGCCCACTCCGGTAAACAATGAAGACTAAAACCGCACGCTACTTCTTTAACTTCACAATCACTGTTGGCATTAAATAAGCCACCCTTGAACCTTATGAAAAGTTGAAGAGAACTCTAGTATAAAAGCTGCTTTCTCCCAAATCTGACAGTTTTACCAACTCAATTCGAAATTCGGATATTCCTTACTCCTCTTCTTCTCCAAATTCTCTCTGCTGAACTTGAAGTATTTCAACGGAGCGAGTGAGAGAAATGGTGAGCCTTCTAGAGAAGATTCACATTAAGGAAGGAGCTTGAACTTCTGAGTAAACAAACATGATTGTATAACCATAACTGTAAGTCTCGAACCCACTCTATTGTTTAAATCCCAATTTCCATCGGTGAGTTCTCGCAAACAATTGTTCTTCATACATTGCGGTTGTCTCTGATCAAACCAACGTCAATCGAATGGAAGGATCTAGACAGATTTCTTTCTGGTACATCTTCGCCAACCTCTACCGATGTACCAACTGAAGAGCTTCAAGCCACCGAATCAACTCCTATTGAAGGGACAAGCCAACCTCGCCGAAGAAAGCAAGCTGGCCAAAAACCCAAACACACCCCCACGCAAAATCACACCGAGTGCCTCCTCGATATGCCCTCTGACGAACGGACCCGAATCTTTTGCGTCAAAAAGAGGAAAACCCAAGCAAATTCTCCGGCCTCCGAAGGACCACAAGTACCTCTAACAGAAACCGATCCTCCGCCAACCTCCCTGGTTGAAATCGTTGTTTCTGACGAAGAGCCTGAAGAGATCACCCAAACTTGCTCGAAAAAGACAACCAACCTCCTCGGACTTCAGGTCCGAAGAGAACTTCCCATTTGAGCTCTACAACTCCTTCGTCCATAATACCGACAACCACCAGTTCAGCAATAGCTCTATCATGGACCTGATCAACGAGGGACTGAAGTACCAAGCTAAAGTAAGCTTAACTTATCCATTTACATCTCGGCCCATTAATTTTGAATCGATAGATTAACATATCATCATCCGCGAGTAAAAGCATCGTTTCTTCGGATGCCTCCGCCTAAATACCAAGAGGTCAAGCCAAGAGAAAAGTCTTTCAAGAGAGAATACCTCGCTTAAGTCTGCTCCGACGAAGATAGAAGTAGTCTCAAAGTTGCTTTTCACGATAATGAGTGCCTTGAAAGACCTTGCCCAAACCAAAGAAGATTTGAAAACGACCACGCCACTCACCAAGTCATCAATGATATAAATATTGATCTGTCAAGCTAAAGGATCAAAACATCCCATTACATCGTCGAAGCTCGAAGAAGAGCTCAAAGAGCCAGACCCTAAGAATTTGAGTCCTCCAACGAAGAAGAATTTCGTAGGGATATCCAGCGAGAATCACGAAAATCCGTCGAAATTTGAACAATAAGATCGTCCATATGTATCTGAAAGGATATGAAATCTGCCAAGTAAAGGGCAAAAAGCTCGGGCCAAGGTAGATCCATCTCTTCTAGACTCTTTAGATGGTGGCGATGACAAGGAAGAAGCTGAAGATGACCTCTCCTTATCTCTAATTGTAGAACTTTACGTGAAAATTCTAACTTTATGTAAGCAGATTAATATTTAATGAAATATCAACTTCATGCCTTATTACTTACGTGTGAACATTTCTTGTCAATAATGGATCATCAATCAACTTGAAAAGCGTGCAAGTGCCTCTTATTTTAAAGCTGTTAGTCAATAATTAAGCAAACTATATAATGATTAAGAACAATGATAATATAATCCAACTCAACACTTGAACAAAATAAAGTAATGCATACTTATCAATTCTCAAAGTGTGAGATCGATCATATGTGAAGTGAATTCTATTTGATCCTCCTCAGTACCATCAAGATCTTGCTCACCACTCGGGGTAGAACAAGTATATAAGGACCAAGATATAAGGATCAAGATATAAGGACCTTTGTCTACCACTCGGGGTCTGACAAAGTCTAAGAATGACACTTGCCTACCACGAAGGGCCTGACAAAGTCAAAAGATGACATTCGCCTACCACAAAAGGCCTGACGAAGTCAAAAGGATCACCTGCCGAAGAGGCTACCATCGAATGGTTAGCGAGTCCTCCCGAACCTCCTATCAAAACCAAAAGATGACATTCGCCTACCACGAAGGGCCTAACGAAGTCTAAGTGGCGACAATTGCCTACCCCAAAAGGCCTGCCAATGCCAAAATGACGACAATTGCCTACCCGAGCGTCCACACTTGCCTCTCTCAAGAAAGGCTCGACAATGCCAAAGTGGCGACAATTGCCTACCGAAAGAAGGGCTCAGCAATGCCAAAGTGACCACCGTGAAGCAATTTACCATCGAATGGTCAGCGAGTCCTCCCGAATCTCCTAACTCCGAGGTGGCATTTGTTGTGCCTGTCAGAATATGGATGAGCTACGGAAGTTCCTTATGAATGTTTTAAACTTCGATCTCATGAGCTAACGTTTGTTAACCCGATCCCTACAAGCAATGGACCCGATCGACTACCCCCAGACAAAGAAGAGGTATAGGAGATAAAATCGAAATATAGCTTTTGGTGGTGATGTGAGATCGAACCATTTTGGTCGACAAATATCCACATGAACCCTCCAAACAACATTTTTGCGACTTGGACGGTGGCCAAAATCCTCAATAGTGGGAGATGGGTCCAAAGTAGAATACAGAAGTCTTTACGTCTTTGAATCCCCGATTCTTTCAAGAATATCATTGTAGAAGTGCTTTGTAGGTCAACAACCGGGCCAAATAATTATCACGAATATCTTTGTGAACTTCCAAGAAGAACACACCCGCTACGGATGGAACCAAATGTTTAAGTAATGATGACGAAAAAGGTCCTTCGATAAAGATTCTCATCAATGAGAACAAAATGGACACTCTTGTACTTGGTCTTCTTCACAAAGATCTCGATCAGAAGAAATGACGCCATCCGTCGTCAAAGTTATAAGCATCTCAGTAGTGGAAACCGACCGATAATGCCGTGGTGGAATTGTTATTGTGATCGACTCCTTGATAACCTGTTATACTGATGTCCAAAATAGAATATCCATCTACATGCAATACCCACGAACTCTGTTTCTGCTAAAGAACTGCAACGGCTTTGTCGGACTCCTCAGCTTCTCTTTAACTATTATCAGCTTTGGACCACAATGTCAACCGACCTTGGAAATATTTTACCGAAGTGTTTGGATTTCCAGGAGTGCGGCTTATAGATCTACTTTGGTGACAAGTCCTTCGCTGTTGGCGAGAACACTCAAGGCAGAGTGCCTTTTTTGTGTTCTCGGGTGAATATATTCTTGAATTACTCCTCGTGCCTAAGCTTGCTTATAGTCCGAGAACCCCTAGGATGAGGTACCTTCTTCGGATGCTTAGGAATATGGGTGCATTTTGTGTGCTAAATCTGAACCTAACAGCCTTAGATGGGCATCTCTGAAGACAAGTGTCTACAGGGCGGTGTGCCCTCAGTGGATTCTCAGGAGTGCGGCATCTACTCTGTTTCAACCATAATCCCGAAGACCAATAGGCGGAATACCCTTCTCGGTCAATCAATCGAGGAAAATGGTCATTGGGTTTTCATCTACTCGCTTGACCATAATCCCGAAGACCAATAGGGCGGAATACCCTTCTCGGTCAATCAATCAGGAAAATGGCTGTTAGGTCTTCATCGACTCTGCTCCGACTATAATCCCGAAGACCAATAGGGCGGAATACCCTTTTCGGTCAATCAATCAGGAAAATGGCTGTTGGGTTTTCATCTACTCTGCTTCGACCATAATCCCGAAGACCAATAGGGCGGAATACCCTTCTCGGTCAATCAATCAGGAAAATGGCTGTTGGGTCTTCATCTACTCTGCTCCGAGCATAATCCCGAAGACCAAAAGGGCGGAATACCCTTCTCGATCAATCAATCGAGGAAAATGGTTTGGTTGGGTGCGCTCGATCCCAGGAAGGCCTCGAGACATGTCTTTAAAGTGTAGACTTCTTTCTAACTTGATCGGTCTCGTCGATCGACCACTTGGTATAGGATTCTAAGCAATACGCCTTTCTACCCTTTTTAGACCATGGTCGGGTATTCTCTGGCAAAGAAAATCAATCTTCTTCCAAAGATCATCACGGGCTCTCGAGCGAGAACCCTCAAAACCCGCAGAAGCGGTACGGCATGAGCATTCTTTGAAGGACCCAATCAATCCTCGACAGATACTCATTGTGTGTAAGCGAAGTCATAGCCATCGGGTATCCTTTAGAGTAATCGTTCTACTCTTCTTCACCATGGATTCTGACGTAGAGCAGCTACAATTTGTGATTGAAAACTTCAAGAACACTAGAACACGCCCTCCTTCTAGCGCCAATGTTAACGCCAGAATCTTTCTCCACGTCCCAATCACGTAAGACGCCCCGATCTGTCAGACGAGAAACACAATCAACACCAAAAGCTTCGGCTAGGGCCCGTCTTGGGGATAGCTCCAAGCGTGAGAAAAGATCTGAGCGATCACAAGGTTAACAATGGAGGAATAAATATCTAGTGACTTGAGAGCAATAATTTATGAGTTACCTTTCACCATGTGTCATCCTTGCTTTATATCCCCAAAGTCCGGTTTTGTCCCAGATCAAGAATCGACTTTTTGGCCCTGACTTTTCAAATAGACTAAGCCTGTCCAATCCTCATTAAATGCAATGCAGAGATGACAGTCAAAGTTCTATCCCCAATCTACACCGGTCAAAGCCCAAGTGGAACCATACTCATCTAGTAATTCGACCCACTGCATCCGGACCAATAGGGCAAAAATAATCATAACCCCAGGGAGGAGCCCATTAAGTCTGGCCCAATAAGGAAAAGGATCATGGCCCAACAATTTGTTTGTTTGTTTTTTTTTCTCGATCATTTAGGTACGTATTTACCTTTCTACTTGCATGAATGCATGCGGTAGATAGAATGATGATCTTCATTGAGAAAAACTTATAATGTGTTGGTGAGCTTTATGAGTATTGCATTTCTATTCCAATGTAATTTTTGGAATCCTTCGATATACATGTTAGAATTGTTGGATGCCATAAAAATATGTAATTATAAGTGTACAATGTCTATTGTAAATTGGCAAGTATAGGTCTGACTAGATTAATTTAAATACATTCTTAATATATGTTTTAGGCAAATTATAAATAAAAATTCAGAATCGATTAGCTCTAATTAAACTAACTAATAATAAGAAAACAATTTATGAATTTCAATTCATTAAACAATAAATATAACAAATAATTCAATCTCTCCTATTTTTATTATTTAACTATAATTTTGATCTCTATTCTATTTAATTTAATAATTTTATAACGTGGACAAGTATAGACTATGAAAATTTAATGATTAATTATAACTCATCAAAATTTATTCGAGCAAAGCATGTGTGATGCCCCAAAAATAAGTCCACACAATTTTATTTTGAGTCGCCAAATACATACTACAAAATTCAAATACAAACAACTATTAAACTATCGTTCAAAATACAACAACACATACTATAAGTTTGAATACAAATATTGCACCGTACATAATACGGCAATATCCAAACTCAAATTAAGTCTTCATTATAGTTATTATCGTACTATTTCACAACATAGGGAATACTTCTATAGTAACTATCTCGGACCAATATTACTCCACTCCCCAACCAGTCTCAGCTACACTTAAATTTCCTGAGAAGAACAATGGAACAAAAAAGAAAAGAGTGAGTTCAACTAATCTAGTAAAGAATATTATGACTAAGATAATGAGAAATAAATTATCTTTAGCCTTCAATAATGATAAATCAGATAAAATATAATGGATAACAAGTTTTAGACCAACAACTGCAGTTGAATAAACAATCCATTAGAAGTGTCAAGTAGAGAATGATATTTATTATCTTTTATGATTTAAGGGTCCATCATCAATATTTTATCCTTGTAACACCAATCAATAATTATACGAATCAATATTTTATCTTTACACTACGGGACAAAGATATTTATTTGTATCACCGACGGTCATGATCATGTCAAACACATGATGTCTATCTATGCAGTACGGGTTAAAGAAGACTTTCACCACAAACATTTATCTGTAACATTAAAGGGCATGATTATACCAATACATAATTTCTGGTCATAATTAATCATACCAATCAATAGTTCATATTTGTACTACGAGTCAAAAATGACTTTCACCACAATATAAGCATGATGATGATGTCAATGATATAAAGAATTAATCAAGTGAGATCAAAGATAAATATTAGAGATTTATAATTTAATTTATTCAGAGTACTTCAAAAATGTCCAAATTATCAACATGATCACCAATTGTGGAGTAAAATTCAAGAATGATATTTAAGATTCATATTTCAAAGATAATAAAGAAAAAAAACTAAATTTCATCGTGAATAGTACTCCGGCATGAATAGTAACACGGATGAATAGTATCCCGAAATGAAAAGATTAAAATTTATTAAGAAAGTTCAGACCAATATTCTAGTGAAATAATATTAGATGAAGCACAAACCTCAAAGAATTTTTAATTATTTTAAGAATTACAGAAGCAATAGTACTTATCATAGTAAGTTTAAATTTATAAGGAATATGAAATTAAATAATATCACTTACATAACATGAAATATGAAATAAAATAATATCAATTACGAGTATTGAAAGAAAATAATATTATTTATCTTAGTAGAAAACTAAAGAGGAGGAGAATTAATGTTGGCATTTTAGGTTAGTTTGTTTCAAGGGGTCGTCATTAATTGTTGGAACTAATATGTTTTATAAATAAATAAATAAAAGTGAGATGACATATTCTTCTTTCGTCCCTTAATATAAATTTTTTTAGAATTGTGTACAAATACTAAGAAAATAATTATATAATATTAAATATAATATCAAATGTTTATATTACCTTGTATTAGAAAAAAAGATTGTTATTTATTAGACAAAAAATAGTGAGACTCAAAATTATATTTAATACTTGGAGTAATATTGGAAACTAAGCAATTAACGCTTATTTGAAATTTTAAAACGTCATATATTAAAGAATAAAAAAATTTCTTTAAAACATCTTATATTAAAGAACGGAATGAGAAACGATAAGAAAATTTATACTATATAGAATATGCCTGCCTCATCATTGACCTTAGAATGAAATACTTCCTCTGTCCCAAATTAATTGCTCAGTTTTAATTTTTTAAAGTCAGATTGACCATTTTTAAAACTAATCTTTTTACTATTTTTGCTAAAATATAGGTGAAGAGATTATAACCAAAAGAAAATATATACAATTTATTACTAACCCCAATTTTTATAATTTTAGAAATATATTTATATATGCTTAATTATTAATTCTAAAAATAGTTAATTTAACTTAAAAAAGTCAAAACTGAACAATTAATTCGGGACGGAGGGAGTATAATATAGTAAGGAGAGCATGTCTACCGTCGTATTATTATGTCTTTAGTTATGTTACTATTTTGATATTAATATATTTTATCTTTTTATTTAGTCTTTTAAAATTTATAAAATTATTATCTTACCCCCACATAATTTATACGCTATATGATAAAGTTAACTAAACCAGTTTGCTTTGCTTATCAAGGATTAACACCTCTATTATATGACTATTAATATCTCTTAATTAGTTTAGAAGTTGCCTTGGTCACTCTTATGCTTGTTTGAGTGAAAGGATTGGTTGGGTTGGCTTTTTTGGTAGGGCAATAAAAGGCATACCATTATAGAAGTTAAGTTGATGTTTGATAAAACTGAGTTAATACATCTTAATAAATTAAATTATCTAAATGAAATAGCATTTGAATCTAAAAAACTGTTTGATAACTAAGTATAAACCATTTAAATGATATTATTTTATCATTTTAACCTCTGAGTTATTTAAAAATTTTATTTGAAAATTTTGAAATTGAAGGAGTACAATATTTGTTAAGATTTTTTTTGTTCATAAATTTTAAATAAAATATTAAGAGAACTCTTAATAGTTAAGATTTGAATTTTTATCTTAACGATTAAAAAGCAAAAAACAATTTAAAATCCTCTGACCGAATAGAGGTAGGTGAATTAAAAAACATTCAGACACAAACATACATAAGAAGGGGCCTTAAAGAGCTATATCTTAACCATACAACAGAGTGTTAGAGCGTAGGAATAACTCAGTAACTCATAGCTCATATGAGAAGAGAAGAATGACTGCCCTTATTCAATTACCTCCTAAAGTATACGACCGTCTTCTTGTCGTGGATGACCGGGTGACGGAATCAGGGATGTCAAGGTAAAAGTTTTGTTTTTTCTCTAATGCAAAAGAAGTGCTAGGCAGGCAGGAAGGCATTTAACAAAAGAAGAAGACCGTACGTACGTAACCATCGGGAAAAAAAAAACATTATGTCCCAAAGTCACAATACTCACTAGGAATAACAGTCGAGATAAATAAACCTTACAAAACTATCTTGTTTTAATAAAACTCAATTACCCCGTGACGCACCAAACAACAGGAAGAGAGGATGGCAACCAACACCCAGATCACCTCTGAGATCTTGGTTATATCTCTTCTCCATGGGCTCTAAAAGCTGAGATCAAAAGCAAAAATGAACCACCTTTACATGTGTGTGTGAGCATATATATTCACCGTCGACCTCTTCCACGACCCCCTCCTCTACCACGACCCCCCCCCTCCTCTTCCACGACCCCCTCCTCTTCCACGACCCCCTCCTCTGCCACGGCCCCGAAAACTGTATCCATCTGGCTGCATCTTCAATGATTGTACTCCCCTTCTCTTTTCACGGTGTGTTTCCATGTCCACATCATCTTCCATGTACTTCGCCGAACTTCTAGGAATAAAAGAAATCTCTCGTGATCCTCCTGGTCCAGACTTGACATTATTGGATCTACGTGAATCCTGATGCCTGTTTGTCAGAGCTCCCACCCTTTCTCCTAAAGTAAGAGCGTCCTCCTTCGCAAGTGAAACACGGTTCCAGAATGCTTCTGCATGACGCTCATCCTTTACTTCATACAATCTGCAGGTTTAGCTCAGGATTAATACTACAGAATGCTTATGGTTAAAACTTTTTCATCTTTTTGAAATTCAATGGTTTATAAAGATTTCATTACATTCACACCAATTCTGGAATATGAACAAAGAGTAAAGGAATACACTGGGTTGGTCTCATTTAGATATCAAAGCATCTTAGTTTGATTTAAATAAACAGAGTTGAAAATTATATTTTCTGAAGAAAAGAAAGGACGATAATTTTTATTTTTATTTTTAAAAACAGGAATAGAGTAGTTCTTTCACATGCCAATTTGACTGACTAGATTAAATGCTAGAGAGGTCGACCAAAACGAAATGCAATTACAATGACATAAAGCTCAGTTAAAGTAGTCCTTAGGTAATATGCAAATAGAAACTAGTACCATTCCATAGGTGTCTAAATTAAATATGCCTATGCATGAAACAGATTTATGCTGAACAGCTGATAGTACGTTAAGTCGAGTACAAGAAAGAAAAAAACATCTCACCTAGGAACTCGAGATTTCTTTTCAGAGTTGCTTCTACCCTTCGCATGTTCATCATCTGATGACTCAGGTGTTGCAGGAGCATCAGAATCACTCAAGCCCTGATCCTCATCTTCCATAACAGGCTCAAAATGCTCCTCCACCAAAGAGGGTTGCGTACTGGGTGCCAGAGGGTGCAAAGCAAGATACTCTCGCGAAAATTCATCAACCTCAAAGTCCTGCAAGAAAGAATCAGAAGGATGCAACATAATGATTCTTGAAGAAAGTAGCTATTGCTTTAGGAGTCTAGCTTTCATATAAATAAAATGAGACAAACAATTAACTAGCTAATATTACAAACTCCCAAATGAACTCTTTTTTTGTTGCAACTCCTGACTATACTTTGAATTCTATTTTGACTTATTAATACACACTATGCTGGCAAAATCATAACAACAAAACTCGTTGAGATCAATATATAAGGGTGCTGTAGTACTTCGCTATATAAATATATATATATATATATATATATATATATATATACACACACAATCACGGAAAAATGAGTGTGCGTGTGTTTGCACGCATGCGTGCACGCTTGTGAATATAATTCACTCAGAGGATATTGGTCACCTCCAACAATGCTGCTTACTGCTCCAAATATGTGGTTTTCATTTTTTAAAATAAGTTCTGTCGTAGGTCCAATTGAGCACCATGTACACCTTATTTTCAATTAATAAATAAATAAAAAATCAAGTACATAAATCCAATACCTCATTTTTAAACATGGCTTCAAATCGCTCATCTTTCATAACTTCACTAGTTAGGCCCTTCTTTTTCTTCGATTTTTTCTTAGTATCAGGATCAACAGTGTCATTATTTACAGTTTCAGCTTCTTCGTTTTCAAGGAGACGAGCTGCAAGAACACGATTAACTTTAGGTAGCTTCCTCTTAATCTGCAAGAAAAACAAGGATAAGGTGTAAAGATACATTAGTAGCCA
This sequence comes from Panax ginseng, assembly GCA_020205605.1. Taxonomy (NCBI): domain Eukaryota; kingdom Viridiplantae; phylum Streptophyta; class Magnoliopsida; order Apiales; family Araliaceae; genus Panax; species Panax ginseng. The sequence goes on along the minus strand of CM035144.1, from coordinate 116,295,863 downwards.
AAATTTTAGAGACTAACTGATGGAACATAAAACAGAAGAAATACTTGATGCCCATGCAAAAGTTTCCTCACCCCTACAATTACCATAGTTGTAAAATGGATCCACAAATAATTATATTTTCTTAAAAAAGTACCAACAGACGAAAATTGTAGTCAATTTCAAGAAAATGAGAATTTAATTCTGCATACCAAGGGTAAAATATAAGTAACAAAAAGAAATTGATAATCACTGAACTCTGTCTATGATCTCTTGACAGATTAACAGAACTCTTGAGTAAAAAGAAAGTCTTAACCAAAATTTCAGATCAAATGTCTTCATGTTCACATATACAAGGGAAATGGCCTTTTTGTGGTTTTGGGCAGTTAAACCACTATTCCTGATGGCAATAAATTGACAAATAGAACACTATATAGAAAGTTTAATAAGACATCTTAGTGTTGGATATAACCATTATTTAAAAGTGCAATTCGCACTAACAATTAGTATTAAATCTTTCACAAATATCAGTCAGTCGAGAAAGACTACGATAAACTACAAAACATAAGGGTAAATGAGGCTCAAAGTTATAAAATTAAAGTAGCATCGGATATTATTTTATTTGTATTTTGCACCTACCACCCTGTGGTAAGCATAACACCTCATGCTAGAGCAGCACAACAGTTTATTCAGAGGACTTGCAGTCAATCATATGTATGAGAACATGCCCACGTTAGTAAACTGGTTATATTAACCATTCATCTTGTGAGCTTTAATTGCAAGAATCTTTTATTAGTACAACCTGCAAATCACTACACTTGGGCAATACAAAAGTTCTTTTTGGAAAGCGGAGGTAATTTACAAGACCAACTCAATTTTTAGACCACCATGCCCCAAAATTTAATAATTTGAAACTTACCGTAATACGTGATTCACGTTCAGCTTGCAGTTTCTCCTGTTTTCGTCGCTCTATATATGTATCATATGCAAAGGGATCTGCCAATGCTTGTGCCTGTTAAGAAAAAAAATACAAATGCAAAACACTCCATTTTAAATTCTTTCAAACCTTTTTTCAATGTTCTGTAGAACCAATAATACACACTGCAAGTACTTCTGATAAACACACAGTTTACTCTATGAAAATAAAAGGAAACCAAAATTTGTGGTAAAGGGCCTAGTTTAAGTCTCAGTAATAAAATTTAAAACAAAAAAAGGGGGAAGAAATAAAATATACCTAGGTATCTTCTTTTTTTGAAAACTTCGTTCATTTTCTTGTGGTTTACATTTCTTGCTTTATGGGACTCTGCGTAATATTCTGGATTAATGATATTTTTTTTATTTTTGGATTAATAAGCTAGTCAATGGCAACCTTTTATCTAACCTGCTCCAATTTTTTAAAATATGCCAACTTTTGTTTTATAAGTATTAATTTCATCTTCACAACTATTTATTCTTCTAACTTTAAACAAAATTTACATAGGATACTATAGCCCTCAAGACTTGATCATGTCTACCAAGCAGTTAGATGAAACTCACATACCTGTCATGCACCAAGAACTACCAAACAATCACCATGAAAAGATCACAGATCAACTTTGCCCATTATCTCTATCCCCAGAAAATCCACCACCAAACTTCAACATCTCCCCCATACAAACTCATCACTGCTCTCTTCCCTCCCTCTACTTTCACTTTAACTTGAGACTGAATTATATGTTTCCTTTCTCTATTGGCCCCTGCTTTTTTCCTTCCTCAACTGAGATCCCATTTTGTGTGTATTCAAGTTTATATCCACAAAGATTCCATTGAAATACCAGGCTTATTGGACCTATAACCATCAGAAAACCCATCCACCCAATATACATATTCAACTCAAACACGAAGGACGCCCATGCATATTCATATATGTATACGAACTCCTAGTGTACCTAAACAAGGTCTAGGGCTGGGTTTACTGAACAAGGGAATTTCCCTGTTGGGAGTTTTGATGATTCATGAAGATGATAGATGGGTGGTGGCAGTTGTGAGATGATGGCGAGTATGGTAGCAGGACAGATTGGTTACATTTAATTTTGGTGATGATTGTGTGTGCTGGAGGCTGCTTAATTAGGTATGATTAGTGGATCAAGTGGTAATCAAATCAAGTCATAAGACGAACAATAGTATATATAGACAAGGTGTAGGGATTTCCCTGATGAGCAGTTTGTTGATTCATACAGATGACAGATGGGTGATGATAGTGTTGCAAGAATGGGGGCAGTTGTGAGAAAATGACAAGTATGGTTGCAGAACAGATGGGTTACATATAATTAGGGAGATGATGGTCTGTGCTAGAGGCTGTTTAAGTAGGTGTAATGAGTGCATCAAATAGCGATGGAAACAGTGGTAAGGCAGTACACATAGAAGGTGTTAGCTGGAAATTTATTAGAGAGAGGAAGTATGATTGACTTTAGATATCTGGGGACCAAATTAAGGTATATTTAGTATCACAACTTAACTTTTCAAGTTGTAATACTTGTAGCAATTTCAACACCTCTCAAAATCGAGTTCGACTGACACCAACAACAATGACAAAAACATCTCACTATTTTGGAAAGTATAGAATTGTTCCTCTAAACTATCTCAAACCCGGATTCGTAGTTAGAAAAATTTCCCTAATAAATTAAAACCATTGAATGGGTGGAGGTACAAATTTCAAAAAAAAATAAGAACAAAACACAAGCCATCACCTTTTTTATACAACCGATAATCAATAAAGAAACCATGCATGTAGGCTCTTAGAAGATTGGTGCCAATCAAGTTCGTCAAATTCAGCCTCTCAAGATCTTCTTTCATCAAAAATTTGAAATCATCATAAATAGCTGTTTGAGCACCCTCCTCCAATTCTTCCTACAAAGAGAGACACAAATAAGTAGCATTACCAACTGCTAAGATCTATAAGGACAACTACTAAGACATGTAACTGGAGATCATAATCGCATCAAATATCCATACAGTTAAGTTTTCTAGATAAGAACACCACTTGGGAGCAGGTCCAAGAGCAGGTATAAAAAATTGAAGGAATCTGGCTGCTGTCTAGAGCCAACAACATCAGCCCACTTTCACTAAATACACACAAATCATTTATGTTTCCAGCTGCTGGCTCAATGCTGGTCATGCCGTCTCCCTGAAAACATTAAAAAACTCAATCAAATCCTGAAATATTCAATTGTAAAAGAATATATCAAACTTCAGTAGCTATAATATTCATGATATTAAAACAATTACAGTACGTAAATTATTCACATATTCAATCTAAAACAGTGCTACTAATTTCAATTTAAATGATCTGGAAGATTCTTGTTTAATATACTAACAAGTATTTAGCAAACATTTTAAGTACCATCGCGAATATCATTGTTAGTTTAATATCCTACTAAGATATAGAATCCCGTCTTAAATAAAGAAAAGCTCTCAGCGTTCATTTTCAAATAAACCCTACATAAGTAAATCTCACACCGCTCGTGTTGTACCGATCTGCTTGGCCAGATCAAACGATCATGGAAACTGAACTTACTCAACCTCACAACTAGACCATCCCTGGCTTGCAAGAAGATACTTGGGCCATGTTTAGCACACAAGAATGTAAGTTTGGGAACTGGGATTTCATACCTAGATATGTGGTGCCCAGGGATACTGGGAATCAATTATTCCCATTCAAACCTTTGGATATGTCAGGGATTGTTTGTTAATTTTTGTAACATTCTCATTTCAATGTTTGGTAATTGATATACTCATTGAATGTAATCGTATAAATTTCTATATTATTTATTTTTTACTTTTTTTAGAAACCAGAAACCATACTAAACTGATAAACATTATAAACATATTATAAGTAGAGTTCAGAGACTCTGACTTTAGGTAAAACAAAATTAAAAAAGACTCTTATTGCCCCACTTAACTTTTACAGCAAAAGAAACTATTATAATAGTAGAATATTTAACAATATGGTTACAGGCGGAAAACAGTAAGAGAGAAAATAAAATGAATAAAAATTTGAGAGAAAATGGTTCAAAGATAGAGATAAAAAATAAATTGTTAGAGAAAATCAACTAAGAATTTAGAGAGTAAATAAAAAATGTAGAGAGAAAATACGAGAAAAGAAAAGCTGATAAATTTTAGAGAGAAAGTGAGAGCAGGTGATAAAATTTTAGGGGGATAAAGTGAAGAGAGGAGAAAAAAATTAGATTTTGTAAATAAAAAATGTAGAAATAGAAATTGAAATAAAATTAAAGTTACTAAAAAATTTAGAGACAGAGCATGAATAAAAAATTTAGAGAAAAAAAGCATGAGAAAAGAAGATGATTTAGAAAAGGAAAGAATAAGAATTTAAAGTGAGTAATAACATTTTGACTGATAATTGAATAGAAATTTTGAAACAGAGTGAGAGAATATGATAAATCTTTAAAGAGAGTGAAAAGAGAAAATTATTAGTGAGTAAATAAAAATGTAAAGAGAGAAACTGAGTAAAAAATTTAGAGAGAAAGTAAATAAAAAATTAAGAGGTGATTATTTTATATTTTATCAACTCATCCATCATGAATGGGAATGAAAAAACCGCACCTCATAATGGGTTTGAGATTCCCATATTAAGCGGGTATCTTGCATTCCTAGGAAAGAGGGAGAGGGGGAGAGAGAGAGTGAAATTTTTTCAAGTAATGACTCCAAACATGGGTATTGTTGGAATAGGAATGAGATGCCCAACTGTCCATTTCCAAGCTTACTTTCGTAAGCGAAAGACACGGCTGCTTTGTATGCATCATTTTAAGATTCTAGTAGCCAATATTATTAGAAGTATAAGAGAAATATTGCAAGGGCATGGATGAGTTCCTTTAAAAATTCTAAGAAAAAAAAGAGGCTCGTATCTAAAATATCCTATACATAAACAGAAAAAAAAATACAACAGCCATTTCAGAATACAGTGTGTTTTTGGGTTGGATGAAGGAGAGGGTTGGATGGGTGGGTGTTCTGTGTGCACAAAACCATTTTGACTGGTATTACGAGGACCATCGAACAAAAAGGAGTGATTATGATCCTAAATTTGTCACATTATTCCCCGTCTAATGGGCTAGTGGCAGCTTCAACTTAAATAGCAGTTTGAAGGCAATCTCGTGAATTTTTATTTATTATTACTTTTTTTTGGATAAAAGATAATCTCATGATATTTTTCTAAGTGAAAGATGGAGACTAAATACCAAGAGTACTTTTATAAATTAAAGAAAATAGTCAATTAAAAATTTTGAAAGAAAAATAAAATTTCCATACCGTCTCAGGGTCCCAAATCCTGACAATATGCTTATCACTGGTGATAAGCTTTGGTCGATCAGAATTTAGAGTTTGATGCCATTTGATATTCAATATAGGGCTGCCGTACCTACAGATAATAACAATAGAAGAATCAATAACTCAGAAGTTGAAAATAAAGACCACCTTCTCTGTATATATAATTTAAAACAGTATCATCTAGCGTAGTTAACTCACATGTGATCCTTTACTCGCAAAGGACATGAAGACCGCATGTCATAAATCAGTACCTGCATAGTAGCAAAAGTTAGTTTGCAGTTCGAAAACAGAGATGAACAGAGGTCTTCTTGGGTCATAAAATACATATACGTAAAAGAATGCATGTTTCCACAAGAATGGAATTGTTGTATGCTAGAGAGCTCATGCATGCTTACAAAATCGATACAGAGCCTTGTTTATAAGGGAAAGAAAGTGAAAGATAGTTACATTAATTTCTCCTACACTAATATATCTTATCTTAGAAGTCATCAGGTACTAATTCAGGCATAAGTATGATACTCATGTCACACCTTCCAGTTCCAAACTAAGTGATATACACATTAATTATACATTTTAATATTTCCATATTTATTATTTTGTATGTTTATTTTATTTAATTAATACATTTTATTTGATTTTGTAGGATTTATCTTGTTTATCTTGGGGAGCAAATAAAAGATTACTATCCAGCTTTTAAAGATAACATGGGACTCTTAGAGGATTATCATGAAGAAGTTGGAGTCAATTTGAAGATAGAGAAAAGAAGACCAAGTTAAATGTATTTTAGATTAGGTTACAATTTATTTTTCTCTATAAATAAATCTCTTGTTTTGGAGAGAGGGGAACCACTTTTTATTTCTTTTCCTTTGTTTTTCGCAAGAGCAGAGAGATTTTCTTTTTTTTTTTGTTCGGAACGGAAGTCAGCAGCTTTGAAGTATCAATATAATTGTCTTAGCTTTCTATTTTGTTTTCTATGTTTTCCAATATGTTTGTCCTTTGAAGTTTTATTGTTTGGTTTCAATCTCCGTATCCTTCATTTATTTTATTCTTTAATTCACTTTACATCAACAGAATAGGTATTAATTTTCTTTTCTACCACATGCACCACTTTTTCCTTAATAATACAAGTTAATTCTTTTCTTTTAGTTTTATTTTTTATTTCATGCAATTTGTAGTATTAATAATTTTATTTTTTTTTATTTTAATTTCCATGGCTAGCTAAATTTTTAAATACTTAGGATGATGATGAAATTAGGTATTTCATAATTCATAGTTTCTTTCCGTTCCGATAATAATGCCTAATTATTTTCGCCTTCATATTTTCCTTCACACAAATTGCATATAATTTTTATATTGATTGCGAGGTTTTAATAAGTTACAGTTAATCTGTGAATTTTTCATAACTTGTTATTACCCATATTAATTATATATGAATCATTATTTTTAAACGGAAGAAAAAGTAATTTGAGAATTAATTTGGAAAATAAGAAATTGTTTATTATGTTAGTATTTAGTGGATTCGGATTCCTAGATATCTTTTCTCATTAATAGTTTCCGTATTAATTAATATTTTGCATAATTTAGTTAATAAATCTTCTCCACTATTTTTGTTTCTAATTTGCCTAAAATATTAATTAAAGATATTAAAGAATTGATCTAGTCTTTGCGGTTCGACCTGCATTTGCCAAATCTACAATAGACGATGTGCACTTGCAGTATATAATTTTAACACATCACTAAGTATTATATTTTCAAGCAACAATTACCTTCGCCACTCTTGTGCACATATCAATAATGTCTCACAATCGCTTGATTTTTATATAAGCTATACTCCGGAAAATCTTTAGAAACATACCACAAAATTATTATACAAAATATTCTTTACATAGATTAGATGTTTTTAATATGTAGCCCTAAGATGATAAGTTTGTCCATTTCTAATTATTCATTTAAAAAGGGAAGTAGATATTAGCCATTCAAGTTAAAGAACCCCATATTCGAGGCAACACACCCTTTTCATCAGGTACATGATGGACATATCAAGTGGCAGTTCTGCATACAAAATGATCTGATTTCACCCTAAATTAGTAATCATTTGCTTGTAGAGTTAAGAAGTTATATGGGCAGCATTTCCAAGATGAGACAAGATATAACACAATTAAAATGAATTGCAAATATTCTATTGATAGTTTTAAGTATACCTTTCCAGCACTACTTCCAACAGCCATAAAGTAGCCTCCATCTCCATCAAACTGTATTGCAGTGACCTCCTACAATGTGTACACGTTGTCAGAGAGTTCTCACATCTCAACAAAAGGAAACTCGTATGAAGTAATATAAGTATATAACCCTGGGTACTACAGCCTCTTTATGCTTCAACAAGTTGTAATAAAATCAGCATGAGCTTCAGTTTTATATTTGGGAATCAATGAGGGATCAAATGATTTTAAGATCTACCGCAAGTGATCCAACAATTCCAAACAATCAAAAATTACTAGGATCAAAATATCAATTTCAGATGCAAATATATGTTGCTGATGCAGAGCACCCACAGGTGATCCACAAAAATATAGCATTTCATGATATACATATTGAACTTCATGAAAATTGGATAACATGAAATCATATTGCAGATCCAAGTGGTGACATGTTCATAGAAACATAATTTCTAAATCAGTGTCAAGAAGAAAGGAACTACCTGCCCAATATCACCAGCAGGTGCAGCAGCATTGATCCTGCCAACTGAAGATCTTGTTCTCATGTCAAAGCATTCTACATAGCCATCCTCACCGCCACAAGCAACTAACCCGTGAACTTTGCTGAATTGCAAGACAGTAACTGCATCGGTGACTGAGAAGCACATGCCAGTTGGCAAAGGAAACATATTTCTAATATACAGGAGGTGGGGGAAGAGGGCACTTTTTTATATAGGTTAAATAGAAGAGAGCATTCGGCAAGAAAAAAATTTACAAACCTTCGACAAACAACATTTAGTGCTGGGGACTGCGTGCTAAGTGAGGAGAGGAAGCGTCCCTGTGAAGAAAGAAATGACATTATGTATTCTCGATCAGCTACCATAACACATCAGTATTGGTGCAAGTCATACTCATTAAACTATTTTAAAATCTTATGAAGTGAGAGGAGTTCAATAACAGCGCAGCACTCCTTCAAAAATTGTGATTGAAGATATGAATATTTCCTTTGCTTTGAGCAGAAAAAAGCTATATGACTGCCAATTATATTCACATAGGTAACAAAAAAAATAGATTTCCCCTAAATCCCAAAAATAAATAGGACAGCGAGAGGCAAGAGACTCGACATTATAAAAAGAAACTATTTTTTAAAGTGAAAATAAGAAGTTTTAAAAGAAATGAGAGAGAGATTATGTTGCAAAGGGCGAACAATGCATCCTCCCAAAAAGAAGAAAAAAGGAATACCAGCAGAAGAAACATGCAGCGCAGAATAGTACACAGCCCTCCAATCCCTATGTAAATTCAAAAAGGGAACTCCAAATGAAGCTCCATCAAGGACACAATATGGCAAGAGTAGCAGTTACTGAAAATTTATGCCCAAATTAATGTGGATGACAGATAAAAATGGTACAGTATTTCGCGATATCTTACATTGAGAAGTGGAAGCGACCAAATTAATCAAGCTTTGATAGTAGTGTTAACTCTGTAATTATGTGAAAACAAAGACTGTTGACCACATGTAAACTTGTATAGACATGGCCAAATTTTCCAACATGTAGTCGCATAATCTTATGTCAAGGAGGATCACCATGTTCCATACCCTGCCTTCTGTTTCAAATTCTTATTTTTAAAAGTTATTCTGTTTTAGATTATTGTTCAACCACAAATTTGTTGTTGTTTTCTTAAAATACAGAATCAGATTGTATTAATACAGTATAAGATATAAGGATGTAAATGAACCGAGTCGAACCGAGTATTGAGTTGTTCAAATTTAGTTCACAAAATTTATCGAGCATAAAATAAGGTTTGATTGAGGCTCATTTAGCTACCGAGTCGAGTACGATCCCGAATCGAGCCCAAACCGTTTGAACTTTTCGAACGAATATGATCCGAGTATCAATAGAAAATTACAATTTGAGGAGGTTCGAGTAATTTATCGAACTTTAAAATTTGCTCATATTTGGTTCATTTATATTTCGAGTCGAGCTCGAATCGAATTTTTTAGTCGGCGAGAGATTTAATCGAGCACAAATTGTTTGCTCATTTTATAGCATTAATAAGATATATGGGGAGAACAAGGAATCCTCCCTAAGTGGCACCATAGAATACAAAAATAGCACTTAAACAAGAGCAATTTTCCATATTGGTTCTCAAACAAACGGAAATAAATTTTCACTATGCTTGGATGTTTTATATGCACAGTTTCAATTCATCACAACAGATAAGTTATTCATTATCAAGTTGTTTTTCCACTAAACACCATGTACAATGACAGTAAAGTGGATTCTTGTAGTCATAGATTTTGAAGGAACCACTAAAACAGGCAAAAAAGAAAGTGTGTCATCAGTTTTAACAACTAGTATGGAAAAGAGTTCACAAATAAACCTGTTCTAGGTTTATTCTGTATAGATCTGGAGAAGAGGCTGCACAAATCAAGTCGCAAGACCAGCAGTCATAAGCAATATCTCTTCCCATCCTGTTAAACAATGAAAGTCCAAGATGCCAAACAATTAAATCACTTCAACGAAACTAATAAATGCAATGTTGAAAGAAGTAAGAAGACTAATAAGAAGACTCTTCTCATTCTCTGATTTGCTTAGTAAAAACAGACTAAACGAAAAACAAAATCATTTAGAAAAAGATGTTTTGGGGAAATAGGGAATTGTAAATGAACAGAGATAGTAATACCTAAGATAGGGTGAACTGATTAAAAAATTAGGGCCTAAGATGCTAGAAACTTCTAAGGAGTGGTATCAACATGGGAATGTCGCCCCTTTTGCATCCTTGTGAATATATTATTATTTATTAAACAAAAGAAAATATCAAGATCCTGAACCTCAAATAGCATTCAATGTAGGAGCTTGGGAAAAGCTCCCAATACTACCACAATAGACCTCTAGTTGCACCTGACAAGTCACCCGAGCCCTAGGTCCGCTGATAGCCACGTGTGCAGTACCTTCATTTGTGCTTCTCTGAAGATTAGACCATACAAGACCAAGGGGCAGATGGGTTTAGAAGAAGCCTAGGTCAAAGAACTAGGAGTTTAGGACCCGGCACATATTAATCTGTTTACAGGCCTCAACTCCTGTAACGTAAATAAAGTGGCAAAGAACTGGAGATGATAACTTTTGTGATACGAGATCATATAGATGAAATTTTTGTGACTTTTCAAAAAAATTCCCATATGTTTCCCACCCTCCATATCACGAGCCATCTACTTAGGGGGTGTTTGATAAAAATTGAATAAATCTGAATCTGAATGAGCTGAATCTGAATCTGAATCTGAATGAAAAAAATTGTTTGATAATTGACATGTCTGAAACATCTGAATGACAAAACTTTATTATTTTACTCTTCTGAAAAAAATTCAAAATTATTCTAAATTTATTTAATATTACTTAATATAATAGTTAATATATTTTTTTAATTTTTTAATTTTTTTTTACCAATCAGCTGCTCATTCAGCTAAAAAAATCTGATTTAGCCATTCAGCTCGTTCATCTTACTGATTCAGACCAAAACAAACGCACTGACCGATTCAGCCATTCAAATTCAGCTTCATTCAGCTCTAAACAAACACCCCCTTAGAAGAAGAAAATGCCAGATTGTACTCTTTAAAGTGTAAAATTAGCATGTCAAAATACAACAACTGACTAGATTCAATGAATGACTTCTATATAGCTCTTAATCAAAAAATTAGCATAAAGAGATAAATCAAACATTAAATGCATGATGGAACATTCATTATACATTAATTGCACAATCAATACTCTATTATAAGATGACACAAAGAGATAAACAGAAAATTGTACATATGATAAAGTTATCATAGATGAGAAGGAAAAAAGCAGAGTATTGAATAAGACGGAAAATAAATACCTAGGAATCCGCAGACTGTAGTGGCTTCCGTATTTTGCATGTAGCCGGACAGAACGATCAGCACAAAGAAATGCTATCTTAGAATAGTCATCGCCCAACACCTATTGCATCACCAAAACATCAATTTACCACTTTTTAGAAAAACTTGTATCACATGAACAAAGATGTGATTCTGTATTAACGCTCAATAAGTTTGCAACAAAAAATAATTAAATAAAATAAAAATAAAACTCTATTCCTGTCTAAAAGTAACACCTATTGAAAATCTCCCACCAGCAGCTAGTAAATAAATCACAAAATAGATGGTTAACCATATACTTTTAACTGACAGAAACCTTCTTGGAAAATCCTGAAACCTTGATTGTTAGAAGATAAATTAATAAGTTAACCGTACTGAGGACATCTAATCTAATAGATATTTACCTATTTAAGCGTAATTACCAATTAACCTTACAAAATATCACAGTACTATAGTGTTCTCATCTCATACCTTTTGTAATGCACAAATTACTAAACAACTGCTCATTCAGCTTAATAAAATACAGGACCAGAAAGAAGTAAGATACGCAGATTATGAAATTCAAATATTCCAGATACAACTCATTGTAAATAATGCATCACATGAAAGTATCTGTAGACTGTAGTAATTACGGCATGAATGCATTGGTTTTCTCGCACAATACTCTTTTTAGCTAGATCAAATTCGACACATTAAACTGAGAATCATCCACTTATAAAGATCAGTTTTTTGACACAGAGAATCAGAATTACAATTCTAAACTAGAAATCTAATAAGGTGGGCATTAGCACGTTAGTGGTTACAAGCAGGTTGCCTGTGCTGGACAATAATGAAATTCTCAAAAACACAAAGAAATGGTACCTCAAAATTAATAATCTCCGACACCAAATGTCTTTCAAACTTCAATGAAAGTTCCCTCAACTCATAAACTTTGACTTGTGGGGGGTAAATACCTAAAATTCAAGATCAATCAGCATGCTGCATGCTCATTATAAATTTGGCAATTTGTACACCTATGATGTACGAGAGAGAGAGAGATAATGATCAATCCAAAGCACCTGATGCAATAAGAAACTCTCCATCTGGGGTTGCCTTAATTTTCGTTGTTGCAGTTTCAAACCTTAAGTCCTGGATTAAATCCACTCTTTGCAAATAGTCTACAACAAACAAAGCAGAAATGAATTCAATGGAGTAAGAAGACTATACTATAATGCCTAAGTAATGTTTTGAAGTATATTCTCAATTAAATTAACAAAAAAAAAAAAAAAAACTAGTGCGTATATAATATATCAATTTCTGTAAATTAGAAAGAACTAATGAATAAAAGTAAAATACAGAGAGCAAATAAGAATATGAAAATTAAGAATATCAGAACATAAGAGAAACGTGAACAGGGGAGTGGGGTTGGGTGACCTTTGTCTTTACGAAGAGCTCTGAGCTTCTTAGGATTAAGCCAAGTGGCCAAGGAACGGTTTTGGGCAGTTACAGAGTACATTTTAACTCCATTTATGGAGGTCGACTTCAAGCTACCGCCTCCTCCTTGGTATGCCATTGATTCTCCGTGCTGCTGGCTGCTGATTTCTCAATCAAAACCCCCCAATTATGTATCTTTTAGAGAAATACAAAAACTACTTGAATAGCCTGAATTAGCTAAGAACACTCAGTTCGCTACAGCATAGGCAGGAATCGAAAAATTAGAGGCAGTTCGCAATAGAATCAGTTGGCGCCTCCGTTTGTCGGTAAGACTGACTGTATGTATGTATGTAGGGTTTTAGTATTTGGGGTAATAATCTCGGTTGGCCAAGATCAGACCCGCCGACCTAAAATTGTAGGGTTTTAAAATGTTAAACCCTACACCCGAATGAATTACAACAAAACACTCCCAATCATTACTTTATTGTCTTGCGTACATTAATCTTCGTCAATAAAATCAAAATTGATGAAAAAGAAAGGGAAAACATTCTGAATCTTAAATCTTTTTTTTATTGACTCGCTCACTTGTGCATTTTGAAAAGTAAACTAGATTCGTTTTAAAGTACGAGTTTACTTCTTTTTATATAAAACTAAATTATTTACCTTTAAATATAAGGTAAAAATAATTTATATTTTAAACCGGAGAGAGTATAATATAAAGATATTTGTGACGCTCCCAAAATAGGTATACATCATCCATCTTGAGTAAATATTACTATACATGGTACAAAATATAAAATATAAGCGTCAGTATAACATAATGACAAAACATAAAGTGAGAAGTTTAAAGCAAGAATATTGTCTTCAGATAATATCCACTCTTAATGGAGTCCTCATTACATTTATTGTCATACTATTTAATGAGAATAGTAAGGACTACTAATGCTATCATCCGGACACATTACTCTCAGTTTTCCGATTCGTCCAGGTTATATTCTCATTTCAAGAGAAAGCGGTGAAAGAAAGGGTGAAGCTCAATTAGCCCAAGAAGAAATATTATGACTAAGATAATGCAAAATAAATTATCATTAGTCTTTAACAATGTTAAACCGATAAAATACAATAGACATCAAATTTTAAGCTGCGGTGAACAAGTTAATCCATTAAAAGAGTCAGTAGAGAGTAAAATCTACTATCTTTTATGATTTAAAAAGTTTTTCATCACTTTTTATCATTTGAGACTTTTTAATAAATAATCCACATCATCCCCGCACTACTACTAAAGATTTTTATTAGGTCAACGACCACAAATTATTCATGCACTACGGGCGAGGATATTCGATGTATTCATCAATGGTCGTGATCATGCCAACAACTATCCATCAATGCACTACTGGTCAATGAGGACTTTTACCACATCATTTGTAACATTACGGTCATGATTACACCGAATAATCCCTGGTCATAATCATACCAAGTCCATTCGTACTTCAAAGCCACAGATGACTTTCAAAAATATAAACATGAGGATGATGACAATGATATAAGAATTCAATAAAACAAGTTCAAGAATTAATTTATTCAGGAACTAATAAATCCAAATTGTCAACATGATACTTCTTTGAAAGTAAAATTCAAAAATGCTCGGAAGAATATTTTCATGAAAAGATATCTTTGGATGAAGCTTGAAATATCAAGGATATTTCACTAATTTCATGGAGTATAGAAGTCAAAACTTTAATTAATCGAGTATAATAAAGAATGGAATAACAAAAGAAATCACCATACATGCGGTACTTGCACGGACGAGTTATTCAATGGAATAATAAATAACGGAATCGGTCAAAGTAAAATTACGCACAAGCAGGATGTTCCAACGAATAATAATAAAGACGGAACCAGTCCGCCATAAAACGCATGTGCATGGATATTCCAATGTAATAATAAAGAACGGAACCAGTCCCGGCAGTAAAACGCATATGACGAGGATATTCAAATGTAATAATAAAAGGCGGAACTAAGTCCCACAGAAAACGCATGCATGTGATATATTCCAATGTAATAATAAAGAATGGAATAATGGAAGAATTTCACCAAGTATAGGGTAGCCCGCGTATATAGGTTATTCCAACAGCATAATAAAGAATGGAATAACAGAAGTTCTCTTCATGAATACAAAAGAAATAATACCCCTTACCTTAGAATTAAGATGGATACTAGAATAGAAATGTAGCAGACTTCTCTTATTCTTTCTCTCTATAATTTCTCTCTATAATAAATGCTCTATAGCTTTGGTGAATTAGTGAGAAATGAAGGAAGAATGAGCTTCTATTTATAGAAAAATATAGTTTCGATAATTGCACGTTTTGGGGCTCAAAAAATTACAGTACAATACCTCCAACTTTTCTTTCATTTTTAATTTAGTCCTGCAAGTATTATCAAACTTGCACCACCTCCCCTAATAGTAAATAATGTGAATCAATAGTTTAATCATGTGAATCAATAGTTATAATCATGTAAAAATACGAAATACAGTATAGTACCTCCATCTATACCTCCTTTTTTAACTTAGTCATGCAAGTATTATCAATCTTGCACCAACTCCCCTAAAAGTAAGTGAATGTGACTCAATAGTGCACACATGTGAATAAATAGTTATATAAGCATGTGAATTAGTAGCAATTAATTGTTCATTTATCTGATAAATTACTCAATTTATCAATATAACCCCTAGACATCAATTATCATCGGAATAAATGTCGATTTCAACTAACACCAATAATCCCAACATAATGAAACTATCAAATTCATCTTTAATCAACACAAACTTATTCATTATTAATATCATAACTCACAATATTTAACAACTGTGTCGTTCCCGGAAAAGAGGGTTTTCAATAAGGATTTCTCCCTATTGGTAGCGCAATTAGGTGACCAAACCTCTCCTGGCGTAACTTACAGACATTGTAAATATTGCAATTTAATAATATGAATAACTTTGTCGTCTCAATTATTGATTTAATAATATATCATATAATGCGGATGATCTTGTGACAATAATCGAATCAATAATATGAGAGATATGATGCAACAATTCTTCGTAGTAATAATTGAGTATAAGCGAGTGACTTCTCACGTAAGCATCAATAATCAATACTGTAGTGCGCTACTATGCAACCACGCAGATATTCTTGTACTTTTACTACCTAGAAAGTAGTTCAACGATGATTAGCGGTAAAACTTCCGCCCGTTATTTTCATAAAAATATTTGTGTCGTTTTCTCAATCCGACAATAATTACATTGTAGGGTCCACCAATGATGATAACGTAGTTGTACGAATATTCCCTGCTAAAACGAATATTCCCCGACCAATCGAATATAATATAACAACTTGCATACTTTGCAGAATTTATAAATACTACCCACAACTATAACATTATAACAAATCCATTCCATAATATTCAAAAATGATAATTATAGAAAAATCATCTTTATTCATAAAAGTTGGGGTCTTACAATATTAGTAATTGTTCGGCGTAACGAAATTATCTATCTCTCTCCATTTTAACCATATAAAAATTAGAATGAAAATCTGAATCGTTATTGTGTTTTCTCGCCCAAATCAATTAGAATGAATTTAAATTGTCCGTGTGCTTTTTCGCCCAAATTCAAATTGAGATATATCTTATTATTATAGATAATGTATAAAAATTATGTTAAAACATACAAAACTTTTTACAGAAAGGCATGCCAAAAAAGATATATAAATAAAAAATATAACATGTAGTGGATATATTGAAACTTGTGGTTCATAACTGAGAAGTTATCGAAAAAAGTCAAAGCGGAGCTTCTCTACATCTTGGCCCATCGGGTTTGGACCAAAAGTTTGGGGGGTGTGGGGGCGTAGCCCTGCGGTATGATACAGTGTTATAAGAACATTATGAGTATTTAGGTTATAATGTGAATTAAGGTTGGAATAAAAATAGCAGTTATATATACTCTATATTATAAAATCCTATGTACTCATATTATAAATAAAATAGTTTCTCGCCGCTCTCGTGGACGTACACAAATTGGGAAACCACATAAATCTTTGTATTAATTCTTTAATGTCGTATGCGTGTGTACAATTCAATTCTAACAATTCATATATCATATATATATTGATTTATGAAATATATGAGCTATTATGGGGAAGGTAAACACACAAAACAATAAAATTAGAAAAACTATATGTATTGCAAATATTTATTTTTTTAATTGTCATTTACATGAATAAGTGTTGGTGGTAACTTATAATTCCTATCAATTTAATTTATTAATAAACTTAGCAGTTGTAATTAGGCATAAATTTATCAATAGAATTTTGTTCCCGAAAGAAATGTTACATAATTGAATATAACTTAGTTATTATCATTAAGTCCACTCATGTATGGTAAATCATTTTGTAATTAATTTTTATAAAATTCTTTTGTCACCATAGTAATGCTCTAAATTTATGCAATATGACTCATAAAATTAAGTATTATAAGAAAATAAAAATTTATCAAATACTGGGAGATGATAGAATTTATACTAACAAAATTAATGAATTATATGTAGATTATCCATCCACATTAGTATTTACCAAGGTGGATAGTGTACTTGTTTGGTGCTAAACACTTCTTTTTATATAACTTCATCTAATAAATTAGACGGGAGATATATAAGAAAATATAAATATAGTAAAATATAACTGGATATGAAAAGACCATTTACCAAATTTCTAGCAAAGACCATCTCAACTTAAAAAAGATTTATAATCTGCAAATTGAGGCCGCATAACCGAATGGATTTCAAAGGCAGTAACTTTATTGGAGAGAAAAAACCATCCTAATTGTATCATTAATAAAGCCCTGTTTATGCCATTTATTCTATTCTCAAAGTAGTTGCATCCTTACATCTCTCATCTCTCTACATATTACAAAAAGAAGAGAATATGTACAACTGCTTATGAGGAGGAACAGGATGGATAAAAAGCCATTATACAACTGAAAGCATTCTTCTAGGTGCTGAAACTGAATTGCCATTGATTCATACCTGGACTCCAATCCTTTGAGCAACCTGCATCACAAAATGAAATGATTTTATTACTTGGTATTGTTATATTTTAAATTTGTGAGGCTTTAAACCATAACACACCCAGTGAAAAATCATATGCATGGAAACCAAGCTAGATAAAGTTGGCCAATACAAGGTTGAAAGACATAACGTTGACATATCCGGCATGTTCCTTCTTTCTAAGATTTGCAAAAACAATGTATACTTTTATAAACAGTATACTAATGCAACAAAACAACAATGCAGAACTTTAGAGCTGCCAAAAAGTAATAATAAAACTTTGTAATAATCAATTGATCCGCTAATAGCAAAAAACATGAGAAGATATGCAGATCGCAAAGCTACATAGCGAGTGAAAAAAAAAGTTAATTTACAAATTACCTCCTTGAAGGAATGGACATCACTTCCCCAGAGCCAAGCATCACAACCTGCATCTCTTGCACCCCATATGTCATTCCTACGATCATCTCCTACATGAACAGCATCCTCTGGTTTCAAATCCAACAACTCGCAAGCTCTTAGGAAAATCATGGGGTTTGGCTTCTCTGCTGCAACCTGAGAGAGACCATGAAAATGTGAATACTCCAGAAAATACGCAAGTAAAACAACACACAAATTATCACTTACTTCAGCTGACACTGCCACAGCATCAAACCAGTGATCACAGTTCAAAGCTCGCAACAGAGGTCTTAATCTCGTGTCAAAGTTCGAAACAACAGCAATTTTTACACCCGCTTTTCTAAGAGCCATAAATACTTTCTCAGCATTTGGATCACATAAATGCCATGCCTTAGGATAGAAACAGATGAAAACAAGTTAGAGATTTCAAGGGGAAAAAATTCCTTATCATTCATACCAATAAATAAAAACAATTTTTTTGTGTTTTTTATATAGCAATAAAACTTCTTAAACTGTTAACTCGTGATGCTCAAACCAAGCCAACCTTTTCAGTGGTATAATAGTTGTACAGCTCTTCAAAGTACTGGGAATCCGAACACCCAGTTGAGGAACTGACAATATATTGCCAAAATGGTCTCCCGTCATTAACATATCTGCAAATTAATATACCATGTTTAGATAATCACACTACACTGCGGAACATGGGAAAAAGAAGGCTCCGAAGAAATTTTTTAACAATGTCAGTACTCTGAAGCAAGAGAAACTAGTAAATCTATACATTAAGATATTAATAACAAAAACATCAACTAGAGTTCTCTTTTTATTTGGAGTAAACATAGAAAAAACTACATCCTAACATTTGCAAATGAGACTCTTTTTTGTGGAACATATACGAGATTCCTTTCATGAACATCTCTCAGAGATAGCACTGTGCAATTATCGGAATTTGTTAGATTCATGACTTTGCCATGATTGAGGTATCCACAAAATATGAGATGTGGGTGAAAGGCATGCTAAGAAAGGATTGAAGAAATTGCATGTAAACTATAAAGTAGAAACGAAGGTTTCGACTGCAGAACTAACTCCAATATTACAGATGACTTCTTATTTCTTAGTGCTAGTGGCAAGAGTGAGAATTGGCACAGTTAAAAAGACCAAAGTTAAGAAAATGAACCAAATAACAATCATGTACGAATAAGACGAATATCAAAAAGATTTAAGAAGACGCAAAACACATTATAATTATCACTAATAAAAGAAAGTTATAGTTAGCTACTAGTATTTGTCTAGAAATTTTCAGAAAACTAGCTAATAATATTAGGTAGAACATAAATCACCTTAGGCGAGATCTTCCCCAAGGCTGCTCATATGCTCTCCTGTATCTGTTCAGTATCTCATCTTCAGAGTAGTCCACCCCATATTTCTCACCAATCTGTCTGTAAATCTATAACACAACAATACACCAATCTGTCTGTAAATCTATAATACAACAATACAACATATTGCAAATTGATTCAACTATATATACAGAGAAAAAACAACCTCAACCGATTATAGGTAGAAAAATGAAATGGGTTCTTCAAGATTGCACCCAAAAAACCATTACTCGACACAAATCAGGAAAAAAAAAATCCACAAATTGGCAGCCACAAGAATTGTAGAGAGAAAAGAAGAACTAAAGAACAAACCTGGGCCATGGGCTGAGAAGGAATAACAAGAGTCCCAACAGCATCAACTAACAGGGCCTTGTGAGTGATATTTCCACCATACAAAGCTCTCCTGTACTCCTCATACCCTTTCCAGCCCACTAACCTGGAAGAACCCAATACCTCAGAATTTTCAAGGGAAGACGATGAGAACAACGCGAATCCTCCAATTGGGCTGAACCGATTCCTTCGTACGGGTCCATTATTGGAAAAATTCCCAGAAGCAGATTTGTGGGTTACAGAGCGTAGAAGACTATAAATTTTGGTTCTGGTTGCCATATCTTAGCTTCATTTGCTGAAATTTGATCCAACTTAATGCTATCGTTTTGCTAAATTCTCTCTTTTTCACTAATTTTTTTTGGGGGCTTTTTTCTGGTCCGATTCGAGTCCGACTCAAGAAGAAACGAAATAGTGATGTGGCAGTTGGCACGGCGGAGTATGCAGTTGGCACGGCGGAGTATGAATATAGTTAGAATCCTCGTCAGCCCCATCTCGTTCGTTTTAACGATCCTTAGCATGTGGGACCAACTTTGTTTCATTAATCCTCGCGTGTCCTCAACTGCCATTCTCTCTCTTACACTTGGCACCATGAGCATGATCAGCTTATGTCAAAGGACACTTCTACCCTCATCTACATAATGAGTTTTGTTTTTTTTGAGACAATTATTACTTGACTGAAAGTTATATAACCCGTTTTAAAAAGTACAGAATAAAAAAATTAAAATAAAATATCGAAATTTATTTAAGATTAATTTTAAGAATTTTTGACAAAATTTTCTTTAAAAATAGATATCCAAAAAATTCTAAACATATTTACAAAACTTACAATCATCATTACATATCCAAACCACCAAAAAAATCGTCATTCCATACCCAAAATCATCATAACCATGTATAATTAGTTAATTTTACAAAATACAGAACACACAATCATCAACACATATCTAACTACCAAAACATCAAGCTAGTCGCTACTAATTTTAAAAAATTCGACAGAGTTTCCTTTAAAAATAGATATCCATACAAATATAAACATGTCTATAAAACTTATAATCATCCATACATATCCAAACCACTAAAAAAACCATCATTCCATACCCAAAATCATCATAACCATGTATAATTAGTTAACTTTACTAAATACAGAACACAAAAATACATACACGAAGAAATTAATACATACTCAATCATCAACACATCCAACCACCAAAACAACAAGCTAGTCGCTACTAATTTTAAGAAATTTCGGCAGAGTTTCCTTTAAAAATAGATATCCAGAAAAATCTAAATCTGTTTACAAAACTTACAATCATCCATACACATATCCAAACCACCAAAAAAACCATCATTCCGTATCCAAAATCATCATAACCATGTATAATTAGCTAACTTTACAAAAGACGGAACACAAAGAATACATACATTCAGAAAATATAGAAACAACATGTTGAGCATAAGACCCTTTACTTTATAGCTTACACCAATTATATTCTTTACAGCTTACACCATGTATCCTTCGATATATACTTGAAAATATTTGAAATCTAAAAATTATCGAAATATGTGAGTCAAAATAAAACAATTATAAATTCGAAACATAAGACCCCTTACTTTACCCTGAATTATCTAAAAAACAAATGAGAACACATATTTGTATGTAGGGGGAATGATTTAGATTGATATAAGTAAAAATTTAAAGAGATTATAACAAATAATCAATTTATTTAGGAAAAGATATGGACTTATAATCAAATAAAATTTTCTTAGTACCATTTCAACAAACGGTTCATTTGCTTAATGATTTAAATCATAAATTTGTATTGATGGCAGTATAATGGGGTGTGTGTGTGTGTGTGCGTGTGCGTGTAAGACCCCAAATTTTATGAAATAAAAGTATTCAATTTTTCTTATAATTACAATTCAGTAAATGGTTAAATTGATAGAAATTTAAAGTTAAGGGTGATATATGAAATTTTTTCAAAAATACACAAGTGGTTATAAAATATTCATTGTTGTCGGGGAATATTCGTTTGGTCGTAGAATATTCTTTTTGTCGGGAATATCCGTCTGACGACCACAAATGACCTTGTGTGAGCCCCATAACGGAAAAGTGATTGGATGAAGAAAGCGACAAATATAAGTTGTTTATAAATGGCGTACGTAGTTATATACTGTTAATTATCTTGTTAAAATACTCGGTGGTTAAAACACAAGAATATGCAGTATTGCACCAATTATTGATTCTTACGTAAGAAGGCACTACTCAATAATGGTTCACGATAATTATATTCAAATATTTTATTAATTCTTTGCGTTGATATTTTATATTGTTTGTTATTTTAATAATTGTCATTACACAAAGATTTTTTCATTATCGAAGAATAGTTCATATTATCCGAATAATATTATTAGATAACATTATTGGCAATGTCTAGAAAGTTCTGCATCTAAGGAGAGGTTTGGTCACCTAATTCTTGGCGCCCAAGAATGAGAAATTCTTATTGGAAGCCCCTCTTTCCAGGGAACTGCATGGTTGTCAATATTGTTATTCTATAATATTATTTGTGAATAATTAATTATTGATTTATATGATAAGGAAAATATTGATTTTATGTGGATATAGATGGAGAAAATTTTTAATGTGACAATTGTTGAAAATTAATATTTTATCTTTTTCTGATAAAATAATTCAATTAAATATATTATTTTAATAATATATTAATGATGATATTTTTACGGTGAATGTGGGATATATGAGTATATGTGGAGGAGGAGTATTTTGTTATCAAAAATATTTAAAGCATGTTTTATGTGTCGGTGGACCCCATTTCTTGACTGAAATTTGATTATAGCCTGTAAAATCGTTCGTTTGTGGATTTCGGTCAATTTTTGTTTGGAATTTGGAAAAACTTTCTTCTGCAAAGTTGTAGAGAATTGAATTTCCTATAAAAGCTCGCGAGATTCGAATTTTTGGACAAAAAAGCTATTTATTATGAATTATTGAAGTTCCGAAGCTCCGAAATAATTGATTTTTGGAGGTTTAAAATATTTTTAATATGAAAAACGTTTTTGACATGTTTGGGGGCATCTTTAACATGTGTTTGATGGCTGAAAATTTGATTCTAGGCATGCATAGAAGATTATATATATATATATATATATATATTAATATTTTAATAAATTTTCTGCTTTGGTGTTCTAAGCAATTTCCTATAAATAGGGTGCTTAGGTTATAATTGAAAATCACACCAGAAACTGAAGTTTTCTTCTCTTTTATTATCGAGCGTATTCTTGTGAGTATTTTGAGTATACTTTGAGTATTGCTATACGGTGCAAGTTCGTTAAGCGTTATTCCAGTCAGAAGTACTGCTCTTTTGAGGTAAGGGATAA
This sequence comes from Panax ginseng, assembly GCA_020205605.1. Classification (NCBI taxonomy): domain Eukaryota; kingdom Viridiplantae; phylum Streptophyta; class Magnoliopsida; order Apiales; family Araliaceae; genus Panax; species Panax ginseng. Next base: position 116,272,466 of record CM035144.1, on the reverse strand, counting down.
TAAGGGATTTTAAGGGTTATTATTTTGAAATTCTTCTGAACCTTCAAAAATTCTGTAAAAATTTGAAATGATAATTTGATGAGTTATGTTGATTGTGTCCAAAAATGGCAATTTTTGGATTTATAGATTAAGAATTATGAATTTTATGGGGAAAAACTATTTTAAAAGAAAACCCTTATAACTCCTTGTGGTTAATTCCAAAATTGATAAAAAATTTTATTGGGAGTACATCTATATAATATCAGTATACCGTGTAAATTTTAGAATTTTTGGACAAAATTACAATTTATGATAAATGTCTAAATATTCAACAGTTTTGGTCATATGAAAAATAGTAAATGAATTTTAAAAATTCTGAGAAAAATATATGTTCAATATGAGACTATATTATGCTAAATCCCAGAAAAGAAATATTTTTGGAACTGATTTGATATTTTTCATGAAAATGTTCTAGTTATGAGTAAATGAATTAAATATGTTTTGTGAAGTAAGAAAATTGAAAAATATGATTTTATGACTTGAGAATCATATATAAGGTATATGCAGATTTTTGATGAGGGTTTTGGTTATTGGTGATGAAATTTTATGAGTTTGGCATTTTAGGAAGATTAAATGCATTTATTAGTAAAGTGTAAACAATTAAAATAAATTGTTTATAAGTTTAAGAAATGATTAAAATATTGTGGTAGAATTAATAATATTAGATTATGAGATTATTAAGTGATTTATAACATTTTGATTAAGGTGTTATGAGATCATTGATTTATAAATCTTACTCTTGAGATTAAATCTATATGTTGATTATATTATTTTTATTATCATATATAACATTCTTATAACCCTAATGATGATATTTCTCTTTGACTTGAGTGTAAAGATGGGTAGATTATTGGTATGATCGTGACTATAGGTTCTCTTTGGCCAGTAGTGCAAAGTTGAATTGTTGACTGGTACGATCATGATCATTGAATTTATAATTGAATATCTTTAACTTAAGTGCAAAGGTGAATTGATCAACATATATGGTTATAATTATGGTTTATATAAATTCGAAATGATTATGTATTTATTTGAGATATTAATATATTGCTATTCATGGTGAAAAATATGAATGTTGATGAATATATTTGGCTGTTGTGCAAATATGAACTGTTGAGGAATATATTTGGCTGTAGGTGCAAAAGATGAATTATTGGTGAATATCTTCTTTGGCGTAAGCCGCAAAGATGACACTGTTGTTGAATATCTTTGGCCCGTAGTGCAAAGATGACATGTTAATGAATGTCTTTGGCCCGTAGTAAAAGATGGATTTATTAGTATGATTATGAATATGAAGCTGTGATTTGGTATAACCATGATCTTTGATATTTCGTAAAGACAAGTGATGAAAATTATCTTCGTTCCGAATGAGAAAAGGAATTTAGAAACAACAATTACGATTATGAGTTATATATGTGATTGTGGACATGAATTGTTGATTGATGTTACGGATAAAAAAACATTGTTGGTGGACTTTTAACATGAGAAGATAATAGACTTTATAGTCTATTTGACTCTTCTAATGGATCGCTTCGTTCATTTATGCAACTATGGTTGAAATTTTTTTATCATCTACCATATGTTCTAAATCTACGATTTATTATTGATGAAGGCTATTGATAATTTAATTATCTTTAGTCATGATATTTTTTTTCGAAGTTAGTTGTGCTTCACCCTTTTGCTTCACAATTCCTTTGGTGTAATAAAAGTGTAAAATTGGGTCGAAATGAGGAATAACAAGGAATAGAAGCGATTGGTCTATAGATGTTGAGGTGAGGTGAATTTAACTTGGAAAGGTGTTTTGCCACTATCATATAAGATGTCTAATGACATACAACCTCGTGTCATCATAAGATGGGTTTTCTTTCATCCACTTCTTTGAAAGTACATCTACCAAAGACTTATCTATATGATCTTCGAGTCTATTTGAAATATAACTCTCAATTAGAGGCAGTGGAGATAATGATATGTCAAGAGAAGACTCACCATTGGGAAGAATATGATAGTAATCTTCTAGTTTTTCTTTGGGGTCTATTAGGTCAACCAAGGATAATTACGTGGCCATATGATATCTATAATAACCTAGGCCGCATGGCCTTCCATATACGAAGGTTTCTCAAGCACTTCCCAAAGATTCTAATTTTTAAAGCAGTTTTCGACTATACCTCTATGTAAGGTGTCATTATGAGGTCTTTGTCCCACGGTTGGGACATGAGTCACAGCTTGATATATATTTGTATCCAAATTCACAGCATATATGTTGTTGTATTTTGCACGACAATTGTTGTAATAAAGTTGTAGTTGTTTTCTGTACCATGTATTTGGCGACTCAGAATGGGTTGGATGGGTGATGTATACCTATTTTGGGGGCAGTGCGCGCGCGCGTTACTGCTGTGAAAGAGAGAGACAGAGATTAAACACACATTGTAAAAAAAACAAATTTAAAACACTCAAAGTTAAATTGAAGCTGTCGTCAACTTTATAAGAAGACTTATGATGAAATAAATAAGAATTTTTAACTGAAGCTATTCGAAAACTTAAGTTAAAGATTTTAAGGCTAGTTTATTGAAGGTACTTTGAAGACTGGTGATATAAAAGGCTATTTAAATTTTCAAATTAACCTTTATAAGACCTCAACCCGAAGTTCTTTTTAAGGTTAGGTATTTATAACAATTTTTCGTTACGTCGTGCCTTATTCTCCTTAAACTATAAAGTATTCCTTACTCTCCTTAAACTATAAAGTATTTTTTACAAAAATATAACCATCCAAAATCTTCCGTTCCCAAGCATCACCAAAATCAAGTCATTTTTTTCTACTTTTTAGTGCTCCAAAGTCAATTTAAGTCATCACCAAAATCAAGTCAATAAAATGAATGGCAAATAAGGCCAGGGCAGTCATTAACACCATGTATTCAGGGCAGGGCTTACAGAAGCAGAGCAGTAATATTCAGGCAGTGACGGAATTCCTTCAAGAATGCCACTAACTTCTAGTTTTAGTCCCTTCTAGTTATACAAACTTGTTTACATTCATGGTGAATAGAGAAATTAGATTACACAACTTTGGTTATTCAGTCATCTACAGGGCATTCAACAGGGCATTTAAAATTAATTTAAGAATTGAGCCAGAACTGTAATGAAGGGTATTGATTATCACTGTTTCTCTATCTCAATCATTAATAAGTTTGTTAGATATTAGAGATTGAGTGTTTTGTTGAAAGATTAATTTGGTCTGCAAAAGTTAATGGGTGGATTTTAGCAGATTAACTAACGAATCAAACCCATTACTGACCTAGTATGCTCATTGAACTCTTCTTGTAATATACTACTCAAACATCAAACATGTAATGGTATTTAGTGAAGAAACAGAATCAAACATCAATTAATTAGTGAATTCCATGTAATGGTATTTCTCTCAACCATTTCATCAAACACACATTATGCATAATCCATTCCACTAAAATTTGCATAAGTCGATGAATTTATTACCTGGAAAGGCGTCAATTTGAATACCAAATTAGGCTAAGAACCCATGGACTGACAAATCATTAGATCTTCAGAATCTTGAAATGCTCCATATCCGGAAGCTTGGGAACTGAGCAATATTTATCCAAAATGCAAAGTTTGTAAATTCTTAAGGCTTGCCAATGAATACAAATAACAATCAAAACAAAGAAAAAGGTGTCATCCCTAAATGAGAAAAACTATTTTCCAGTAAATTTTTCCTTCGACCAAAATGAAAAAGTTATTTCCATAATCACATTTATTAATAACAAAATCCTAAGCTTACAAAGTTGATTTAACAATCACAATGATAACACTTTCCTAAGAAAATCAAATTCTCCTCCTTAGTTGGAGTTATAAACATCTAGGGCAAAAATACAAAATTTGCTCAAGTCCCTAAAAGCATACCTCAATAAACTATTTAATCATCATAAAAAAATAAATAAAGGGAAATAAATCAAAGCATTACCGACAAAACCTAAACAATTGGGTTGGATGACAATTCATGAGGATAATTAACTTCACTGGATAAACTTTACATAGTTACCACCCACTAACAGGTTTCAATGTCTATAAGCATCTCGTGGTTTCCTCTCCAGTCTCCAGTAAAGGATAAGGATAGATGGAAAAAGATGGCCAGAAAGCAAAAAACAACACGAATTACAGAAAAAAATATAATAACTACAGATTACATACAATTTATACACGCACAGGATGCAAGATTAGCCCAAGAATTTTCAGTGCATTAAGATTACCTAAAAAGGCTAAAACAATCGAATAAATATTTAATAACCAAAAATATCAACTCATCACACAAAAAAGTATATGTACAATAATTACTTGTAAACAAAACACCTATGCAGGAAATCAAAAGTAAAAGAATAATTATGCAATTTAAAAAAAATGGACTTACTTTAGAGTAGCTTCAAAGACTTTCTACAATAACTCTATCATTAGTGGCATCACGATTTAACAAGCTTAGGTCAAAATACTGAGAAAATATAACTGAGATCAAAATTCAATCCAAGCAAAAACAAATCAATACAATCATATAAAATTCGATAAAAATACTTCACAAAAACGAAAAATAAGTGGAAGTTCAAACCTTCTCTTTAATCATTGTCCATATGATCCTCGCTATCTCATCGCCTATATAAAAAAGACATACATAATTAAGTCATAAAACATATGTCAGTTGTCACCGAACATAATAAAATGAAATTATATATATATATCAGTTATGCTTTTGTTGACATATATGATATACTTTTGATATGAATTATTTCCAATTGGGTGAGAATATTCCCCGATTCATAGAAATATCTAGTATGGTTCTCAATTGTTAAAGCAAATTTCATTTTAAATCGTGCATTTGTATATTTCATCTTAGAAACATCGACTATTAAAAGTCAGAATGTCTATTATTCCCCATTTTTACACTAATATAATAATGTTGTCTTCCAAGTTCATTGACTGAATTTGTGAGGAACCAAATCACAAGTAAGAGACAAACTTTTAAATCTCCAAATTGAAAAAAAGTAAAGTAATATAAGGTCGTTGTTTGCTTCAACATTATTACTACTTCATACAAGTAAAGTTCAACCAAATAACTTAGGATTAAGGATATTGAAATTTGCAGCTACCTTTAATGCTCTATATATTTAATAACCTTTTGCACTTGGAAGTTAACACAACAAAACTTAAGTCAAGCTAAAATTGAAAAAAAAAAAATCAAGGAAGAAGTTATTAATGTTAGACCTCATATGCAGAGGCTATTAATGTTAGACCTCATATCCAAGTAAAGTTTTAGATTTTTGAATCTAGAAATATTGGATACAATATCCCTCAAATAGGGTAAGAGATCTTATTCTAAACTAAATGCATTTGTGGAGACAGTTGAATGTCGCATGAACTGATGAGCAAAGAAAACTACATGTTGGTAAAGAAAAACCAAGTGTAAGTCAGTGAGAAATCTGCCATAGGAAGTCCCTTTACCAACTAATGTTATTCATATCCCACTTAGCTTACCTTCCGGTTATACTATATACAAACAGAGAGTACATTGATTTTCATTTTCATCCCCTTATCATGTCATAAAATTGTCAAGATGCGTAGCAAGTCAATCCACAAATATTTCGATAGAATTCACAAGACGTAGTGTAAGTCCATCCTATATTTTAAAATGTGACACTTTACATCCCACATTTTTAGCAAACTGGCACATAACACTCTCCCGCCTAAAATCTGTTTCGATGAGGCTCGCGCCTCGTCCCTCGCCCCTAAGCCCTAAGAATACCCTTGCGCCTCTCAAATTTCGCACAAGGTCATGCAAATTTGTGTTTGATTTAGGTGTTTTGTGCTGCAACTGAAGTTACATAACATTTTTAGTTTTGCAAACTTCAAAATGTTATGCTCTGATTAAGATATTGCTATGAAAAGATTTCATTTTACAATCCATAATATTTATCTTTCGTTCTCTTGTAGAGATCTTAGCTTTAACAAACTAAGAGGAACTATACCAAACCATTTTCGTGAAGTAAGAACTCCGATCTTAATTTTTTTTCTTGCACAAGCCTTAGTAAATGCTAAATTTTCACTGGACTGTTGGTACTATTCCAACTGATCCAATAGTTTACCACCATTAGCCATGTCAAAATAGAAGGCTAATTCAGAGGCCTGACACATGAATCAACTTTTTCATTGGTTATGTATTCATTGGCTCCATTTATTTCAAATAGTTAGACAAATACCAATTAAATGGCATCTCGTTTGGCATAATAACTCATGGGCTTTGGGTATGGAAGCTGAATTAGCTCTGGTATGAAAAGCCTCATTCGGTCAAAAAGGCACTTTTGTTGCCTTTTACAATCTGAATATTGTAACGACCCCAAAATAGGTCCATTCAATCCAACCCATTCTGAGTCGCCAAATACATGGTACAAAATACAACTACAAGTTTATTACAACAATTATCGCAAAATACAACAACACATATCTTTGTGAGTTTGGATACAAATATATACCAAATGTGACACATGTCCCTGGTAGTGGACAACACCTCGCGATGACACCTTACATAAAGGTATAGTCAATGACTGTTTTAGAAACTAAAATCTTTGGGAAGTGCTCAACGAAGCCTTCGTACATGGGAGACCATACGTCTAGGTTATGATAGATATCATAATTCCACAGAATTATCCTTGGTTGATCCAATAGACCCCAAAGAAAAACGAGAAGATTACTATCATGTTCTTTCCAATGTTGAGTCTTCTCTTGACATATAACTATCTCCACTGTCTGCAAGTGAAAATTATATTTCAACCAAACTTCAAGATCATACGGTGGTGCTCGTAGATATACTCAAAGAAGAGGATGTACACAACCACGCTCTTATGATAACACGAGGTTGTATATCATTAGACATCTTGTATGATAGTGACAAAACACCCTTCTAAAGTTGGGTTCGCCTGACCCTATTTGATTCACCAAATATAACTATTAAATGACGTATAAAATACAACACACTTATCTAAAGTCCTCAATAAAATCATTTCCATACTCTTTAGGAGAACCTCAACAACTATAGACCACCGATTCATTCCCTGTTATCCCCACTCGACCCAACTACACTTTTATTACGAAAGGAATTGTGAAGCAAAAGGTGAAAGCACAACTAGCTCGAAAAGAATATTATGACTAAAGATAAATAAATTATCAATAGTCTTCATCAAGAATAAATCGTAGATTTAGAACATATGGTAGATGATAAAACTTTTCAACCATAGTTAAATGAATGAAGAATCCATTAGAAGAGTCAAATAGACTATAAAGTCTATTATCTTCTTCATGTTAAAAGTTCACCAACAATGTTTTATCCTGTAACATCAATCAACAATTCCACATCCACAATCACATGTATAACTCATAATCGTAATTGAGATTCAAAATTCCTCTTCGCATCCAAGACGAAAATAATTTTCATCACCTGTCTTTACCTGAAACATCAAAGATCATGGTTATACCAAATCACATTTCTTGTTCATAATCATACTTATAAATTCATCTTTGCACCACGACCAAAGATATTCATCAACAGTTCATCTTTGTACCACATGCCAAAGATATTCAACAACAAGTCATCTTTACATTACGGGCCAAAGATATTCAACAATGAGTCTTCAGACTCTGAGACAAAGATATTCATCAATAACTCATCTTTGCACTACAGGCTAAGATATTCATCAATAATTCATCTTTGCACTACAGGCTAAGATATTCATCAATAATTCATGTTCACCTCAACACCTGTTCATCTTTATCTTAAAGAAATACATAATCATTTCAGAAGTTGTATAACAATAATTATAACCATGTTGATCAATTCACCTTTGCACTTAAGCTAAAGATATTCAATTATAAATTCAATGGTCATGATCATACCGATCCACAATTCAACTTTTCACTTTCTTCGCCAAAGAGAACCCTAGTCATGATCATACCAATAATCTATCCATCTTTACACCCAGGTGAAAGAGAATTTCAACATCGAGGTTATAAAATGTTATATATGATAATAAAATCAATATAATCAATATATAGTTTTAATCTCCGAGTAATATTCATAAATCAACTATAATTTGGTTAGAAAAAAGAAACCAATTTTGTCATGAATAAGTAACCGTGTGAATAAGAACTCATGAATAAGAACTCGTGAATAGTATCTCATGAATAGTAAACCCGACTCAAAAAGGTAGAAATTCCACAATAAAATTCATACCAATATTTCGGTATAATGATATTGAAAGAATAATATTTTTTTTAAGCTTATAAACAATTTATTTTAATTGTTTACACTTTACTAAATAATTCATTTAATCATTCTAAAATGCCAAACTCATAAAATTTCATCACCAATAACCAAAACCCTCATCAAAAATCTGCATATACCTCATATAGGATTCTCAAGCTATAAAATCTTATTTTCCAATTTTCTTACTTCACACGACATATTTAATTCATTTACTCATAACTAGTCCATTTTCATGAAAAATACCAAATCAGTTCCAAAAATATTTCTTTTCTGAGATTTAGCAGAATATAGTCTCATATTGAACATATATTTTTCTCGAAATTTTTAAAATTCATTTACTATTTTTTTCATATGGCCAAAACCGCCGAATATTAAAATATTTATCATAAATTGTACTTTTATCCAAAAATTCCGAAATTTATAGAATATACCCATGTTATATATATGTACTCCCAATAAAAATTTCATCAATTTTGGAGTTAACCACAAGGAGTTATAAGCGGTTACTTTTAAAATAGTCTTTTCCCATAAAATTCATAACTCATAATCTATACATCCAAAAATTGCCATTTTGGACACAATCAATAAAACTCATCAAATTATCATTTCAAATTTTCCAGAATTTTTAAAGGTCTGAAAAGTTCTGAAACATGAAAAACATCACAACCCTTAAAATCCCTTACCTCAAAAAAAAGCAAAGATTTACGATTGGAATAACGCCATTTGAACGAACTTGCACTAGTATAGCAACACTCAAGATACAAGAATACACTTGATAATAGAGAGAGAAATAGAGAGAGAAAACTTGGGTTTACGGTGTGATTTTCAATTCTAACTTAAGCTTCTATTTATAGGAAAATCTTTAGAACGCCAAAGGAGACTAAAATAATAAATTAATATTATTTTTATTCAAATTTCACGCCACCTCTCTTGATCAATTTAGGCAGCCTTCTTTGAACCAAAATCAATGACCCATGTGTTGTATTCAACACCCACCAAAAGTGGGTCCCACCCATAACTTAATAAAATTATTTTATTTTTGAAACTTCAATAATTCATAGAAAATCGAAACTTGCGATTTTCCATGGGAAATTCCATTCTCTACAACTTTGCAGAAGAAAATTTTTCCAAATTCCAAACAAAAATTGACCGAAATCCACAAACGAGCGATTTTACAGGCTATAATCAAATTTCAGTCAAGAAATGGGGTCCACCGACATGTTTAACATGTTTTAAACATTTTTGGTAACAAAAATACTCCTCCTCCTCATATACTCATATATCCCACATTCACTGTAAAAATATCACCATTATTATATTATTAAAAAATATAATAATATATTTAAATAAATTATTTTATCAGAAAAAGATAAAATATTAATTTTCAATAATTTTCACATTAAAAATTTTCTCCATCTATATCCACATAAAATGAATATTTTCCTCATCATAAAAATTAATAATTAATTATTCACAAATAATATTATATAATCACAATATCGACAACAAAAGGTTCAGGAAGAGGGGGCTTTCGATAAGAATTTCTCCTTATTAAGGCATGCAATTAGGTGACCAAACCTCTCTTAGATGTAACTTTCTAGATATTGCCAATAATGTTATCCAATAATATTATTCAGATAATATGAATTATCGTCTCAGATAATAGAAAATAACGTGTAATGACAATTTATTGAAACAACAAGAATATAAAATATCAATGCGCAATTATTAAATCAATAAAATAAAATATTGAGCAAGGAATTCGTAACAATTATTGAGTAGTGTCTTCTTCACGTAAGAATCAATAATTGGTGCAATACCGTAATCTCTTGTGTTTTAACCACCAGAGTATTTTAACAAAGATTAACTTGAATAACTACGCCTGGTCATTTATAAACAACTTATATTTATCGCTTTTCTTCATCCAATCGCTTTTACGTTATGGGGCCCATAAAAGATTGCATGTGGTCGCATTTAATATTCCCCGACAATTAAAGAATATTCCACGACCAAACGAATATTCCCAAACAACAATGAATATTTTATAGCCACTTGCGTATTTTGTAAAATTTGCATAATTCACCCATAACTTTAAACTTTTATCAATTTAACCATTTACTGAATAATAATTATAAGAAAAAAAATTGAATAATTTTATTTCATAAAATTCGGGGTCTTACAAATATGGTTTCTAAGAAATTAAAAAGGGGACAAATAGAATCTCTATAATTGTAAGCATCCCATAGAGATGGCATACCTCTGCAGGTAGAGAAGTATAGGACATGGCGAAGGATCAATGCTTCATTCCTGATTAGTGGCATAATCAAAGCTATGAATTTTTATTGGCGATATTCGGGCATAAATTAATGCATGCTAATTTAGTGGGAAAAAAAGCTACAAATCATACTAATTCTTGGCATTGGTTTGTTTAGTTACTTAAAGGAACAAATCAACGACGACGAAGAGAAGCGAAGTTGATCTCCGAATGCGTATTGATCTCTATATGGTAGTAATAGATTCATCGTCAATTTAGCAATTATCATAGTTAAAAAAATGGATACTAGATAGTGACTCACCACATAAATTATATGCATTTGTAGTAATAATTTTTTATTTTTTTAAAAAGTGCCCAATAATTTGCCCAAGACATACTACATGTGCTAAAGTCACCAAAAAATCATGCTTATGTATCATCATACAATAATTCACAATATATATAACATAAGTTTCCATAATGAATCATTATGAACATAAACATACATTAAAAAAAAACTTGCAAAGATGAAATTTGAATCAAAAGTGACTTTTCTTTCTTTACCGTTTTTGGAGGAGGCGAGTAACTCATGCTCAATCTATTCTGGCCAGTAGCTCGGTGGTGGTCAAGTATTAGAACCACCACTAGTGGTCCATTTCTTAATGATTTGTCCCCAAGCCAATCCAAGCCCTACCCTCACGCCACGCTCAATGCCATCGTAATTAATTATCGACGTGGGAGAAAGTGATCTTGGGACACATCGGAGGTGTCGAGGAGAGTGACGCTTCTCGAGTCCTTGGTGATACTTCCGACCTTGTGAACCCAATTTGATTCTAAGTAGTTTTCTATGCTCTAGATCGTAAATTAGGAAATTTGGGTATGATATTTAGGGATGGGTATGAGAGATTTGGAAAAATGGAATTAGGGATGGGTATGAGAGATAAGAGATTTAGTGGAGTTGAGAGGGCTAGGTATGAGAGATAAGCTCTGTGTGGGCAAGAACAGAGAGAGAGAATGAGCGTTTGAAATTTGAATAAGAGGAAATGAGAGAGCTGATGACGTGAATATGATGGGACATTTATCTATTTTCTCTCTCTGCTCTGTTTTATATTATAGATTTTTTTATTAAAGTTAATTTATATGAATATGTCTTAAATAAATAATATTAAAAAGTTTAAAACTTATTAGGAAAAGAGTCGAATTAACAAATAAGTTTTTTTTTAAAGGACGGATGGAGTATATTTTATGTTGGTAATGGAACTCAAACGATCTATCAAATATCTAAATATGATCGATATATGTTTCTTGCAATTTATTAGTTCATACGCTGCTACAATTTATTAAAACATCTAAAGCTAACTACGAAAAGTGGTGGGCATTAATGAGATTTTTGAAAGAAAAAAAGAAGAAGTTAAATTATTATATTTATAAAGTATTATTATATATGATAATAAATTTATATTATTATTAAATATTAATATATGTCGATAGATGAAATAAGAATTTGGAAAAAGATTGACTCATATAATATTATTTTATTTTATCAACTTACATTTCACTTTAGTCAAAAAGTTAATTGACATAGAAATTAATTTTTTTTTATATAAGATTTAATTATGAATTTGTTTAATACTCCATACAAGTTAGAGTATGACATTAATTCTTCATGCTACGTTAGACCGAAACGACATTTCAGCCGGCGTCCAATCCATTAATTATGTGCAATTATATTGTCTTCTAACCAAAACATGCAATTATAAATTCCAAATGGACAATCGATGCAATCTTTGTTTTTCTACATTTGTTTATATTCAAAATCCACATCATGATATATATATATATATATATATATATATATATATATATATATATATATATATATATATATATATGATCAAGTAAGGATCCCTTACTTTCTTAAAATGAGAGACTTTTTTTTTTGCTTTTTTTTTTTGCTTTTTTTTTTAAAAACAACTAAAAAAAAATTAATATTTTATGGGCTGGATTTTTCCATAATACAATATTTTGGCGTGTTTTGAATACCTATACCAAGAAGTGGTGGTACGATGCACTTGACCGTATATACATGTTTTGTTATACGCACTCAAATCACACCTAAAACATCAGATTATGAAAAATTTCAGTTCCATAAAATATTAAACTTTTTTTTTAGTTGTTTTAAAAAAATAGCAAAAAAAAAAGTCCTCATTTTAAGAAAGTAAAGGATCCCTTACGATCTGACGAACTATATATATATATGGGGTTCCATCCATAATAACCGGTTCTTTGTGAAGCAATCTCTTTTTGACACTGTTCATTTTTTTTTTTTGCTTCAGAAATTTCAACAAGGTCAAAAAAGATTGCTCCACAAAGAACCGGATCATTGTATTTAACCCCTTATATATATATATATATATATATATATATATATATATATATATATATATGTGTGTGTGTGTGTGTGTGTGTGTGTGTGTGTGTGAAGATGTCAACCTATTTTTAAGTATTTAGTCAGAGCCGGCCGGATTCTTTCATGATGCTTCTAGCATATTTGTCATCCTTTCAGCTCTCATTTTTCTGGTTTTAGTTTTACCTTACTTTGAAATAGAAAATAATTAAATATTATCTTTGCTTCAAAATTAGATATATATATTTTTTAATCTGTTTCAAAATTAAAGATATATTTTTATTTTAAGATACAAGTATATAGTGAAATAATATTTTAAATTTGTCATTACTAAAAATTATCGTTTTATAAATATAAATCGACTGTCTTAAAAATAGATCGACTGTAGAGAGAGAAAAGATACTAAAATTGTACGTAACAAAGTCTTAAAATGACACTATGTTACTACTATTCGGCTAGCGTTTGGATTCACAATTGTTTGTGTAGTTTTATGGTGTTTATTTTGATTGAATAAGGATGCATTAAAACTCATGTGTTTGGATTATGTTACTAATCAAATACTAAGTCTTAACCAATTATATGTCTTCTTCTATTACAAAATTACAAAAATAATATATTTTAGATTAATTACTTAAAATTGTAATAAGATGATATAACAGTATCCAATTAACTAAAAGCAGAAATTGCACGCAATATAAATTTTATGTCAATTTTTTATTATTATTTAAAAAATAAATGTATTTTTAAAAAATAAAATTATCTATAAATTTACTACTACTGTTTCATCATATAATTTGAGGGGCTTAGGATTGAATAGAGCAGGAAGAAATGAGAGCCCCACAATATTGAATTGAGATTCTTTCCCTGGCCAACAGAACAGCTGAACAGGAACGCGGTTCACAAATTCATGGGGAAAAAAATAGGGTCCTTAACACTAATATACAATATTTAGAAAGTAATTATAAAAATAAAATACACACAATATAATTACAAAAATAAAACAACACAATATAAAATTGCTAAAATCACGTATACGTCAATTACGAATTCTCCTATATGCAACTAACCACTCCTAAACTCAAGCGACTGAACAAAACATGCAACTTTAATACCGGAGAAATCCAAATCTTCGGTGGTTGGAAGAGCTAAGTGGTCGGCGGATGCCTGGGCGATGGCGGTGGGAGTTTTCGGGGGGAATCTATGGCGGAGATAGGGAAGAGTAAGGCAGAGAGAGGAATTGCAGGGGAGTTGTTGGTAAGTAGTGGAGGAATTGCGCGACACACCACTGAGATCGGAGAAGACGAAGCTTTTCGTCGCGACACACCACTGCAGTAATCTTGCATCTCTAAGAAGAAAACTGTTGTCGTGACGAATCTGTAAGATCGAAAATAGCATACAAAATCAACGCCGCCTTCAAGATCAGTAACCAAAAACATTGTTGCAGTGATTGTTGAATACAAAATCAACATCAGTTTCGATTCAAATACTGTGATATGTAAGTTTAAAACTTATAAGCATATAGATACTTATAGTTACTGAATTACTAAATTGATTATCTTTCTTAAGTTTTTGAACTTAAATTGTCACAAAGTTTGAATACTGAATGTTGTGCTTGCAAAATGTATTTGAAAACATATTTTATATTATGGTTACTAAGGTTATATAAATTAGTTACTGTCTAATGTTGGTTTGGTTACTGATTATTTTGTATTGGTTACTGTGTAACATTATACCGTCTAATGATGTCTTAATTCTTGATTAATGCTATTTTGGTTCTTTGCATAATATTACTAATTAATCTTTGACTTGGTTCTTGATTAATCTTGATTTGGTTACTATGTAATATTATATTGATTCTTCGACAAATGATGACTTGTTTCTTGTGTAACACTATAATGGTTATTATTATTCAATTGGTTATTGTATAAAATTATTATAATCTTTGACTTGGTTCTTGTGTAAAAATATTATTTAGTGACTCATGCCGACTTGGTTCTTGAATAATGCAAACTTAATTACTGCAGGTGATTAATTGGTTATCAGATTATTGGTTCTTTGAAGCATATTAATGTACACGTCTACTTATGTTTTTATATTAATGGTTACTTGTTAGCCAAATTGGTTACATTCTTACAAAAGTCTGCCTTTAGTTGGTAACAAATAAATTATACTGGTTGTTTTTTATTTTAAAATGCAAGGAAAACCCTATTTTTACTAGTTGTTTTTGGTTACTGATTAATGCTGATTCGGTTACTGTGTAACATTATATGGTTACTGAATATTGTTGAGTTGGTTGATGTGTAAAATTATAATGGTTACTTGAATAATATCGATTGATCTTTGCTTTTTTACATTATATTAGTTCTTGTCTAATCTTTGATTGTTACTATGTAAAATTATAATGGTACTCAATAGTGCTGACCTGGTTACTGTGTAAAATTATAATGTTATATTCTTTTGTAATTGTTTCATTTATATTGGATGTTACTTATTGACTACATTGTATTGGTTACATGGTCTAATAGTAACCAATACACCAAATTTGATGTTTGGACTAATAGTAACCAATACACCTTTAAGTACATATTGATATTATTTATATTATTTGTTTTTGCTGTAAAATGCTGTCAAATATATTTTATGTTATGGATACTAAGTAAATATATGTTGAGTTCTCGTCTAATCTGGATTTGGTTAGTTTATAATGTCGACTTGTTTCTTGTGTAATATTATCATGGTTACTACATAATATTCTTTGTGTTTTATCTTGATTTTTTTATATTGATGGTTACCGATTAACTACATTGGTTACCTTTATACACACTCGTTAGTCTTTAATTTTGTAACAAAGTCATTAATGATTATTTTGGTTGTAATATGAATATAAAAATATTTTTTATAATCTTCGCTACTAATTATATATATCTTGGTTACTGTATAATATGTATTTAGATACTGAAAGGTGTTTATTTGATTACTCTATAATGTTATTGAGTTTTATAATTGTTTATTTTATATTGGTAGTTACTTATTGACTACATTGGTTATCTTCATACAATTTGTTAAATATTGGTTGTTGTATCTTTATTTAATTAGTTCTGATGATAATGTTTATTTGGTTGCGGTGACAATTTGGCAATTTTCATCAAGTTTGGAGTGTCGGATTTTGGCATTTTCGAGCTTAATTTCATTGGAAGCGGTCAACGATTAAAAGTCACTGACTTTTTTTGGTGAACTGCATGGTTTTTTGGTCGAATTCCATCATTTAGGCCTTCAAATTTGCATGTAAAATTTGGTTTATTTTACAGTTCTTAATATTATGTAATTTGGTTACTTTATAATGTTTATTCAGTTGTTAGACAATGGAGACCCATAAATAACCAATACAACAAATCTAATTATTTACAGGAATATATAATTGTTTACTGTTAGTAACCATTAACCACATGGTTGGTAACATTTTTGATGGTGTACAGTAACCAAAATTGATATTGATTAATATTTTTATTTTTGATTCCATCATGAGTTATCAATATAAAGTAAACATATACAAGTTTTATAACGGTCTTGATCATGAGCTTATAATAAATCTTGATATAAGCTTATAATTATCTGATTTACTAACAAGCTAGTAACTATTTATGATAATTATCTCGTTACTTAACAAGCTTGTAGATAAATAGACACTTTCACACATGTATATTTAACAATTAATGTTTGTCCCGATACAAGCTTGTAGAACTATTTGGTTACTAATAATAAAGAACTATAATGTAACATAATAAAACAATAACTATATAATTATATGATAAGAAACGTAACATGTTTTAATGGTAGCCAAGACAGAAACATCATGTAATGAAACTCAGTTTAAGCAATCCATGTATATTATAACCATAATGTAACATAATAAAATAGTAACCATATAATTATATGATAGTAACCATAACAGATTTTAATGGTAACCAAAACAGAAACATCATGTAATAAAACTCAGTTTAGACAATCCATGTATACTAAACAATTACATATTAACCAGAATAAAAAAAAATAAAAGTATCTGAAATCCCACATTGAGGACACAATAATAGTAGCTAAACCATAAGGTAACAGTAACCAAAACATAATAAAGAAGTAACCAAATAGTTATATGAAAGTAATCAGAACATGTAAGATGTGTTTGTGAAAATGAAAGTAGAAATAGAATAGCATAAACCTTGTAGAATATATTTGAAGAAATTTACAAAAATAATACATCAATGTATACTAAGCAAATACATGGTTTATTATGACTTGGGTTTATTATTTACAAAAATAATACATCCACAAACTAATGATGCCTTAAACTTCTTCAACTATCTTGGGTTCAATTTCTTGGTAATAATGCCAGGGACTTTCATGTCACACCAATATATAACTTTTCCAATGAATTTTCTATTGCATTCCCCATAGTAAAGATTACATAACTGCAAATAAAAAAATCGATTTACACAAATATTAGTAACTGGATATAAACAATATTTATATCACAAACAAATACATTGTAACCAAAACAACATATAAAACTAACCAAAATCTCAATTGAGGGAAAAAGAATGGTATCCAAATCATAAACTAACAGTAACAAAAAGTATACTAATGAAGTAACCAAACATTTATATGTTAGTAACCAAAATATATATTAATGGTAACTAATACATAAATAACATATAGACCAAACAAAGTTTAATCAACTCATATATTAAGTAAATATATTGTAACCAGAACAAAAAAAACAGTAAGCAAAATCCCAACTTAAGAAAACAAAAATGGAATCCAAATCAGAAACTAACAGTAACAAAAAACATACTAAATAAGTAACCAAATATTTATATAATAGTAACCAAAATATGTTTTAATGGTAACCAATACATAAACAACATGTACACCAAAATCAGTTTAGTCAACCATGTATACTAAGCAAATAAATGGTAACCATAACAACATAAAAAAGTAACCAAAATATACTACGTTGGTAACAAACATGGTATCCGAATCTCAAGATAACAGTAACCAAAATATAATGCAGAAGTAACCAAACAGTTATATGATAGTATCTATTTTTTATTGCTTGACGTAGCTACAACGTAAGCATTACATCAAGCCCCAGAAATTAGTCTAGTATACTAAACAACATGTAGTCCAAACTCAGTTTAGTCAAACAATGTATACTAAGCAAATACATTGTAACCAAAACAACATATAAAAGTAACCAAAATCTCAATTGAGAGAAAAACAATGGTATCCAAATCATAAGCTAACAAAGAATAAAAAAATATACTAATGCAAGAACAAAAGCAGTTATATATTAAGAATCAAAACATATATTAATGGTAACAATACATAAACAACAATGTATACACCAAAACCAGTTTAGTCAACCATGTATACTAAGCAAATACATGGTACATAAAAAAGTAACCAAAATATCAAATCAAGGTAACAAAAATAGTATCCAAATCCCAAATTAACAGTAACCAAACAGTTATATGATAGTAACAATAACAAAATTTAACTTAACACACCTTTAAAATTTGTTGGTTTGGAAATATCTTCGGCTATGAACTTGAACTTCTTCCCATGACATTTTTTCGCCATGATCTCTTCAGGAATAACATTAAGAGGCAAGTTTGAAGCAAAATTTCTATTATCTCGATAATAGAACATGTATGCTTTCTGATCCAAAACCTTCTTTTCACTAAATTGAACAACCTGTAAATCAACAAGTGTAATAAAAGTAAATTAAAAATCAATCAAAAAAATAAAGGACTATTAGACAATGCAAATCGGTTGATCCCTCAATAGCTTTGAGGAGATCAATATTCATTAATCAATTTACGCCACCCAATACGTAACAACTATGATAAAGAAGAAGAAGAAAAATATTCATTAACCTTAGACGACGAAGAAGAAGAAGAAGAAGAAGAAGAAGATTTTAGAGAAAAGACGAAAATTATGGAAGTTTGAGAGAAAAGAAGGTTTATTTACATAGGAGCACGCGTTAAAAAAAAATCCACGATTTCTTATATATCATCAATTAATAGTAATCTCTTAAATTAAGGAATCCTAATTACACTAATATTGTAAATAAATATGGAAAAGTGTAATATTTTTATAATTATTTTATAGATGTATAATTTTTGTAATTATTTTTAAAAATATACTAATATATGTAATTAACCCAAAAAAATAAAAGGTGCCGTGGGACCTGTCTGTAGAATTTCAAAGTATGGATACTTGAAGATAAGATAGGCCCACAAAGTAACCATAAAGCTTTCACTCAGCAACCAGTGGCCAGGTTCATAGACACGTGTTAAATGACATTTGAGTGCTGGGGCATGGGATGTAAAGCTGTTTATTTAGGATTGAGTACATCTGGATGGTCAGACATTAAATATATTTGTTTTATAAAAAAATTATTAGTTGAATCGGTCACATAATTAAACTGAATGGTTAAGTCAGATTTTTTTAGCTGAATAGTTGAATTAGCAGCTAAATAAAATAAAAAATTAAAATTAAAATTTTTTAAACTATTATAGTAAGTAATATTAAATAAATTTACAACAACTTTGAATTTTTTTAGAGGGGTAAAATAATAAAATTCTGTCATTCAGATATTCATTCAGATTCAGCTCATTCACATTCATATTCAAATTTATTCACTTTTTATCAAACATCTTTTTTGAAACCCAATTTCAGAATCTGTATATAAGTACAACATTCTTTTTAAGAGAAGTAATATTTTTACGGTCATCTCTTTGTATGAGCATATAGCAGTATATGAGAAAGAATTATATAAAAATATCAAAAGTATATGTAAAAATAATATTTCCTTCCTTATAATTATTACGTAATTACAGTTATAACATTAATAATAAAGTCACAATAATGTTAAAAAATGTAAAAATCAATTAAGTTTCAGATACAATTACAAAGAATATATCTAAATATGATAATATTTTAAGTACATTTTATGGGATCAGCTCATATGACTCATAACTCGGCTGCACTCGCTCACTATGCCTATGCAGTAGTAGTAATTTTTTTGTTTGACTGACTGACTGACTGAGTATATAGAAAAGGCATTTTCACAGACCCAATCCATAAATACCCATTTCGCTCCACTACTTCACTAGCAAACCTCCACTTGTTTCCAAATTTGTCCTCTAACCTTTCTAATATGTCACCCTCCTCACTTAACCTCACTGCCAATCCATACCCCTTCAAGTTTGATAAATAGGAAAACAATTTTGTTATGTTAAAATAAGGAAGCTTAACCAAACCAATTCTAATCCAACAAGAACAGGAAAGAAGCCATTTCAAAATTCTTCTTCTTTTTGAATGAATTGCCACCCATAACTCCCCTTTATGGTTCATTCTTATGTTATCTGGGAATCCTGGGACTTGACCAAATTCTTCCATTCTTCCGCATTTTTCCGATGGTTCGAGCCATACCTTGAGAATCCTGCAATTGGTGGTCTCGGCAACAACAAGGAAATCACCGTTTTTGCTCACTGCAACTCCATTCGGAAACGAGAGGTTGCTGGCGATAACCGTTGTTTCTTTGCTACTGGGATCATATTTCAATAACCTCCCTGTTTTATCTCCACTAATTACCACAGAGATGTGATTCCTATAAAATTAAAATTAAAATTTATTATTAGTCCCTTTACAATAAAATAATAGTTTAACACAAAAAGAGAGGAGTGGTTATCATAAAGTTAACGTTGGTCAATTGAGTATCGACACGTGTATCTCTTTGTGTGTCAACACTGTATTGATCAACTTATCACGTGTAGTTAATTTCATGTACGTAACAGGAACCCAAAAAGAATCTAGTTTATCAATTTTTAATTCTTAAAAAAGTTTAGTTTATTTTAATGATAGTATAAAACCACAAAATTTTATCATTATAATTCTATTATTAAACAAAGCACTTGGTAATTGGATGGAGAGGTAGGGGAATGAATGAATGAATACCTGCGTTGGTAAATTGAGCTGCTGTCCGTAAAATATACAACTCCACTGCTCTGGTCAATGTCCAAAGCATTGGTGAATTTTAAAGGAATGTTTTGGCATTCTGTTGCAATTTTAGTAGCTAAGCCACCATTTGGCCCAACAACAAGCAGGCCCATATAGGCATCTGCGATGTAGAGATCTCGGGTCCTTTCGTTGAAATGTAGGCCCAGTGGACGCCCGCATCTGTGTTCATTCACGTCATGATCGTGTGACCCTTCACATCCATCCCTGTTGCCAAGTTCAATAAGTTATAAATAAGAATAATCTCTAAATTATAATATGTTATATATATATTTTTAAGTCTCTTATTAAAAAATTATATCTCTATATATTAAGAGTATTAACAACAATTTCTCTAATCAACTCTCTATCCCCAATTTTAAAGAATTCATCAACAAATCATTATCCAACAGTTTCTTTATCCTTATTTGACTCTCTATTTTGATCCCTATATAGGATTTTACCCCTAGTGTGAGGGAGTCAAAAGACCATTATCTATATATACGAAATGACATTTCACACTCTCATTTAAGTGGATAACTCATCAATCATATACATCTTGACATTTTTTTACTACTTTATTTTCAAATTATAAACTTAATATTGACTTATTTTTTAAAAATTAATTTCAAACGTATTCAAATTTAATTGATATAAATTTATTTAATTTATGTCAATATAATTATAAAAGTACTATTAATTATAAAATTTATTATTTTTGAAATTTAAATGAATCATATTAAATTTAAATTTAAAAATATCACAAATTAATTTTTTAAAATTAATATTGATACATTTGTAACTACAATCCATTCAATATTCACTCCATAAATTTCTTAAAATTTAAAATAAAATAAAATTATTTTAAAGTGAAATATAATTGATAAATTATACTATCTCTTTTATAAATTATAAGATTATTATTAATTTGATGTTTTGACTGTTGGAATTTTTAACTTTTAACTTTTATTATTTAAGAAAATAATATAAGGAACCTGTTGGATACATAATAAAAATTTTGAATCCCTATTTTGTAGAATGACCTAATAACATGCAGAGTAGGGTTAAGTTTAGATGACCATCTGGAGTTTGGGTGCTTTTTTATTTAATTACCTATAGTCAGTAAACTACATTTAAACTCTCAACTTTTTGAGTTAGAGTGAAAACGTCATCTTTTTCATCTAATTTAATTGTGCGTATATGTCAGACGCCAAAAACACGTGAGAAGAACTATAAGGTAAAAAAAATAATAGTAAATGTCCAAAATAGCTGTTCTTCCTCATTCTGTACGAGAGAGAGAGACGAACATAGTAGCAAATATTGACGAACAGAGTAGCAGTTGCTTTGTACTCGCAGGTTACAGAAATCATCCTTTTTTATCTAAATCTCTAACAAATTAACGTACTTTGCTGTTTTTTTCTTGATTCGGAATAAAATTTATCCTCATAATCCCGATTGGATAAACCTTTCAGTTTTTTAATCTTATCCAACATACAATCATCGCGCTGTATAAATAATGCAGTCCTAAAAGTATTGTAATCAAATTTTTGTGATATTGGGTTTTTTCTTGCGCAGGATTAGAGAGAAAGAGAAAAAAGAAGAGAGATAAAAGTAAAAAATACAGAGAGGGATGGAGATTGATTAGACATCCAAGTTGGCTAAGAAGGTGTACGGAGGAAATGGGAGAAATTACTATGCATCCTATTTTTTAACCTGTAATTCTAGAGTCAAATTAGTTTCTAATTTCAATATTCGCAGAACTGATGTTTGTTCATTTGATTTTGTCTCTAAGTGGATTATTACGTTTCTATTTAGCGTCGATTTAGAAATTTCTTGAACCAAAATCCCAATTTTTGGCTGCCGGCGACACGACTAATAAGCCATTTATGCTGAACAGGTACTCTTATTGCAATTAATTGATGATTCTGTTGGGATATTCTTAATTCTTTGAAACCCAAATTATTAAATGTTCTAATTTCTGCTGATTGATTTAAGTTTGGGATCTCAGATGGGTAGTTAAAGATCAAAGGCATGTGATTTCATTAATTAAATAATGAATCTAGCTTATTTGGTCTGTATGATTTTCATTATTTTATGATTTTATAACTGTCTAAATCAACAATACCAGTAATTTTAAGCATTTTGGTCTCTGTAAGACTGCAACTAGCTAGTCTTGGATCCAGATTTGCTCGAAGTTTGAGTGGTATAATTTTTTCCTTACTGATTTCAATTTTTTTATTAGCTAGTTTGGATTGATAGCATGCTTGGTTTTAAATTATGTTCTACAGTTGTTTTCGCTCATAGCTGGTTTAGTTGTAGCTGTTGCAAAATTAAGATTGATTTGAAAGGTAATTATCTAAATAATCGTTTTGTTTAATGATATAGATTTGGTGTTGCATCCATCTAATAATGTGTTTATCATCGACAATTCAATAGAATTTATTGGGTTGGTTAATTTATAAAGCTTATTTGAAATTAAAGCCACATATAATTAAAATGTAATTATTGTTCTAGATTTTGAAATTGGGTTAGGAAGATGCTTTTCTTGATTCATTTTGGAAAGGAAATTATTTTGCAGTACTTGTCTGCTGCTGTTGTAACTTATATTTGTATATCTATTGCCATCCTTATTCTTCATTAATTTTGTAGGCTCAAATTGACCCGAGGTATTATTTTCATGTTAAATATGGCTACATGGATGCGAGTAATTTTTTTACATTTTCTTCTCTAACTAAGAAGAACACAAATTTGTCTAACAGCGAGTACTCTTTCAGCTTGATGAATTACATTTTATATTATCTTTTGATTATTTCTTCCCTTCACTAGGCAGTGGAGTTACTGGAATTGTCCTCCTGAAAAAGAGGAGGGTAATTAAGTCTTTATCCAATTTAAGTAATAGAGTTATGATATAAAGCAGTTATTCACCTCACCTCAAAAGGTCGGGAGTTTAAATATAGCTTTATTGACTATAAGTGGTTAAGTGGGAAACCGCCCAAACCCCAGGTGGTCATCTGAACTTAACCCTAATTTTAAAAGACTATATTTCCTATAAAGAAGTATATTTTTCTATAAAATACTATATTTCTTATAAAAGACCACATTTTCTTATAAAAGACTACATTCTCTATAAAAGTCTATATTTTTCTAGTTTGAAAATCTAAATAATTTATATTTTCTTTAATTTTTGTTATAAAATCTATATTTTTGTTAAAATAAATATTTTTTGGTGTTCGAAAAATATTTTGTACTAATACCTTTATTTAATAATAATCTCTTAATTAGAATACAAATAATTTAATTTCAAATCTATTCTTAAATAGAGATTTTACTATATATAAATTTTTTACAATCAACATGTATTTATTGTTGTATGACTCTTAACATATTGAGTACTTTTTTCTTCAAATCAATCACTCAATGGTACTCTTTAACATTTATTTTTCGGCAACCCATTTAGTATTTTGCCTACATGCAAAAACAAGTTGGCCGGTTTGTTTCTCAAGTGAAGTATCACCATTTACATTGCAGCTTAAATTTTAAAAGTTTAAATAAATTAGGAACAAAATTAAAAAAGACTATTTTTTTCAATAAAATAAATATTTTATATAATTATGTACGTACAAAATATATATAAGACTATATTTATATATTATTAATTAAGAATTGCTTAGCTCCAATTTTTTTGCTTTTGTGATGTAGGAATTTGGTAACTAGCGTAGGTGAAAACAATATATACCAAAAACCCACTTTTATTCTATAAGAATTGTGTTATGTATCGCTCGAGTTTGTTACAAAAAAGTCAAATATAATGTCGTTCACGTATCATTATCCATTCTAATTTCTATATGCATCATTTTAAATATCCTTCACTCAAATTTTTGACACCTAAATTTTTATTTAATATTAATTAATTTTAAAATTAATTAAAAGTTCAAGTGTCAAAATTTTAAATGAAAAGCACAAAAAGACATATAAAATGGGAACAAAGGATAGATCTGTTCTCACCACTCATTTAACCTTTAATCGTGTATGTATGCATATGTATATGTTTATTGCTATATATATATATATATATATATAGAGTCCGGATCCAGTCCGGACTCTCGTATTTTCTTAAAATGCGTTTTTTTTTTTTAAAACACCTAATTTTTTTTTTTTTAATATTTTATGAAACTGAAATTTTTACATAATACTGTGATTTGGATACGTATAACAAAACAGGTATGTACAGTCTGCACATATTTTCTGGTATAGGTATCCAAATAACGTCCAAAACATTATATTATGAAAAAAATTCAGTTTCATAAAATATTAATTTTTTTTTAGTTGTTTAAAAAAAAAAAAAATTGGGTCCGGATTTTCTTCCACGGCAGTCCGGACCTGATCAGTTTTCTATATATATATATATGATAGAATAAGGTTCATGGTAAAGTAGCATGCACCTCTCCGGAGACGTAACGGCGAAGTTTATCCACCGGCGTTCGCTTTGATCCCATTTAATTATCCGGCCATCAGAGACTCCGGTGTATGGACCATCACCGGTGATGGGGTCAAAAGCAATGCTCTCGGGACCAACTGCACCCACAATTGGAATCATTTCTGTGTCTTCAAAGTACTCCTCCTCATAATTGGATATTGACTTGTCTTCGCCGGAGAGATGATCGGAGAGAAACCTATAAAGATCAACCGATAATACGATGGATATGAGTAGAAATGTTAATGAAGCTAAAAGGTATTTTGAGTTCATGGCTTGGTACGTGGGAGAGAACTAAACATAGATATATTTCCCAAAGCCACACAAACTATAAGCTGAGAGAGGAATGATAGAGCGAGCAGGTGGTGATAATCTATTTAAATGTTTGTCGCCCTCAAATATAAATTAAAGAGCTAGAATTAATTAGTTTTGGAGATTATTACTTTTTTTTTAACAGTCCAAAAGGATAAGATTTTATTGAGTTGACATGATATGTTTATGTTAGGATCTTATAATAAATTAATATAATATGTATATACTCTAATTTTCTCTAAAATATAAAATGTGTAACGGTCATATAATTAATTAATGTTTATAATTTGCTCATTGATATACTACTATATCTTCCAAAACTTTGATTAATTATGAGATAATTAATTCAGTTTTAAAATTAATTTTAATTTACGAGAAAGTTATTGACAAAAGAAATAGTCAAACGATCTTTAATTTCATGCACATATAGTTTTATCATTAAACTTCATCCGTTTAAAAACTTTAAATCAATAAATTAAGAAGATAAATTATTCTATATAGAAATCTAAACTCAAGTAGCTTTACTGAGCAATCTAAACTCCAGTAATTTTCTCTTATTATGAAATTAACACAACAGTATTGGAGAAAATGATACGTACTCCCCTTCATCCCGAACCTTTTTTTTTTTAAGAATAAGTAATGGAGAGATTATAATTAATTGTAAATTATATAGAATGTACTACTAAGTTCAATGTTTGGGATTTCAAAATTTGAAATACATGTGTTTAATTAATAATTATGAAATTAACTATATATGTAAGTTAAATTAAAAATTTTAATTTGGGACAAATATAAGGCGTAAATAAAAGTGAACTTTAAAATTAATTTATCATGTTGGGAATGTTTTGATCCACAAAATAACGTGGCCCTACTAATGTATAGTTTTTGTTCTCTGCTAAAACCGAGAACATGATGGGCTGGAAAATTACAAAAGTTGGTGCTGTGAGATCCATAAGCTATAGAGCTGGCGGGCCTTAGTTCCCACCAATCACAGTTCACAGGAGAAAATGGGTATGCATAGTTGTGTAAATTTTTTGTTTATAAAGTCGGCCGAAAATGACGTCGTTTGGTTGAAAAAAAAAAAGGTATCATAGATTTGGCAGGGCTTGAGAGCTCAAAGGCTGAAACTACCAGTTCGTCGAAAATAAGTATCTTATATTAATAAAAGTCTTCTTATATTAAGAAGTATCTTATTCATTTCCATTATTTTATTAGTGTAATAGTTTGCTCTACATATATTGTATTATGAACCCAAATGTAGTGTTGGGTTAATAAGAAGCCTCAACAAATTGAGCAAAAGAACAAATTGACATTCGGGTTGATATAAGGATATAATATCTTTTGCTCAACGGATAACTTGAAGGCATTCTAATGGATAACTTCAAGGCATTGTTCATGAGCCAAAAAGAGAATTTTCATAACCCTGGTACATCAGAACGTGTTTTAGTACCTAAACAAATACTACTAAATAGATGCTTTAACCGAATCATTTATACTATTGTCTAAAGAAATAATCTTTTTTTACACAAAAATAAAAATTGACAAATTAAATAAAATTGTTTTTGTAGAAGTTGTGGCTTATCACTTATGTTACGTTTAGATTGGAATGGATCGGAGTAATACCACTTACAGCGCTTTTGTACCAACCACAAACAGCATGAATAGAGGCGGCAATATGTACGGCCTTTTCAAAAATCGCACGAATCGAACACTTTGTGTTGATTCAGATGCTCATGATTTTAGGTGGGTTGAATAACCAAATTTCTGGCCCAGGTTTGGTTTATAAGCCAAAACCGCACACATAAAACCGAAAACCGCGCACGTGTGTGTGTGTATGCATGTATTATCTCTAGTAAATTCTAAACTTACTTTTCACTTGAACACGCCGTAGAAAACTCAGGTCTTTGCATTGTCATTATTTCACCAATTGAAAGAAGATGGTTAGAGGTTATAGAGTCAAAAATTAAGCATTTGGATTTTGGAATTTCGAATTTGTTTGATGCGTTACTAGAGGGGCTTATAGCTGAGGGGTCAAATTCGTTGGTTTGAGCACTTGATGCATTGGTTAAGGTCTATGATATAGTAGTAATAGTCTAATAGATTATTTTTTAAATTAGGTATAGTTAGGATTTTATTCTATAAGTCCTCCCTGCAATATATAAGATAGAATTTCATTATACCTCCACTATATACTTTTAATTTTTGAGAACTAGATAAATTTTCTTGCTGGTTATTGAATATATGATCTCCGTTATTTTATATAACGCATACTAAGTTAATTGCTCGATGTGAGCTCTGTGTTAAATTCTATTGAAGGCTTAGACTTTTTTGTTGTTTCAATTGATTTTGGAACCGAAACCGCACCGCACCAATCATAAGCGGTTTCATGTGCGGTTTTGGATTTGTCAAACCGCACCTAAGCGGTTTCGACTTTAAACAGACCAAACCGCACCATACTCACCCCTATCTATAACACTTAATAAAAGATTTATGGGTTTTTTACATTACTATACAACAATTAGAAAATAATTATAAACTTAGTGCATTCACAAAATAATTATAAAAAGAGTGCAACACAATAATCAAACATATTAAACCTTACGCCTCTCATCCGCCCATTCTATTATCTTCCTCACCACCTCCTCTCTCCTCCCCTTCATCCTCTTCCTTCGCCGCGGAGCTCTAGTTACACCGCCTTCGTCCTTATTTCCATTGAGATAATCGTCGGCTTCTTGTTGTACCTGGCAAGCCTCGAAGACTCCTGAGCGGGCTTCTCAAAGATATCATTGATGAAACTGTTCATGATCCCCATCGCCTTGCTTCGAGATTAGATGTCGGGGATGGATCTGCTTAAAGACCTCAAGATGTAGATCTTGTAAGTTTCCATGCTCTTCTTCACTCTCTTATTCTTCTTGTCTCCGGCAACAACGTCTCCCTCCTTCGACAACTTCTTTCTAGCCTTGGGTTTCTTCTCCGCCGGGGCTTTCTCCACGACGGCTGTTTTCTTATCCTTAGCGGGTTTTTTCTCCACGACGGCCTTCTTATCTGTCTTGGGAGCCATCGAAAATTCTAGGGTTTAAAATTGGGGGCAATTTGACTGGAGAGAATATATTTTTGTTTTCAAATGAATTTGTATGTAAGGATGGAGATGAGTTTAAGAGATGGTTATATATAAAAGGCAACCATTTTAGTTATCCACAAAAATTAAAATGGTTACCTTAGTATGAAGGTTTAGCTACCAACTGATATTTTGCATTTTTTTTTCTTCTTACATTAAGTAAAAGGAAAACCACACGACTAATCTCTTATTCCATCATAGTTTAACAAGATAAAGAAAATAAATACATGCAACACTTGCTAATTGTTCTGAATTTTATTTATGACTATTTGGTTAACTACAAAAACTAAAATGGTTACCTTTGTATGAAGGTTTGACTACCAACTGCACTTTTTTTTTGTTGATATAAGGTAACCGAGATTGTGTTACACAATATTGAATAATATTTTGCAGTTTCACACGACTACTCTGTGATTCCATCATAGTTTAACAAGATAAATAAAACAAATACATGTAACATTTGATAAGTGTTCTGAAATTTTTTTATAGTTACTCACATAAACTAAAATGGTTACCTTTGTATGAAGGTTTTGTTATCAACTGCACCATATATAGAATGCACAACTACTCTAATTTGGCATGCAATTTAAATCGTCACAGCTGAGAGAAACAACCGGAAATAGTTACATAATTACAAAACTGATTTGCCACATCAGCAATCCATTAAAACATCTAACTAAACTAAAGGGATACCAAATGCATTAATTTTGTAAATAAAATATTAAAAATATATTAATTTTGTAAATATTTTCTGGATACATTTTTATTGTAATTTTTTCTAAAAATGTACTAAAAATGTAAATAACCCAAGATTTATTATACTGTTCAATATAAATTGAATCTCTAGGCTTAAAGTTTGACCAAGTTTTCCTCTTCAATTGCTTTATAAATGGAATTTAGTCCAATTAAACTGGACTAGAGTAATGTCGTCTTAAGTGGCCTATCTATCGCTCTATCGGTAATTGGAAGTTTAATTTGCTATTTAATCGTTACAAATAATGAAAAAATTACAATAGTAAACCTTTCAAACATAATAATAGATAATCAGAAGAAAAAAAAAGGTCAATTGGACACCAAATATACTCATAATCCCAAAGTAATAACCTAACTTAATAATATGTGTATCTTAGCAGTTCTTCAATAGGCAAGGGTTTAATTTGCTTTTGAAAGTTCTAATGTTGAAAAGCCCACATTTCGGCTCAAGCCCAATCTATTCATAATTATTTGACCTGTGTTGTGTTGACATTAAAAAGGAAGAAGAAATCCACAATTTACTTCGTACTTTGCACTTAACACTCAAAAACTGTTCGCGACTTGATTCAAGTCATGTGAAACTTCAAAAAAATATAACCTAATTTTAGTTTGAGAGTATTAATTTGATCAAGTAGTAGGGAACTTTCAATACCACATCACCTTTTTATAATGTCACAATGAGGTACTACTACATTGATGTATTGTACCATATGCACACTAAAACTCGTACCTTGTATCGACAATAATCAAAACTGTAGTGCGATTATTCAAAATTCAGGGACCGAATGTAGGGTTAGGGGGTGTTTGTTTATACTTGAATGAATCGATCAGCCATTCAGTGCATTTGTTTTGAATAAAAATTATTTAAATGTTTGAATCGGTCAGATTATTGGACTGAATGAAGTATTTTATATTAATTTTTTTTTATTTTTATAATATTAACTATTATATTAAGTAATATTAAATAAATTTACATTAATTTTGAATTTTTTTAGAAGAGTAAAATAATAAAAATATGTTATTTAGATGTTTCAGACATATAATTATCAAATAACTTTTTTCATTCAATATTCAAAATTCTACTTTAACTATTTCATCTAATTTTATCAAATACTGTCATAGTGTCCCATGGAGACGGCGCTTTTTAGGGACACATCATATTGTATTGAAGTGGGGTTGTTCTGCCACTTAATTTCTTAATTAATCATGCCCAAAAATAATAATTTTTAGGGACACATCATATGCGAGAAGTTAATAATTTTTCATCAAAAATAGTCACGCCTTGTTGTTTTATGTACTGATAATTGTACTATTTTATATTTTATTCAATTATACGTGCACAAAGTGCAAGATGTTTGCTATCAAGCACTCGTTTATACAATACAATACAATACAATACAATATATATATAGTTACGCTCTAATAAAAAAATTATTTGTCTTTTTACTTTTCTTTATTGCATATTAGGATTTGTTATAAATTTATATAACACCCCAGTCTTACATGAAAAAAATATAGAAAAAATTTATTTGTACATAAGAAATTAAATTACTAACAATATTACTTTCAGGCTTTCAGTCATAACTTTTTGGGTGTGTGTGGTGGACTAAGATGACCCATACTATTTATTTGGATGAATTTGATTCGTCTGTGGTGGGCTAAGATGATCCAAAAAAATATTATTGTACTAGTGATTTAAGACATTGTTTAGATGAATTTGATTTAATTTGACCTAAAATTTGTTCGGAACTTGGGATTTGACCCGTGTTGTTTCAATTTATATGTAAATATTTTTTGTTTGATGGTTGTTTTGCTTTTAGGTATTAAACCTAAGATTTATAATTGAAAATTAGTATTGTTTAAATAAGTAAATTTTATTGTGTATTATATGATTGAAACTAAAACGTTTTACAAAGTCATTAGTTAGAAAATGGATGGATGAATTGAGTAGGGTAGATTTGTCTCTCGTTTGATGGAGTACAAGATATGGACACAACTTAAACCCACAAGACCTTTTTGCCATGTTCTTTTTATAAAGCACACTTGACCCACAATACCCACCCAGCAAGAAAGAATCATAGTTTTGATTTATCAAATCCTTCATTGGAGTGAGACACCATTGGGGCCTCCCCTCCTTTCAGACACCCACCCAAGTTTTGATATACGTAACTTGAATGATGGTGTATTGAGGTTAATTTTGTTTAGTAATTTTAGTCCCAAATGGTAGGGATTATAATATTATTTAGAATATGGTATTAAATAATTTCTCATCTTAAATTATTTTATAATCTCAGGACTAATAGTTTCAAACTCAAATTTAAAAATAAACAAGATACTTAAAATTAATAATCATATCTCAAATATAATTTTTACAAACAAACATAGCCGAGAAATTCATGCTTGCATCAATGTATTAATTAGTTTAGCAGGTTAGATACTAGTATATTGCTTACCCTAATAAAGAAGACATTAATTGACAACTCTGGTTAGGGCGATATATTATAATTTCATAATCCAATACATCATTATTATTACAAAAGATGAAGAAATAAACTTACAAACCTGCCTTCTCTCGTAATGAAAGAAATAAACTCACAATTACTATTTATAATATTAAGAACCAATTAAACATGATTAACAGAGGAATAAATAAACTCACAAATTATATATATCATTCTGTTGTACGTACTCCATGCATACAAAAATGAGAGTAACAACATTTTCACATACACATTTTAAAATCAAAGGTCACTTTTAGAATTAGTTAATTATTATAGCTAGGTAATTTGATATTCTTGATAACCGATTAATGATTATAGTAAAGTCAACTTTTTCTTCAGTATGTTTTTTTTTATTTAAAAAAAAAAAGACTTTTTCTTAAGTTAGTGTATAATATTTTGTTACATATCTTCCCCGTTAAATCTACGTAATTAATTAAGGACTTATTTTTTAAGCTTTAAAGCCTATAAAATATAACTTAAAAACTGCCCATATATATTATTTGTTTTTATATTCTCAAAGCATATTTTAATTAATTTACGGTCGTATCTCTTAAACTAATAGTCTTGGTGGGGTGGAGGATTCAATGTAATAGTTTTCATAAGAAATTATTATTATATTTTATTCAATGTACGTAATAGTTTTTCATCGTGGACTAATGCATGTGGCTGTGGGTGAATAAAATAGAGTCGTATTACTTTGTTCTTTTTCGTTTCGTATTCAATATAGAGTCGTATCAAAACAATTAATCTCGTATTCTTCATTTCATTTAAGATTTTTTTTTTTTTAATTATTGGAGTATTATTTTTTATAAAATTTACGAACAAACATGTGATTTAGACTCTTATTACTTTGTTCTTTTTTCATTCCGCGCCCTCGTTTCGTTTTCATTAATTAATTCATCCTAATTTATATGGTTTCATTACAACTTCTTCTCTATGACTAAAACCAATGGTTAATTTCGCAGCTTTCATTACCGATTGACTAAAACCAATGTGTAACGCATGAGGTTTCATTACAACTTCTTCTCTATGACTAAAACCAATGGTTAATTTCGCAGCTTTCATTACCGATTGACTAAAACCAATGTGTAACGCATGATTAATCATACCTACCATATAATTTGAAGCACTAAACTAATGGCTGACTTTCATATATATATATATATATATATATATAGTAGTATTGGATCGAGACCAAACTGTCAAACTTTCATAAACCCTCTCACCTTTTTTTTATTCAATTTGTGAGTTTTATTTTAGGGGATAGGAAGGGAAAATTTCTTCTTTTCAAAAAAATTATAAAAACAAATTTTTTCTTTCTCTTCTCATTCTTTTTCTTCTCTTCCCTCCGAAATAAAACTCACAATTTGTTCAGAGATTATATATAATTATATTATTACGTAAGGATGTTAAAGTTACGTCTAAATTATTCTTTCTGTCCTATAATATATGACGTTTTAGAATTATGCACATAAATTAAGGAAATGATTGTATAACATTAAATATAGTGTTAATATATTGTCTAGAATACCTTTTACTATATACATATTTCATACTATCTCTTTCATTTGTAATATTTTTCTATAAAGTGTAATTTTGAAAAGATTATAGTTAATTCTTCTAAATTATATAAAATATTAAATAATTTAAAAAATAAAATAATCTAAAACGTCATATATTATAACATAATATATTACTCAAATATACGTGATTAGTGAGATATTACTCGCATATACCGGTAGTTCCTATATTCGGTGCCCAATATATGGGTTAAATTTGCATGTTTGGGATAGACTTTTCCCTAATTTGTACTCCCTCCAGTTATAAAAATAGTGTCAATTGAATGGTTATAGACTTATATATAAGAAAAAGTGTTGGATGAAAAAAGTATACTTTTTAGGGGTATTAATTAATATTAAACAGAAATTTGGCCGTGAGTAGGTAATTAGGAAAAGAGGGAGAGAGACATGAGATGAGATGAGATGAGATGAGATGAGATCTTTGGCGGAAGGGACCAGCAGATCCTGAGGCAGTGACTATGCTAGGGGAGAGGGGACCAATCAAAAGTAGTACAAGTGATAAGTGATATCAATATATATGTTATATAATAATAAGAGAAAATTATATAGTATAGTATAGTATAGAGATTGTGGGTTACGTACATATAAGGTGTAATTAAAAACAAATAAAAACTAATACTTGGAGCAGTTAACAACAACTAACCAATATACTCGCAATCGCATGCTGTATGGATGTGTTGTTGACAGGGACAAATATTGGGGTTGAGTTTGACAAGAGTGATATATATATATATATAAAAATCCTTTTCAAACTTACCCTCTTTCATGTGCCGACCGCCCGACCCCATGCATGCATGCATGCATGCTGATCATGTCCTCCAATTAATTAATTAATTAATTAATATTGTTGTGTTGTTTGCTAATTATAGTGTAGTAGCTAGCTAGCTTTCAAGTTTGTCACCTTATGCAGCTGATTGTTGTAGCAGTAGCACATGCCGAAATTAGGCATGCAAGAATTATATATATATATATATATATATATATATATATCTATATATATGATCTATCATGTCAAAGGAATTAATTAATTAATTTCAATTATGTTTGCCAACTGGTCAACACCCCTTATTATTTCATTCCAAAATATTAAAGTAATGAGAAAAAAATAATTCAAATTTAAAAATCAAATACACTTTGATGGAGGGGTTACTGATTCTACTACTCCGTATTAAAGGTGACCGAATTTAGTTGGGGAATATCGAACTCATAGGTTAGGTTTTTGGGGAAAAACAAGAAAGATTAAAACTCAAATAGGTGACTACGTTAGAAATGTTAGGTCCAACAATTTTAGTCATCAAATCTTTAATCTTATTTTCTCTCCTCACAACTCGTAAGTTGACCTTATTTTTTTAAAATATTTATTTTATTTTAAAAGAATCAAAATCATATAAAAAAGGCTAAACACTTATTTTGAAAAATTTAATATCCTTCCTTTTTTTTTATCATATTGGATAAAATATTATTTTTATTACCATTTGGATATTAATCACGTTAATTATGACCCTCTGGTTTATCCAATATGACCCTACGAAATATAGTTTTAATTAAATATTAATTTTAAATATAATTTATTATCTAGAATGTTATATTTTTAAAAAAAGAATGTTATTAATTATTTCAAATGTTATCAATTATTATTGTTTTAAATCAAATATTACATCAATTGAATTATTATACATAATAACTAGCGATAACCTGTGCCTGAAGGCACTGTATAATTCAAAAAAAAATTTAAAAAAAATATGAAGTACTAAATATGGACACGCACTAAACTAAAAGCCTAAATTAATTATTAACACACCCGCACTTTCCATACATACTCCACAAAGCATTTAAATGAAAAATTCTTATGAAGACAAATTTCAATAAATAAATAAAGAATATCCAACTGTAATAGTCAAATTCTCATAAATTTAAACTAAGTTTAACTACATTTTAAGATTTAATTTTTTTTATGTATAAGCCTTTTTAATTGATTGTAACTTTTTAAATAGTAAGTTGACAATTAAAAATTATTGTTTGCTTGTTATGAAAACTCTTTTTTTTTGTCACACATAGATGGGTATACAATTTCGCAGAGCCGTAACTTGATACAAAAACTGATTGCAGGTCGTTATATAAATTTAGGATTAGCTCAGCAACGAAGTTTTAAAATGAAGAACCATGACAAATAAGAGGGGGAGAGTTACGACTCTACGAAATTGTATAAATGTATGAATTGTAGAAATTATATAAATTTAAGTGCTATAAATGTATGAAACAAATATAAAGATTTTTTTAGCAATAGATTCATCTTAACTAATCATATGAAATTAGGTATTATATTCAAAGGCAGCCTAACCTATTCCATTTTAAAGGAGAGACTTGGTCAGCCAACAACACACACTGATAAAACTAACATACCATGTGGTTGGTTCACATCTATAATATTTGACAAGCTTTCTAAATTTTATGGGAATTTGCAGTAGAAGAGGAGATGACTTCCAGTCATTAGACAATCTTAGTACAATGCTCAAACTCATCTTGCATTTTTAAAATATCATAAGAGAATAACCATAAAGAAGAATTCCTACGCAAATATTGTGCACCAGAGCAGCTCATTTCGACCTTTTCCCCTGTTTCTTCTTAATAACTTCATATATATACATTATGCCCATGCCTTTATAAACTTCAGGAGGTTTACAACTCCGAACAGCAGCAGCAAAATGGTGTATCCTTGTCCGTGTCTGAAGGCACGGCGAAACAAAAAATTATATTAAAATTCAAAAAGTAATACATTACCTAAAGACTATTTGCAACTTAAAATAACTTACAATCAAACATAGCAATTATCATAATTCACCATATAACCACAATAATTAATACATACTCGATTATCAACACATATCCAACCACCAAAACATCAAGATAGTGGCCACTAATTTCAATAAATTTCGACAGAGTTTCCTTTAAAAATAGATATCCAAAAAAATCTAAATCTGTCTACAAAACTTACAATCATCAATAAATATTCAAACCACCAAAACAACCATCATTCCATACCCAAAATCATCATAACCATGTATAATTAGTTAACTTTACAAAAGAATGTTATTAATTGTAAGACCCCAACTTTTATGAATAAAGATGAATTTTCTATAATTATCATTTTTGGAATAAATTTGATATAATGTTATAGTTGTGAGTAATATTTATAAATTTTGCAAAGTACGCAAGTTGTTATATAATATTCGATTAGTCGGGGAATATTCATTTTAAACAGGAAATATTAAATGCGACGAAGACAATCATTAGTGGACCCCGTAAGCGGAATTATTGCCGGATTGAGAAAATGACAAAACTATTTTTTATGAAAATTAGTGGAAGTTTTACTGTTAGCTGTTGAAACACCCGGTGTTAAAAGAAATGTGAGGAACGCTGGCGTGGTTGTATAGTAGCACTTACGGTATTGATTATTGATGCTTACGTGAGAAGTCATTCAGTTTTATTCAATTATTATTCGATATTTTATATATTATTAAATCAATAATTGAGATGACAGAGTTATTAATATTATTATTTGCATTATTAACGATGTCTAGAAGTTCTGCCAAGGAGAGGTTTGGTCACCTAATTGCGTGCCAATAGGGAAAAATCCTTATTGGAAAGCCCCCTCTTTCCTGGGAATGACCTGGTCGATTAATAGTGTGAATAATAATAATGATAATGAAGTTTTATTTTATTAGTGTTATTAATGTAATAAAACAGAAAAGCTTTTTATATAAAACGGAATACTTTTATAAAGTTATTCGTTTTATTAGGCTAATAGTAAAATCTTTTTATATAAAACAGAATACTTTTATAAAGTTATCTGATTTATTGGATAATAATTGGAATATATTATATTTTATTATGTATAGTGTTTGCATAGTGCCTGCATAGTGTTTGCATAGTAAAATCTTTTTAAAAGTTATTCGTTTTATTAGATTATAAATAGAATATATTAGATTTTATTGTAAACCAATATGGACCGTCCGTTTAAAGTAAATTGATCCGGACCGATTTCATGGATTAGTTCTTATTCGATCCATTCTTCTATAAATAAAGCTCATTCCTTCATTATTTCTTACGAATTCATTGAAAAACTCTAGAGAAAGCGTAGAGAGAATTATTCTTCTATCTTGAAGTATTTTCTTTAGCGTTTAAGAAAGCTTTGGCGAAGTGCAAGTTTCTTCAAGTATATCCCCACCTAGTTGAGTACTCTTCTTTATAAGGTAAGGGGTATTTTTTTATATTCATGAAGAGAACTTACATTATTCCATTTCTTTATTATTACATTGGAATAACTCGTATATACCGCGATCCACCCTATACTTGGTGATTTATGTTGTTATTCCATTCTTTATTATTTTGTTGGAACATCGTCCGCATGCGTTTCTGTGGGACACGGTTAAAATTTTTATTATTCTCATTGGAATATCCTGTTTGTGCGTTTATATTGGGACTGATTACGTTATTTATTATTCATTTGAATAACTTCGTACATCAAGCACTGCATGCGTGGTGATTTCGTTGTTATTTCTTTCTTTATTATTCATTTGGAATATCATGTTGGTCGCGTATTACGCTTCGACCGGGTTCCGATTATTTATTATTACATTGGAATAACACTCGTCATCAAGTATCGCGCATGCATTGTGATTTCGTTGTTATTCCATCCTTTATTATTCATTGGAATATCCGCTCGGTCGCGTATTACGCTTTGACCGTTCCGATTATTTATTATTCGTTGGAATAACTCGTCATACATGTAGTACCGCATGCATTGTGATTTTTGTTGTTATTCCATCCTTTATTATTCTGTTGGAATATCCTGTCGGTGCGTATTACGCCTGACCTGGTTCCGTTATTTATTATTCTGTTGGAATAACCATGCATCTGATAAGCACCGCATGCATGGTGATTTCTTTTGTTATTCCATTCTTTATTATACTCGGTTGGTTAAAGTTTTGACTTTATACTCCATGAAATTAGTGGAATATCCTTGATATTTGCGCTTTCATCCGAAGATCTTTTCATGGAAATATTCTTTTGAGCATTCTTGAATTTTATTCTACAAAGAAGTATCATGTTGATAATTTGGACGTTATTAGTTCCTGGATAAATTAATTCTTGAACTTGTTTTATTGAATTCTTATATCATTGTCATCATCCTCATGTTTATATTTTATTGAAAGTCATATGTGGCCTGTAGTGCATAGATGGACTTGGTATGAATAAATGACCAGGGATTATTCGGTATAATCATGACCGTAATATTATAAATGATGTGGTAAAAGTCCTCATTGGCCCGTAGTGCATTGATGGACAGTTGTTGGCATGATCATGACCATTGATGAATACACGAATATCATTGGCCCGTAGTGCATGGAAAAATTGTGGCTGTGATACTAATGAATATCCTTGGCCGTAATGCATGGATGATGTAGATTATTTATTAAGCTGAGTCCCAGCGATAAAAGTGATGAAAAACCTTTTAAATCATAAAAGATAGTAGATTTTATTCTCTACTTGACTCTTTTAATAGATTGCATGTTCTGCTACAGTTAAACTTGATGTCTATTGTATTTTATCAGTTTAACATTGTTGAAGACTAATGATAATTTATTCTGCATTATCTTAGTTATAATATGTGACGCCCCCAAAATAGGTCCATTCCATCCAACCCATTTTGAGTCGTCAATAACATGGTACAGAAACAACTACAACTTTATTAATACATTTGTTGTGCAAATTACGACAACATATATACTGTGAGTTTAAATACAAATATTATCTTCTAGACAATATCCATACCCAAATAAAGTCCTCATTACAATTATTGATACACTATTCTACAGAATAGTGAGGACTACTAAAACAACTATCTTGAACCATCACTCCTTTAATTCGACTTAGTTCCATTTATATTCTCGCCTCCCGAGAAGAAAAATGGAACAAAAAGGAAAAGTGGTGAGCTCAACTAGCCGATAAAGAATATTATGACTAAGATAATGTACAACAAATTATCGTT
Source organism: Panax ginseng (assembly GCA_020205605.1). Taxonomy (NCBI): domain Eukaryota; kingdom Viridiplantae; phylum Streptophyta; class Magnoliopsida; order Apiales; family Araliaceae; genus Panax; species Panax ginseng. The sequence continues at coordinate 116,232,607 of CM035144.1, read as the reverse complement.
AGTCTTCAACATGGAAAAATCTGATAGAATACAACAGACAACAAGTTTTAGATCAACAACTGCAGCAGAAACAACAATTCATTAGAAGAGTTAAGTAGAGAATGAAATCTACTATCATCTATGAATTTAAAAATCCATCATCAATATTTTATCCCTGTAACATCAATCAATATTCATCTTTGCACTACAGGCCAAAGATATTCATCGTTCGGTCATATTTATCTCAACATCTGTACATCTTTGCACTACGGGCCAAAGATTCATAAGAAATTCATTCATCTTTGAACTACAGGCCAAAGATATTTAATAATATCATCATTTAGGACTGAGGATGATGAAAAAATGTTTTACAGAAAATGAATCCAGTGAAACAAAAGAACAAATATTAAGGATTCATACTTTAACCAAACCGAGTTCAAAAATACTTCATAAATAATCATAGTGAAGTAAAATTCAAGAATGATCAAAACATGGATACAATCAAAGCTAGTATCCAGAATAGATATCTTGGACAAAAAACGAAAAAATTAATTTTTTACGTGAATAAGGTCAAGTATTCATGAATAGTCTTGAGTATCACGTGAATAAGTAACTTGAGACACTAAAAGACAAGAATTTCACAAGAAAAATTATCATGCTTCGTGAATAGTAACTCGTGAATAGTAACTCATGAATAGTAACTATGACATAAAAAGATCAGAATTTCACAAGAAAAATCTTACCAATATTCCGGTATAATGATATTGAAAGAAATAATATCATTTTAAAAAAAATAATATCCCTTACCTCGAAAGACAAGATTTAGTTGAAACAGGATATATAGGCATGACTTGAACTTGCACCAGATATAGCAATACTCAAAATACTCACAAGAATACATTACTCGATAATATAGAGAGAAAACTTGGTTTACGGTGTGATTTTCAATTTAACCTAAAGCACTTATTTATAGGAAAATTCTTAGAACACCAAAGTAGAAAATTTAATAAAATAATAATATATTTATACAAATTTCCTTAACACACCAAGAATCTGAATTCAGCAACTTATCACATGTTTAATGAGGCCACAAAATATAAAAAACGTTTTTCTTTAAAAAAATAATTAAAACTTCCAAAAATCAATTATTTCAGAATTTCGAAACTTCAATAATTCATAATAAATAGCCCTTTTGTCACAAAAATTCGAACCACATGTCCTTTCCATAAAAAATTTCATTCTTTACAACTTTGCAGAAGAAAGTTTTCCAAATTCCAAACAGAAATTGACCGAAATCCACAAACGGGCGATTTTACAAGCTATAATCAAATTTCAGTCAAGAAATGGGGTCCACCGACACACAAAACATGTGTTAATCATTTAATGCCACAAAAATACTCTTCCTCCTCATATACTCATATATCCCACATTCATTGTAAAAATATCACCATTATTATATTATTAAAATAATATATTTAAATGAATTATTTTATCAAAAAAAGATAAATATTAATTTTCAACAATTGTCACATTAAAAATTTTCTCTATCTATATCCACATAAAATTAATATTTTTCTCATCATATAAATCAATAATTAATTATTCATAAATAATATTATAGAATCACAATCATCGACAACCAGCGGTTCGCAGGAAGAGAGGGCTTTCGATAAGGATTTCTCCTTCTTGGCGCATGATTAGATGATCAAACCTCTCCTTAGACAGAACTTTCTAGACATTATCAATAATGTTATCTAATAATATTATTCCAATAATATGAATTATTGCTCTGATAATAAAAATATTGTGCAGTGACAATTATTGAAACAACAACAATATAAAATATCAACGTAGCAATTATTGAATCAATAAAATAAAATATTGAATAGTAATTCTTTGTAATAATTATTGAGTAGTGCCTTTACTACGTAAGAATCAATAATTATTGCAATACCGTCTTCTTGTTCAACAATACGTATTAGTGTGTTTTAACCACGGTATTCCAACAAGATAATCTTGGTAACAACTACGTAGAATTATTTATAAACAACTTATATTTATCGTTTTTCTTCATCCAATCGCTTTAGTTATGGGGCCCCACAAAGATGGCGCGTCGTCAGATTAATATTCCACGACCAAACGAATATTCTAAAACAATAATGAATATTTTATAACCACTTGCTTATTGAAATATTTATGTATTTTACCCATAACTATCCACATTAATCAAATCAACCCTTACTATTTCAAAATAATAAATAGAGGAAAATAAATTTCATTTACTTAATAATTTGGGGTCTTACATAATATTTCTTCTTTGGGCTAGTTGAGCTCACCCTTTTTTTCTCCTTCATTATCTTGAAATGAGAAAGCGTGGCAGAGACTAGTGCGGAAGCGGGTGATGGTCAGGATGATAGTATTAGTAGTCCTCATTTATTACATTAAATAGTGTGACAATAAATATAATGAGGACTTATTTCGAGAGTGGATATTGTCTAGAAGACAATATTTGTATTAAAACTCACAACTCTCTTGTTGTATACTTAAGATTGTATTTTCATTATGTACCATGTATTTAGCGACTCAGAATAGGTGATGTATACCTATTTTGGGGGCGTCACAGTTGGTATCAAAGCTTAGGGATATGATCTCTGGCTAATATGTGAGACAAGAACTAGGAGGGGAGAGACGGGAAATTCCTTCGCTAGTATGACCTACCTAAGTTTATTTGGTATTTAATTGAGTGCGTCGAGTATAGGGATAATATATGATATGTTAATTAACCCTTGTTTTGTGGCGAGATTTGAAAATGGCATCAAGAGAATGTTGAGAACATCAATGGAGCATGAGGAGACCGTTGAGTCTCCACGGATCAATAATCGAGGATAATGTGCATCGGGGAAGGCGACAATCCTCATGCAAAAACAACAACATTGACCAAATGATGAATGATGTAATGTTTAGAGGCTTTCCGAAATTCATGCAGCATTAGGCAAGAGAGACTCTTGTTCAAAATGCAGGTGAAAACACTGGCAACTCTCGGAATGATCCGCTAAGCGATTCGAGGCTGGGACCACCGGAGTTTTTTGAAAAAGTCAAACCACTTAAAGGCGCGAGGCGTGGATAAAACAGATCAACAAGATATTTGATGTCTTGGGATGCTCCCGAGTTAAAAGGTTCCTTTTCCACCTTCATGTTATGGCGGGAGGCATTCTTTGGTGGGAATCAGTAAAAGCGTACTCAACCGCCGCGATTGAAGATGTCTTGGGAGAAGTTCAAGAGCTGTTCAATGACAAATATTTTCTCGAAAGTATTCGTCACATGAAAGAGGTAGAATTCATTAAACTCGAACAAAACAACATGACCGTGTCACAGTACAAAGCCAAGTTTGCCGAGTTATCCCGGTTTGCGTCCCATTTGGTTGATAATGAGGAGAGAATGACGCGAATGTTTCTAAGAGGTTTGAAACTTAGAGATAAGTCGATATCTTATCTCTCATAAAACCGTGTTTGTATTAGGATGTTGTTAATAGGGCTCGATTATGGGGCGCGATAATGAGTCAACCCAACCAAAAAAAAGCGATCGGCAAAATGATAATACCAGTGATAACAATCATCGAAGTGGTGGTGATAAGCGTGGAGGAATCAACACGCGAGAAATGGTAACCACTTTGGTAATCATGGCCAAAGCAATAAGAATGGACATTTCAAGAAGAGGAGATTCAACAATGATGGAAAGGCGTCAAAGATCAAAGACTCGCTTATTAAGGAAGGAGAGCGACCACCTATCATATGCTTTAAATGCGGAGGGAAGGACACATCAATCCAATCACGCGATGCCATCCAAATCATGTTATAATTGTGTGAAGAAGGTCACCTAGACCAATTTTGTAGTTCACCAAGACAAATTCAGCTAGGATGGAGGCACCAAAGGATGTCCCGTAAAAGTCAAAGCCAGATGGTCTGAGGAGAACATTTGTCGTGACCTCCCGGAAAGCGAGGAACCCGAATGAGGTCATCGCAGAAGCTTATCATAAAGTCTAAATAAGTATATACCTTATTTGATCTGGGTTCTACCCCATTCCTTTATTTCTCCTACTTGCGCTCAACGTTTAAATTTGATTCCGGAGAAATTGGACTTTGACTTATCTGTTGAAACTTCGTTGGGAGAAACCTTCATTACATCCACTGTTTATAAGTCTTGTTTGGTTCAAATCGGTACCCTCACATTACCTGTCGATCTTATTTAATTTAAAATACTTGCATTTGACGTAATTCTAGGGATTGATTGGTTAACTACTCATCATGCAAAAATTGATTGTTTTCGTAAGGTTATTAGCTTTCATATTCATAACTAACCTATTATGCGAATTCAAACAACCAAACCATTAAAATCAATCACTGTCATTTCAAGCCATAAAACTATTTGTTTATTGAAAAATGATTGTCAAGCTTTCTTAGCTCATGTCACGGATCTAAACAAAAATATGTCAGTTTTGAATGATATTTCTATTGTTAATAAATTTCCTGACGTATTCCCTAAAGAACTTCCTGGCCTACCCCAGAGCGTGAAATTGAATTTTGTATAGACCTTAAACCCGGTACAAAACTCATTTCTAAAGCCCCATATCGAATGGCTCCTATTGAACTTCAGGAGTTAAAGACCTAACTGTAGGAATTGTTAGACATTAGCTTTATTCGTCCTAGTACTTCTCCTTGGGGTGCTCCTGTTTTATTTGTGAAGAAGAAAGATGGGAGTATGCGACTTTGTATTGATTATCGGGAGTTGAATCATGTCACCATCAAAAATAGGTACCCATTGCCACGTATTGATGACCTATTTGACCCGATTGCAGAAGGCGCCAAATTCTTTTCAAAGATTGATATTCGATTCGGATATCACCAATTAAAGATTAGACCGATGACATTCCAAAAGCGGCTTTCGGAACTCCGATGCGGGCATTATGAATTCTAGTCATGTCTTTTGGATTGACTAATGCTCCCGCCGCCTTCATGGATATGATGAACCGAGTATTCAAGAAATATTTGGATCACTTTGTGGTCGTCTTTATTGATGACATCCTTATTTATTCCAAAAGCCGTGAAGATCATACGCAACACTTGAGGCTGATACTTCAAAAGCTTTGTGAATATAAGTTTTATGCCAAGTTGGAGAAATGCGAGTTCGGCTTCGAGGAAGTAGCATTCCTTGGGCCGCGTGGTATCAAGTCATGGAATATCATTGACCAGAAAGATTGAAGCTTTTTAAAGTCGGGAGCAACCTAAATCGATGGCCGAAAGCACGTAGCTTTCTCGAACCATTTGGTTATTATCGGAGATTCGTAGAAGGTTTTTCTCGAATCGCTACTCCATTAACTCAGCTGACTCGAAAAGATATAAAATTCGGTTGGAGCGAGGAATGTGAGAAGAGTTTTTAAGAACTCAAGAGAAGTCATTCAGTTTTATTCAATTATTGTTGATATTTTATATATCATTAAATCAATAATTGAGATGAAAGAGTTATTAATATTATTATTTGCATTATTAACGATGTCAGAAGTTACGCCGAGAGAGGTTTGGTCACCTAATTCTCACCAATAGGAGAAATCCTTATTCGAAATCCCCTATTTCACAAGAGCGACTGGTTGATTAATAGTGTGAATAATAATAATGATGATAAAGTTTAGTTTTATTAGTATTATTAATGTAATAAAACAGAAAAGCTTTTTATATAAAACGGAATACTTTTATAAAGTTATTCGTTTTATTAGGCTAATAGTAAAATCTTTTTATATAAAACAGAATACTTTTATAAAGTTATCTATTTTATTAGACAATAATTAGAATATATTATATTTTATTATGTATAGTGTTTGCCTAATGCCTGCATAGTGTTTGCATAGTAAAATCTTTTTAAAAGTTATTCGTTTTATTAAATTATAAATAGAATATATATTATATTTTATTGTAAACCAATCTGGACCGTCCGTTTAAAGTAAATCGATCCGGACCGTTCATGGATTAGTTCTTATTGATCAATTCTTACATAAATAGAAGCTCATTCCTTCATTATTTCTTACTTAATTCTTTGAAACTCTAGAAAGTGAAACCGTAGAGAGAATTATTCTTCTATCTTGGCGTATTTCTTGACGTTTAAGAAAGCTTTGAGCGTAGTGCAAGTTTCTTCAAGTATATCCCCGCCTACTGGTTGGAGTACTCTTCTTTATAAGGTAAAGGGTATTATTTTTTTATATTCATGAAGAGAACTTCATTATTCCATTCTTTATTATTACATTGGAATAACTTTGTATACTGTGATCTACACTTACGCTTGGTGATTTATGTTGTTATTCCATTCTTTATTATTTTGTTGGAACATCGGGTATGCATGCGTTTCTGGCAGGACACGGGTTCCGTCTTTATTATTCTGTTGGAATATCCTCGTTTGTGCGTTTTATCTTGGGACTGATTACATTATTTATTATTACATTGGAATAAACTACATCGCAATATCGCATGCGTGGTGATTTCGTTGTTATTTCATTCTTTATTATTACATTTGGAATATCGTGCCGGTGCGTATTACGCTTTGACTGTTTAGATTATTTATTATTCTGTTGGAATAACTTGTCATACATCTGAAATACCGCATGCATTGTGATTTCATTGTTATTCCATTCTTTATTATTACATTGGAATATCACGCTTGGTGCGTATTACCTTTGACACAGTTTCGATTATTTATTATTACATTGGAATAACTTTTGTACATCCAATACCACATGCGTGGTGATTTCTTTTGTTATTCCATTCTTTATTATACTCGGTTGGTTAAAGTTTTGACTTATACTCCATGAAATTAGTGGAATATCCTTGATATTTGCGCTTCATCCAAATATCTTTTCATGGAAATATTCTTTTGAGCATTCTTGAATTTTACTCTACAAAAAAGTATCGTGTTGATAATTTGGGACGTTATTAGTTCTAGATAAATTAATTCTTGAACTTATTTTATTGAATTCTTATATCATTGTCATCATCCTCATGTTTATATTTTATTGAAAGTCATATGTGGCACATAGAGTGCATAGATGGACTTGGTATGATTATGACCGAGGGGATTATTGGTATAATTATGATCGTAATGTTACAAATGATGTGGTAAAAGTCCTCATTGGCCCGTAGTGCATTGATGGACGATTGTTGGCATGATCGTGACCATTGATGAATACACGAATATCCTTGGCGTAGTCTTGGAAAAATTGTGGTCGTGATCTTAATGAATATCCTTGGTAGTAGTCTTGGGGATGATGTAGATTATTTATTAAGTAGAAGTCCCAACGATAAAAGTGATGAAAAACTTTTAAATCATAAAAGATAGTAGATTTTATTCTTTACTTGACTCTTTTAATAGATTGCATGTTCTGTTGCAGTTAAACTTGTTGTCTATTGTATTTTATCAGTTTAACATTGTTGAAGACTAATGATAATTTATTCTGCATTATCTTAGTTATAATATTTTTTATTGGGCTAGTTGAGCTCACCCTTTCTTTCTTTATTATCTTGAGAAAATGAGAGCGTGGCGGGACTAATCGGGGAGCGCGAGTGACGATCCAGATGATAATATTAGTAGTCCTCACTATTCTGTTAAATAGTGTGACAATAAATGTAATGAAAACTTATTCTGAGAGTAGATATTATCTAGAAGACAATATTTGTATTAAAACTCACATCTCTCTTGTTGTATACTTAAGATTGTATTTGTATTCTGTACCATGTATTTGACGATTCAGAATAGGTGATGTATACATATTTTAAGGGTGTCACATTAATTATTTCAAATGTTATCAATTATTATTGTTTTAAAACAAATATTACATCAATTGAATTATTATATATAATAATATATATCCCCCAAACCCCAACCCTAACCCCCAATGGTGTGTCGAGGAATCTTTGCAAGCAACAAAAACAAATGCCCCACATTATCTACAACATTGTAAGTTTGAAACCAATTTTGTGTAGCACAAGTTAGAAGTGTACGTGTTACTACAAAATTAAGAAAATAAGATGATAAAACTTGAGGTTCATTTAAGCTTAATTTTGATGGCTAGGGTTTGATTACTTCAAACCTTGACAGTTTAATTAACTAACTAATTAATTAATTAAATAAATAATGATGTTTGTTTACTTTTTCTTCATAATCTCTTTGAAGTAGTACGTACAACTAGTATGTAAGGAAAAACATTCAGTTATTTACATAGGACTTGCAATTTGGTAGTATGTTATTAATATGTCAAATTAATTCTATAATTAGCCTTTAAATTAAGGGGTTTCATGCCTTTATGGGAGATCAACATTCTAATTTAAAAATATCCACAATTCTAGTAACGGATGCATACATGAACAATTATACTATTTCGTATTTTATATTATATATTTATATAATCACAAAATATGAAAGTGGTTAGTATGAAGTTTATTTTGGAATAAGTTGGTCAATTGATCAATAGAATACTGACACGTAGACAAAATTATATATATATATATATATATATATATCAGTATTCTATTTGTTAATTAATCAATTTATTAAAAAAATAACTTCATACAAACCGGATCTATAAAATATATACATTGGGGAATCCGGATGGATGGACATATATTATGGAAATGGGCATGGGATGGGAGGCGAATCTTAATAAAATTAACATATCTTTGCACCACTGCTCCTACTCATACCCTTAAAAAAATAGAAAATAAAAAAATTATTAGAAAAATCTGCTTACCTCACCCCGTATCTTTTGGGAGGATTTTATTGGGTCCCACTTTTTGATCTCAAAGTTTAAGGTGATAGAACTCCGAATACATTAACAACTCAATATCAGATTCGGTAAGAGTATAAATTTATTTAATAAAATTTTATTTACCTCTTATTGATTTATAATTAGTAAGAAAAAAATATAAATTTAAATTATTAATAAATATCTCTTTTAATAAAAAAATTTAAATTTATAAAAGTTCTATAAATATTGTACTCCTTTCATTCTAAAATTTAAGATTATTACATATTTTTAAAAGTCAATTTTTTTTAAAATTTAAAATTAATATTTTCAAATTAAAAAGTCATTCAAATATTTTATAATTTTTAATTACCAAATATCTTTTAAATTTAAATTTTATTTCATTTAAATAATTTTATTTCAAACACCACCTTATTAAATTTAAATATTAATTGTTCAATTTTATCATACACCATTTAAATCTAAATAAGGAATAGATGAAATTGTCACGCTACACCATATATCACCATGAAATTTTATATTATATATATTTAACGTTGGAAGGATAATGTTAACCTTATAACTAATGTCAGTCTCTATATATATATATATATATATATATATATATATATATATATATATTAAAACCCAACTTCAAGAATCACCACCCCATATTTTGGACTTAGTATTCTTTTATTTTATTCATTCTTACTAATTTGTATTTTACTTCGTATTGCTTGCCTTGTAATTCAAAACCAACTTGTAAATAATTTTGTGGGAAATCTGGTCAGATCTTGCTTTAATTGTGGGGTGAGGATTTTGGTGGGTTTTATTTCAATACAAACTCCATCCATCTTCCTTCTCCTCATCTCAACTTTTCCCCAACTCCAATCATCAGAAAAACACAAACCCACCAAGAATACAACAAAGCAATCTTCCTTCTTCTTATAATTCTTCTCCTAAGCTTCTTCTAATTAATTCATATAGTTTGGTTTGAATCTTGAATTGGTTCAATGGTCATGGCCAGAGAGTCAGAGTTTCATGTATTAGCTGTTGATGATAGCATCATTGATAGAAAGCTAATCGAGAGGCTCCTCAAGACCTCATCTTATCAAGGTATAAACTTATTTTGATGTCCAAATTAATTTCTTGATTCCTTTGTTAAATTTCTTGGTTGGTATTTTTAATGGCAGTTACCACAGTGGATTCTGGTAGCAAAGCTTTAGAATATCTTGGTTTGCATGAAGATGATGAGCAAATCAACACAAACGAGCCTTGTATATCTCCAATTAATCAACAGGTGCCCATTCTCTCTTTTTCTCCTCAATTCTCAGATTCCCCAACCATTCCAACAACAATTAATTCAAGTATTTTCTGTTTGGTTTCATGATTTACAGGAGGTGGAAGTGAATCTTATTATAACAGATTACTGTATGCCTGGAATGACAGGCTATGATTTGCTCAAGAAAATTAAGGTATGCTATGGTTTATATACACCCTTTTTTGTATTCGTTTATGCCAGGATTTTGTAAATCATCGTGTATTCATTCCAGATGGTATATATTTGTTTTTGTTACCAGTTCTCTTGGATTGTTTCCATTTATTCGGAAAACTATAATTATCGATATTAAAAGGATATTATAAATTGGTGGTATATTGTTAGCTAGCAATTGAAAGGGCTTTTGTTTTTGTTCTACAGGAATCTTCTTCATTTAGAGACATACCAGTAGTGATTATGTCATCTGAGAACTTTCCTTCAAGAATCCATAGGTAAGAATAAGACGACCCTGCCCTACATATTTGTAATTAAATTGAAAGAGGCAAACTGATTAATCACATTGGACAGATGTTTGGAAGAAGGAGCAGAGGAGTTTTTTCTGAAACCAGTGAGATTGTCAGATGTGAATAAGCTTAAACCTCATATGATGAAAACCAAAAATAAGGATTGTCAAAAAACAAAACAAAAGGAGGTTCAGGTTCAGGTTCAGCCATCACTACAACATCAATCCAGTAATAACAAGAGGAAGGCTGTGGAATTGGAAGAAGGGCTTCTACAAGATAGAACAAGACCCAGATATAGTAGTGGCCTCACTGTGGTCTAGTTCTACTCTTTCTTTTCCCAATTTAAACAATGGACATAGCCCCTTTTTTTTCTTCTTTTTCTTTCTAATCCTGGTTTATACTATTTATACAAGTGGAATGTACTTTAGTGTTATGAATCCAACATTATGATGAGAAATCAATACTACAATTTTTACTTGAAGGAAGTAGCTCCTATTTTGTTTTCTTCGAGGCCAGACTTTTTCATTTTCCTATGGTGTAGGTTTAACGTGGAATACTATCGGAGAGATCATGATTATGTCTGCACTTGACCTTTAAAGATTTTGTTTTGAATATATGGGGGGAATACTTATAAGGGGATATATTGGGGAGTGGGGGGTGGGGGGGTATCCAATGACCTTTGTGGATCTTTGTAAATTTTCATTTGCATTTGTGCTACTACTATTATGCAAACACAAATCTTTCACTTTGCAGTGGCATTGACCTAACTCAAGAAAGACGAGGCAGTGGGGGAACACGTACGTACTGGAGAATATAATATGATAACACTTTTCATCGTCTTTTTTCTTTATTTCTCACTATTTTGGATTCTATTACACCAACTTGGCGTGTGTATGTTTTTTTTTTTGTTGATATAATTGTGTGATCTCTGCTTTTAAAGTTTTAGGGATTGTTTCTAGTTAGGCAAGTAAAATAGGGATCACAAATTATTTCTTTTAGGCTATGTTATGCTTGGGAAAATGTGATAGAAGAGAAAATTGAATAAAATTTTAAAAAAAATTTGACCATTAATCACTAAGTTTATTTCATTCATTCTAAACTTTTTGAGTTGTACCAAGTTTAATATGTTGTAGATTGATTTCAAAAGTCAAATTATATTTTTAATTTTGAAACGGATGAATTATGATGCAAAGTTGACAACTAAACTCTAAATAAATTTAGTAATTAAGTATTTTTTTCGATAACAACTCATCTTTGTTCATAAAGTGTTCAACCTAAAACCCTAAAAACTTTAAATTGTTTATTGGGGAGGATCTGTTTACGTTACATAATAAGGTTGGTTACTACGGCTTGATAATAAATTAAATAAGAGGCTTTTCCCTCTTTGGAAATGGGAGTATAATGATGGTTAGGAATTTAAAACTTGATTTTAAGAGTTTTGTCAAAATAAAGTAACTTGTCACAACTTCAACATATGATTTATGAATATATAAAGGTCCAAAAGAAAAAAGTGGATTATGTCTTTTCTGTCTGCCATTTCAAAATCGTTAGCAATATTATTATTAATTGGTAATGGCAATATTTTATATCATGCTTGTATTACATAATGCCTTATTATCATTGTCAATCTAATAGGGTGGTAAGTCGAGCAGAATAGTTCGATATTCGACTCAAAATTAATTTAAAAATATAATTTAAAATTTGAAGTTGATTCGAGTCGAATCTAATTTATACTCATTTTCTGTCTAATGATACACGAGTCGTATTCGAGTATATCGGTGTTCGCTCATATTAGGATTCGAGTATTTCATTTTTGGGCAAAAGTCCAAAAATTATCCCGACTTTTACCCCGATGTTCACCGCGCACTCTATACTTTTTTTTGTCCAAAAGTATCCCTAATGTTACAAATTTGGGATCGACTGTACCCCTGGCGTTAACAGACATGCCACGTAGACAAACGTAATTGATACTTGGACATATTTTGCCGACGTAACAAATAATTAAAACAAAAATTACTAATGTAACATTTGATGTGTATAAAAATAATATTTTATGTATATTATAATTTATTTATTATGTGCATTTTATTAATAAGCTGAAACAGACGATTAAAATGTCTAGACCATCTCCTCCTCTGTTGTTTCTCCTCCTCCTCCTCTTCAACTCCGTCACCCCATCTCCATCAATAACTCTCTCTCTCTAAACCCTCTTCCTTTCTCTCTCCAAAACTTCCCCCTAAACTCATTTTCTGTCTCCTCTCTTAAACCCTTTTCTTCGGTAACTGAAAACCCACAAATAAAGAAGAAATTATTGTCAGTTCTCTCTCCTCTGAGCTCCTCAAAGAATCTGGTTCAGGAGGGTTTATTTCTCTTCCTCAATGCCTTGATTTCAGTTTCTCTCACATCAAACTAACCCTTATCCTTATCCTCTCCACACTCAATCTTTCCCCAGATCTGGTCGCTCTACTCTTGGATTTCACAAATGATTTTTTTCAAGACACAATTTTGAACTTATTAATGAAATTATTTTGTACTTTGTCAATTATTTTGGTCGGAGCTAAAACCCTTGAATCATTGATTGATCGCATGGTTTGTGTTGGGAGACCCACGCAGGTAGTTTCATTTTTTGATACAATGGCGAATGATTATGGGTTTGTTAGAAATTTTGATTATTTGAAGTTGATTGTGTCTAAGTTGTGTGAACATAGGTTTGCTAGTTATGTTGAGAAAATGGTTAAGAATTTGGCTAATGAGTTTTTTCAGATGAATATATATGTGATGTGCGTATTAAAGGGTGGTGTGTTGATGGGAAATTAGAAGAAGCTAAGAGGTTAGTTGGGTCAAGTTGGGACAGTAGATGAAGGGCCGGCTTTCTCGAGCTCCATCCATGGCAGCTATACACAAGCGGTTTAATCTGAGATTCCTCCTTGGGGTTATGGGTGCGCCGCTTGCGCCAGTGTACGTTAGCAACACTGAACCTTTCTTTGTGCTCCTTATGATTTATTAATTAAAACCTCCATTTTCCTTTGATTCTTGAGGAAGAAGAAGAAGAAGAAGAAAAAGAAGAAGAAGGAAAAAGATTATTGTAAGACCCCAACTTTTTATAAATAAAATTGAATTTCCTATATTCATTATTTTGAAATAATAAGGAGTTAATTTGATATAATGCTTTGGTTATGGGTGAAATGTGAAAATTTTACAAAAGAAGCAAGTGGTCATAAAATATTCATTGTTGTCGGGGAATATTCGTTTGGTCGTGTAATATTTTTTTGTTTGTTTGGGAATATTAAAGACGATGACGCCAAGATCCATTTTCATGGCCCCATAACGAAAAGCGGTCGGATGAAGAAAATGATAAGTTTGAGTTTTATAAATAACTAAGATAATTGTTACTAATTAACTTTGTTGGATTACCCGGTGGTTAAAATACGAGAATACGCTTTTGGTTTGCACAAGAAGACACAAGATTGCATAGTATTTTTGAATTATTGATTCTTACGTAGAAAGCCTTTACTCAATAATTGTTACAATGAATTATTGTTCAATATTTTATTTTATTGGTTCAATAATTCTTTGCGTTGATATTTTATATTATTGTTGTTTCAATAATTGTCACTACACAATATTTTCCATTATCGGATCAATAATTCATATTATTTGAATATTATTAGAGATAGCATTATTGGCAATGTCTAAGGAAGTTCTGCATTCAGGAAAGGGTTTGGTCACTTAATCAAGGCTGGCGTCGATAAGAAGAAATCTTTATCGAAAAGCCCTTCTTTTCACGGGAACGACACGGTTGTCATAATTGTGATTACGTAATATTATTTGTGAATAATTAATTAGTGATTTATATGATAAGGAAATATATATTTTATGTGGATATAAATGAAGGATAGGAAAATATTTATTTTATGTGATTATAAATGATGGAATTAATGTGATGCCCCCAAAATAGGTATACATCACCAATTCTGAGTCGTCAAATACATGGTACAGAAAATAACTACAACTTTATTATTACAATTGTCGTGCAAAATACGACAACACATACTGTGAGTTTAAATACAAATATTGTCTTCTAGACAATATCCACACCCATATAAAGTTCTCATTACAATTATTGACACACTATTTTACAAAATAGTGAGGACTGCTAAACAACTGTCTAGAACTATCATTCCACACCCAGACTACTTCCCGCTATATTCTCGCTTCCTGAAAAGAAAAATGGAACAAAAAGGAAAGGGGTGAGCTCAACTATCCCAGTAAAGAATATTATGACTAAGATAATATATAACAAATTATCCTTAGTCTTCAACAGGGAAAAATCTGATAGAATATAATAGACAACAAGTTTTAGATCAACAACTGCAGCGGAAACAACAATTCATTAGAAGAGTTAAGTAGAGAATGAAATCTACTATCATCTATGAATTTAAAAGTTCATCATCAATATTTTATCCTTGTAACATCAATCAATATATATCTTTACACTACGGGCCAAAGATATTCATTTGTATCACCAGTTGGTCATGTTCATCTCAACACCTGTTCATCTTTGCACTACGGGCTAAAGATATTCATCAGGTAACCATTCATCTTTGCACTACATGTGAGACCCCGAATTTTATGAAATAAAAGTATTCAATTTTTCTATTTTGGTAAATAGTTAAATTGATAAAAGGTTAAAGTTAAGGGTGATATGTAAATTTTTTTTAAAGTAAGCAAGTAGTTATATAATATTCGATTGGTCGGGGAATATTCGTTTTAACAGGGAATATTCGTACGATGGCACAATCATTGGTGGACCCCACAACGGATGTATTGTCATAGTAAGAAAATGACAGAATTATCTTTTTATAACGGCGAAAGTGTTACCGTTAAAATTGTTGAACTACTCGGTAGTAAAAGTACAATAATACGCGTGGTTGCATAGTAACACACGGTATTGATGCTTACGTGAAAAGACACTCAGTTATACTCAATTATTGCTACAGTAATTGCTGCATCATATCTCTCATTTTATTGATTCAATTATTGTCACAGTATCATCTGCATAATATGTTATATTATTAAATCAATAATTAAGATGGCAAAGTTATTCATATTATTATTTGCAATATTGAAAATGTCTAGAAGTTACATCGAGAGAGGTTTGGTCACCCATCAACGCGCCAATAAGGAGAAATCCTTATCGAAAAGCCCCCTCTTTCCTGGGAATGACCCAGTTGTTAAATATTGAGTTATAATATTAATGATGAATAAGTTCGTGTTGATTAAAGATGAAATTGATAGTTCCATTGTGTTGAAATTATTAGTTTTAGTGAAAATCGACATTTATTTCGATAATAATTGATGTCTGGAGGTTATAATGACCAATCGGGTAATTAACCGGATAAATGAGCAATTAATTACTATTGATTCACATGATTATAACTTTTTATTCACATGTGTGTACTATTGATTCATATTCATTTACTATTAGGGGAGTTGGTGCAAGATTGATAATACTTGCATGACTAAGTTAAAAATGGAGGTATAGTTGAAGGTACTATACTATAATTAATTTTTTCACATGTTTAGAACTATTGAGTCACATGATTTATTATTGATTCACATGATTTACTGTTAGGGGAGGTGGTCCAAGTTTGATAATACTTGCATGACTAAATTAAAAATAAAAGAAAAGAGTAAGGTATTATATTGTAATATTTCGAATCCCAAAATGTGCAATTATTAAAACTATATTTTTCTATAAATAGAAGCTCATTCCTTCATTTCTCACCAATTCACTAAGTCTCACAAGAGCAATTATTATAGAAAAATTATAGAGAGAGAAGCTATAGAGAGAAAGAAGAAGCAAAGTCTGCTACTTCACTATTCCAAAGATATCATCTTCTTACGAGGTAAGGGATATTATTATTATAGTAAGGGGCATTATTCTTTCGTATTCATGAAGAGAGTTATTTTCTTTCAATACTCGTAAGGGTTGTTATTCCATTTTTTATTATTATGTTAGAATAACCTGTTTATGCGAAGTACATCGTACATGGTGAAATTCATTTGTTATTCCATACTTTATTATTCTGTTGGAATAACCTCGTCTCATATGATCGATCGCGATGCTTGGTGAATTTCGTTGTTATTCCATTCTTTATTATTATGTTGGAATAACTCGGTCTGCATCTGATCTATCGCATGCCCGGTGAATTTCGTTGTTATTCCATTCTTTATTATTCTCGTTGGAATATCATGTCATGCGGATTCGCATTACACGGTTCTCGCTGGAATATCTTGTTGCAATGCGGATTACGCATGACCTGGTTCCACTCTTCTTTATTATTCATTTGGAATATCACATTCGTGTGGATTACGCACGACCTGGTTCCATTCTTTATTATTTCGTTGGAATAACCATGCATGCTGATCTATCGCATGCTCGGTGAATTCTTTTGTTATTCCATTCTTTATTATTCTATTGGAATAACTTCGCCTATGTGGATTATCGCATTTATAGTGAATGATCCTTTGTATTCATTCCTTATTAAATTTGTTGAAATCATTTGTCTCACGTGGATTCTGCGCATGGCGGTGAAAATCCATTCTTAGATTTCGTATATTCTATTATACTCGTATTGAGATATCATTTCTTTTAAACTCGTCATAGAATATCATTTTCTTTTGGTATTTTTTTACGAGTTACTATTCACCCTAAGCATTATTCACTCTAGTATTATTCACTCGTGTATTAGGGCACTTTTCGGCCTGAGTACTATTCATGAGTTATTATTCACGGAGTTACTATTCACCGGGTTACTATTCACTCTAGTATTATTCACAAAGTATTTGGAGCACTTTTCGTGTTAGGAGTACTATTCACGAAGTTACTATTCACCCGAATATTATTCACTCGGGTATTTGGGGTACTATTCACGAGGTATTACTCCTCAAGTACTATTCATAGGTCTTATCATGGGTACTATTTACCCAAAAATATGTTTTTTTTCATCCATATTATTTTTGGTACATGAATATTATTCTTGAAGTTTACTCCACACAGCAGTATCATGTTGACAATTTGGATATTTTTAAACACTGGATAAATTTAAAATCTTTAATATTTATCCTTGATTTCGTTTGATTAATGCTTATATCATTGTCATCATCCTCATGCTTATATTATGATGAAAGTCATCTTTGGATTACGTACAAAGATGGACTGTTGATTATTGGTTTAAAGTTGTATATCTTTGGCTTACATGCAAAGATGAACTATTGATTGATGAATATCTTTGGTTTATGTGCATAGATGAATTGTTTATTGGTATGATTATGACCAGGGATCATTCGGTATAATCATGACCCGTAATGTTATAGATGATGTGGTAAAAGTCCTCATTGGCCCGTAGTGCATTGATGGACAATTATTGGTATAATTATAACCAGGGATTATTCTGTATAATCATGACCATTGATGATTACATGAATATCCTTGGGCAGTAATCTTGAGGATGATTCGATGATGTGGATTATTTATTGTCGAGTCTCAATGATAAAATATTGATTATACACTTTTAATTCGTAAAAGATAGTAGATATCATGCTCTACTTGACTCTTCTAAAAAAAAAAGTTGTATGTCTTTGGCCTGTAGTGCAAAGATGAATTGTTAATGAATATCTTTGGCAGTAGTGCAAAGATGAATTTATTAGTATGATTATGAGCAGGAATTGTGATTTGGTATAACCATTATTTTGATGTTTGGTGAAGATAGGTGATGAAAATTATCTTCGATCCCGAAAGCGAAGAGAATTTAGAATCACAATTATGATTATGAGTTGTTCATATGATTGTGGACAGGAATTGTTGATTGATGTTACAGGGATAAAACATTATTGGTGGACTTTTAACATAGAGAAGATAATAGACATGATGGTCTATTTGACTCTTTTAATGGATTGCTAGTTCCGCTGCAACTATGGTTGAAAAATTTTATCATCTACCATATGTTCTAAATCTCTGATTTATTACTGATGAAGGCTATTGATAATTTAATTATCTTTAGTCATGATATTCTTCTTGAACTAGTTGTGCTCACCCTTTTGTTTCACAATTCCTTTCGTGTAATAAGAGTGTTATTTCAAGTCGAAGCGAGGATAACAGGGGAATAGAACGGTGGTCTATAGCTGTTGAGGTTCTCCCTAAATAGTATGGAAATAATTTTATTGAGAACTTTAGATAAGTGTGTCGTAGTGTATACGTCATTTGATATTTAATTTTGGTGAACCGAATAGGGTGAGGTGAACCCAACTTTAGAAGGGTGTTTTGCCACTATCATATAAGATGTCTAATATTGGGTAAAATCTATTTACTCACAACACGCAAGTATACGTGGTCAACAAATAATACAGTGAAAGTAGAGTATCGTTCCCACGAGGAATTATTAATACAAATTACCAAATACTAACTCTTAACCAAACTAATTTTATTTAAACAATCAATTTAATGTTATGAATTAAATTATTTAATTAAACTAATTCTAATTACCACTAATTACAAATCAGATTATGGAGATTTAAGATCACAACTTCACTTATTGCTTCATTTAAGTTAGCACACTTCTCATCAATTATTTTCTATCCTAAATTGTTAATCAAGAAAACTAAAGCAGATAAAACCGCATCTTGATGCATAATACCCATACTTAAATCCACAATTGATAGAATTAAGCAAGACACCCTAATTAACTAATCCACTATATCTCTATGTGAATTACAATTAAAAAGGATTTAAAGCACAAGTTCTCTATAAGATTACATATGGCGTAAATGCATATCTCTATCTTAAACACGAATCATAAATTCCATCTATGCAGAAATCACAAACACATGCTATCATGATCAAAATATAAATCTATACTTCATCTCTCGAGTTCATATATATTATCACAGTAATTGTTAGCTAGGCAATTAAGCAATTAAGTTGAAATCACAATAGACAATCCTCACAATAGAACATAATAGTTGATAAAGAAGCATATTAAAATAAACTACACAATAAGATCCATTATAATCTCAAATAAAGAATTAGTTCATTGAATTAAAATTAAGAATCCACACTTGAATAAACATAAAAAGACAAAGATAGAAGAAGATAAGAAGATAGAATCTATTTTCTGTAGATTTTATGCTCTCTCCTTGCTTCCACTTTGAATCTTCAATGGTCTCTAAGTTGCTTCAATCTCCAAAAACTCATTAGAACTAGGATTTTGATCTAATTTACTCTAATCTAATCTAATGGAATTCTTCCAAAAACTTCTCTAATCCTCCCCTTAATCCTTGTGATTCTCCTCCTTTTATATGCCTCTTCATATGTCTTTAAGTCCTCTTAGAAGTCCTTGAATCAATCAGCTCGAACCAATCCTTATCGGACTCAAATTTGGACAAAAACTACTCTTTCTGTGCGTACCCAAGCCCCATCTTGCTTGTTACCTTGCAAATAGCAAGCCCCGGCTTGCTATGCTACTGTTTTTGACTTCAGGACCCTAAGCCCCAGCTTGGGTATTAGGCTTAAAAGAGCAAGCCCCGGCTTGGGTATAAGCTGCTAATTATTTTTCTGCTGCAGTATCCTCTGGTAAAACGGCAATAACTTTTGATCTGGGAGGAGTTACGGGGCATGCCACCTATCAAATCGAAGCTATCAACGAGCTCTACAACTTTTATTCTTTGAGAATTGAGAAATAATGAATGGATGAAGGTCGATATTTGACTGGAAGTGACTGCTATGCAAATGACCACTCAAAACAGCGAAATTCAACGTCCGTTGGTACAAATGTCATAACTCTTGCATCCGAACTCCGATTGGAATGATTAAAGATGTTCCGGAAAGCTAAGAAGAAGCTATACAATATAGTCCAAGTTCCAAGCCAAGAACATGAAATGAAAATAAAATCTCAAATGATGTCCGGATTGTTTTTCTTTGCGTTTTCCTACCAATTCTTTGCGATTTCCTTGCTTTTCCTTACCAATAGTCGTTCACACCGCTCCTAAACATATAACCTACAAAATAACCATAAAATGCATGAAAAGTAACTAAGACACATGAATATAAGCAACTAATTCAAGTAAAAGATACCGGATAAGTAGGTATAAAATCTACTTATCATCTAAGGACGTACAACCTCGTGTTAGCATAAGACAGGGTTGTACACATCCACTTGCTGAGTATATCTACGAGAACTACCTATATGATCTTGGAGTTTGTTTGAAATATAATTCTCAATTGTAGAAAACGGAGATAATTATATGTCAAGAGAAGACTCACCATTGGAAAGAAGATGATAGTAATCTTCTTGTTACTCTTTATGGACTATTGGGTCAACCAAGGATAATTCTGTGGACATATGATATCTATCATAACCTTGACGCATGGCCTCCGATGTACGAAGGTTTCCTTGAACACTTTCCAAAGATTTTAATTTCTAAAACAGTTCTTGACTGTACTTTTATGTAAAGTACCATTGTAAGGTTGTGGTTGAGGAACCATGAGAGTTACATACATTTGTATTAAAACTCACAGTTTAACTGTGGTCGTATTCTGCACAACAGTTCAACAGTTGTATAAATAAAGTTTGTAAATGATTTTTATAGTGTGATATCTGGCGACTCAGATTGGGTGATGTATACCTATTTTGGGGGTGTCACAAATGGTATCAAAGCTTAGGGATATGGTCGCTGGTGGAG
The DNA here is from genome assembly GCA_020205605.1 of Panax ginseng. Taxonomy (NCBI): domain Eukaryota; kingdom Viridiplantae; phylum Streptophyta; class Magnoliopsida; order Apiales; family Araliaceae; genus Panax; species Panax ginseng. The sequence goes on along the minus strand of CM035144.1, from coordinate 116,211,321 downwards.
ATATGAGTCTAGAACTAGGAGGGGAGAGACGAGTAATATACTTCGCTAGTGTGTGACTTACCTAAGCTAAAATTGTTTACTTGATAAGTTGACAAATTGTGATATGTCAATTAACCTTTGTTTTGAAGGTATATTCTAGAATGATATCTGAAATACAGTAGATGAACAATGAGAAAATCATGATACAGAGGAAATAACCTGTAAGACCCCAACTTTTATAAATAAAGATGATTTTTCTATAATTATCATTTTTTTTTTAATATTATGGAATGAATTTGATATAATGTTATAGTTGTGGGTAATAGTTATAAATTTTGCAAAGTACCCAAGTTGTTATATAATATTCGATTGGTCTGGGAATATTCGTTTTAACAGGGAATATTCGATGACGGCAAGACAATCATTAGTGGACCCATAATGTAATTATTGTTTGATCGATTGAAAAACGACAAAAATATTTTATGAAAATAACTGGAAGTTTTATCGTTAACTGTTGAAACAATCGGTGTTAAAAGTACAGAATACGCGTGGTTGCATAAGAAGACAATCGTATTGATTATTAATGCTTACGTGAGAAGTCACTCAATTTTATTCAATTATTGCTTCAGTAATTGTTGCATAATATCTCACGTTAATTGATTCAATTATTGTCGATATTTTATATATTATTAAATCAATAATTAAGATGACAAAGTTATTAATATTATTATTTGCAATATTAACGATGCCTAGAAGTTCTGCCAAGGAGAGGTTTGGTCACCTAATTTCGCGCCAATAGGGAGAAATCCTTATTAAAAAGCCCCATCTTTCATGGGAACGACCTGGTCGATTAATAGTGTGAATTATAATAATGATGATGAAGTTTTGTTTTATTAGTATTATTAATGTAATATAATAGAAAAGCTTTTTATATAAAATAGAATACTTTTATAAATTTATTCGTTTTATTAGACTATAAATAGAATATATTATATTCTATTATGCATAGTGTTTTACATAGTAAAATCTTTTTATATAAAACAGAATACTTTTATAAAGTTATTCGTTTTATTATATAAATATAATATATTATATTTTATTATGCATAGTGTTTGCGTAGTTACTGTATAGTATTTTGCATAGTAAAATCTTTTTTATATAAAATGAATACTTTTATAAAGTTATTCATTTTATTAGATTATAAATAGAATATATTATATTTTATTTAAAAGATTTTGTTTTATTAGAATATTTTATAGTAAACCAATCTGGACCGTCCGTTTAAAAGTAAATCAATTTGGACGATTCAGGAATTAGTTACTATTCAGTCCATTCTCCTATAAATAGATGCTCATTCCTTAATTATTTCTTACGAATTCACTGAAACTCTAGAAAGAGAAACTATAGAGAGAAAGAAGAAAAGTATTCTGCTACTTCACTACTCCTATATCCAGTTTGTTCTAAGGTAAGGGGTATTATTTCTTTCTTTCGCCTTCGTGAAGAGAATTTATATTATTCCATTCTTTATTATTATGTTGAATAACTCGTCATGCCAAGTATCGCATACATGGTGAAATTCTTTCGTTATTCCATTCTTTATTATTACATTGGAACATCCCATTTTGTGCATTTACGCATAACTTTGGTTCCGTTATTTATTATTCTCGTTGGAACATCCTCGCTTGCATTTAATTTCATTCAATTCGGGTTCCGTTATTTATTATTACATTGGAATATCCCGTCTGTGCATTTACGCATGACACGGTTCTATTATTTATTATTCATTGGAATAACTCATGCGGTGGTCTATCGCATGCCTAGTGATTTCTTTTGTTATTTCATTCTTTATTATACTCAGTTGGTTAAAATTTTGACTTCTATACTCCATGAAATTATTGAAATATCCTTAATATTTGCGCTTCATCCAGTATCTTTTCATGGAAATATTCTTCTGAGCATTCTTGAGTTTTACCCCACAAAGCAATATCATGTTGACAATTTGGACGTTATTGGTTCCTGGATAAATTAATTCTTGAACTTATTTTATTGAATTCTTATATCATTATCATCATTCTCATGCTTATATTATGTTGAAAGTCATCTATAGCCTGTAGTGCATAGATGGACTTGGTATGATTATGACCAGGGATTATTTGGTATAATCATAACCGTAATGTTACAAATGATGTAGTAAAAGTCATCATAGGCCCGTAGTGCATTGATGGACAGTTGTTGGCATGATCATGACCATTGATGAATACACGAATATCCTTGGCCCGTAATGCATGGATAATTTATGGTTGTGATACTAATGAATATCATTGGCTGTAGTGCAGGGATGACGTGGTTTATTTAATGTCGAGTCTCAAATGATAAAAGTGATGAAAAACCTTTTAAATCATAGAAGATAGTAGATTTTATTCTCACTTGACTCTTCTAATGGATTGTTTGTTCTATTTGCAATTAAACTTGATGTTTGTTATATTGTATCGGTTTAACTTAACACTATGAAGGCTAACGATAATTTATTCTCAGTATAATCTTAGTCATAATATTTCATTGGGCTAGTTGAGCTCACCCTTTACTTTCATTGTTCTCTGAGTGAAATGATAACGAAAGCGAGGACTAAATCGGGGAACAAGAGTGACTGGTCCCGGATAATAGCATTAGTTGTCCTCACTATTCATTTAAATAGTGTGATAATAAATATAATGAGGACTCAATTGAGTGTGGATATTGTCTAGATGACAATATTTGTATTAAAACTCACAGCATATGTTTTGTCGTATTTTACACGACTATTGTATAATTAAGTTGTATTTGAATTTTGTACCATGTATTTGGTGACTCAAGATAGGTGATGTATATCTATTTTGGGGGTGTCACATAACCAGGAAGGTACAATCCAAAAAGAATGCAAGGTATTCTCATCTCTTCGAACTACCAGGTACGTAAATTTTGAGAACGAAATTTCATAAGGAGGGGAGATTGTGAGACCCCGAATTTTATGAAATAAATGTTTTCAATTTTTCTATTTTGGTAAATAGTTAACTTGATAAAAGGTTAAGTTAAGGGTGATATGTGAAAAATTTTCAAAGTAAGCAAGTTGTTATATAATATTTGATTGGTCGGGGAATATTTGTTTTAACAGGGAATATTCGTACGACGGCACAATCATTGGTGGATCCCACAACGGATGTATTGTCGTAGTAAGAAAACGATGTAATTATCTTTTATAACTACGAAAGTGTTACCGTTAAAACTGTTGAACTACCGGTAGTAGAAAAGCGAAGAATACGTGTGGTTACATAGTAAAGACACCAGTATTGATTATTTTATATGAAAAGTCACTCGTTATACTCAATTATTGCTATAGTAATTCTTTGATCATATCTCTAATATTATTGATTCAATTATTTGTCACAAGATTATCTCGCGATAATATGTTATATTGTTAAATCAATAATTGAGACGGCAAAGTTATTCATATTATTATTTGCAATATTGACAATGTCTAGAAGTTCTGTCAATGAGAGGTTTGGTCACCTAATTGCGCGCCAATAAAGAGAAATCCTTATCGAAAAGCCCCCTCTTTCCTGAGAACGACCTAGTTGTTAAATATTGTGAGTTATAATATTAATGATGAATAAAGTCGTGTTGATTAAAGATGAAATTGATAGTTTCATTGTGTTGAAATTATTAGTATTAGTGAAAATTGACATTTATTTCGATAATAATTGATGTCTGGAGGTTATATTTACTAATCGGGTAATTAACCGGATAAATGAGCAATTAATTGCTATTGATTCATATGATTATAACTATTTGTTCACATGTGTGTACTATTGATTCACATTCATATACTATTAGGGAGTCAAAAAGATTGATAATACTTGTATGACTAAGTTAAAGATAGAGGTATAGATGGAGGTACTATACTGTTATTCGTATTTTCACATGATTATAACTATTGAATCACATGATTGAACTATTGATTCACATTATTTACTATTAGGGGAGGTGGTGCAAGTTTGATAATACTTGCAGGACTAAATTAAAAATGAAAGAAAAGTTGGAGATATTGTACTGTAATTTTTCGAGCCCCAAAACGTGCAATTATCGAAACTATATTTTTCTATAAATAGAAGCTCATTCTTTGTTCATTTCTCACTAATTCACTAAAGCTATAGAGCAATTATTATAGAGAGAAATTATAGAGAGAAAGAAGAAGAGAAGTCTGCTACCTCTCTATTCTAGTATCCAGCTTTATTCTAAGGTAAGGGGTATTATTTCTTTTATTTTCATGAAGAGAGCTATTGTTATTTCATTCCTTATTATTATGTTGGAATAACCTGTCTATGTGAAGTACTGCATACATGGTGAAATTCTTCTGTTATTCCATTCTTTATTATTCTGTTGGAATATCTTACCTGTGCTTATTACACATGACCTAGTTCCACTATTTATTATTCTATTGGAATAACCTGTCTATGCGAAGTACCGCATACATGGTGAAATTCTTCTATTATTCCATTCTTTATTATTCTGTTGGAATATCCTGTCTGTGCGTATTACGCATGACCTGGTTTCACTATTTATTATTTTGTTGGAATAACTCGTCATGCCAAGTACCACATACATGGTGAAATTCTTTCGTTATTCCATTCTTTATTATTTACGTTGGAATATCTCGTCTCACAGACACGCATGACATTCGGGTTCCATTATTTATTATTTCGTTAGAATAACTCGCCTGCGCATGATCTATCGCATGCCCGTAAATTCGTTGTTATTCTATTCTTTATTATTCTACATTTGGAATATCCAAATTCAGTGAATTTCGCATTTGACTGGTTCCATTCTATATTATTCATTGGGAATAACTCGTCATGCGGTCTTTCATCGCATTTATGGTGAATTCTTCTTTATTCCATTCTTTATTATTACGTTGGAATAACTCGTCTATGTGGATTACCACGCATGCATGGTGAATGATCCTTTGTATTTATTCCTTATTAAATTTGAAAATGATTCTGCCTACGTGGATTACCGCACGGGCGGCGAAAATCCATTTTCTGTGTTCATATATTCTATTATACTCAAATTGGTTAAAGCTTTGGCTTCTATACTCCATGAAATTAGTAGAATATCCTCGGATATTTGCGCTTCATCCAAGAGATCTTTTCATGGAAATATTCTTCGAGCATTCTTGAATTTTACTCCACAAAAGCAAAGATCATGTTGACAATTTAGATGTTTTTGAGTTCAGGATAAATTAACTTATAAATCTTTAAAATCTAATTCTTGAACTTGTTTTATTGAATTATTATGTCATTGTCATCATACTCATGTTTATATTATGTTGAAAGTCATCTCGGGCTCTGTAGAAAGTATAGATGGACTTGGTATGATTATTACCAGGGATTATTCGGTATAATCATGACTGTAATGTTACAAATGATATGGTAAAAGCCCTTATTGGCCCGTAGTGCATTGATGGACAGTTGTTGGCATGATCATGACCATTAATGAAAACACGAATATCCTTGGCCCGTAGTGCATGGATAATTTTTGGTTGTGATACTAATGAATATCCTTGGCCGTAGTGTAGGGATGACGTGGTTTATTTAATAAGCTGAGTCTCAGCGATAAAAGTGATGAAAAACTTTTTAAATCATAGAAGATAGTAGATTTTATTCTCTACTTGACTCTTCTAATGGATTGCTTGTTCCGCTGCAATTAAACTTGATGTTTGTTATATTTTATCAGTTTAACATAGTTGAATGCTAACGATAATTTATTCTGCATTATCTTAGCCATAATATTTCTTACTGGGCTAGTTGAGCTCACCCTTTTGCTTTCATTGTTCTCTTCAGGAAATGGGAACGTGGCAGGGACTAGTCGGGGAACGGAGTGACGTTCCAGATGATAGAATTAGTAATCCTCACTATTCTACGAAATAGTGTGATAATAAATGTATTGAGGACTTATTTTGAGTTTGAATACTGTCTAGAAGACAATATTTGTATTAAAACTCACAGCTCATGTTGTATATTTAAGATTGTATTTGTATTTTATACCATGTATTTGGCGACTCAGAATAGGTGATGTATACCTATTTCGAGGGCGTCACACTTGTCATTGAACAGTTTCTGTAATTTTCCCAAAGACATGTTGAGTGCGGCTAGTTGGGTACGCTTCCCAGATTCCCACCAGTAATCTGCCTCACCACGGAACATAAAGGTGGCGAATGGAACCTTCTGTTCCTCCATGCAGCCCAAGACATCGAATATCTTGGTAATTTGTTTAACCCATGTTTCCGCCTTAATTGGATCGGGCTTTCCCCATAAATCTGATGGTCCCAACTCCTTGAACTTTTTGGCTATGACAAACCGCGCTTTGCTATCATTTCCACCCTTATTTTGTACACGAGTCTCCCTCGTCTGATTTTGCATGAACTACAAAAAGCTTCTAAACATCTCATCATTCATCGTTTGCTCAATAGTGTTGTTTACAGGAGGAATATTGCCTTCTTGTTGCACGTTCTCTTGGTTGGTAATCAAAGGTTGTTCATGCGATCTCCATACAGCTCCATTGTTAACGCTTTCTCATTGTCATTCTTAAAAACTGCCATAAAACAGGGGTTAATTAAACAAATTAACATATCACATAATATCCCTATATTATGACCGACCAACAAATAAGCTTAGGTAGGACACACTAGCGAAGGATTAATTCATCTCTCCCCTCCTAGTTCTATTCCCCGATCTCCGCCAGAAACCATATCCCTAAGCTGTGATACAAACTATGACGCCCCCAAAATAGGTATACATCACCCATTTTGAGTTACCAAATACATGGTACAGAAAATAACTACAACTTTATTATTACAATTATCGCAAAATAATTACAACACACATCATGCGAGTTTAAATACAAATATTGTCTTCTACACAATATCCACACCTAGATAAAGTCCTCATTATAATTATTGACACACTATTTTACAAAATAGTGAGGACTGCTAAACAAATGTCTAGAACCATTATTCCACACCCCGATTACTTCCCGCTATGTTCTCGCTCTCGAGAAGAAAAATGGACAAAAAAGGAAAAGGGTGAGATCAATCTAGCCCGATAAAGAATATTATGACTAAGATAATATACAACAAATTATCCTTGCCTTCAACGGGAAAAATCGATAGAATATAATGTATAATAAGTTTTAGATCAAAGAAATAGTGAAACAACAATTCATTAGAAGAGTTAAGAGAGAATGAAATCTACTATCATCATACATAATTTAAAAGTCCATCATCAATATTTTATCCCTGTAACATCAATCAATATACATCTTTGCACTACGGGCCAAAGATATTCATTTGTATCACCAGTTGGTCATGTTCATCTCAACACCTGTTCATCTTTGCACTATGGGCCAAAGATATTCATCAGGTAATCATTCATCTTTGCACTTTAGGCCAAAGATATTCATCAAGTATCACTATTAAGGGCTGAGGATGATGAAAAACATTTTAGAGAACGAATCTAGTAAGACAGAAGGACAAATATTAGGGATTCGTATTTCGGTTTATCCAAATTTAATAATAATCAAGTGTGAAGTAGAATTCAAAAATAAAGATCAAAACATGGATACAATCAAAGATAGTAACCATAAAAGACATCTGGGATGAAAAAGAAAAAATTTCATTTTTTGGTGAATAGTACCGTATTTGTGAATAGTGTTGTATACGTGAATAGTGTCGTATACGTGAATAGTTACCCCAAAACAAAAAGATAGAAATTCCACAATAAAATTCATAACAATATCTCAGCATATTGATATTGAAGAAAATAATATCATTTAAGAAGAAAATAACATCCCTTACCTCAAAAAAGCAAAGACTTTGTGAGTGAAAGGTCGGATGTGATGCTGAATGAAACTTGTACTCAATAGCAACTCTCAAAGTATATAAATACTCACAAAATACGCTCGATAATATAGAGAGAGAAATAGAGAAAGCTTATGTTTCTGGTGTTATTTTCAATTCTAACCTAAACACCTATATTTTATAGGAAAATGCTAGCACGTCGAAGCAGACTTGACCTGCTACCTGATGGCTTTACCTGCTACTATTGCCACCCACCACATTTAAAATAAAATTTGAGCACATTTCTCACCAACCAAAAGTGGGGTCCACTCAATTCTAGAATTTTTTACCAAAAATTATTTATAACATAATTTTCGAATCAGTCACCTCTTAAAATTCATAACACATCATACCTTCATTTTTAACGGTTCAAAATTTGTGGACATATACTCAACTTATATATGTATAACATATCTAAAAATCACAACGATCCAAACTACGATAAAAATTATAACTCACGCAATATATCTCAAGAAAACTGATTTGATTTTTAATACCTCCATTCCGACAAAAATATTGATAAAACACCTCAACATTAATAGCCACATAAAATAAATATTTCCTTATCATATAAATCAATAAATAATTATTCACAAATAATATTATAGAATCACAATAATGACAATCAGGCCGTTCCCAAGAAATAGGGGGCTTTCCAATAAAGATTTCTCCTTACTGGCGCGCAATTAGGTAACCAAACCTCTCCTTAGACAGTACTTTCTAGACATTGCCAATAATGCTATTTAACAATATTATTCAAATAATATGAATTATTGATCTGATAATGGGAAATATTATGCAGTGACAATTATTGAAACAACAATAATATAAAATATCAACGCAGCAATTATTGAATCAATAAAATAAAATATTGAGCAAGTAATTCATTTGTAATAATTATTGAAGTAAGGCCTTCTTATTTAAGAATCAATAATTCAAAAATACTATACAATACCATGTCTTTCTTTGTACAACCACGCCAGACATCGTATTTTAACCACCATGTATTCTAACATGTTAATCTCAGAATAACTACGCCAAGTTATTTATAAAAACTCAAACTTGTCGTTTTCTCATCCGACAGGTTATTACATTATGAGGCCCACGAACGATCGTGGCTGGTCGCATTTAATATTCCCGACAACAAGAATATTCCACGACCAACGAATATTTCCCAACAAAAATGAATATTTTATAACCACTTACTTATTTTTTAAAATTTGCACATTTCACCCATAACCAAAGTATTATATCAAATTAAATTCTTATTATTTCAAGTTAATAAATAGGGAAAATTTAATTTTATTCATAATAAGATGGGGTCTTACAATTAATGTTGGGGTGTTTTATCAGTATTTTGTCAGAATAGAGGTGTTGAAAATCGTCCGTATGTGGATTTCAGACATTTTTTGTTTAGAATTTGGAAAAACTTTCTTCTACAAAGTTGTAGTGAATTCAATTTCCTATGGAATGGACATAAAATTCGTATTTTCTAATAAAGGGGCTATTTATTATGAATTATTGAAGTTTCAAAAATAAATATTTTTATTAAAATTATGGGTGGGACCCACTTTTGTTTTTTGTGAAAACATGTGCTGGAAATTTTTGTTCAAAGGTGGAGGGCTGGTCTTGGTTGGCATGCGTAGAAGAGAAGAAAAAAAATATTATTTTATTAATTTAGTTTGCTTTGGCGTTCTGGCATTTTTATATAAATAGGTGCTTAGGTTAGAATTAAAAATCACACCAGAAATATAAGTTTTCTCTCTCTATATTATCGAGCGTATTTAGATAATTTGAGAGTTACTATTTAGTGCAAGTTTCCTTCGGCTTTACATCCGATATTCCAGTCAGAAGTACTGTTCTTTTGAGGTAAGGGATGTTATTTTCTTCGTAAATAATATTATTTCTTTCAATATCATTATGCTAAAATATTAGTATGAATTTTATTGTGGAATTTCTATTTTTTGTGTTGGGGTTACTATTCATGTATACGACACTATTCACGTATACGGCACTATTCATCGAAAAATAAAATTTTCTCTTCTTTGTCCAAGATGTCTATTATGGTTACTATCTTTGATTGTATCCATGTTTTGATCTTATTTCTTGAATTTTACCCCACTATGGTTTATTATGGAGTGTTTTTGAACTTGGATTATCTAAAGTACGAATCCCTAATTTTTGTTCTTTTGTCTCACTGGATTCGTTTCTTAAAAATATTTTTCATCATCCTCAGTCCTAAATGATGATATAACTGAATATATTTGGCCCAGTAGGTAAAAGATGAATGATTACTTTCGATGAATATCTTTGGCCCGTAGTGCAAAAGATGAACAGGTGTTGAGATGAACATGACCAACTGGTAATATAAATGAATATCTTTGGCCCGTAATGCAAAGATGAATATTTGATTCAAGATGTATATTGATTGATGTTACAGGGATAAAATATTGATGATGGACTTTTAAATTCATAGATGATGGTAGATTTTATTCTCTACTTAACTCATCTAATGAATTGTTGTTTCTGCTTCAGTTGTTTATCTAAAACTTGTTGTGTATTATATTCTATCAGATTTTTTCCTGTTGAGGACTAAGGATAATTTATTGTACATTATCTTAAACATAATATTTTTTACTTGGCTAGTTGAGCTTACACTTTTCCTTTTTGTTCTATTTTTCTTCTTAGGAGGTGAGAATTTAGCAGGAACTAGCCGGGGTATGGAGTGATGATTATGGAGTGATGATTCAAGATAGTTGTTTTAGCAGTCCTCACTATTTTATAAAATAGTGCATTAATAATTATAATGAGGACTTTATTTGAGTGTGGATATTGTCTAGAAGACAATAATTGTACTTAAACTCTCAGTTTATGTGTTGTCGTATTTTGTGCGATAATTGTATTAATGAAGTTGTAGTTATTTTTGTACCATGTATTTGGCGACTCAGAATGGGTGATGTATACCTATTTTGAAGGCTTCATAATTATAATATGGGAAATTTTTTAATGTGCTTAATTATTAGTTAATTTGAGCTTTGTTTTTTCTAAAGATGTAAAATGAGGAATTAAGTGAGATAATAAAGTATGTGAAAGTGTATTGGGTCTACCGATAATGATGATGAAGGTGAAGGCCCGAGAAGAGAGAATCTAGAGTGAGAAAGAAAAAACAAATAACAATGAAGAGAGGGAAAAAAAAGAGAGAAAGAGCTTAATCAGCAAAAAATGTCCAAGTGTAAGCGACGTTAGTCTACATGGCTTGTCTGTTAACGCCAGGGGCACAATTGACCCAAAAATTGTAACGTTAGAAATACTTTTGAACAAAAAAAAGTATAGGGTGTGCGGTAGATATTAAGGTAAACGTCAAGTGTAAGACCCCGAATTTTATGAAATGAAAGTATTCAATTTTCTTATAATTATTATTTTATTTCGTAAATGGTTAAATTGATAAAGAGTTAAAGTTAAGGGTGATATGTAAATTTTTTTGCAAAGTATGCAAGTTGTTATAAAATATTCGTTTGGTCGGGAAATATATTTTTTTGTCGGGAATATCCATACGACCAAGACAATCATTGGTGGACCCCACAACCAAGTATTATCGTAGTAAAGAAAATGATGTAATTATCTTTTATAAAAATAACGGCGAAGTGTTACCGTTAAAAGCGTTGAACGACTCAAAGGTAGTAAAAGTACGAGAATACTGGCGTAGTTGCATAGAAAGACACACGGTATTGATTATTGATGCTTACGTGAGAAGTCACTCGGTTATACTCAATTATTACTACGATAATTCACGCATCATATCTCTCATATTATTGATTCGATTATATCACAAAGATCATCTCGCATAATATGATATATTATTAAATCAATAATTGTGACGACATAGTAATTCATATTATTAAATTGCAATATTTACAATATCTAGAAGTTTTGTCAAGGAGAGGTTTGGTCATCTAATTGCGCGCCAATAAAGAAATCTTTATCGGAAACCCCCCTCTTTCGTTGGAACGACCTGGTTGTTAAATATTGTGAGTTATAATATTAATGATGAATAAGTTCGTGTTGATTAAAGATGAAATTGATAGTTCCATTGTCTTGGAATTATTAGTGTTAGTGAAAATCGACATTTATTTCGATAATAATTGATGTCTGGAAGTTATCGGGTAATCAATCGGATAAATGAGGAATTAATTACTATTAATTCACATGATTATAACTATTTTTTCACATACTATTGATTCACATTTATATACTATTAGGAGAGTTGGTGCAAGATTGATAATACTTGCATGACTAAGTTAAAGATAGAGGTATAGATGGAGGTACTATACTGTTATTCGTATTTTCACATGATTATAACTATTGAATCACATGATTGAACTATTGATTCACATTATTTACTATTAGGGGAGGTGGTGCAAGTTTGATAATACTTGCAGGACTAAATTAAAAATGAAAGAAAAGTTGGAGATATTCAGATTGTAATTTTCGAGCCCCAAAACGTGCAATTATCGAAACTATATTTTTCTATAAATAGAAGCTCATTCTTTTGTTCATTTCTCACTAATTCACTAAAGCTATAGAGCAATTATTATAGAGAGAAATTATAGAGAGAAAGAAGAAGAAGTTCTGCTACCTCTCTATTCTAGTATCCAAATTTTATTCTAAGGTAAGGGTATTATTTCTTTTATTTTCATGAAGAGAGCTATTGTTATTTCATTCCTTATTATTATGTTGGAATAACTGCCTCATGTGAAATCGCATACATGGTGAAATTCTTCATTATTCCATTCTTTATTATTCATTGGAATATCTTTACAGGCTTATTACACATGACCTAGTTCCACTATTTATTATTCTATTGGAATAACTCGCTCATGCCAAGTACCGCATACCAGGTAAAATTCTTCTATTATTCCATTCTTTATTATTACGTTGGAATATCACATGCATGCGTATTACACATGATTCGGTTCCACTATTTATTATTTTGTTGGAATAACTTTATCATCACGATGTACCACATACATGGTGAAATTTTTCTGTTATTCCATTCTTTATTATTCTGTTAGAATATCCTGTCCGTGCGTATTACGCATTTGAATTCGTTCCATTATTTATTATTCGTTGAATAACACTGCGTATGCGATCTATCGCATGCCTTGTGAATTCTCGTTGTTATTCTATTCTTTATTATTCTATTGGAATATCCATTCGTGCGGATTCCGCATGACCGGTTCCATTCTATATTATTCATTGGGAATAACTCGTCTGCATGCGGTCTATCGCATGCATGGTGAATTCTTCTTTATTCCATTCTTTATTATTTCATTTGAATAACTTTATCTATGTGAATTATCACATGCACGGTGAATGATCCTTTGTATTCATTCCTTATTAAATTGTGGAAATAATCTGTCTCACGTGGATTACGCAGATGGCAAAGTAAAAATCCATTTGCGGAGTTCATATATTCTATTATACTCGGTTGGTTAAAGCTTTGGCTTCTATACTCCATGAAATTAGTAGAATATCCTCGGATATTTCGCGCTTCATTCAAGATCTTTTCATGGAAATATTCTTCTGAGCATTCTTGAATTTTACTCCACAAAGCAGTATCATGTTGACAATTTGGACATTTTTGAGTTCAGGATAAATTAACTTATAAATCTTTAAAATTTAATTCTTGAACTTGTTTTATTGAATTATTATGCCATTGTCATCATCCTCATGTTTATATTATGTTGAAAGTCATCTGTGGCCTGTAGTGCATAGATGGACTTGGTATGATTATGACCAGGAATTATTCGATATAGTCATGACTGTAATATTACAAATAATGTGGTAAAAGTCATCATTGGCCCGTAGTGTATTGATGGACAGTTGTTGGCATGATCATAACCATTGATGAAAACACGAATATCCTTGGCCCGTAGTGCATGAATAATTTGTGGTCGTGATACTAACGAATATCCTTGGCGTTAGAAGCGTGGATGATATGGTTTATTTAATAAAAGTCGAGTCTCAAATGATAAAAGTGATGAAAAACTTTTAAATCATGTAAGATAGTAGATTTTATTCTCTACTTGACTCTTCTAATGGATTGCTTGTTCACCGCAGATTAAACTTGATGTTTGTTATATTGTATCAGTTTAAAACTGTTTAAGGCTAATGATAATTTATTTTGCATTATCTTAGCCATAATATTTCTTACTAGGCTAGTTGAGCTCACCCTTTTGCTTTCATTGTTCTCTTCAGAAATGAGAACGTAGCGTAGAGACTAAGTGGGAATGGAGTGATCATCCGGATGATAGCATTAGTAGTCCTCACTATTCTATGAAATAGTGTGATAATAAATGTATTGAGGACTTATTTTGAGTTTGAATACTGTCTAGAAGAAAATATTTATATTAAAACTCACAACTCATGTTGTATATTTAAGATTGTATTTATATTCTGTACCATGTATTTGGCAACTCAGAATAGGTGATGTATACCTATTTTGGGAGAGTCACATCAATGGCATTTTTGCACCTTTGCCCTTTCATTTTTTCTTGAACCATACTTGATACCTGCTCGTTGGATCATATTCGAATACTGGTCTGATCCATACTAACAAGCTAAATATGTGATATTTATATCAATCTTTATAATTTATAAAGTGTAGTATTAATTGTGTAAACTTGTACTTTAATAAATCAATGAATTGATTGGTGATTTGTATTACATTCTTTGTAATTTCTTTACATAGATAAAAGTAAAAACTTTTATATATAAAAATTAGTTCAATAATCAATTTAGTATGTAGTGGTTCAGTATTAAGTGAAACGGTTTATATTCGAAACTCGATTTGAAGACTCATTAGTAACTCATTTTGTAAACAAGTTGAGTACTTACGAGCTAGTAGGTCCGAGAAATGATTTGAGTCAAATTTTGAGCAAAATTAGAAATTTCTTATCGAATTCGAGTCAAATTCGAGCTCAATTTTTTCGAGTTAAGCTAAATCTGAACCTTAGGGTGTTCGTTGATATTTGACTCGCTTACACCCTTACAATCTAATATGGTCTTCGAGACGCAAAGGGCTGAAAAGTAAGTGGTCAGAGGTTTTAGATGGGTTAGAAAATCGATCTAGCTCAGGCATATCATAAAAATAAGTACATTATCCTTATGAAACTTAAGCGAACCTTTCATTCTATTCCCATGTACGAAGTACTTACCTAATACATCATCTAATATTGTTTACAATATTACAATTGTACTAATATTACAAACATTCTTTTTAACATTAACTTCTTCTTCCCTTCGACTATACTAGATTCTTCAGTCCGCTCTAGCTTAGCTGCAAATATTATAAAATTTGTAAGAGTGAGTATAAAATTATCAACAAGTAATAAACAGTTGATTACACAACAATCTCAATAATAGAAAATTATTCTTCTGAAAATTTTAACAATTGAACAGTAATTGTGAAGCTACTTAGGTGATAAGAAACAAATCAGATTTCTATCTTTAACATTCTTAATTTTCTTATTAGCAATCATAAGATTGAGAACATTTCTTAATTTTCTTATTAGCAATCATAAGATTGAGAACATTTTCTTCAAACACTTTTAGAGTCATTTAGACCACGTATCTTTTCGTATCACTGATAGGTAATTAAGACCTTCAGTTATTTCTATACTTATTGAATAGTCATTAAGACCGACAATCTTTAAACATACTACTGAGGGGTCGTTCATGTGACACCCCCAAAACAGGTATACATCACCCATCTTGAGTCGTCAAATACATGGTACAAAAATCAACTACAAACTTAATTATACAACTATCGTGCAAAATACGACAAAATATAGCTGAGTTTTAATAAGAATATTGTCATCTAGACAATATCCACACTCAATGGAGTCCTCATTACATTTATTGTCACATTATTTTATAGAATAGTGAGGACTACTATGACACCATCTCAGACCATCACTCCATTCCTCGACTAGTCCCGGTTACGTTCTCATTTCCTGAAGAGAACAATGAAAGCAAATGGTTGAGCTCAACTAGCCCAGTAAGAAATATTATGACTAAGATAATGCAGAATAAATTATCCTTAGCCTTCAACAGTATAATAACTGATAGAATACAATAGACAACAAGTTTTAGATCAACAACTGTATCGGAATAAGCAATCCATTAGAAGAGTCAAGTAGAGCATAAATCTACTATCTTTTATGATTTAAAAAGATTTTCATCAACTTTATCGCTGAGACTCAGCTTAATAAATAAACCACATCATCGAATCATCCCTGCAACACGGCCAAGGATATTTATGTAATCATCAATGGTCATAATTATACCGAATAATTCCTGGTCATAATCATACCAACAACTGTCCATCAATGAACTACAGGCTAATGAGGACTTTTACCACATCATTCGTTACATTACGGTTATGATTATACCGAATAATCCCTGGTCATAATCATACCAAGTCCATCTATGCACGTAAGCCAAAGATGACTTTCATCATAATATAAGTATGAGGATGTTGACCATGACATAAGAATTCAATAAAACAAGTTCAAGGATAAATTTTAAAGATTTATAATTTAATTATCCAGAATTCAATAACATTCAAATGGTCAACATGATACTACTTTGTGGAGTAAAATTCAAGAATGCTCATAAGAATATTTCCATGAAAAGATACTGGATGAAGCGCAATTATCAAGGATATTCTACTAATTTCATGGAGTATAGAAGCCAAAACTTTAACCAAATGAGTATAATAGAATATATGAAAGCGCAAATGGATTTTTCACGCCATGCGGTAATCCACGAGACAAATCATTTCCACAATTTAATAAGGAATAAATATGAAGGTCATTCACCGTACATGTGGTAGTCCGTCGTGATAAAGTTATTCAAATGAATAATAAAGAATGGAATAACGAAGAATTCACCATACATGCGGTAGTCGCGTGAGCGAGTTATTCAACAGAATAATAAAGAATGGAATAAAGAAGAATTCACCGTAAATGCGGTAATCCGCGAGGCGAAGAGTTATTCAATGAATAATAAAGAATGGAATAACAGAAGAATTCACCATGCATGTGGTAGTCCACGTAGACAGGTTATTCTAACAGAATGATAAAGAATGGAATAACATCCCTTACGATTATTGAAAGAAAATAACTCTCTTCATGAATACGAAAGAAATAATACCCCTTACCTTAGAAAAAAACGTGATACTGGAATAGTGAGGTAGCAGACTTCTTTTCTTCTTTCTCTCTGTAATTTCTCTCTATAATAATTGCTCTTGTGAAACTTAGTGAATTGGTGAGAAATGAAGGAAGAATGAGCTTCTATTTATGGAAAAATATAGTTTTAATAATTGCACATTTTGGGGCTCAAAATATTATAGTATAATACCTTCCTCTTTTTCTTCATTTTTAATTTAGTCCTGCAAGTATTATCAAACTTTCACCACCTCCCCTAATAGTAAATCATGTGAATCAATAGTAAATCATGTGATTCAATAGTTCTATACATGTGAAAAAAATAATTACAGTATAGTACCTTCATCTATACCTCCATTTTTAATTTAGTCATACAAGTATTATCAATCTTGCATCAACTCCTAATAGTAAATCATGTGAATCAATAGTACACACATGTGAACACATAGTTATAAGCATGTGAATTAATAGCAATTAATTGCTCATTTATCAGTGAATTACCGATTGGTGATATAACTTCCAGGACATCAATTATTATCAAAATAAATATCAATTTCCACTAACACTAATAATTCCCCCACACATGGAACTTTCAATTTCATCTTAATCAACACGAACTTATTCATCATTAATATTATAAATCACAATATTTAACAACGGTGTCGTTCCCGAGAAGAGGGGTTTAGATAAGGATTTCTCCCTATTAGCGCGCAATTAGATTATCTAACCTCTCCTTGACAGAACTTCTAGACATTGTCAATATTGCAAATAATAATATGAATAAATTTGTCGTCTTAATTATTGATTTAATAATATAACATATTATCTGAGATGATCTTTGTGACAATAATTGAATCAATAATATGAGAGATATAATCAAAGAATTCTTGTAGCAATAATTGAATATAAATTGGTGACTTTTACGTAAGTATCAATAATCAATACTGAGTGTCTTCTATGCAACCACGCCAGACATTCTTGTACTTTTTACTGGGTAGTTCAACAGTTTTCTTGGTAACACTTTCGCCGTTATTTTTATAAAATGATAATTACATTGTTTTCTTACTACGACAATACTTCCATTGTGGGGTCCACCAATGATTTGTCTGCCGCATTCGGATATTCCTATAAAAAAGAATATTCCCCAACCAAACGAATATTTTATAACTTGCTTACTTTGAAAAAAAATTCACATATCACCCTTAACTTTAACCTTTTATCAATTTAACCATTTACGAAATAAAATAATAATTATAAGAAAATTGAATACTTTCATTTCATAAAATTCAGGGTCTTATAGTTCAGACCATTGAACCATCTATATCACGATTTTCAACGTAATATCTTACCAACTGGAAGCTTACTTAATATCTTCTAAACGATAAAACTCTCTATGTTTTAATCATTTAAGTACCACCATGGCTGGACATCTTTGTTCATGATCCCCGGTATCATAGGGTTGTTCAACCTCAGTATCATATGATATGATCCCCGGTATCATATGACTAGACATCGTTGTTTTACTCTAAAAAATCCGCCCAAATTAATTTGATTTGGTCAAGCTCTACTTACATCCTTTTTAGGACTTAGCCTAACATATATATATGATAAAAGAATCACCTTCTCAACGATTATTAATATAGTAAACTGAGTGGCTCCCTACCTAAAACTAATGAATTAGTTTCTCGTTTCATCCACACTACAGTGAGTTTAGATCGATTTCTCAACTTACCTTAAACCTCTGACCATACAAAGGAGTCATTTAATTCAGTTAATAGGCATAAATATTGAAAATCTCCAATATGTGGTATGTAAGACCCAACTTTTATAAATAAAGAATAAGTTTCTCGAAATATATTTTTGAATATTATGGTGTGGATTTGATATAATGTTATAGTTGTGGGTAATATTTATAAATTTTGCAAAGTAAGCAAGTTGTTATAAAATATTTGATTGGTCGGGAAATATTCGTTTTAACATGGAATATCCGTACGATGACACGATCATTCGTGGACCCCACAACGGAAGTATTGTCGTAGTTAGAAAACGACAGAATTATCTTTTTCTAAAAATAACGGCGAAAGTGTTACCGTTAAAACTGTTGAACTACCCGGTAGTAAAAGTACAAGAATACGCTGCGTGGTTGCATAAGTAAGACACCAGTATTGATTATTGATGCTTTACGTGAGAAGTCACCGGTTATACTCAATTATTGTTACAAAGAATTAACGCATCATATCTCTCATATTATTGATTCAATTATTGTCACAAAGATCATCTCGCATAATATATATTATTAAATCAATCAATAATTGAGACGGAAAAGTTATTCATATTATTATTTGCAATATTGACAATGTCTAGAAGTTCTGTCAATGAGAGGTTTGGTCACCTAATTGCGCGCCAATAAGGAGAAATCCTTATCGGAAAGCCCCATCTTTCCTGGGAACGACCTGGTTGTTAAATATTATGAATTATAATATTAATGATGAATAAGTTCGTATTGATTAAAGATGATATTGATAGTTCTATTGTGTTGGAATTATTAGTGTTAGTTAAAATCGATATTTATTTCGATAATAATTGATGTCTGGAGGTTATATTGATCAATCAGGTAATTAACCGGATAAATGAGTAATTAATTGTTATTAATTCACATGCTTATAACTATGTGTCCACATGTGTGTACTATTGATTCACATGATTTACTATTAGGGGAGTTGGTGCAAGATTGATAATACTTGCATGACTAAATTAAAAATAGAGGTATAGTTGAAGGTATTATACTGTAATTATTTTTTTCACATGATTATACTATTAAGTCACATGAATGAACTATTAATTCACATGATTTACTATTAGGGGAGGTGGTGCAAGTTTGATAATACTTGTAGGACTAAATTAAAAATGAAAAAAAAGAGGGAGGTATTATAATGTAATATTTTGAGCCCCAAAATATGCAATTATTGAAACTGTATTTTCTTATAAATAGAAGATCATTCTTCCTTCATTTCTCACCAATTCACTAAGTTTCACAAGAGCAATTATTATAGAGAGAATTAAGAAGAGAAGTTTGCTACCTCACTATTCCAGTATCTAGTTTCTTCTAAGGTAAGAGGTATTATTTCTTTCGTATTCATGAAGAGAGTTATTTCTTTCAATATTCGTAAGGGTTGTTATACCATTCTTTATTATTCTGTCGGAATAACCTGTATGTGTGGTCTATCGCATGTCTGGTGAATTCTTATGTTATTCCATTCTTTATTATTCTGTTGGAATAACTTGTCTGTGCGGTTTATCGCATGCCTGGTGAATTCTTCTATTATTCCATTCTTTATTATTCTGTTGGAATAACCTATCTGTGCGGTCTATCGCATGCCTGGTGAATTCTTCTGTTATTTCATTTTTTATTATTCTGTTGGAACAACCTTTCTATGTGGATTACCGCATGCATGGTGAATGATCCTTCGTATTCATTCCTTATTAAATTGTGAAAATGATCTGTGTAAGACCCCAACTTTTTAAATAAAGATGATTTTTCTATAAATATTATTTTTAAATATTATGGAATGAATTTGATATAATGTTATAGTTGTGGGTAATATTTATAAATTTTATAAAGTACGCAAGTTGTTATAAAATATTCGTTTGGTTGGGGAATATTATTTTTGTCGGGAAATATTCGTACGACGACACAATCATTGGTGGACACCACAACGGAATTATTGTCGAAGTTAGAAAACCAAAAAAATATTTTTATGAAAATAATGATTTTAAGTGTTACCAATTAATAATCGTTGGATTACACGGTGGTTAAAATACGAAGAATACGCGTTGTTGCATAAAGAATAATACGGTACAAGACAGCTTTTTTTTTGAATTATTGATTCTTATGTTAGAAGACACTACTCAATAATTGTTACAGTAATTACTGTTTAATATTTTATTGATTCAATAATTACTACGTTGATATTTTTGATTCAATAATTGTCATTACACAGTATTTTAAATTATCAAATCAATAATTCATTTAAATATATTATTATAATATTATATTATAGTAGTATGATGTGATTATATGATAGTATGTTTTTTTTATATATAATTTGAATGGTAACATTATTATAGTAAATTCATGGTATAAAAGTAAAAGGAGGTGGAAGAGAACAATTTGAATTTGAATTCTGATGATGTAAGCAATGATGTCATCGGAACGATGAGGTAAGCAATGATGTCATTGAAAGGATGATGTAAGCAATGATGTCATTTGATCGATGATGTAACCGATGATGTCATAAATTATGGTGAAAAGACTATTTTACCCTTACTCTACCAAGCTTATAAATAGAAGCTCATTCCTTCATTATTTTTCACTTAATTCACTAAAGCTATAGAAGGCGAGAAAGAATAGAGGAATAAGAGAGAAAGAAGAAGAATCTTCACATTACTCTACAATATTGCGGTATCCAATTTCCTACTAAGGTAAGGGGTATTATTTATTTCTTATTCATGAAGAGAACTTCGTTATTCCATTTTTATTATTACATTGGAATAACTTGTATCGCTGGCTACCCTATACTTGGTGAAATTCTTTCGTTATTCCATTCTTTATCATTATGTTGAATAACTCGCCTATCAAGATCGCATACATGGTGAAATTCTTACATTATTCCATTTTATTATTCTCGTTGGAACATCCCGCTTGGCAATTGCTTGCATGATTCGGTTCCGTTATTTATTATTACATTGTAACATCCTCGCATGCGCTTACGCATGACCGGTTCCATTATTTATTATTACATTGGAATATCTTCATTCGTAAGCGCATGATGATTCGTTCCGTTATTTATTATTCTCGTTAGAATAACACCGTCTGTGATGGGCTCATCGCATGCCTCGGTGATTTCTTTTGTTATCCCATTCTTTATTATACTCAGTTGGTTAAAGTTTTGACTTCTATACTCCATGAAATTAGTGGAATATCCTTGATATTTGCGCTTCATCCAGCATCTTTTCATGGAAATATTCTTCTGAGCATTCTTGAGTTTTACTCTACAAAGAAGTATCATGTTGACAATTTGGACGTTATTAGTTCCTGGATAAATTAATTCTTGAACTTGTTTTATTGAATTCTTATATCATTATCATCATCCTCATGTTTATATTATGTTGAAAGTCATATGTGGCCTGTAGTACATAGATGGACTTGGTATGATTATGAATAGGGATTATTCGGTGTAATCATGACCGTAATGTTACAAATGATGTGAAAAAAGTCCTCATTGGCCCGTAATGCATTGATGGACAGTTGTTGGCATGATCATGACCATTGATGAATACACGAATATCCTTGGCTGTAGTGCATGGATAATTTGTGGTTGTGATACTAATGAATATCCTTAGTCGTAGTGCAGGGATGATGTAGATTATTTAATAAAATTTGAGTCTCAAATGATAAAAGTGATGAAAACCTTTTAAATCATAAAAGATAGTAGATTTTATTCTCTACTGACTCTTTTAATGGATTGTTTGTTCATTGCAGCTTAAACTTGATGTTTGTTATATTTTATCGCTTTAACATTGTTGAAGGCTAATGATAATTTATTACGTATTATCTTAGTCATAATATTTCTTATCGGGCTAGTTCACTCACCCTTTCTTTTACTATTCTCTTGAGAAAATGAGAACGAATCCGGACTACTAGTCGGGGAGCAGGTGACGGTCGGATGATAGTTTTAGTAGCCCTCACTATTCTGTTAAATAGTGTGAAAATAAATGTAAAGAAGACTCTTTTGAGTGTGGATATTGTCTAGATGACAATATTCTTATTAAACTCTCAGTTTACGTTTTTGTCGTATTTTACACGACAGCTGTATTATTAAGTTGTATTTAAATTTTGTACCATGTATTTGGCGACTCAAGATGGGTGATGTATACCTATTTTGGGGGTGTCACAATCTGTCTACGTGGATTACCGCATGGCGGACGAAAATCCATTTGCAGTTTTATATATTCTATTATACTCGGTTGGTTAAAGTTTTGGCTTCTATACTCCATGAAATTAGTAGAATATCCCGGATATTTTGCTTCATCCAAAGATCTTTTCATGGAAATATTCTTTTGAGCATTCTTGAATTTTAATCCATAAAGCAGTATCATGTTGACAATTTGGACGTTATTGATTTCTGGATAAATTAAATTATAAATCTTTAAAATTTATCCTTGAACTTATTTTATTGAATTATTATGTCATTGTCATCATCCTCATGCTTATATTGTGATGAAAGTCATCTTTTGGCTTACGTGCATGTAGATGGACTTGGTATGATTATGACACTGTGGATTATTCGGTATAATCATGACGTAATGTGACGAATGATGTGGTGAAAGTCCTCATTGGCCTGTAGTTCATTGATGGACAGTTGTTAGTATGATTATGACCAAGGATTATTCGGTATAATAATGACCATTGATGATTACATGAATATCCTTGGCCGTGATGCAGGGATGATTCGATTTTATTTATTAAACTGAGTCTCAGCGATAAAATTAATGAAAAACTTTTTAAATCATAGAAAATAGTAGATTTTATGCTCTACTTGACTTTTCTAATGGATTGCCTATTCCGCTGCAGTTGTTGATCTAAAACTTATTGTCTATTATATTTTATCAGTTGTTATACTGTTGAAGGCTAATGATAATTTATTCTGCATTATCTTAGTCATAATATTTCTTACTGGGCTAGTTGAGCTTACCCTTTCTTTCACTGTTCTCTTCAGGAAATGAGAATATAGTTGGGACGAGTCGGAGAACGGATTGACGGTCCAGATGGTTATTTTAGTAGTCCTCACTATTCTATAAAATAGTGTGACAATAAATATAATGATGACTCCATTGAGTGTGGATATTGTCTAGATGACAATATTCTTATTGAAACTCTTAGATTATGTTTTGTCGTATTTTACACGACTGTTGTATAATTAAGTTGTATTTAAATTTTGTACCATGTATTTGATGACTCAAGATGGGTAATGTATACCTATTTTGGGGGTGTCACATGGTAATAATACAAATAGATATAATTATAAAACACTCATGTCCAATTTTCATATGTCCAATTTTCATATGTTCGCTTATCATGTTCGCATAGTAGAGCTCAATAACTGAGGTTGCTATTGATAGTTTATAACCATAAAGCATATATCATGTCGTGGTCATTTTAAGAATAATTTAATTATTATCTTATAATTTTAAAATATAAATTATATAACAATAATAATACATGAATATAATTATAATTTTATATCTATATATACATACATGCTTGAATATCAAAATAAAATAAAAAAAAATTATATAAAGCATTAATGTCAACCCACTTATCTATTTTTAAAAATATATTATATAATTGTAAATATGATACTGATATAAATTTTACTCAATGTTGTGTTAATAAAAAATAATTTAAATTTTATGAAAAAAAGTAATATAAACTAGCACCCGCTTTGCACAATCTATCAAACTTGTTTTTACATAATGGTGTGAATCTCATTATATTAATTGGAGATTTTGTTAATTATTATGCAATGACTAGAATCCCATTACTCCTACACAATCTTATTATCTAAGGTAAGATATTAAATAATAAGATTTTCAAAATATTTTCTTCCAAAATGTATGGCTATTTTGGTAAATATTTAAGATGCTAATAGAATTCAAAATTTACATTCTTTTTAATAGTGATGGGAGAGTAATTTTTTTAATAAAAAAATCAACACTCTCGTAGGATTAGCTGCCTTTTATTAATCGGAACCACCCGTGGGTGTGTCCCACTTTTCTACTTCTCAGACCCTCACGCGTCATGGTTCCACGTCACGCACTATCGACCAATTCGATCTCTGTTAAATTCTGTCTTAACAGAGCCAGTCAATTTTACCCAATTAATCAAAGTCAGTTAAAAGCTCGAGCGAATATATTTTTCCAGGTAATTTGCAAATTATAATTTCTCTTCCAATTGACACGGGTTAATGTGGTTAATGTGTGTATATTTAGATTCTGTAATGGTGATGGTGATCCGTGGCCTATTTTAGGGTTTTGTTGTGTTTATATGGTGATGATCATGATTTTTGACGTAATAGATCTCCTATACCAGGTTTAATGTTTCAAATTAACTGAAATTCATCAGAACCCTAACCCCAATTTGAACTGTTTCACCACTGCTGATCATGTATCAGATGCTTATATTTTTTATGAGATTTTTGTAGTCACTTTTGCATGAAACTTATTTTTGAAGGTCCTACTTCTTTAGTGCATATATTATAAACTTATTATGTGGAAACTGCAGAAAATTGTGTGTTGGGGGAGAGGGATTGGATTATTATTACTATTATTATTTGACTGCGTTTCTATTGATTACGGTAGTTCCTTGTCTGGGAAATTTTGTTATGCTTATCTACCTTAATTTTATCCATTGCAATCTCTCTGCTTTAATGTGAGATTATCACTATACTAACCAAAAAAATTGGAGAATCTAGTTGTAACTTTTATTTGTAATTAAATGGCTTTTTTAATTTTACAGAATCAAATTTGTATGGCTTTTATAATTCTATATATCAAATTCGTATATATATATATATATATATATATATATATAAACAAGCCTTCAATACAACAGGGGAACCAATGTGCATCAAAGTTCACAGGTTTCTTCTGGTTGCAAAATTTGGCAATTGTTATTCTCTTCACCTCATCTTTTGGATCTGCCAACCCTTTTCCTTGCCCCCTCTTCTCAGTTCTCATTACCACCCAGCAAGTGCTACCATCCTCAATTGCCGTACGACCTCAACCTTATCCTTTTCAGAACCAAGTAAGTGGTACTATTGCCATTGACGTTGTAACCTACTTGCTGAAATATTTTGGAATCAGTGCACCTCCCTGCATGGAGTTCTCAATTGTTGCAGTAGTGATATCCGAGATCGATGTCTTCAACTAGGTCTAGTTCTAGTTTCTAATTTGTCAATGAATTGCATTTTGTCTCAACTCGCAAGGCATCAAATGATATGAGATTCTGCTGTTAATGACGAAGCAGAAAATATTCGTATTCTTTGCTCTGGATATTTCCATGATTATGGTTTCTCTTAATTGCATGCCGTAAACTCAGTCAATGCTGCATTTATTGGCAAAGCTCCATTTATCAACTTCTCTTTATCTCTTCCTCTCCCTCTCCCTCTTAATTTAAAAGCCAGCATTGTCTAAAACGTAGTTGCATTTTGTCAGACATGTGTAGAGAAGGTTTAGAATATAGATTAAGGATGTGAAAGAAGATCCACGCAGGGAATTGGTAGAAACACACTCAAAAGCTCCAAGCTTTAAATTCAGAATAATAATATATTCAATTCTTAATAATAGTGTGCTGACATGAGTTTATATAGACTAGAAATAACTGTAATTCTACTGTAAATCAAGTAACCTAATTTAATAAGATCACAACTCCTAATATGATATCCAATGTAATTAAAAGACCTACTAATTAATACCTGTAAAAATTAAAAGATAAGTGCATTGATTTATCTCCGAACAATCTCAACTCAACCGGGTCTCGTATCCTAAACTAGTTGGGGTAGGCTGAAAAAGAATCCCATATTCAAAAACAATATAAATAATTTAACAATAATCTTTTGATTTCCATATATCAAATAATTTAACTGTAATCTTTTGATTAAGTATATTGCTCTGCATCAATGATAAGTTGAATTAATAAATCTTCTAAGTGTTTCCAGGTTTGAATCTCTAAAAATGTCTACCGGCGACGTCAAGGTCTCACTCCGAGATATACAAGTGGTAAGCTATTGAGCTCGAATTCTGTTATGATGGACTATTTATTAAGTATTTTTATTCCATGAGTCATCTTTCATACGATTCCATGCAATTAAAAAGAGATCAAGCAATATTTTCTGATATTGGTTTCTTAAATTATCAATGAAAACATGAATGAAAATGTAAATGAAGCCCGTATGAAACTTTGATTAAAAGAATACAGATAAATTTGTATCTTCCCTATAGAAAAAATGAGACTATTTTCAACAAGCTTTGTTAGTAAGAGGAGTTCCACCTCAATAGTACTCCATAGCTCTCTCCCTAAAATTTGGTGAACAAATCCAAATGCATTTTTCAAAAAGTAAAGAAAAAAAAACAATCATAAGAGTCCCATGGAACAACACTCTTGAGAAAAAAATGTTAATTCTTGTTATTCCGTGTAATTGAACTTTAAACAAATACCTATATTTTTACTTCCTACACACAGTGTTAAAAGATTTCTTATGTCAAATAGTTCCTCTTTTGCCTTTACTCTTGTGTTTGATTCTTGCATTTCTTTTTCCTTCTTCCTTTTTTCGTCACTTGTTGTTCAATAATTTGATTTTAAATTAATAACTTCAAGAAAGATTTGGTGGAATTGTGGAATTTTCTATAATTTTGTTTCTTTCTCCTTTGTGGTGATAGGCAATGATGCCTTTGTTGTATTAATAGTTCGGAATAATTTAAAGATGTTCCAAGGTGCTTTCTTGGTTGTAAAAATTCTTAGTAATGAACAGATACATTGTAAGATCTTCATCTTATTATGTTTTGGACTGATAACTCTCTCAAAGTGCATAGGGTTCATGTGTATATATTGCAGACTTAAGAATTATTATATCATAGATACTTCTCGTATGTGTCTTTCTGTGTCAAGCTTGTTTAAAGATGTGATTTTTTTGTTTGAGATGTTAATGATCTTTGAAGTAGTCATCTATTTTTTCCAATACAACTATATAATACACTTCATACATCCTCTTTGCCATTTCTAATTTACAGCACATATTTGTAGTTCCATGACCTGGGTTGTATTAGTGGTTGGTTCTTGACATATCCGTTGTGTGGTACATGATGCAAGAATTATAAATATTGAAGAGAACTACAAAGCTTAAAAGAAAAAAGAGTAATTTGGCTTAAGTTGATATGGTAATACTAAATTATGGTTTCAGAATCTGAATTATGATCAGGCCACCCAATCCAATTAACATATGTAGAACAAACTGGCAGGTTTGACCTTTGAGCTTAAACCAGGCTTTAATCTTCTTGGTAAAACTACTTGCATTGAAATTATGCCAACGCTCTCCTATTGCACATGCTGTTGTAGCACCTCATAAGTAGAGATATATCTGGTTTAATTATTAATATCAATATTCTTTTTTGTTTGCTTATTGATTTTTGATGACAGGTGCAACATCTTATAGAACGATGCCTTCAGCTATACATGAGCCAGAAGGAAGTTGTGGGTACTCTCTTACAGCAGGCGAAAATTGAACCTGGTTTCACTGAACTTAGTAGGTGTTATCAATCAGTATATCCTCTCATATCTACCATTTAATTTTATTATGAAATTATGGCACATGGTATTGGGGATTGGGGATTGGCTCTTTGTTGTTTCACAAGCAAAATTAATGCATGTCTGGAAAAACTTACAAGAAAATGTTATAAAAAAAGAAATGTTCCTTTAAGATTATTGGTTTTGATATGTGAAAGAGGTATTAAATTACACATGGTAGAAGATACTTGGAAATAAATGTAGGATGGATGCTTCATTTTGAAATGTGTTTGTAGATGGAACCTTGGCGTGTTTGATGCAGTTTGTTCTCTCTTTTGTCGAGTTTACACTCAGATAATTGTTCTATCTGTTCTTATTAGCTTCTTTTGTTTTTTGTTGGTGTTTATATATTATAACTCCATTCTCTCTATGCTTGGGTTACTGGCTCCCCATCCCTATTATTTCTTTCCATGTAGCATTTGTAGATATTTCCTGTTTATGCTACGATCTGTTGACTTTGACATTCTAAATTCAAACTGAAGCATTTAAATATAACATAATATTTCATATTTATTTATTGATTCAACATTAATCTCCATTGTTCTCCCCCAGTCGAGCTGCTGTTCATCATTTAGTCACTGTTTATCACTGAAATCTTCCTTATAAGTTACTGTTGCTTATTGTTTTTTTGGTTGATTCTTCAACTTAATTGTTTATTACTTCGGACTAAGTCAGCCTAAACTAGAATACTAGATAGCATCAAGTAGATTGCATCCTTATTAAAATGCTAACATCTGTGTAGTTCAAATTATCACTTGTGAGTGGAGGCTATCTTGAAAAAATAAGAGTAGGGATTAAAGGTTATAAACATACTAGGAAAAAAACAATAAAAATAATAAAACGTACATAGCCATATTATAATGTCATAATAAGATTTCTTTATTTATTTTGGCTATAAACTCTTTGAGATTCTAACATCTAGTATTTTTGTGTCCAGTTTGGCAAAGTCTTGAAAAACAAAATCAGCAATTTTTCGAGGTATATCATCTGAGACTAGTGCTGAAAGAACAGATATTAGAATTCAATCAGTTGCTTGAAAAACAGGCTGAGCTAATGCGTCAGGCCGCTGGAGTTGCCTCCGTTCCTATATCTAATGGATCTCAAATTTCACCAAGTCAGGTTTCTGCTTTGACAATTTTTGTTGGGACTGGTTTTGGGAATTGTTTTCATCCATTTCAATTACTTGCATAATAACGCTAGTATTATTTCTTCTTCTTTTTTAAATTTTTTTGGGGCATAAATAACAATTATAACCTGTATTTGCAGATAGATAGATACTTTATAGTAATTCATATGGATAACAGTTATAACATGTATCCCCTGCATGCAAATCCTCTCGCTTTCTTTTCCTTTTTTTCAATGGAAGGGGAAATTTGCATAATTTCGAGTAATTGAGTTGATCTTTAAGATACAACAATATAAGCTAAGCTTTCTGATAGGTAAGGTCTTTTCGTTAAAACTAGTATAGCATTTGTCAAACTTGCATCTTTTATCTACCCTGCACCACGAGCCTTGTTGTCATCAACTGTCAAGTGTGGCATTCAATAGAATTCAATCTTTCTCATCCTTTCTCCCTCTCAGTGTCCTTCCCTTATATCTCATTGTTCAGCTTGGTTTACGACATTCATGCTCAACACCATCTATATGACTACCAATGCATGCCTCAAACATGATGAATCAATTGACTTTCACTTACTGTTCTGAGAATTTCAATTTCATGGTTATGGTCTATTGGTTTATATGCCTTGCTCTAAGGAAGGAAATAAATTTCTTGATATATGATACTGGAACACTGGTTGACTGATATTTAGGTGAATTAGTTTGTGGTATTCATCTCTTCTCCCATTTAGCTATTACACACATTGCATTTGTGCTACTTGGTAGGTCATTATACTTTGGGACTCTGAAGGTCTTTTTGTCTGCTCTCTCTCTCTCTCTCTCTCTCTCTCTCTCTCTCTCTATATATATATATATATATATATATATATATTTATATATATCAAATTGAAACACTTGGGGAATATTGTTGTTATTTTGTGCTCTGTTAAGTAAAAAAATACTTGCCTTGAGATTTTAGATTTTCAAGTTTATTGATTGACTCGGTATCACCTGTTGCCTTTTGACAGTGCACCAAAACACAGATTGCTATGCACCAGAACGAACCAGAACTGCTATGAAACCAGAGTATATGCACCAGTCTATAGGCTCTAGTTTACCTGCATTCACTAATGGTGCGTCATCGCTTCACCCAAGCATGCAAACTTCTATTGATATGTCTGCCCATGCTAGAAGAATCGACGTCTCACCACACATGCTGTTGGCTCAGAGCTCAAATATGGGAATGATTCCAGGAACGAATGGGGGAATAATGAAACCAGAAACTGGATTTGCTGGCACTTCCCCTTTCGTGTATGGTGTTAATGGCGATGTCCTGGAAACGCATCCTGCTATTGGCAATCCTTCAGTTTCATCTTTGACTGGTATTGAGTCGAACTCGCAAACCCCGAATGAGACAACATTAGATGTAGACACTTCTTCGTTTGGATTTCTGGGTCAAATTCCACGAAACTTTAGTCTGTCAGACTTGACTGCTAACTTTTCCTGTAGTGGTTGGCTTTCCATCTCTCTCTCTCATTGTCATTCTTTCTCTCTCTATGTCTGTGTGTTTAAACTTAATGGGACAACTACAGAGCCAAACTTTAAGTGAACTATTTATTTCTCCCATAGTATTTTTATGTTTATTTTGGATGTTATAAATCTTTCAGATATATTGGAGAGCTACTCTAGGTCACCCTTCCTAGCAACAGATATGGACAACTTCCTCAATCCCCATGGTAGAGGACACTAAGGTAAGTTTTCTTGCATTTGACATGCATTTGAAACTCTGTAGAACTAATATTGTCTCCTCGTCAGGAGATATGAATATCTGAATGCTTGGGCTATGATGATTTTGGCAGCGGTTTATTGACTGATTGAATATCTCAAGTGCTATTCTGCATTAACTTACTACAAACCAATTAACTTTATATCGACATGCATGGATTATTGGACCTAAAAAAAAAAATATATATTTCATATTTGAATAATCATCTTATTATATATATATATATATATATATATATTTTAACAAGTTTATCTAATATATATATATACCTCAAATAAGGAATTATATATATATATCATGCCGTTCTGCTAGAGAACTCTTTATGCTTTTAGCTCGTGTATGTTGTTTTAAAACCTTTATTTAATCAATTTTCCTTTTGCAGATTCGACAGCGACCCTGTAGGACACAATTTTGTAAATATCTTTGCTGGAGTGGAGATCTCAGATTTATGAACTTTCAGAAGTTATTGATTGGCTACTTAGTGGTGGTAATAATCTTAGTCATAGAATATGGCATTAGATTCTAGGTAAAGAACGGTTTGAAGCAGGTTATAGAAATTTGTAGAATCTTACTCCTATTTAGGCTTTTCTTGAAGCATAAATGTGCAACTTTGTTACAGTGAAGTTGGCATGTGGCTTATTGTTGAACTGCAAACCAAATTTGGAAGATTCATTTATTTTTTTTTTTTTTATTTATTATTATTTTATTTTATTCATTGTACATGCTATTGTACTAATTGATAAGTGATTTTAGTGTCCTTTGGGACATGCTATCATTGTACTAATTGGTATCTGAAGCAAATATATTTTATGCTTGACACAAACATTCAGACTTGCATTTGCGCGCAGTTGAGTCTAATTATTAGATTGATGTCCACCATGTCTGTTGCAGCTAGTAACATTACTGAATAGCAGGCTAGAATTATCTATCTTGGAATACCGTAGCAGTGAGGTTTTGTGTTTTAGGATGGATCTATTTGAGAAGAAAATTGAACTATTCCAACGGCTTACCTTGTAAAATGAAAGGTTGAACTCCCACTCAAAATTAGGAAAATAGGTCCTCGTAGACCTTATGATTTTCGTTTGTAACTTAGAACACTCAGATACTGCTACTCTTCAGATCATAACACAAGCACCTAAAACCGGTTAATTTAACCAATCATTCTGAATTGTACAAAGTCCAATACTTTCCACCAAAACTACATTAGTCTTTGTCGAAACATTCCCATATAAAACGTTTTTATACCAGTGTCATCTATAGAACTTTTGCAGAGCAGATGAATTAATAGCTAGCTCTCAGCCTCTTGCTACCACCATCAAACCCAGTTTTCAAGCATCCATAAACAATCTGGTATTTACCAGTGTGGAACTTTGGAATCTCTGTCCATCTTTCAGAAGATCGTAATGAGCTTGTACCTAGTATATTTTCTGGATCTTTAGACTTTCCAGTAATATTATCCATCATAAAATCAACGAATTTAGGTTATCATATTCAGTTTTGTTTTCTGGAATATCTGACAACGGTTTAGCTATGTTATTTAACATGGATAAAATTCCTTCCATATGAGGGTGAGATGTGTCTCTAACAAGAAACTCGTGGACATTGCCATTAACCTCAATAGAACTGCAACCAGGCTCCTTCCGGACTCCCAGAGCTCTCATTTTCCTTCTCACCTTCGTAACATCTTCCCATCTGTCAGCAGATGCATAATATTGGCCAGAAGAGTATGAGCACTGGAATCACCAGACTCAATATCCACAAGCCGTTTACCGAGACATTCACCCATATCAACATCGTCGTGTATTCTACATGCACTAAGTAAAGCACTGTAAAGTGGAACTACAATATCGTTATTTCCACTAGGCATCTTTTCCATCAATTCTTCTGCCTCTTCTAACAATCCAGCACGGCCAAGTAGGCCTATCATGCAACCATAATGTTCCAACTTTGGTTCAATCTGATACATCTTTGTCATGGAATAAAAATGCTGACGGCCCTCCTCCACCAATCCTCCATGACTACATGCAGTCAAAACACCAACAAAGGTGATATTATCTGGTTTATACCCAGCTTGTTTCATGGCAGAGAACAACTCAAGTGCTTTGCTGGTCCTCCCATTCACAGCAAGGGAGCAGATAATTGAGGTCCATGAAGTTGCATCTTTCTCTTGTAAGCTATAAAAAATCTCCAAGGATTTCTCTATGCACCCACATTTCGCATACATATCTATCAGAGTAGTGCAGGCAACTGCATCAATTGTTATCCTGTTCTCCTCCATGTATGCGAGGATCCATTTCCCTTGTTCCAAGGCTCCCACCTGAGCACAACCTGTAAGTAGGACAACCACCGTGAACTTATCCGGCTTAACCCTATTGAATTGCATCTCCCTAAACAGGAACATTGCCTCATCGACATGGTTAAACTGCACATACCCATTAATCATAGCAGTCCAGAGAACAATATCTTTAACTGGACTCCTCTCAAATAAGAACCTAGCTTCATCCAACTGACCGCAATTCACATACCCCGACACCATACTTGTCCAACAAATGACATTTTTTCTCGGCATTGCATCAAAAATTCTGCGGGCCACATCTAGACATCCACACTTAGAATACATATCCAACAATGCATTTCCAATTATAGTGGTAAATCCAAGTTCACTGGCAACATAACTGTGAATTTCTCTGCCAAGTTCCAAATTCTTCAATGCTATACAAGCTGAAAGAGTGCTCGCAACACTGGCTTCATCAGGTCTCACTCTTCCCTCCTCTTGCATCCTTGAATAAACCCGAACAGGTCCTCAAATCTCTTGCACCTAACATACCCAGAAATTAAAATATTCCAGGAAACTAAATCTCTCTCAGGCATTTCATCAAACAACTTCGTCAAATTCCCATCAAAACCCAATTCAGCATACATGCCCATAAGTGAATTACAAACATAACAATCAAACTCCAGCCCACATCTCACAATAAATCCATGAATCTTTTTCCCTACAGAAACCTCCCTTAAATAACTAACCGCCTTGCACACAAACGGGTCCGTGAAATTATCCGGCCACAACCCATCAAATCTCAATTCATCAAACAAAAAGATTGCTTTTTTGTAACAATTGGTCTTCACGTAAGCTTTGATCATCACGTTGTAGATGAACAAAGACGGGGTTTCGATGATGTAATCAAAGATTTTCTGGGCGTAACGTAAATTTCCTTGAGATGGGTCTGCGCATACGACCATGAGCTTTTTGAGAACGTCGTCTTTTTGGTGAATACAGATTCTGAAAAGCTGAGTTTGGATTTGTTTCAGTTCTATCATGGATTTGCAGTTCTTGAGGAGTTGAATACACGTTTTGGAGGTGAGTCTTGCCAAACGAGGAGGGGCAGTTGAGAAGTGATGAAGTGATTTTTGTAGGAAATGGTGGGAAGAACTGTATTTGTTGATGATGAGTAATACAAGTTTCCGTTGATTGTCCATCTGATACTACTAAACAAAGCAGCAACGGCAGCGTCCTCTAATATAAGTTATTTTTGAGAATTGTTTTTTTTTTGTCCCTTATTAAATATTTTCAACTAAACATTTTTTAATATTATCTCAAGTATTAAATATAATTTTAGTTTTCTCATTATTTTTTGTCTAATAAATAACACTTTTTTAATATAGACAATTAATATTATATTAAATATTATACAATCATTTCTTAATACTTGTGCACAACTCTAAAATTACTTATATTAAGTAACGGAGCTAGTAAATTCAATCCCGAGAGTCGAGTCCTTCAATTCTAACATGTTAATACTAGACCAAACTTGTCTCCTTTAGTAACACGTGTTCCTGGAGGTATGCTTGTTATTGGTGTTTACACCGTTTGTTTGCAGATATTAACATGTTGGGACACTTTGTTAGTTATGTTTAGAATAAACTGCTTTTAAACCGACAAAATTTTCAAATTCATTTAACTTGGGCACCAATCTCCTCCTGATAAGCTAGCTAATAAAGTAAATCAAACCACTTGTTCCCTGTTGTAGAAAAGGAGAAAGGTTGAACTCCCACTCAAAAGTAGAAAAAAGATTACTCGTATTGCAAGATGTATGCATACATCTTCATTTTCTATTTTAGAACACTAGATACTGGTAATCTCATCATATCATAAAATAAGGACCTAAAAAAGGTCAGTTCTTAGCAATCAAGTAAATATTTCAATAGCCATTGTTATATGAAGCATTTGATTTTTATACATCACGGTTACATTATATAATAAATAATTATTTGGTTGCACAAAATTTAATTCTTTTCATGCCCCTACACAGGCCCACTACTCAGAGCATGGTGTAGATCAGCAATCTAGTCATTCACATCCTCAATTCCGACAGAGATGCGAACAAGATCCTCGGTCAGACCTCTAGTCTACTGCAACTGGTATGGATGCGTGGGACATAAAGCAGGGCATGCTTATGACCGACTTCACACTCCCTGCAAATTGAAGACGATCACATTATCCGATGAACATTCAAAATTAAGGAGATGAAATTTTATGCTTCTATATTATTTTCTAAACCAGAGAATGAACTAGCAACTATGGTGAACGTATGCTGAAATACTTGGTTGTCTCAGTTATGTGCTTAGAGAGTGCCAATGATCCTGTAAGGAAACTGATCACGGATCCTGCCCCCGTTGCCTGTAAGAAGCATATAAATACAATAAAGAAGAGGAAGTGGGTGGACAATGGTGATGTGAATAAATTTCAGTTGGTATTAAATAATGTGATCCGAAAGCATCACTAACATCTTCATGGGAACGATACTCTATTTGCCACTACATTGCATGAGTGATCACGTATACTTGCGTGTAATTGTTAGTAGTGTTTTAGGCAAACAATATGCCTAAAATATGTGTGTAAGACGTGAAAAGTAAAAGAGGCAATGTGAAACAGCACCGATTCCAACAAGATGACTGACGGCAACCAAAGCAGCCATTCCACTGGTAAAGCAAAATGCTCGATCTGCTTTATCAAGCTTTGCTAGGATGCTGAGAATATGGAGAGAAAAAGCTTTCTTATAGGCGAAGGCATAGAGCAATGAACAAATTATGCCAAAAGAAATAGCAAATAGATATTCAGACCTTTCTAATGCATCTCGGTTAGGATTTCCACTTCTAGTGTAATCATAAGGACCATTCTCTGTCGCGTTAGGCTGCAGAATGAAAAACTCAGCTTTGGTGATATTACAACGGATAAAGGATGTCAGTATGTCACATAGGTAATGCCCAATACCAGAAGTGCCTAACAATAATAATAGAGCGAACTTGTCAAGTGCTTGAGATTCCAAATTAACACTTGAAATGTGTGATAACATGTAGCGACAACCTCTCAGGCAAGCGTTAGTTATGTGTGTGTGTGAGAGAGAGAGAGAGGTAATCTTGAACATGCATTAATATCCACTCAAATTATCTCTGTTGGTACAAAATAGTACCCCCTTCGTTTCAAATTATAAGATCACTTTTGAAAGTCAATTTGAGACATTCAAACTCAAAATTGAGATAATTTATTAAAAATTATGAAATAATAAATTTTACATTTGAGTAATTCTTTTTAGATAGTTAACAATATTAATCAACGTACTGACTAAAATTAATAAAAAAATATCACGTCAATTTTGAGTAAAAATGTCTTAAGTTGACTTTAAAAAGTCACTACTGATCTTATATTTTGGAAGAGAGGCTGTAAAGCTTATACTATATAGCAGATCCAATTGTACAATGAAACATTTGGTTGAAGCCACAAAATCAGTTTAAAGAAAAGCAAAGCCCAAAAAGGTAAGTCCTGATGTATTTTTCACCCTTTAGCTTAAAACCAAGTTGTCATTTGGATAGGGTTGAAGAGATTTTTCTTCATTTCTTACAAAAATGGCCCAAGTAACAAGTAAAAGGTGCAGCAATTTTGATAAAATGAACTGAGCAGATAAATAGATATGAACAGATGAGAAAGTTACCTTCCCCTTGACCTGGTACTTCTTCTGGTGGAGACTTGAGAATCGCTCTTTTGATCCTTCATGCTACTTTTCTTGACTCTGGACTTGGAAACACCTGCAAGAATATTGTTAAGTATTTCGACTAACTAAGATAATCATAATACATCAGACCTAAAAGCTTAAGACTACCTCTAGAATAAGCTTTGGGCGACTGAACCTCGTTGTCACCAGCTTCGAATTCTATCGCCTCACTGGAAGCATGTGAATTCTCTTCTGACTCCACATATTTTGTTTTTGGTACATAAGATGAAGACTATGCAATTACTTCCATTGATGGATCACTGACCTCACCGTCTGTTCCATGTTCAAGAAATTCAAGGTTAGAGCCAAATCATGGGAAAACTAGACAAAAGTAGAAAAGTGCATCACATAACCATCTATACAATAAATATTTCTCCACAAACGAACCACTAAACTAAACACTCAAAAAAATAGGGGACAAAAAAAATATCCTTAAAATTTGTAAATTTTATAAATGGTACTCTTTTTGTGGAACAGGGGAAGTCGTAATCGACTTAATTTAGAGCAATATAGACGACATGGATTCAAGTGGGAGTAATAAGTACACCAACCTCCAGAGGTTTCAGATCCTGTACATTCCTCACCATCTTCCTTAGAAACCCTAATGTTTTCCAAGATTTGAACTTTTTGTTGATGGACTTCGGCATTTTTAGCAGTAATTTCTAGCTCCTCCTTTTCGATATGAAACTTATTTATCTTCTCCTCAAACTCCTCAATGCAAACTTTAAGTTCTGGTTTAGCAAACTTCTTCGCCTGTTTGAGAATGTTGAAAACATATTAAGATGAACCACAGAATATAATAACTACTACTAATTAGGCCACTAAACTTGTATCAAATTTACCTTGTTGATTATATTTTTAAAATGATCCATCACAGAATCATCAGATAGGACAGGCCCATATGTCTTAAATGAGTCCATCAGCTTTTTCATGCCCTTATCAGTAAAAGATAGCTGAGAGAGGCAGTAAGATATATATTCCCAATGCTTAATATCTGTGCACCAAAGAGCAGTATACTAGTGAACAAAAGCCACCATTAGCTTCTAGGCTTCTCATCCTCCAACTGAATATAACTAAATACAAGAGATAAAGTACAAATAGAGACCTGAAATATTGAAATTCAGAAAATAATTATATGCAGCAAAAAATAGAACTAAAATTCAGAAATAATGTGCGAAATAAATATAACTTTGTTTTTGCAAGTTGACATACTGAAGAAAATGTTTAAAAATGGGAAGGCAAAAATGATAACCTCAACTCCACTTTAGATAATGACTTAAGCTTCGCTACATCACATTTATGTGGGAAAATAATCGTTACAGAGGATTTGCTAAACTGATGGCAAAAAAAGTAAGAATTTCATGCTTAGACTAGTATGCTTTCAACTGGTTACTCACTTGAATGGCACAACTAGTAATTACAAAACAAGCATATATTGGCAATCATAGTTACTGGAAACAGACCACAAAAATGGCTCAAAATTGAAATCAACATTTTACAAAACTTTCCGAGGCAAGCATGACCTACAAACCAGTTCTGTACAATGCTCTAATCTACAAGTCCAACATATCATGTAATTATTTTGTACCATTGCAGTTTAAGATATGCCTTGCCAATGCTTAAGAAGAAATAGACACTCAATAGTGTTTAATCTTATTTGGTACGACAATACTTTTGAAATGGCTAGCACAAGAAGATGAGCTCATACCAGCGCAAATGCTGGTATGAAATTCAAATTAAAATAGTTTTAAATAAATGCAAACATTATAGCAAGTCAAATATTTTGCTTTAATCCTCCAAATAAAGGAAAGTGCCCCCAACAAGTAATGTAGCCAGTGTTAGATATCTCCACAAGCAACTCCAAAACAGCTCAAGCACAAGGTAAGTCCTGATGCATTTTTCTCCCTTTAGCTTACTACCAAGTTGTCATTTGGATAGCGTTGAAGAGATTTTTCTTCATTTCTTACAAAAATGGCCCAAGTAACAAGTAAAAGGTGCAACAATTTTGATAAAATGAACTGAGCAGATAAATAGATATGAACAGATGAAAAAGTTACCTTCCCCTTGACCAGGTACTTCTTCTAGTGGAGACTTGAGAATCGCTCTTTTGATCCTTCATGCTACTTTTCTCGACTCTGGACTTGGAAACACCTGCAAGAATATTGTTAAGTATTTCAACTAACTAAGATAATCATAATACAGCAGACCTAAAAGCTTGAGACTACCTCTGGAATAAGCTTTGGGCGACTGAACCTCGTTGTCACCAGCTTCGAATTCTATCGCCTCACTGGAAGCATGTGAATTCTCTTCTGACTCCACATATTTTGTTTTTGGTACATAAGATGAAGACTCGGCAATTACTTCCATTGATGGATCACTGACCTCACCGTCTGTTCCATGTTCAAGAAATTCAAGGTTAGAGCCAAATCATGGGAAAACTAGACAAGAGTAGAAAAGTGCATCACATAACCATCTATGCAATAAAAATTTCTCCACAAACGAACCACTAAACTAAACACTCAAAAAAATAGGGGACAAAAACAATATTTATAAAATTTGTAAATTTTATAAATGGTACTCTCTTTGTGGAATAGGGTTAGTCGTAATCTACTTAATTTAGAGCTATATAGACGACATGGATTCAAGTGGGAGTAATAAGTACATCAACCTCCAGAGGTTTCGGATCCTGTACAGTCCTCACCATCTTCCTTAGAAACCCTAATGTTTTTCGAGATTTGAACTTTTTGTTGATGGACTTCGGCATTTTTAGCAGTAATTTCTAGCTCCTTTTCGATATGAAACTTATTTATCTTCTCCTCAAACTCCTCAACAATGCAAGCTTTAAGATCTGGTTTAGCAAATTTCTTCGCATGTTTGAGAATGTTGAAAACATATTACCATGAACTACAGAATATAATAACTACTACTAATTAGGCCACTAAACTTGTAACAAATTTACCGATGCAAAATTAACAAGCAGTACCTAGTTCATTATATTTTTAAAATGATCCATCACAGAATCATCGGATAGGACATGCTCATGTCTTAAATGAGTCCATCAGCTTTTGCATGCCCTTATCAGTAAAAGATAGCTGAGAGAGGCAGTAAGATATATATTCCCATTGCTTAATATCTGCACCAAAAAAGCAGTATACTAGTGAACAAAAGCCACCATTAGCTTCTAGGCTTCTCATCCTCCAACTGAATACAACTAAATACAAGAGATAAAGTACAAACTCAGTTTCACAGTGAGATTACATGTCTAAACATTCCTCTTCCATTATAAACCCTTCATATGATACATAACCAGCCTTCTTTATTTTCAGATGAATATCCCAAAGTAAAGTATAAATAAGCTCAGTTTCACAGTGAGATTTATCACCAACTACAAATACATGGAACCTATTTTCGATTTCGATCCAACTGCAACCTGGCTGCTTCTTCAACCCCTTGTCCTTCATTTTCAACCTTAGATTTGCAGCTTCTCTCCATTTTCCATTTGAAGCATATATATTAGACAACAGCATGTAAGTACCGGCATTCTCTGGCTCCACCTCTAAAAGTTGCTTCACTTCCAGCTTTCCTATATTGGCATTTCCATGAACATTACATCCTGCAAGCAAAGCCCCCCATACACATGATGAAGGCTTAACTGGAAGCCGTTGAATGAAATCA
Source organism: Panax ginseng (assembly GCA_020205605.1). Lineage (NCBI taxonomy): Eukaryota > Viridiplantae > Streptophyta > Magnoliopsida > Apiales > Araliaceae > Panax > Panax ginseng. Next base: position 116,170,169 of record CM035144.1, on the reverse strand, counting down.
AAAGCCTCCTTGAGCCTCCCTGCTCGCCCACAAAGATCAACAAAGCATGAATAGTGATCTTCTCTAACTTCTATTGACCTGTCTTTCACAAGCTTATCAAAGTAATAAAAACCTTCTTCTACCAAACCAGCATGACTGCACGCAGCAAGCAGTGCTATGTAAGTCACATCATTTGGTTTGAAACCCAAAGTCTGCATTTCTTTGAATAAGTTGATTGCATCTCTACCACATCCATGGTGGGCATAGGCTGCTATCATGCCATTCCAAGATACCAAATCCCTTTTAAACCCATAATCAAACATTTTCTTAGCAGATATCAGCTCCCCGCATTTAGAATACATATTTATGAGTGCAGATACTAAAAGTGCACCATCATGATAGGCTGTCTTACTTATTATTTGGTGAATTTGTTTTCCCTCACTAAGACCAGCCAAGCTACTACAAGCACCCAAAACACTCACAAAAGTTCCTTGATTTGGCTTCACCGACTCTGTTGCCTGCATTTTCAAGAAAATCTTTAATGCTTCCTCGCTTTGATCATCTTGCACACAGCCACTGATCATGGTACTCCAAGATATGACATTTTTTTGAGGCATCTCATTGAACAACTTCATAGCCCTCCTCAAATCACCATTCTGAATAAAACCCGTAATCATAGTATTCCATGATGTTACATCCTTCTCTGGAAACCTCTCAAACAAATCAAAAGCTTCATCCAGTCTCCTATTTTGAGCATACCCTGTAATCATGGCATTCCATGAAACTACATTCCTTTCTGGCATTCTATCAAAAAGCACCCGAGCCTCATCAACTCTTCCAACTTTTGTCAATCCACCAACCATTGCAGTCCAAGAAATCACATCACTTTCAGGCATCTGATCAAAATGTCTTTGTGCTTCCTCAATCTTCCCACATTGTGCCAACGCATTGATAATAGTATTCCAAGAAACTACATTTCTCTTAGGCATTATCTCAAATAGATTCAAAGCCGAATCTACCTGATCATTTCTGACATACCCATCAATCATAGTGTTCCAAGAAACAACATTCTTCTCAGGCATCTCATTGAATAGCTTCTCTGCCTCCAAAATGCAATTCCTGCGCAAATACCCAGAAACCATAGCAGTCCAAGTAACCACATTCTTTTTAGCATCGACTCTATCAAACAATCTCCTTGCTTCCCTTATCATCCCACACTTGATATACCCCGATATCATAGATGTCCATGTAATCACATCTGGGTTCGGCATTTCATCAAACAGACGGTGTGCTTCAATAATTTGACCCTCTCTACTGAGCTTGGTGATCATCCAGTTTGACCGTGCCACATCCTGATTAACAGTAATATCCAGTCTGGGTATTGATAATCCTGCAATTCTAGGTTGAGTCATTGAGTGATACAAATTTGTTCGCGACTCGCATTGAAGCTTGACATAGCACATGAAAGAACTCAGAAGGCCTAATTTTGCAGAACCCCATAATCTCGGCATGACTGATACTCGAATCAGTTTTATCATTTTAATGGTGTATTGCTAGCCTACTTCAACAGTGGTAGATTATAGGATCCACTGTTATAATTACAATTTTACACTGAAGGCAATATAAGAAACAGGGATAAGGGGCTCTGTAAACAGGGTAGGAAGGCAAAACAGGAGGATAAGTATCATTCAACATCCTCCCCTATTTCGAGATTCCATACAAAGTATACATGTTCCTTCGCTTCCAAATCTTGATCCTGGATAATTGGAAACATTACATAATTAGAATTTAGACTGATAATGTTTACTTCCACAACCACTTTTTAAAGGCTACTCGTATTTTTGGCTTATTGGTTGGAGTCTTGGGAGGGGCAAACAGAGGGAAGGTCCACAAACACGATGACACAGTACAGGAGGAGATATATATTATTATTATTATTATGTTTATCCCTCCTATCTCTATATTTATTTCAAGTTCTTCCTCTTGTCACGCCCATACATTGAATATTACACAAATCCAATCGACTCCTAAAACTCAAAACGCCTTTTTGTAGACCAACAAACAGAGTCTTTTTATGAGCATGAAATCCAAAATTTTATTGGATTTTCAAAGAGAATCTAAATTAGAATTAATTTGGATATTGCAATCATGAAGTTTACTACAAAAGAAGATTTGCTTATAGGTTACACTACCACTGCAGATTGTGACTTGTTTGGTGGTTTTATGAGAACAACGTCAACGTGAAGAAAAAGGGTCAATCTCTCTCATGACAGTAAGTTGGTATCATAAAAAAGTATTGTTCAAAACATCAAGGCTATTATCGTCACAAAACATTAATGAAGCAGAACCCAAAAACGTAAAAGTTCATCATCTAGGCACTGGTTATACTATGAAACATTTTAACGTAACAACTGATAGTCAGTTATGGGAGCCAAAATCATCATCAATTCTAATAAACCCAAAAACGAAAAAGTAACAGATTAGGAAAGTGAAAGAGGAAGAAGAAGAATTACCCGGATTCACCAGAAACGAAGTCAATCACAGAAGCGGTACATGATTTGGGGATCTTATCAGAGATTTCAACATAAACAAACAAATCGGAAAAATGGACGGCGGACAACAGAACCACAACAGCGGAGCGAATAGAGAGAATGATGATATTTTCAAAACCTAAAAAATATGTAATTGAGAGTTATATTTATTTTAGGAACAGAATTATCATATTATTTATTTTAAAAGGTTAATTTTGAGAATTTGAGACCAACCTCAAGTACACATGACTCTTGCCCCGCCGGCGCCGCAAATATTTTTGGACCGGCTGAATTATTAGTCAATCCCAATATTCTCTCTCTTAATGAATACTTCTTGTCTTCTTGATGCTCACTTCAAATATACACCACTTAAATTTTACAAAATTAATCGTTTTAGTTAAGAAGTATGTGTTGCTTACTGTTGTGCCAACATTTTCCAAAAATATCATATTATAAAATAGTTTTTTTTTTCAAGAGTAACGTTTTAAAAATAATACTATCATTTATAAAATTTATAAATATTAAAGATGTATTTTTATTTCATTTATTAGAATTTATAAATATTAAGAATGTATTTTGTTTCATTTTAATAAACTAGAAGATGTAGTGTCATTTTATATTATTATTATTGAAAACTTATCTCTTTTGTGTAATTAAAATAATAAATAAAAAATATTTTTAACGAAAGGAGAGGTATGTAAAATTTTACATTTTCAATTCATTCAATAGTTAGGTTTTTATCTTTTTATAATATAACATATTTTCTAATCTCTTTTACAATAAATACTTTGTGTAATTAGTGTGTTTAAAGGGCAAAAAAAGTAACTACCTCGATGCAAAGTCATAATGTTTATTTATCTATGTCATTACTTTGCCTTGGGTTACATTAATTCATCAATAATTCTAGGCAGACAGGTTTTTTGGACCGATCCAAAATTTGGTGTTTTTTTTTTTTGCTCTGACTTCCAAAAAATATATACTATTTATTTTAATTAAAATTTTTACAGAATTTAGTGATTTAGGTGTAACTTGAATACATAAAAAAATAATTTTTTATATGTATTCAAATTACACCTAAATCACTGAATTCTATAAAAATTCGATTAGAATAAATAGTATATTTTTTAGAGTCAAAAAAAAAAAACTATATTTTGGTCATCCAAAAAAATCATCTAAAAAATGTAAAATCCCAAATTTTACTTAATAAAGAGTTAAATTTCTAATTTTTTGAATATTATGGTGTGGATTTAATATAATGTTATAGTTGTGGATAATATTTATAAATTTTACAAAGTATGCAAGTTGTTATATTATTTGATTGGTTGGGAATATTCTTTTGTATTGAGGAATATTCGCATTTGCAACACAATCATTAAGTGGACCCCACAATGTAAATTATTGTCGATTGAGAAAATGACAAAAATATTTGTATGAAAATAATCGCGGAAGTTTCTGAATTATCATTGTTGAACTACTCGGTAGTAAAAGTACTGTGAATACGCGTGGTTGCATAGAAGTAGCAATACCTGTATTGATTATTGATGCTATGTGAGAAGTCACTAAGTTTTGTTCAATTATTACACAAAGAGTTCTTCGATAAGATCTCACGTTATTTGATTCAATTATTGTTGATTGTTATATATATATATATATATATATATATATATATATATATATATATATATATATATATATATTATATATAAGTTTTGTTTTATTAGTATTATTAATGTAATAAAAGTAATTTTTTTTTATATAAAACATAATACTTTTATAAAGTTATTCATTATTTGTTTTATTACTAATAGTAAAATCTTTTTATATAAAATGAATACTTTTATAAAGTTATCTATTTTATTAGACAATAATTAGATTATATTATATTTTATTATGCATATTATTTGCATAGTGCTCGCATAGTATTTGTATAGTAAAAAAAAATTTAAAAGTTATTCGTTTTATTAGATTATAAATAGAATATATTATATTTTATTGTAAACCAATCTGGACCAAATCTCATTTAAAGTAAATCGATCCGAATATTTCATGAATTGGTTCTTATTAGATCCATTCTTCTATAAATAAGCTCATTCCTTCATTATTTCTTACGAATTCTTTGAAACTATAGAGAGAAAGCGTAGAGAGAATTATTTTCTATAATCTTGGCGTATTTCTTTAGCGTTTTAAAAAGCTTTGAAGCGTAGTGCAAGTTTCTTCAAGTATATCCCCGCTCTACCGCTTTGAGTACTCTTTCTTTATAAGGTAAGGGTATTAATTTTTTTCATATTCATAAAGAGAACTTTCGTTATTCCATTCTTTATTATTCTTTTGGAATAACTTTGATATCTGTGATCACCTATACTTGGTGAAATTCTTACGTTATTCCATTATTTATTATTCTGCTGAAATAACATGTATCTATGCAATCTGCATACATGGTGAAATTACATTGTTATTCCATTCTTTATTATTACATTTGGAATATCTTATCATGCGTTTTACGTGGGACTGGTTTCATCTTTATTATTACATTGGAATATCACGTCTGAAAGCGCTTTTCTGACGGACTGATTAATTATTTATTATTATGTTGAATAACATCATCACGCCAAGTACCGCATGCATGGTGATTTTTGTTGTTATTTCATTCTTTATTATTCATTGGAATATTACCGGTCGTGTACGCTTTGACTTGGTTCCGTTATTTATTATTCTGTTGGAATAACCTGTCTATGCGAAGTACCACATGCATGGTGATTTCTTTTGTTATTCCATTATTTGTTATACTCAGTTGGTTAAAGTTTTGACTTCTATACTCCATGAAATTAGTGGAATATCCTTGATATTTGCGCTTCATCCAGTATCTTTTCATGAAAATATTCTTCTGAGCATTCTTGAATTTTACTCTACAAAGAAGTATCATGTTGACAATTTAGATGTTATTAGTTCCTGAATAAATTAATTTTTGAACTTGTTTTATTGAATTTTTATATCATTGTCATCATCCTCATGTTTATATTATGTTGAAAGTCATCTGTGGCCTGTAGTGCATAGATGGACTTGGTATGATTATGACCAGAGATTATTCGGTATAATCATGACCGTAATGTTATAAATGATGTGGTAAAAGTCCTCAATGGCCCGTAGTGCATTGATGGACAGTTTTTGGTATGATTATGGCTATGGATTCTCTTCGACCAAGGGAGCAAAGATGAATTGTTTTATGGCCTGATCAGGATCGTTGATGAATACACGAATATCCTTGGTCCGTAGTGCATGGATAATTTGTGGTCGTGATACTAATGAATATCCTTAGCCGTAGTGCAAGGATGATGTGAATTATTTGTTAAGCTGAGTCTCAGCGATAAAGTGATGAAAAACCTTTTTAAATCATAAAAGATAGTAGATTTTATTCTCTACTTGACTCTTTTAATGGATTGCTTGTTCCATTGTGATTAAACTTGATGTCTATTGTATTTTATCGGTTTAACATTGTTCAAAACTAATGATAATTTATTACGCATTATTTTAGTCATAATATTTCTTCTTGGGCTAGTTGAGCTCACCCTTTCCTTTATTTTCTTGAGAGAAAATGAGAGCGTGGCGGGACTAGTCGGGGAGCGGGTGACTGGTCAGGATGATAGTATTAGTAGTCCTCACTATTACATTAAATAGTGTGATAATAAATATAACGAGGACTTATTCGAGAGTGGATATTATCAGAAGACAATATTTGTATTAAAACTCATGACTTTCTTGTTGTATATTATTAAAGATTGTATTTGTATTATGTACCATGTATTTGACGACTCAGAATAGGTGATGTATACCTATTTTGGGGGCGTCACAAACTGTCTGTGTAGAACCACTCTTAATTCATTTCCAAACCAGTTTAGCTGTCTTTTGATTTTCTCTCGTGTGTGTGACGCATGAATTTGAAGAAGTATAAATATGAGAGTAATATATTTACAAGTATTTGTGTAATATAGTTGTCTAGTATTATTAATATTTAAAGGAAAAATGTATGATTGTGATTATCATAGTTATTGTAATAAATACTTATAAATTAGTAGTTTACAACTACATAATTGTTATTAATAAAATGATAAAATTGTGGAGTATTAATAAAATCACAACATTCCATTCAAAATAATAGTACATGTAGACTTGACAATATAGTTAGTTAACTGTTGGGTCAAACCATATTAACTGAAACTAAATGGGTTGGTTAACCATTTTTATTTATTCAGGTTGGTTAAAGTTTGTACCCATATTTTTTAAAACAAATATAGTTAGTTAACCAGTTAACCATTTTTCAATTCATATTTCATATCCTATGCTCGCATGAGAATCAAGCCTGCAACCTAAAAATTTAAGGCATCGGTTTTAAGCTTCAAACAAATATCTCTTAAAAATTTGTATTCGATACACTTGTATATACATTTTTAAAATTATATTTTACTATTTAGTATTAAAAACTAATCCAAAAATTATAACAAAAAAGAGTCATATTTGACAATTTTTAATTCCAAAAAAGAGTGATATTGTTGACATTAATATAAATTAACACAATAATATTCTTAAATTTACCATAATAATTTCATTATCACGTACAATATATACTAACATAATAACTTTCACTTTAGGTCAATATAAAACAAAATTACATCATTCATATATACTTGTGAATTTTAATATCGCAAAATTTCAACTTAAAGTTAGAACTCTCATTTTCCAAAAAAAAATAAAAAAAAGAACTAAGAAGAAGAGAAAGTACTGTATATATGTGCTTATGACGGTAAGTTTATCAAATTGTTGTATTATCTCTTTTTAATAACTGGCTCAACTAATAAAATTTACAATAATTTCTTTTAAAGTACTGTTCGAGCCAAATGTATAATTTTTTTTATAGGTGGTGAGAGTTGGGGAAGAGTGTTTAATTTGTTGTTTCCTCAGATATATATGCCCTATTGTAAATATGTATAGTATATGTTTTTATTTTATTTATTTATTTATTTGATAATTTGAGGGTGGGAGCCAGTTCTTCATCATTAAAAATTTTAAATATGGAAGGAAATTAATAATTTTAATTTTAAATTTTATTATTATAGTTTTTTTAGCATTTTATTATTTATATTAATAATTTTTATATCATATTATTACTTAATTAATTTAATTGTGACGGTCGCAATTTTATTTTTTAAAAGTTATGTTTAAAAGTCAAAACATCTTAAAATAGTTAATATGATTTTGAACCATAACCATATAGTTCTAACCCACACAACCCATATTAAAAATGGTTAATATGGTTTTAGTTCTTAAATGGAACCATAACCATATTTTGAAAACCAAAACCAACCCATAACCATATTTTGTCAGGCCTAAGTACATGTATGGTTGTGATTGTCACAGTTAGTTAAATTTAAAATGACGGTTGATCATTACCTGGAAGGACGTGTATATAAGAGGCGAATGGAGGTAGAGGGCGCATATGCACTTGCTTAAACTAAGTTTTTTTTTATTGGTAAACTCGAGGGGTAGAATGTATAAGTTAGTAACTCAAGGGAGCAAATTAATAAAAATGTTAAACTTGGTGGGAAAAAGAAAAAAAATTCATTATAATATAATTCTTCAAATATGTTTGTAGCTTACAGAAAGTTAGAGAGATGCGATAACTTATAGACTTAAAAAAATTTAATTAAAATCTATCCCTGTTGAATTTTTTTTCTAGATCCGCCCCTGTATATAACCATACTATTGAATTACTTAATTTCTCTCCCCTTCACACCTATATGAAATACTCTTTTCGTTTTAGAGAAAATTTCAAGGTTTCAACGTGGTTGTCAAAATTATTCTACAAATATTAATTTATTCCCATTACTTTAGCTTTGGTTCATTCCCAATCTAGGATCTCCTGTATACTGACTGGAGGGAGTGAGTAACGAAGGCATAACTCATCACCTTACTCGGTTTCACTCCCTTGAATCTTATTAATTTGACAATCAAATGTACAATTCAATTAAATAAAATTTATGTATAAATTTGTAATGTTAAGATTTAACATTGGACCAACACTTCAAGATCCAGCCATACAAGGCTAAACAAAGCGTAAGATTTAGCAAAATTCATTTTATATCAAAAGGCATGCAACTTTCTCCGGACAATAGATGGCAACTAGAACAAAGCCACCAACCATCACATAAATGTAAATTCTAGTATCGATTGTTAAAAGATTTGTGGTAGTCTGTCAATATGTGTGCTCGATTTTAACGATAACGTCAGAAATTTAAGTGAGAGAGTTTGTAATACCCCTGTCTTGCATCAAAATATGTAAAAAAAATTGTCTAAGTTACTAACAATAGTAACTTTAGTCATGACTTTTTTGGTGAGACTGCAGTAGGTTAAAATTACCTAAAAAAATACTATTGTGCTAATGATTTAAGCATTGTTTGGATAGATTTAATTTGATTCGGACTTAAGATTTGACTTTCGGACTCGAAATTTGATAATAGTACCTTTGGTCATTACCTTTTGGGTGAACTAAGATGATCTAAAAAAATATTATTGAATTAGAAGTTTAAGACATTGTTTAAACGAATAGAATTCGATTTGAACTTGAGATTTGACCCGAATTATTAAATTCGAGGCAGCCAAACTAACAAGATGGAAGAATTCGAACTGCAAAATTTATGCCCAAACCTCTCTCTTTTAGTGTCAATTTCCTTCTTAGTATGTCATATATCTATGGTATATGGTACATTAATATGTAAAAATCAGAAAAGAGACAAACTGCTATTATGTACAATTACACAATTCTATTGTCTATGGTTCCTAATTCATATTGAAAATTAGAAAGAGATACATTTTTTTTAAAAAATAATTATAAAGTGATCTGCCTTCTTAATTTGTTAGTATTATTTTATTACTACTAATATACTCTACAATTCCCAGTTGTTGTCCTATTATACAAGTTTATATTTTATTTTATTTGATTATTTATTTTATTTTTAATTTGAGGGTACCAGTGGCGGAACCAGAACACTTTTATAGGGGGGGGGTCAAAATATATCAATAAAAAAAGAGTGCTTCTTTTAAATTCATTTTGCACAATTATAATTACTAGCTTAATTACATAATACTGCAGCATCCAAAATTTGAAACAAATAAAAACACCATAAAATTACATCAAAAACAAGTGAGCTAATTATAGGTCAAATTACATATGGGCCCAACAATAGGAATGAGCCCACATTGAAGCAAAACCCACAGATGGCAACCAAATCAGTAAATTAAAAAAAAACAAGAATAAAGTACTAAAGCAACTATTGTTGCATAACCGTGTGGACCCTAGCCCAATACTCAGTCAAATAGATAAAGGAACAAGCCCACGTGAAACAAGCTGATCTCATCAGATATTAGGCTCAGCTAATCCCAAACGCCCCAGGGGTGCGAATGCAGCACGCACAACCGCACAATTGGAGAAGATGAGCCAATCCATATTCCGGCAAGACATGAAAACAAAGTTTCGGTAAAAAATCAAAAACAACAAACACCAAAATCAATCAAAGAAACACAATCGAAAAATCAGTGGGGGCAAGTGCCCCCTGCCCCATGCATAGATCCGCCGCTGCCCAGCCTCCTCCAAATTCTCTCTCGCTGCCGGAGATTTCAGGGGGTCATATGCCCCCCCTCGACCCTCCCGGTTCCGCCTCCGGAGGGTACTAACTCATTGTAATTTTTTTTGCCCTTAGGTAGAATTTAGGAATATTGACCTTTATGTATTAATCTCTCTATTTCAAAATTAGAGATACATTTTAACTTGTTTAAGTCCATTTGCATCAAAATTGATATGAAGTTATTTAATTTTAATACAAACAAATATAACAATTATAAATTAATTATAACGTACTACTAATTATTATATTTGTTGTTTTGAACGAAATTATATCATTTTTGAGTTTTAAAATTTCACAAATTAATTTTAAAAAAATTAAAATTTATCTCAAATTTTGAATGGGAGTCACTAGTAATTAATATTTATAATGGCATCCAACAAAGATTAGATTATTAATTTTTTATTCTCTTTAAAATGTAGTGTAGTAGTTGTAGTAGATCGCCCCCTAATTTATTTTCAAGTTCGCCTGATGATGGCTTCGCCTGAGACCATCAAGCAATATTGACCCAAATAAAATTGTACTCCCCTTTTACAATTCCCGCTTCATCTACTTTTTCAATTTCATTTCAATTCCCTCCTCTCTCTCTCTCTCTCTCTCTCTCTCTCCTATCTTCTCAGACTGGAAAAAAACCCAATCTCTCTCCAAAAATGGCTCCACCGTTCATATTCCCCCAGAATCTCCAGGCTCTCGAAGAAGAGTATGACGACGGCCGCCTATCAGTTCAAAACCCCACCGCCATTTCCTCATTTAGACCTTTCTCCCTTGAAGAATTCGTAAAAGGCGTATCCTTTGATCTATCGGACAAGGAGCTATTCTGTGTGGAAGACCAAGATTTGTTCGATCGGGTTTACTCGCTAGTTAAGGATTTCTCTAATCTCACCCCGGCTTGTAAGTTTAATCTCGTTGAGAGTCTTCGCTCCAATTTCAGTGTTTTGCTTCCCAACGTCGATTCCCTCTCTAGGGCTTCCCAATCTCGGGATGATGATGAACCTCCAGTGCATGATCGCATCGCTTCTCATCGTAATGCCTTCAAAATCTACACATTCTTCCTCGTTCATGTTATCCTCGCCGAGGAGTCGAACAGTACTTCCAATAATACGACCAAAGTAAAGTACTTTCTCTCTCTGTATATATATAGGGTTCAATCCAAAGCAATAGCAAACCTTTGGTTTATATATGGATATATATATATATATATATGGTTTTGCTATTTTATGCCTGTTTCTGAATTTTGGAGGGTTTTTGAAAATGGGTGTAGGTGAATTTGTATATATGTACATATAAATCAATGTTGAGTACTTGAGTAGGTTATTGATATTGCCTTGGCTATATTTATGAGGAGTTTTTATCATTTTCTTATTGTGGGCACAGGTGGTGGCAAGTAGTAGGAAGAAACAACTCATTAATTCCTGGAACTGGGAGCCCCAGAGGGGTCGGATACTAAATTTGGTCGCTAATTCTCTGGAGATCAACCTTTCCTTACTCTTTGGATCATCAAATCCTGATGAAAATTATTTATCATTCATCGTGAAGTAAGTTGGATGAAATCTTACCTTATTAGTGAAAACTGTTTGTGTTTACATAATGTTATCTTATTATTTGTAATTTTGGTTATTGTAGAAATTCATTCTCTATGTTTGAGAATGCAACAATGTTAAAGGATTCTGACACAAAAGATGCTTTATGCCGTATAATTGGCACTTGTGCCACCAAATACCACTACACACCACAATCGTGTGCTTCAATCATTCACTTAATTCACAAATATGATTTTGTTGTTTTTCACTTGGCTGATGCAATTGCTGGGGCTGAAAAGAAGTATGCTGATGGAAGTCTGGCCACCTCTCTCGTTAGAGAAATTGGAAGGACTAACCCGAAAGACTATGTGAAAGACACTGTTGGGGCTGAAAATATTGGGCGATTTCTAGTGGAACTTTCTGATAGACTACCAAAGTTAATTTCAACCAACATAGGTTTATTGGTCCCACACTTTGGTGGAGAGTCTTATAAGATAAGAAATGCTCTTGTTGGGGTGTTAGGGAAGTTAGTTGCAAAGGCCTTCAATGATGCCGAGGGTGAAGTGAGTTCAAAATCCATTCGTCTTCGAACCAAGCAAGCCATGTTAGAAATCTTGTTAGAACGCTGCCGTGATGTTTCTGCTTATACTAGGAGTCGAGTTCTACAAGTCTGGGCTGAATTATGTGAAGAACATGTTGTTTCAATTGGATTGTGGAATGAGGTGGCAGCGGTAGCTGCTGGAAGGTTGGAAGATAAAAGTGCCATTGTTAGAAAATATGCACTGAATTTACTTATCATGATGTTGCAGCATAACCCCTTTGGTCCACAACTTCGAATAGCTTCTTTTGAAGTGACTTTAGAGCAGTACAATAAGAAGTTAAAGGAGCTTGTACCAGACGCCCTGTCAGAGAGTGTTTTGGATGGGTTGCCGTTGGATAATTATACTTCCAATGGAGATGGTGAGATCGATGATTCAAATGCTAGGACAATGTCTAAGCAGCAGCAAGATAGCATGACAGACAGTTTGCCTGAAGTAGACAATGGGATTGATCAGAAGGATAGTTCTGTACCAGACTTTGGAAATGTGGAGCAAACAAGGACATTAATTGCATCACTTGAGGCAGGCTTGTCTTTTTCTAAGTGTGTGTCTGCTACAATGCCAACCCTTGTTCAATTAATGGCTTCATCTTCTGCTACTGATGTTGAGAACACTATTTTATTGCTAATGAGGTGCAAACAGTTTCAAATTGATGGCTCGGAAGCCTGCCTCCGTAAAATGTTGCCACTGGTAATGCTTTATGATAAAGCCTGGGATATATTGCGTAATTCTTTATATGGAATCAGATGATATATTTTTTACCTTTAACTAATATGCCTTTAGTTTTGACCTTGATAACTGTGGTGCAAAGTAATAGCATGTATTTATGGTTTTGTACAGGTATTTTCCCAGGACAAATCTATTTATGAAGCTGTGGAGAATGCATTTATTACAATTTATCTAAGGAAGAACCCAACAGAAACTGCTAAAAATCTTCTGAATCTTGCTACTGATTCAAACATTGGAGATCTTGCAGCTTTGGAGTTCATAGTTGCTGCCTTGGTATCTAAAGGTGACATTAGTAGTAGCATGGTATGCTTCTCTTCTATAACTGAGTGATATTTTTGACAACTTAGTTGAATGTTTCTATTCTATTCTAACATTGAGCGATAATGTTCAACTAAGATTCTATCGTATGTTAGTCAAATTATGTTATTGTGGTATCCTGAACGCTGTTATCATTAATCCGAGAAATTCTTAACAAATTAATATATGAAAAAATTAAAACTTCTTTCCTACTAGAATCAAATTTAGTCCAGTAGCCTATAATTGCAAATAATGTCTCCTTATTTTGATTCTAATTGCATGTGCGGGAATTTCTGGACCTTGCTGAGCGTGAAACATCTTTTCTTTTTTCTTCTTTCTACATGCTGGTCACTTTACAAATATAGAAGCAGTTATGCTTGAAATTTTTATCACTCTGGTGATTTGAAGAAAATTTCAGTTCCAAAGTTTAGATTGTGCAAAAATTATCCATTATGGACCTCCATATTCTTTTGTTCTGAGTATGCTCACTTCATAAAGTTAATTCTCAGTAGCAACTTAGAGAAGCTTATTATCTGTCTTTTGTTCCCCAAATTTGTACATTAAACCCTTTCTGTTGCATTTGTTGTTGCAGATATCAGCATTGTGGGATTTCTTTTGTTTTAACATTAGTGGAACCACTGCAGATCAAAGTCGTGGTGCTTTATCTGTCTTATGCATGGCTGCAAAATCATCTCCAGGGGTTCTCAGTTCTCACCTACAGGACATTATTGATATTGGTTTTTGGTGGTTGGTAAAGTGGAGCCTTTACTTGCTAGGACAGCTTGTATTGCTCTTCAGAGGCTGTCAGGAGAGGATCAGAAAAAACTGTTGTCTAATAGTGGCAATCGGTTGTTTGGTTTATTAGAAAGCTTAATTTCTGGGTTTGGGATTCCAGAAAACATATGGTATGCTGCTGCTGATAAAGCTATTGGTACCATATATACAATCCATCCAACTCCTGAGACCTTAGCAGCTGATCTGCTGAAAAAAAATCTTAAATCTGTATTTGACTGTAGTGGAGGAGATGAGTTGCAAAATGACTCTTCCAGTGGCAACTTAAGTGTAGTTACCACAGTTCAAGTAACAAAACTCAGCAGATTTTTTTATGTTGTAAGCCATATTGCCATGAATCAATTGGTCTATATAGAATCATGTGTTCGAAAAATCCAAAAAGAGAAAGCAAAGAAAGAGAGAATGGTTGCCGAATGTCAGAGCATTCATTGTAATGGCACCACACCTCTTGATGCACCGAAGGTAATGGAACTTGAGATGAGTTTTTATACAAGCAGGGTGCTATTATCCTTTCTTGCGCTAAAATTTCTGTAATTTCATCTGTATTTATTTTCCTTTATTGCCTTCTTGCAGGAAAATGGTATTAATGCAGAGCTAGGTCTTACTGGCTCTGAGGATGCAATACTTGATACCCTATCTGAAAGAGCAGAGAAAGAAATTGTTTCTAGTGGTTCTAGTGAGAAGAACTTGATTGGGCATTGTGCACCTTTCCTATCAAAAGTTTGTAGAAATATTACTTTGATGCAGAAGGTGATTTCCTGACATATTTTATCCCACATCTAAGGCCATATTTGTGTAGAAATAAAATTTTCTTTTGTTTCCCTTAGATATAGAGTATTTGTTGTTTTGTTTTTTGGGATAGGTATTTTTTGGCCCCAAGCATGAAGATTGGAACCAGCGACCTTGAGGTTATTCCTCAAGGCCTTCACCATTTGTCTCACCTCTTGGGGTTTATATACAGAGGATCGTTCTTTATATCTTGTTAAAAACTTCTGATAGATCTTATATGTTAACCATATTATTACGTGACATATTAATTCATATGTTATTACTTCTAGAGAAAGGAGATACATTCTTTCAATTTTTATTATTTTAATTTTTTCATCAACGATTCTGAATGACTTCTATTCCCCACCTTACTATGTTGTTTATGTACCTTATGAGTGTCTAACTAATTTTTCTTCTGGTTATGGTTTGTCCATTTTTATTGAACTTTCATGAATATGGTATCTTTTGCAGTATCCTGAATTGCAGGCATCTGGAATGCTTGCTTTATGTCGATTCATGATTATTGATGCAGATTTTTGGTAAACTTTCCGTATGTCTCTATGTTTGTTTTGTTGAGACAGAAGAAAAAACTCTTAACTTTTTAACTATATATATCCAGTGATGCAAATCTCCAGCTTCTGTTCACTGTCGTGGAGACTGCGCAGTCAGAAACTGTTCGCTCCAATTGCACTATTGCTCTTGGAGACCTGGCAGTTCGATTTCCTAATCTTATGGAACCATGGACTGAAAATATGTATGCAAGATTGAGGGATACTTCGACTTCTGTCAGGAAGAATGCTGTATTGGTTCTTTCTCACCTCATTTTAAATGACATGATGAAGGTTTGAGAGGCTGCAAAATCATTCCATCTTATATATCTTTCTGAATGAGTTTTTTAGGGCCTGATCCTGATCATGGTTTGGGTAGGTTAAAGGCTATATAAATGAAATGGCCGTGCGATTAGAAGATGAAGATGAAAGGATTTCTAGCCTTGCCAAACTTTTCTTTCATGAGTTGTCAAAGAAAGGTCAACTGTCACTATCCCTCTTTATTGGCGGTTTACTGCATTTTATTTTTTCTGTTTTGTATGTGCATCAAGCACTGTTCTAAAAATCCCCGCCTAGGTCCGCCTAGGCCCCACCTAGGCGCTAGACCCCCCCTTGGCGTCCCGCCTAGGCGTTAGGCCCCCCTTGGCGCCTCTAGGCCTCCTAAGCGTCTCACTTAGGCCCAAGGAGGTAAAAAAATTCCTTCAAGAAATTAGGCGGGTAGATTTTTTTTTATTTTAATAACTACCTAAACTAAATCTTGATATATTTATTTTTCTAATGATTTATCATATTCATAATACAGGTTGTAGCATATCAAGTCACAATAAGAAGTGAACAATATCAAGTCAAAATGGATAATTTTATTATAGTTGTAATTTTTTAAACTTGTACCAACTTCAAATTATATAAATGATGATACATTTGTAATATTTAGTTAAATTCAATTTTATAATTCTTAAATTTATGTTTAGTTTCTTAAGTTTTAATATTGAATTAAATTCTTAAAATTTAAAATTTTATTATTTAATAGCAATCATGTTTATAAATAAAACTAATACGTTAAAAATATGTTTAAACTTTGAACAATTGCATGTTTGTGTTTGAACTTTGACATTAACAATATGGATATGTTTGAACTTTAAGAAAAGCCTTTATTATCTTTATTATATATTGTTTTGTTTTATATTATTATTTTGTTTGGATAAATATAAGATAAAATATTAAAATTGACTTATAATAAAAAATCTCGCCTAGGCCCCGCCTAGGCCCCGCCTAGGCCCCCTAGGCGCTAGGCCCCCCTCGGCCGCCCGCCTCCCGCCTAGCGCCTTTTATAACATTGGCACCAAGGCATGTGATATTGAAATATCTACTTTCCACTTACAGGGAGTAATCCTATTTATAATTTGCTACCGGATATCCTTGGCAAATTATCCAACCAGAACTTAACAAGGGAAGCTTTCTGCAACATCATGCAGTTTTTAATCAGTTCCATCAAGAAGGTATTACTGTAACTTGGCTCTAGTGACGTTAAATCGTTTTTAAGGACTTCTTTTATATATATAAAAAAAGGTTTCCCGAGTGTCATCTTCTTTTCATTTTTGCGGGTGAACTTTGTATTTTCTTCAGGATAAACAAATGGAAGCTCTTGTTGAGAAGCTCTGCAATAGATTTAGTGGAGTCACAGGTACGGATATTTACAACTATTTTAATTTGAATTTCATACCAGCATTTGCGCTGGTATGAGCTCATCTTCTTGTGCCAGCCATTTCAAAAGTATTGTCGTACCAAATAAGATTAAACACTATTGATTGTCTATTTCTTCTTAAGCATTGGCAAGGCATATCTTAAACTGCAATGGTACAAAATAATTACATGATATGTTGGACTTGTAGATTAGAGCACTGTACAGAACAGATTTGTAGGTCATGCTTGCCTCGGAAAGTTTTGTAAAATGTTGATTTAAATTTCCAGCCATTTTTGTGGTCTGTTTCCAGTAACTATGATTGCCAATATATGCTTGTTTTGTAATTACTAGTTGTGCCATTCAAGTGAGTAACCAGTTGAAAGCATACTAGTCTAAGCATGAAATTCTTACTTTTTTTGCCATCAGTTTAGCAAATCCTCTGTAACGATTATTTTCCCACATAAATGTGATGTAGCGAAGCTTAAGTCATTTTCTAAAGTGGAGTTGAGGTTATCATTTTTGCCTTCCCCTTTTTAAACATTTTCTTCAGTATGTCAACTTGCAAAAACAAAGTTAGTTATATTTATTTCGCACATTATTTCTGAATTGTAGTTCTATTTTTTACTGCATATCATTATTTTTTGAATTTCAATATTTCAGGTCTCTATTTATACTTTATCTCTTGTATTTAGTTATATTCAGTTGGAGGTGAGAAGCCTAGAAGCTAATGGTGGCTTTTGTTCACTAGTATACTGCTCTTTGGTGCAGATATTAAGCAATGGGAATATATATCTTACTGCCTCTCTCAGCTATCTTTTACTGATAAGGGCATGAAAAAGCTGATGGACTCATTTAAGACATATGAGCATGTCCTATCCGATGATTCTGTGATGGATCATTTTAAAAATATAATCAACAAGGTACTGCTTGTTAATTTTGCATCAGTAAATTTGTTACAAGTTTAGTGGCCTAATTAGTAGTAGTTATTATATTCTGTACATGTTAATATGTTTTCAAACATTCTCAAACAGGCGAAGAAGTTTGCTAAACCAGAACTTAAAGCTTGCATTGAGGAGTTTGAGGAGAAGATAAATAAGTTTCATATCGAAAAGAAGGAGCTAGAAATTACGGCTAAAAATGCCGAAGTCCATCAACAAAAAGTTAAAATCTTGGAAAACATTAGGATTTCTAAGGAAGATGGTGAGGAATGTACAGGATCCGAAACCTCTGGAGGTTGGTGTACTTGTTACTCCCACTTGAATCCATGTCGTCTATATAGCTCTAAATTAAGAAGATTACGACTTCCCCTATTCCACAAAAAGAGCACCATTTATAAAATTTACAAATTTTAAGGATATTTTTTTGTCTCCTATTTTTTTGAGTGTTTAGTTTAGTGGTTCGTTTGTGGAGAAATTTTTATTGCATAGATGGTTATGTGATACACTTTTCTACACTTGTCTAGTTTTCCCATGATTTGACTCTAACTTTGAATTTCTTGAACATGGAACAGATGGTGAGGTCAGTGATCCATCAATGGAAGTAATTGTCGAGTCTTCATCTTATGTACCAAAAACAAAATATGTGGAGTCAGAAGAGAATTCACATGCTTCCAGTGAGGCGATTGAATTCGAAGCTGGTGACAACAAGGTTCAGTCGCCCAAAGCTTATTTCAGAGGTAGTCTTAAGCTTTTAGGTCTGCTGGATTATGATTATCTTAGTTAGTCGAAATACTTAACAATATTCTTGCAGGTGTTTCCAAGTCCAGAGTCAAGAAAAGTAGCATGAAGGATCAAAAGAGCGATTCTCAAGTCTCCACTAGAAGAAGTACAAGGTCAAGGGGAAGGTAACTTTCTCATCTGTTCATATCTATTTATCTGCTCAGTTCATTTTATCAAAATTGCTGCACCTTTTACTTGTTACTTGGACCATTTTTGTAAGAAATGAAGAAAAATCTCTTCAACCCTATCCAAATGACAACTTGGTAGTTAGCTAAAGGGAGAAAAATACATCATGACTTACCTTGTGCTTGAGCTGTTTTGGAGTTAGACGTGGAGATATCTAACACTGGCTACATTACTTGTTGGGGCACTTTCCTTTATTTGGAGGATTAAAGCAAAATATTTGACTTGCTATAATGTTTCCAAGAAATCTATTTTATGACTATCAATTTCTATTTTTCCTTGAGAACATATGATAATATTGTTACTCAATAGAAGTTAACTGTCTGTTGTTATCATCATCATCCAGGCAATGAAGGAGAAAATTACATGGCTTGGCTCGTGTTTTGATTCTTTCTTATAGTGGAACTGCAAGAAGCTATGTTTGGGTAATGTAAATGTGTGCGTGTTATTTTAGGTAATTTTTGTCAGCATTCAGAAAAATATGCTCACACAAATTGTTGTTATATTTCTATCTTTTATAGAAAAATATTTGTATTATTATTATTATTATTATTATTATGTAATTCAGGTTGCCTTTGATTTATAAAGTGATTGTATTGCCTATACTTCTTAACCTTGTTTTTTTAATTTAAAAAAAAAACAAAGATAGTAAATACAGGAGGATTTGAAAATTTTTCTTACAAATTGGAGTTTAATTCTTTTCTTGTTTACTCAAACACCACAAATAGTCACCATTCAATATAAAAAAAAATTTAAACTCAAATTTGTATGATTAGTTTTACAAATTTATCAATTTATATAAATTTTACAAGTTTGTAGACACCATTTCTCTAAAAAAATTTAAACTCAAATTTGTATGATTAGTTTTACAAATTTATCAATTTATATAAATTTTACAAGTTTGTAGACACCATTTCTCTAAAAAAATTTGAAGTCTCTTCTTTTCGTTTTTTACTCAAACACCACAAATAGACACCATTCAATTTTTAAAAAAAATTAACTTTAATTCAGTGAAATTGATTAATCTACAAATTAAAGAAATAAATAATTTTTTGAAACTTTCTTTCATTGCTTATAGAGAGCTAAATTCAGACCCGTCTTTTGTCCGATTTTGGCCCGAATTAGCTACCTAGTTTTGGCTTGAATCGGACTAGCCCGGATTCATATTGAGTTCAGCCCAGCCTACTTCTAACCCTAATTTTCATGGAACAATTACATATTATAGTACATTTATAAAAGTAATTATAAAAATCATACAGTTATAAAATAATTACAAAAATATAACAATTTACCATATATATTTACAATACTAATTATATTAGGAGTCCTTAATTTAAGGAGTTAATATTATTTGGCTGACATGGCAAAAACTTTTTTTTTGAATTGCGTGATAACCGCCTATCATTTGTACGGGACTCTTCAATTACCAAACCATTCTGCATACTAAAACCATTGTTTCTCTCTCCTCTGTTTGTTCGTTCTTCATCTCTATCGATTGTTTCTGGTGATTTAATTTGTTCGTTCTTCATCTCATTTGTTCGTTCGTGATCTCATTATCGTCTTCGTTAGTTATTCGCCATATTTGTTAGTTGTTCGTCATTGTCGTTGTTAGTTGTTCGTCATTGTCGTTGTTCTTCTCCATTGATTGACTGGTGTTTATTATTGCTTCAAGTGAGTATTTTCTTAATAGTTTAATGTATTATATATTAAAGTAGTTTACTAATAGAATGGAGTATTCATTGTTTTGGTTTGTGTTGTTTTTATGTTTTGTATAGAATGGTTGATACAAGGAAGAAGGATGGAAAGAGGAAAAGGATCGTGGAGGGTGATTACATTAAGAACTTGAAGAAGTTTGTTGTGGAAGCGAGGGAAGGGAAGGGGAAGGATGTAGGTAATAATTGAGTAAGAATGAGAAGCGGTTTGGTGATACATAGTGATATCAAACATTAGAAGTGCAATTAGATTACGATTTTGATGTCCACCATCGAGAATGAAGCTCAAGTGCTTATCCGAAGATAATTCAACTCAAGCGAATTTTAAAGGTGTGTTAATTTAAATATTGTTATTGTTTATTGTATAATGCTTAATTGGTTCTTTGTATAATGATTAATTGGTTCTTTGCATAATATTAATGATTAATGCTTGGTAACCACATGATTAGTAACCAATGCATTAGACAATAACCACCATGTTGCGTGAAGGTAACCAAAAGCGACTTGGGTCTTGTCTTGCGAGAGTGTCTTGTTCTTGTCTAATTATGTCTTGTTCTTTGTTTTATGATGTTTTAGTTCTTTGTCTTATGATGTCTTGCTCTTTGCCTAATGATGTCTTTGGTTCTTGTCTTATGATGTCTTGTTTCTTTGTCTTATGATATTTTAGTTCTTGTCAATGATGTCTTGGTTCTTGTATTATGTGTGTCTTAGTTCTTGTCTAATGATGTCTTGGTTTCAGATTTACATTGGTTACCTTCTTCGCAACATGTTGTTTCTCGTATAATGTTGTCTTAGTTCTTTGTCTAATGATTTATTGGTTGTTGTCTAACTATTATATTGTGTAATCTTTGTCTTGGTTAATGTATTATGTGTGTGTCTTAGTTACCGTCTAATGATGCCTTGAGTTCGCTCTCAACCAATATATTGTCTAAAGCTATATTAGTTCTTGTCGCAACATTGTATTAGTTATTGTATAATCTTTGAATTAGTTCTTGTTAATCTTTGTTTTGGTTCTTTGCATAATATTTTCGACTAATGATTGGTAAAGCACATGGTTGGTAACCAATGTATTAGATAAAGAATAAAGATGTCAGATGAAGGCAACCAAAACAACATTAATCGATAACCCATTCACATTGGTTACCTTCTCGCAACATCTGCTTTTCTTGTATAATCTTATCTTCGTTCTTGTCTAATGATTTATTGGTTCTTTGTCTAACTATTATATTGTGTAATGCTATCTTGGTTACTGTCTAATGCTGGATTGGTTATTGATTAACAATGTTTTGTTTAATGACTAAAGCTATATTGGTTACTTGTCTATTTTGTTTTGGTTACTATCATATGATTGGTTGGTTAACTTTGTAAATCTGATTTTGTTTACTTGCAGTTATGGGATCTTTATTACGAGGAATGGAACAGAAAATTCACCGGAAAAGTGATATATTGGTGCGACATGGAAGTCCCCAGTATCATTGCAAAAAAATTGAATAATAGTCAGCTGGATAAATTTAAGGCAACATGTTTTGGGAATTTTCTTGAGTTTGGTGAGCACCAAATGTATTCCCAGATTATTCACCACGCTCTTGTGAGGGAGGTTCACCAGAGGGATGATGGTGAAATGTAGTTTTTGTTTGGAGAGAAAAGGGCCAGGTTCGGTTTGCCTGAGTTTTGTATGATATCTGGGTTGAGATGGAAAGGTGAGGATGATATAACTCCATATAAAGGTATGGAGAATATGCTTATTGGTAAGTTTTTTGGTGACGAAGCTGTGACACGTAGTAGTATAGGTAGGATATATAGGAAGACAGTTTTTTTTATGATGATGACGAGGCTATTAAGATGTCTATGATATTTTGGTCTTTAATTTCATTATGTGCACATTTTCCCGAAAATTACGTTGATGGTGCAATGGTTAATTTTTTGTGTTATTACTGATGATTTAGTAGTTTTCCTTGGGGAAAGTTGCTTTTGAGATGACAAAGTACTCTTTGTCTAATGCTTTGAAGAGGCGTTATAGGAAAGGAAAGAATGGTGTTTCAACATACAATTTTTACATGGATCATTACACCAAACTGCATAAGTTGAATGGGCTTCCGTATGTATTCCAAGTTTTATGTTTGAAACTATTCCAACATTCAAAAGTCTGGGTATATGCAATGACGAGCATCCGTCGGATGTCCGTTTATTCAGATGGAAGGAGTTAATGAAGCCACTTTCTAATAACAAGTTGAATGAATTAGTTTTTTGTTCCGGACAGGTATGTTGTTTTACCTTTAGTTATATACTTGATAAATAAAAATATTATGTGAAGTTTACTATCAACAAAGTAGTTAGTTACCTTTATATACACGTTTGATTCTTGATTATTTTATATGCATGTTAATAATAACAATGTTTTTGGTTACTTGAATATTCAAATACTGATTCTTGATTAGATTACATTCAGAGTTCTTAATGATATTGTTGTTGGTTACCAATCATATACACATTTGGTTATATTTATACATTTAGTTAGTTACTACTTATTATACATTTGGTTACTTGTATATATGTATTTGGTTACTGATTATGTTTTATGATTCCTTATTTTCTGTTTATTTCAATGTAATTGTACATTGTTTGTTAGATGATATACTAAAGTATACTTATTATTTTTCAGCTGAGGATAAACAGTTTGATTCCCACTACGGTAGAGAGAAGGATCGGCTTGATTTGGGCGGTTTTCACTTTTTAATGGGAAGGATGGTGACAAGAAAGTAGACAAAAGTGAAGTAAAACAACATTGGTGTTTATGTATCTGTTGTGAAAGAGGCAATTGATGTACGGTCTAAGCCGTTGGAGAAGAAAGTGTTTGAATTGAAGAAAGAAGTTTCTGAATTGAAGAAAGAATTTGGAAAGTTGAGAACTGATATTAAAGATGAAATGCAGCTTTTACATGTCCAGTTATGCAGGGACCTTAGGTCCATTATTAGAGATGAGTTACGTGCTATCAAAGACGTGGGGGACAAAAAGCTTGATGGTGATTCTGATGATGACGATTCTGACAATGCTGGTGATGATGATGATGATGATGATGATGAAGATGAAGGTGATGAAGGTTATGAAGGCGGTGAAGGTGGTGAAGGTGATGAAGGTGGTGAAGGTGATGGTGATGCTGCTGATGACGTTGCTGATGAGAATGCTGATGTCATGGTGGAGGAGGTCCATGTTGATGAGGATGTTGATCATGGTTCAAAAGTGAATAAGAATAATGATGGTGATGATGTGTTGGATGAAGTTGAGAAGAAGGGTGGGAATGAAATTGAATTGGTTAATGAAGTTGGTGATGATGTGTCAATATTCGTGGGAGAAGAATGATGTGAATGTAATTGAGATTGCTAATGAAGTTGAACGTCTTTGTTATGGTTGAAGAACTTGGAGATGAAAAAAAAAATAATGATGATGAAGAAGATGTCGAGGTTAGACATATTTGTTTGTTTTGTTATGTGATATATGTCTTTTGTTTTAATTATTAAATGGTTCTTTATTTTGTGTAGATTGACAATAATAATGACATGCCGTCTTTTGACATATTAAGCCAATGTACTGGGAAAGAGATTGTTGTGTATGATCTTCGATAATGTTAGTGTTATAATTATGGGCCATCATTTATTTAAATGTTATTTATGTTTTGGTTACCATTATATAGTGAATTAGTTACTTATGATATTGTGTTTTGGTTACCATAATATTGTGTTTTGGCTACTTATTATATTATGATTTGGTTACTAGTTTATGTTATTCGGGATTACTAATATAACATGTTCATTTTAGTTTGTTGGTACATTATACGATCGGTTGGTTATTAGTTTATTTTATTCAGGTTACTAATCGTATATATTACCTTTTTATGTCAACTGAAAAAGGGAAAGAAAGGTGAGACAGCAAGCAGGTATGCTCTTGATTTTATGGTTCTCACCACACAGGACATAGCTAAGTGTGATGATTTGGAGAAGAGTGTCCACAAAGACGGTGGTAGACCTGTACGTGAACCTGCAAAGAGTGCCATTTTACTTGGTCTCCATATCAAAGTGACTTTCGGATCATGAGTTCATCATCTCTTTGTAGTGGGTCTTCTTTAATCAAACACTTGCTGCGTTTAAGTGCATTCCCCAAATCATGCATGGAGATGCCCTCAAATTTTCAAGAGAGCCTTTGTTTGAAGAATAGTTCAAAATTGGAATAAACAACGAGAAAAAGGTTTGTTTTTTGTTGTTAACAATGCTATATAGTTTTTATGAAACAAATAAGTTTGTATTATTGTAGTAACATATGGTTAATATTAAATAAATATTATGGTTACTATTATTTTATATTCAGTTCTTTTATTAGATCATGTTTTGGTTACCTAGTAGTTATGTTTGATTCTTATGTGATTATGGTTTGGTTACCAGATTAATGTTTAAAATTAAGTTGTTGATTAGTTTTCTTTGATTTTTTGTATCTTTTTTTTATTCTTTGTCTAATGATGTATTAGTTTCTTGTCAAATGTTGTATTGGTTAATGTGTAACATTACATTAGTTCTTGTATAATACTTAATTAATTCTTGACTAATCTTTGTTTTTAGTTCTTGATAATATTAAATATTTAATAAATGTTAATATTAAATAAATAGTGTAGTTCTTATTAAATAAATGTTATGGTTACTATTATTTTTATATTACAGTTAATATTAGTTTATGTTTTGGTTACCTATTAGTTATGTATTAATTCTTATTTGATTATGGTTATGATTTTAATATTTGTTGGTTAACGAGTCTTTGTTTAAAATTAAGTTAGTTAATTAGTATGTTAATTATAGAGCGTGCTGAGTTTGATTTGTAGTAGTGTGTATATTATATACGGTAATTGTTAATGTTAGTGTGTATACTAATATTATGTTTTTATATTGAAGGGACGGATAAATTTCCGGAAAGAACGATATTATCATGCCTTCTTTTGTATTTGGATCCATTGCAATATCATCGAAGATGTGGTTCTATAAATTAAAAAACGCCGAGCGTTGGTTAGAGCGACGATGTGAGTATTTGTTTTAAAATTATGTTTTTATAGTTATGTTTACATTATTTAGTTACATTAATCACATACTTGCATTTTCCAACAAGCTGTTAATATCCTATTAATTTTTTTGTGGCTCAAAGACATCAATATTGTATTATTTTAAGTAAATTGGCAAGACATTCCAAAGTGTTCTATAAGGGTAACAACCACGGATTGTTGGTTTCACAATAAGATCACCGCATTCTTTTCGAGGAGTATACAAAAAAAATTGTGACAAAATTGTTCATGCAGGGGAGGGTGATGTTTTTGAATACATACATTGGTCATTTATGGATGTCAACACACCATGGAAGAGCGTTGACTATGTGTTATTCCCATTTCATATGTCATCTAGGACCATTGGTTGTTGTTGTCTTTTGATGTGCATCGTAGGTGTCTAATTGTTTACAATTCTCTACAAACCAAAAGGAAATCCATGCAAACTAAAATATCGATGTTTGTGAGTAGTACATCTTCATTCTTCCCATCCCTACTGTAAGTCTGGTTTTTGGAAGGATAGGTCGACATTGACTTCAATTGATGACCCAGTATCGCAACAAGGACGAAGACGATATAATTGAGTTGGAATTTCTTTGAGACGGTTCTGAACAAGTAGAGGTAAGGGTTAAATTGTGTACATTTTTTAATTATTACATATAGGTTGATTTTATTTTGATTTTTGTTATATGTTGTTTGTTATTCTGATGATTGTGGGATGTTCACAATTTGTTTTTTGAAAGCATGTCATTCATCGTGAAGTTTGATCATATTCCTATTCCTTTCCCCATTGCGAAGTATCGAAAAAAGTTATGCACAAACCTATTTATGCATGCTAGGAACAAGCAGTTGGAGGGCTATGATACTGATAGAGAATTTCCAGGAAGATTTGTTCCAGATTTTGATTAGTTCGGATTTTATTGTTTTGTTTTTATTAATTTTGTTGTGTATTTTATTTTAAGTTTTGGTGTTATACACAACATTTGTGTATGGTTTATGATTTTTTGATGTTCACTGGATCTTATGTAGATGGGATTATATATTTGATTATATTAACATTAATGAAAGAGATATTGTTTGTTGGTTGGTATTTTGTTTCTTTTTAAGTTGTGTTTGTTGAATTTTTTTGAAATATCTGATTTGGTAACCAATCATGTATAAAGGGGTAATCAGATAATGATTTGATAGTAACCAGAGTTACAAGATTGTATCAGGACATATATCATATGTTAAGTGTACATGTGTTATGTATACATGGGTTTCATAAACTTCAATACCCTTTTAATTACAGGTTGCTGAATATACAGGTTGTTTATGTTGTGGTTACCATTATAAACCTGGTTTGATTCTTGTTATGAAATTAGGTGGTTATTGTGATGAATTCTTTGTTATGTAATTATTTGGGTACCATTAAACATTGTTATGGAATTCTTGTTATGTAATTATTTGGTTTACATTAAAAAGCTGGCATAATTATTATTATGGTTCTTGTCATGTATAAAATGGTAACCAATTATAATTTTGTAATATCTGATTGGTAACCAATCGGTATAAATAGGTAACGGATAATGATTTGATAAGTAAGGGAGAGATTATTTGGGTACCATTAAACATTGTTATAGTTATTGTTATGTAATTATTTGGTTTACATTAAAATTGGCATGATTCTTTATTATAGTTATTGTCATGTATAAAATGGTAACCAATTATAATTTTATAATATATAGTTGGTAACCAATCATGTATAAATAGGTAACCGGATAATGATTTGATAGTAACGAGAGAGAGTTACAATATTGTATCGGGACATATGTCATATGTTAAGTGGACATGTGTGAGTATACATGGGTTTCATAAACTTCAATACCCTTTTAATTATATGTTCTTTGGATATACAGAGTTGTTTATGTTGTGGTTACCATTATAAAATGGTATTATTATTATTTATGAAATTATGTGGTTCTTGTGATGGTTCTTTGTTATGTAATTATTTGGAAATCATTAAACATTGTTATAGTTCTTGTTATGTAATTATTTTGTTAAAAGCTGGTATGGTTCTTTGTTATGTTATTAGTGTAAATTATTATAGTTCTTTGTTATGTAAATATGTTGTTACCATTAAAAGCTATTATAGTTCTTGTTATGTATTTATTTGATTCTTTGTTATTGTCAATGTTTCATTGAAATCGAAATCAATATATAAATGAATAACAATTTTGTTTACTATACACAATCAAAATTTTACAAACCAATCGTTTAATGGTTACTCAAAGTAAACAATAGTACATTCATGTATCTACACTCTTAATTTAACTGCACTATATCAGACCCTTTTTAGTGGTCTTAAAATCGGGGGATTACTGCATGTTTTTCTGTTGTGTCCTTTTTCTGGCTTTCTTTGCATTTGTTTTGAATTTTGATTTCAGATCCGTGTTTGTACCTCTCTTTTTTTGGTCTTCCTGCTAGCCTTCTTGTGTTGGGTGGTTTTATACATATGTTTTTTACTTCTTCCGATACATCCCAGTTTTCTTTGTCATCTAATGGCATGATGGAAGTTTGAATATGTCTTGACCAAAGTTGCTTTAGTGTAATTTCTTGAGCAAAAATCATAATGACTCAAATTTCTTCTTGCTCATACTTGTTGACGTAGCAGTTGGGCAAGGCATCTCATAATCTTGAAATTTCTGACGTGTGCATGTCTTTTGTTCGATGTCCACAATATACTGTTTAGAGACATCGTAAACAGTGAAAATCACTAAGTTTGATGTCTCAACCTACAACACCCAATGTATACAATCAGATTAACGATTTGATCCCAAATATACGTAAATAACCAATTAACTAGTACACAATATTAGTCAATAAGTAACCACCAATATAAAAGAAACAATTATAAATCTCGGTAACATTATAATGTTATATAGTAACTAAGTCAAGTATTGATCAAGAATCAATATAATGTTACACAAGATAACAAATAAGCATTATATATAACCGATATATAAGTAATAAATAATCAATTTAGTAGTAGTAAGAATCAATATAATGTTGCACATTAAGTAAGTTAGCATTACTCTGTAACCAATAAAGATTATAATTTTATCTAGTAACCAAATTCTTGTTAGTCAAGATAATGTTACGCAAAGAACTAACTTCGTGCAATAAACAACCATTATATGGTTACACAGTAAGAACTTAACTCAAATAAATCAATAACCAATTTAATCTTCGCGACAAGACTAAGTTAGCATTAGTAAGTAACCAAGTTAGTAATAGTCGATGAGATTGCAAATGCAAATTAGGATGTAATAATTTAAATCGAGTATTAATTACCTTAAGTATCTTTGATTTAAAGATATTAGATTGCAACTTTCTCTCAATTTGTTGTGGAAAGTGTTGTGAATGTTGATATGGTCGCTTGTTTGTTTGTAAAATACCATCTTTGAACCGCACAACGTAGGCATTCAATCATTGTCATAATTGGAAGATCCTCGATAAACTTGATTGCATTGTTAATAGATTGGCGGTGTTTGAAGTCATTGTTGAGTACTCGCCATTTACCCCATGGAGCCTAGTGCACCTATCCAACTTGACCTCTTCCTCCAGATATGTCCTTATTCGAGGATCAATGACATCAAGTTCAGCGATGTGTTTTTTGAATTGTTCAACAGTGTAAGCTCTACAAACCCCGTTGTAAGCCTGTTTAACTTCTTCTTCTTTCTTTTGAATCTGTTTTTTATATTTTTCAAATTATATGATATATGCGGGAACCATGCATGATATCCGGAAACACACAATTCAGTCCTTGTATAATGGCTTCATGTCTATCTCGAAACAATAAATTGACCTTCCCTAACTCCACAAGCATTTCTCAAATTTACGAAAAACCATTTCCAAGACAATTCATTTCATTTGTCAACATTGAAAAAGCAATCGGAATAATGTTTGGTTTGCATCTTGTGTGTGCTTCTTATCAATAATGTCCCCAAGTAAGTTGATTGTATGAATGTGCCATCGATTACAATGATTGGAAAACAATGGTGCCATGCTTGAATGGATGCTCCAATGGCAAAGAATAGATACTTGAAACGACCATTTGTTTCCAACTCAAGAAATTTGTGTGGAACACGATATAAAACATCAAGACTATCATTAGAATTACAAATAGTATATCGTATCCAAATCACTAGTAATCCAGTAACTCGTTCATGTGGTTAATGGTATACAAATTGTATATTACATTTAGTAACTAAACATGCGTATTAAGGTAACCAAACATATATAATAACCGCATACAAATGGTCTAATACTAATAATAACTAAACATGCATCTTTGCCAAAGGTGTATTAGTTCTTTGTGTAATAGTTTATTGTTTCTTGTATAATGCTTAATTAGTTCTTGTTAATGATATTTTGGTTCTTGAATAATATTATTGACTAATGCTTGGTAACCACATGTTTGGTAACCAATGCATTATCTGATACTTCAAAGATGTGTTGCATGAAGGTAACCAATACAATATTAATCAATAAACAATTTACATTGGTAAACAATCTATCGTGTAATCATATATTGGTTCTTGTGGAACATCATATTAGTTCTTGCGATAATGATATAAAAGCAATAAATGTTTTTAAGGTGTTACTGGATTTGTTTTCAAAGATGTGTAACCATGATGGGATGAGTGAGTAGTCGTGTGGATTTCCTCTCACCTTTTCCAACGCTTTTCTCCTTGATCTCCTTTTTTGGTAAGAGATAGACACATTATATTCGACATCATGTCTTCCACAATATCGGTTGGTGTGTATATTTTCTTTAAATTTGTTATTTTTTGCATTATGCATTCACCGACCTACTCACTATTTATTCGTCTGTGGTCTCCCAACAATACATTCACCTAACAAGTGTGGATATCATTGAATTCTCTAACCTTGAACATCTTTGGTTTTTTGAAACTTGATGCTCTCATCTTCCATTTGCAATCTTCATCGCATACACACAATAGCACAAAGTCTCTATAACTTGTTCGTTGGACTTTTGTGTTGCTTTTTTTTGATTGAATGCAAATTTCATAGCTTGTGAGAGGATTTTTTTTATGCGTGTAGGTTTGATGTAATTTTACTTCACGTTCATTCGGATCCGATATTACATTATCATATCGTTTCTTCGCGCGTATGATTTGTCATGTTGTCTCTGTCTCGTTGTTGTTCAATAATTTCCATTGCAAGTGATCGGCATATTGCGTTCCAAATTAGCGTGATTGGCTTGCTTAGTGGAACTAATCTTTGAATTCCTTGTGTAGATCGATTGGCATTACATCGTGAATTGTAGATTCTTCTACATTTGTCAAGTTATGCAAGATCGTTGTGCGTCCCATTCTGTGTTCAATATCCACAATCAGTGGGAATTTACCTTGTTCATCGATTTTCTACTCATTTCGAGTAAAGAATTGTAAGGTTGCTTCATCCGATATCTTGATCGGTGGAATGTCGTTTCTAATCGAAATCGATTGACAATGTTGTTGCGTTTGTGTCTCAGAAGTAATGCCTTTGCATATTTTAGTTAACATTTCTTTGAAGCGAAATTGTTGATGGAACTAATATGCCGATAACTTCAAATTTAATTGTCTTGGTTCTTTATCAAATTGTGCCGAATTGAAATAAAGTACAACTAGAATCATCTCCATTGTCTGTCAACGAGAATAAGTAATGGTAAGTAACAAAATCAATGTTATCCCAGTAACCAATATAATGTTAAACAAGAACCAAGTCAAGATTAGTCAAGAACAAGTCTTCATCGATAACCATTATAATGTTACACAAGAATAAAGTAATTTTAGTTAGTAACCAATGCAATGGAACACGATAATATATATATATAGTCGACAAAGTAACCAATGTAATGTTAGCGAGAATTAAGTCGGCATTAGTCAATAACCAAGTCTTCATTAGTAACCATTATAATGTTACACAAGAATAAAGTCATTATTAGTCAATAACTCAATGCAATGGTACACAAGAGCCAATTAATTATTAGTCGATAACCTATGCAATTTTTGTAACCAATATAATGTTAAACAAAGAACCAAGTCATTATTAGTCAAGAACCAAGTCTTCATCAATAAACATTATAATGTTACACAAAGAATAAAGTCATTATTAGTCAAGAACAATGCGGTGGTACACAAGAACCAAATCAAGATTAGTCAAGAATATAGATATAGTCGGACATTAAGCAATGTAATGTTTAGCGATAATTAAGTCGACATTAGTCAAGAACCAAGTCTTCATTAAGTAACCATTATAATGTTACACATTAACAAAGTCATTATTAGTCATAACCAAATCATTATTAGTCAATAATCAATGTAATGGTACACAGTAACCAAATCATTATTAGTCAGTAACCAATGCAACATTAGTTAGTACCATTATGCATTAACAATCTGACATTAAGCAAAGAATATGTAGACATAGTCGACAAGAACCAATGTAATGTTAGCGAAAGAACGAATGTAATGTTAAGTAATAACCAAGTCAGCATTAGTCAGTAATCAAGTAATAATCAGTAACCATTATAATGTTACACAGTAACAAAGTCATTATTAGTCAGTAACCAAAGCAACGATACACAATATCCAATTCATTATTAGTCAGTAACCAATGTAATGGACACAGTAACCAAATCATTATTAGTCATCAACCAATGCAACATTAGTTAGTACCATTATGCATTAACCAATCCAGCATTAAACAGCAACATAGACATAGTTAGAACAGTAACCAATGTAATGTTAGCAAGAATCAAGTGCATTTTTACATGCAATTGCAATCAAAACATTCATATTGCAATCAAAACATTCATTATTCTTACCGTGTGACCATTTTAAGTGCAAAAAACTTAAGAAAGGTGACCAATATAGTAATTCGTAGTAACAATAGGTAACTATATGATTATAAATTTTAAACTCACATACCTCAGTATTTTTTGATCGAAATTGATGTTGATTTGTATTCAACAATCACTGCAGTATTTGGTTTCTGATCTTGAAGGCGTTGTTGATTTTGTATGCTATTTTCGATCTTAGAGATGCGTCGCGATAACCGAACTTCTTCTTCTTCTACGTCGTTGATCTGCGATTTGGCTTCGTCTTCTCCGTCGTTGATCTTAGAGAGATGCGTCGTTGATATTAGAATTACTGAGTTTAAATGATGAGGAGGCTTGGTTTCAGTATTTTGTCTTCTAAAATCGTTGATCCGTTGTTCGATTTCAAAGTTGCATGATTTTAGGGACGGTTAATTTCAAATATGAAATTGGATGGTATTTGGATAATGACACGCGATTTTAGGGCGTTATATTGCTTATGTTTTATTTTTGTAATTATGTTGTGTATGTTTTATTTTTGTAATTACTTTCTAAATGTTGTATATTAGTGTAAAGGACCCAATTTTCATAGGGGTTAAATTGAGCTTGTTTGGCTGAAAATTTTAAAATATATTTTCTAGTTACCTAATTTAATTTGTGTTATATAATTAAAAACACTAATACTCTCAAGTCCCCCCCTTTTCAAATATTTTCAAACATAAAAATGAGTCATTAGAAGTTATTATGAAACAATGAAACTTATAATGAGTAATAATTTTTAAATAATTTATAATATTCATCATTGTATTGTATTAATTAAAATTAAAAGAATCTAAATTAAAATTTCTCAAGTTAATTTTAAAAAGTATCATATAATGTAATATGGAAGGGATGGATGAAGACGGCAAGAAAAATTATGTATTGCAATATACCAATTAACATAAAAGAATATTAGAAATTAATAGTTTATGTATTATTCAACAATATTTGGATATATAACACATTTTATATGAATAAATATCGATCTAGTCAATCAATTTATTGGATTAAGAAATATTTTTTTTGGCACTTAAGAGGCGCGCATAAGATTTTTTTTTTTTGTAACAAAGTTCTCTTCACTTTGCTCTCTCTATGTAAAGCCTGGTCATATCATATTATGAGTTGAAATGACGATCTCATTTTGAATTTAGGTGGCTATGCCGATGGCGATGGCGATGGCGATGGCTTCTTCTTCTTCTGTAAAATCCCTCTTCACTACTCTTCCAAATGAGCTTAACGATCATGTAAGTTCCTAACTCTCTCTTTATTATAATAAATAAATATATGTGATTTTCTTTTTTGAATAAATAATTAAAGAAGAAATGCTGAAATTATTGAAAGGACCCTTTTGTTTATGTTTCATGAACCGAAAATTTCTTGAGCTGCTGGCTATGACTACTATTTTGACTTTGTTTAGGTTTCTCTATTTGCATGCAAAGAATAATATTAGAGACACAAACTATTCTATAAACTGCTGATGTGGCATACTCCATATCAACATATTGTGTGGGGTCGGAGACTACATTAAAATAATTTGTAAATCAATATGCTGAGGTGGAGTATACCACATCAGCAATTTGTAAAATATTTATAAAATAGTTTGTGTCTGTAGTATTATTCTTTTGCAAAACAAATACATAAACAAAATTAATGCATGTCCAATTGTACTTGAATATAAAAAAAACTTATTTTCTTTGAAATCTGAGAAAATCTGATAGCAATGTTTTGGAAGATTCCAAGACAATAGTGAAATAATATCCGACTGGCGTTCTCTTTCTGATTTTATTTGATTACAAAAGGGAGTTTTTGGGGTTATTCTAATTCTGATGTTTGTTAAACTTGTAGGGGTTTATAACTACTAGGAGTTTACTTTTCGGTTGCAAAAAATCGATTATCGGTAAGGGTAATTCCGTGTTGTTTACAAAGAAAGTTGTATTGAACTGCTTGAAAGCATCGGCATTAGTTGATAGTGTTGTCGAAATTGAGAAAGGTTTGTGTTGTCATAGTGTTAATTGTAGCTTGATTTGGGCTTACTTCTGATTATTAATTAGTTTAGTTTAATTTTATGGCGGAGGAGGAAGCTGAAGAGCCAAGTATCGCAACAATGTTGATGAATTTTGAGAGTAAGTTTGATCCTTATGGTTCAATGAGTGTACCTCTTTATCAAACAGCCACGTTCAAGCATGTAATTTCTGTTATTATTTTCTAAATTTTTATGATATATTATTTTAAAACTAAGAGATTTTTTTGTTATTTTATCGTTCAGTTTGATATTTAAGTATATAAATTAGATGAAAAGATACTTTTCCAGATTTTTTTGGGATTTGCTTTTCTTTAAACTGATTTTGTGGCTTCAACCAAATGTTTCATTGTACAGTTGGATCTGCTATATAGTATAGGCTTTATAGCCTCTCTTTCAAAATATAAGATCAGTAGTGACTTTTTAAAGTCAACTAAAGATATTTTTAAATTCAAAATTGACGTGATATTTTTTTTATTAATTTAGTCAGTATGTTGATGAATATTGTTAACTATATAAAAAAAATTACTCATTGTAAAATTTATTATTTCATAATTTTTAATAAATTATCTCAATTTTGAGTTTGAATATCTCAAATTGATTTTCAAAAGTCAGTAATGATCTTATAATTTGAAACGAGGGGAGTACTATTTTGTACCAACAGAGATAATTTTAGTGGATATTAATGTATGTTCAAGATTACCTCTCTCTCTCTCTCACACACATACACATAACTAACGCTTGCCTGAGATGTTGTGGCTACATGCTAGCACACATTTCAAGTGTTAATTTGGAATCTCTAGCACTTGGCAAGTTCGCTCTATTATTATTGTTAGGCACTTCTGGTATTGGGCATTACCTGTGATGCCCCCAAAATAGGTCTAATCCACCCAACCTATTCTGAGTCGCCAAATACATGGTACAGAAACAACTACAACTTCATTATTATAATTGTCGTGCAAAATACGACAACACATACTGTGAGTTTAAATACAAATATTGTCCTCTAGACAATATCAACACTCAAATGAGTCCTCATTACAATTATTGATACACTATTTTACAGAATAATGAGGACTACTATAACCACTGCCTTGGAGCATCACTCCACACCCCGACTACTTTCCGCTATATTCTCACTTCCTGAGAAGAAAAATAGAACAAAAAGGAAAAGAGTGAGCTCAACTAGCCCAGTAAAGAATATTATGACTAAGATAATGTACAACAAATTATCCTTAGTCTTCTTGACAGAAAAACTCGATAGAATACAATAGACAATAAATTTTAGATCAACAACTGCAGAGGAAACAATAATTCATTAGAAGAGTAAAGTAGAGAATGAAATCTACTATCATCTATGAATTTAAAAGTTCATCATCGATATTTTATCCTCAGTAACATCAATCAATATACATCTTGAATCAAATAGTCATCTTTGCTTTCACAGCCAAAGATATTAATCGATTAGTTATGTTCATCTCAACACTGTTCATCATGCATTTCTGAGCCAAATATATTCATCAATAAATCATTTATCTTTGTACTACAGGCCAAAGATATTCAAGTAATATCATCATTTAGACCCGAGGATGATGAAAATATATTTTAAAGAAAACGAATCCAAATGAGACAAAAGAATAAATATTAAGGATTCGTATTTTAGACAATTCAAGTTCAAAAATACTCTATAATAAACTATTGTGGAGCAGAATTCAAAAGTGAAGATCAAAACATAGATCCAATCAAAGATAGAAAGCATAACAGACAATCTTGGACACACGAAAAGAAAATTTAATTTTTACGTGAATAGTGTAAATGATAAGTGAATAGTCTTAGTATCGTGAATAGTAACTCCGACACTAAAAGGTAGAAATTTCACAAGAAAAATCATCATGCTTCGTGAATAGTAACTCATGAATAGTAACTCGTGAATAGTAACTCCGACATGAAAAGATATGAATTTCACAAGAAAATTCTTACCAATATTTCGGCATAATGATATTGAAAGAAATAATATAATTTTTTTAAAAAATAACATCCCTTACCTCAAAAAGAATAGTACTACATTTGGAATATCGATTTAACTTATTGAAGGAAACTTGCATAGTATATAGCAACACTCAAGATATCTAAATACTCACAAAAATCGCTCGATAATATTGAGAGAAAAACTTACATTTTCGGTGTAATTTTTAATTCTAACCCAAGCACCCTATTTATAGGAAAATGCTTAGAACACCAAAGCAGAAAATTTAATAAAATAATAATATCTATAAAAATATTATACGCACTCTTTGAAACATGAATTTCAGCAATTCACACATGCTAGTGGGGCCTGCCAACATGAAAAACATGTTTTAAACAATTTTTGTAACGAAATCAATTCAGACCCAATATTTCAGAACTTCAATAATTCAAAATAAATAGCTCTTTTATCAAAAAAAATTCAAATCTTATGTCCATTCCATAGGAAATTTAATTCTCTACAACTTTGTAGAAGGAAATTTTTTCAAATTCCAAACAGAAATTGACCGAAATTCACATAAGGACGATTTTGCAGGCTATAATCAAGTTTCAGTCAAAAATGGTGTCCATCAACACACAAAACATGTGTTTATCATTTAATGCAACAAAAATACTCTTCCTCCTCATTATTCATATATCACACATTCATTGTAAAAATATCACCATTATTATATTATTATAATAATATATTTAAATGAATTATTTTATCAAAAAGATAAAATATCAATTTTTAACCATTGTCACTTTAAAAATTTTCTCCATCTATATCCACATAAAATGAATATTTTCCTTAACATATAAATCAATAATTAATTATTCACAAATAATATTATAAAATCACAACATCGACAACTGTGAGTTCTCCAGGAAAGCAAGGGCTTTCAATAAGAATTTCTCCTACTTGGTAGTATAATTAGGTGACCAAACCTCTTCTTAGACAGAACTTTTTAGACATTGCCAATAATGCTATCTAATAATATTGTTCAAATAATATGAATTATTGATCTGATAATGGAAAATAATGTGTAGTGACAATTATTGAAACAACAATAATATAAAATATCAACGTAGCAATTATTGAATCAATAAAAAAAATTTTGAACAGTAATTACTGTAACAATTATTGAGTAGTGCCTTCTTCACGTAAGAATCAATAATTGGTGCAATCTGGTGGTGTCGCCATCGACAACAACGCCAGACATCGTGTTTTAACCACGTGTATTCTAATGATATTAATGGTAACAACTAAGCCTTATTTATAAACAACTTATACTTGTCGTTTTCGTCATTCAATCGCTTTTCATTATGGAGCCCACATTGCAATTTCGCTGCTTTCGCATTTAATATTCCCACGACCAAACTACGAATATTCCCGACAATAATGAATATTTTATAACCACTTGCTTATTTAAAATATTTACGCATTTTATCCATAACTAACCACATTAATCAAATCAACCCCTTTACTATTTTAAAATAATAATTAGAAAAATTAAATCTTTATTTATAAAAAGTTGGGGTCTTACAACCTCCCCTCATTATGAAATTCCGTCTTCGAAATTGACGTACGTACCTGGTGTTTCTATCCATAAAACTTTGACTTGAGGTATAACATTTGAGTGTAGGACATGCTCCTTTCCATCCAAGATCTTGAATGGTACCTCATCGTACGTTAAATCTTCGGCTATTTCGTCCGGTTCTAACTCAATAATGTGGTTCGGGTCGTTCACATATTTTCGTAACATCGATACGTGAAAAACGTTATGAACACGCGACATACTTGGCGGTAAAATGAGTCTATAGGCCACAGTTCCTATTCGAACGAGGATTTCAAATGGACCAATAAATCGAAGGTTGAGATTTCTTCTTCATCGACTCTTACTTCTAGAATAACGCCGCTGCGCACCTTCTTCTTTATATTCATCGCCCGGCAGGTGTGTAGCTTAAGCGGTTTTGACTTTATCGATTAAAGTCGGTTCTACTCGTATATCATCACGTGGGTCCCTAGAGTCTTTAACTCTATCTCTATCATTTGTAAGTTATACGAAATGGGTTTTGACAATATCGCACTCGTACTCATATACGATCTTCTACTCAACACGTCAGCTACCACATTCGCTTTTCCAGGATGGTATGGTCAGAACAGGTGCCGAAATGAGTCTCCTCTTGAGTTCTTCGAAGCTCTTCAACATTCCTTGCTCCATTCGAATTTTGTATCTCTACAAGTCAGCTGAGTTAATGGAGTAGCGATTCGAGAAATTCTTCCACGAATCTTCGATAGTAACCAGCTAAGTCTAGAAAACTACGTATTTCAATTACTGACTTAGGTTGCTCTCAACTGTGACTCATATCCCAATCTTGGATAACACGTCATAATGGCACCTATTAGTTTACTACCACACGAATATGGCGTCCCCTACAGAGAGTCTGGCTTCAGTGCATTCCACAAAGGAAGTCACCAGTTAGAGGCTCGGGTATCAACTTCTATAGTTGGGTTTTAACTCCTAAAGTTCAATAGGAGCCATTCAATATGAAATTTTAGAAATGAGTTTTGTACCGGGTTCAAAGTCGATACAAAATTCAATATCACGCTCTGGGAGTAGGCCAGGAAATTCTTCAAGAAATACGTCAGGAAATTCACTAACAACAGAAATATCATTCAAATCTGACGTTTTTTTGTTCAAGTCCATAACATGGGCTAAGAAAGCTTGACATGCATTTTTCAATAAACGAATGACTTTATGGCTTGATATGAAAGTGTTTGACTTCAATGGTTTGGTTGCTTGAATTCAAATAACAGGTTGCTTAGGAATATGAAAACTAACAACCTTACAAAAGAAATCAATTTTGGCATGATGAGTAGTTAACCAATCAATCCCTAAAATCACATCAAAAGTAAGTATCTTTAAAGAGATAAGATCAGCAGGTAATGTGATGGTGCCAACTTGGATCAAACAAGATTTATAAACAGTGGATGTAATGAAAGTTTCTCCTAACGGAGTTTCAACAGATAAGTCAAAGTCTAATCTCTCAGGAGTCAAGTTTAAACGTTGAGCATAAGTATGAGAGATAAAAGAATGGATAGAGCCGATATCTAATAAGGTATAAACTTCGCAACAATTTATAATTAACTAACCCGTGCTAACTTCGTTCGGGTTACTCGCTTTTTGAGAAGTCACAAAAACTTTTTTCTGAAATCGCCGACTTTATTTTGTCTCAGATTCGCCTTTGGTGCCACCGTCCCATCCGGACTTGATTTCGCTTATAGACAAAATCGAATTTATATGATTTGTCTTTTCCACAACTATAACATACCTTGAACTGTTGTGGACAGTTTGGACTTATGTGTCCCTCCTCTTCGCATCTGTAGCATCTAACTAGTGGTCGTTCTCCTCCCCTAGAATTTGTTGCTGGTGCTGGTGCTGGTGCTGCTGACGACATCTTCTCGTTATCGTTAAATCTTCTCTTCTTGAAATATCCACTTGAATTATTTCTTCTATTATCTTGGCCATGATTACCACCGAAGTGGTTACCATTTCTGGCATGATAATTTTCTCCACGATGGTTATCATTGTTCCGATGATCGTTGCCATCGGTAAGATTATCATCGAGTTGTAGGTCGTTATTCTTCGATTGAGCTGACTCATTATCGTGTTCCAATAACTGAGTCCTATTCACAACATCTGAATATAAAGAAAATTTATGAGAAATGAGATATTGACGTATGTCAGGTTTCAAACCTCTCAGAAATATCTGCGTCATACATTCCTCATTCTCCACCAAATGAGGTGCAAACCTGGATAACTCCACGAACTTCGCCTCGTATTGGGACACCGTCATATTGTTCTGTTCTAGTCTAATAAACTCTACCTCCTTCATATGACGAATACTTTCAGGAAAGTACTTGTCATTGAACAGTTTTTGAAACGTTTCCCAAGACATGCGTCTTTGAGCCGGATGGATAGTACGTTTCACGATTCTCACCCGATGTCGCTTTCATTATGGAACATAAAAGTGGCGAATGGAACCTTATATTCCTTCGTGCATCCCAAGACATTGAATATCTTGGTAATTTGCTTGACCCACGTCTCCGCCTTAATCGAATCTGTCTTTCCCCAGAATTTTGGTGGTCCCAACTCTTTGAACTGTTTGGCTGTGACAAATCGTGCGTTGCTATCATTTCCACCTGTATTTTGTACACGAGTCTCCCTCGTCTGATTTTGCATGAACTGCAAAAAGTTTCTAATCATCCCGTCGTTCATCGTCTGATCAGTGGTGTTATTTACAGGAGGAACATTACCGTCCTGTTGTACGTTCTCCTGGTTAGTGATTAAAGGTGTCTCCACGGTCTCATTAACTCCATCGTTAATATTTTTAGCTGCAATTCTTAAACATTGTCACAAAACAAGGGTTAATTAAATAAATTAACATATCACATATTAACCCTATATTCTGACCGACCAACAAATAAGCTTAGGTAGGACACACTAGCGAAGAATTTACTCGCCTCTCCCCTCCTAGTTCTATTCCCCGATCTCCGCCAGAGACCATATCCCTAAGTTTTGATACCAACTGTGACGCCCCCAAAATAGGTCCAATCCACCCAACCTATTCTGAGTCGCCAAATATATGGTACATAAACAACTACAACTTCATTATTACAATTGTCGTGCAAAATATGACAACACATACTGTGAGTTTAAATACAAATATTATCTTCTAGACAATATCAACACTCAAATGAGTCCTCATTACAATTATTGATACACTATTTTACAGAATAGTGAGGACTACTATAACCACGCGCTTGGAACATCACTCCACACCCCGACTACTCCCCGCTTATATTCTCGCCTCACGAGAAGAAAAATGGAACAAAAGGGAAAGGGTGAGCTCAACTAGCCCAAAGAAAGAATATTATAACTAAGATAATGTAAACAAATTATCCTTAGTCTTCAACAGGAAAAAATCTGATAGAATACAATAGACAATAAATTTTAGATCAACAACTGCAGCGGAAACAATAATTCATTAGAAGAGTAAAGTAGAGAATGAAATCTACTATCATCTATGAATTTAAAAGCCCATCATCAATATTTTATCCCTGTAACATCAATCAATATACATCTTGAATCAAATAGTCATCTTTGCACTACAAGCCAAAGATATTAATCAGTCGGTCATGTTCATCTCAACACCTGTTCATCTGTGCACTACGAGCCAAAGATATTCATCAAGAAATCATTCATCTTTGTACTACAGGCCAAAGATATTCAATAATATCATCATTTAGGACTGAGGATGATGAAAAATATATTTTAAAGAAAACGAATCCAGTGAGACAAAAGAATAAATATTAAGGATTCGTATTTTAGACAATCTAAGTTCAAAAATACTCCATAATAAACTATTGTGGAGCATAATTCAAAAGTGAAGATCAAAATATAGATCCAATCAAAGATAGAAAGCATAACAGACAATCTTGGACACAGAAAAGAAAATTTAATTTTTCGTGAATAAGGTCGATTCGTGAAAGAAGGTCAGAGTATCGTAAATAGGCCGATACGTGAATAAGAATCTCAGACACTAAAAAGGTAGAAATTTCACAAGAAAAATTATCATGCTTCGTGAATAGTAACTCGTGAATAGTAACTCACATGAAAAGATAAGAATTTCACAAGAAAATTCTTACCAATATTCCGGCATAATGATATCGAAAGAAATAATATCATTTTAAAAAAAAATAACATCCCTTATCTCAAAAGAATAGTACTTCTGATTGAAATATCAGATATAACGAAAAAGAAACTCAGACAGAGTATAGCAACACTCAAGATATCTAAATACTCACAAAAATACGCTCGATAATATAGAGAGAGAAAACTTCAGTTTCTGGTATGATTTTTAATTCTAACCTAAGCACCCTATTTATAGGAAAATGCTTAGAACACCAAAACAGAAAATTTAATAAAATAATAATATTTATAAAAATATTATACGCACTCTTTGAAATATGAATTTTAGCAATTCACACATGCTAGTGGGGCCCGCCAACATGAAAAACATGTTTTAAACAATTTTTGTAACAAAATCAATTCAGACCTAATATTCCGGAACTTCAATAATTCAAAATAAATAGCCCTTTTATCAAAAAAAATTCAAATCTTATGTCCATTCCATAGGAAATTTAATTCTCTACAACTTTGCAGAAGAAAGTTTTTCCAAATTCCAAACAGAAATTGACCGAAATCCACATACAGACGATTTTGCAGGCTATAATCAAGTTTCAGTCAAAAATGGGGTCCATCAACACACAAAACATGTGTTTATCATTTAATGCAACAAAAATACTCTTCCTTCTTATTATTCATATATCACACATTCATTGTAAAAATATCACTATTATTATATTATTATAATATAATAATATATTTAAATGAATTATTTTATCAGAAAAGATAAAATATCAATTTTTAACCATTGTCACTTTTAAAATTTTCTCCATCTATATCCACATAAAATGAATATTTTCCTTATCATATAAATCAATAATTAATTATTCACAAATAATATTACGTAATCACAATATTGACAACTGCATAGCCTTAGGAAAGAGGAGCTTTCAATAAGAATTTCTCCATCATGGCCGCCGCAATTAGGTGACCAAACCTCTCCTTGTATGTAACTTTCTAGACATTGCCAATAATGCTATCTAATAATATTATTCAAATAATATAAATTATTGATCTGATAATAGAAAATAATGTATAGTGACAATTATTGAAACAACAATAATATAAAATATCAACGTAGCAATTATTGAATCAATAAAATAAAATATTGACAAGAATTATTGTAATAATTATTGAGTGGGTGCCTTCACGTAAGAATCAATAATTGGTGCAATACCGCAAAGCATCTTGTGCAACAATGTGTATTCATCGTGTTTTAACCACGGGTATTCCAACAAGATAATCTGTGAATAACTACGCCTGTTATTTATAAACAACTTA
This sequence comes from Panax ginseng, assembly GCA_020205605.1. Lineage (NCBI taxonomy): Eukaryota > Viridiplantae > Streptophyta > Magnoliopsida > Apiales > Araliaceae > Panax > Panax ginseng. The sequence goes on along the minus strand of CM035144.1, from coordinate 116,126,394 downwards.
TACTTGTCGTTTTCGCCATTCAATCGCTTCGTTATGGGGCCCATATTAATATCGCTAGCGCCGCATTTAATATTCTCCGACAGCAAGAATATTCCACGACCAAACGAATATTCCCCGACAACAATGAATATTTTATAACCACTTGCTTATTTAAAATATTTACGTATTTTACCCATAACTAACCACATTAATCAAATCAACCCCTTTACTATTTTAAAATAATAATTAGAGAAATTAAATCTTTATTTATAAAAAGTTGGGGTCTTACATTACCTATGTGACATACTGACATCCTTTATCCGTTGTTGTAATATCACCAAAGTTGAGTTTTTCACTCCTCTGCAGCCTAACGCCACAAAAAATGGTCCTTATGATTACACTAGAAGTGAAAATCCTAACCAAGATGCATTAGAAAGGTCTGAATATCTATTTGCTATTTCTTTTGACATAATTTGTTCACTGCTCTATGCCTTTGCCTATGAGAAAGCTTTTTCTCTCCATATTCTCAGCATCCTAGCAAAGCTTGATAAAGCAGATCGAGCATTTTGCTTTACCAGTGGAATGGCTGCTTTGGTTGCCGTCAGTCATCTTGTTGGAGTCGGTGCTGTTTCACATTGCCTCTTTTTCTTTTCACGTCTTACACACATATTTTAGGCATATTGTTTGCCTAAAACACTACTAACAATTACACGCAAGTATACGTGATCACTCATGTAATATAGTGCCAAATAGAGTATCGTTCCCACGAAGAATAATCTAATAATTAATTAATTAACCCAATTACCAACCCTTGATTAATCCAACTCTATTTAAACGAATGGATCCAACGGTGCAAATTAGCCAATTGAATTAATGAAATTAACTACGAACAATAACTATTAAAATGAAATATCAAGATCACAATTTCCCTCGATGTTGTACCCAACTCCTCCACTCCCTATTTAATTAATCAATTGTTGCAAATTGCTAACCAAGAATTTATAAGAATTTATCTAACTCATTCCAAGATTAGATAAGTGTTCTCATTCCTAATTAATTCACTATATTTCTATGTGAACAATTAACAATAAGACAAAAATTACCAATTCTTATTCAAGTTTATGCGACAATTAGGTATAGTCATATCCCTCTTGCAAATTGAATATTCACCCCTAAGAAGAATAATTCAACACATGTATCATATTCCACACCCAATCTAGAATTAACATTCCCATATCATCTAGATCGATAGATTAATTGTTTGATCACACAACTATTACGTAAAATACAAAATATGATAAACAATCTTGCAAACATTTGGTTATAATTAAATAGAGAATAAATCAATTAAATCCAATCATCGGGTTCCATTGTAATCTTGAATAAAAATTAATTCATGCTAAAAAGAGAAAACATAGTCATCATCAAATCCATCATCATAATCAAAGTACAAAGATAGAAGAATAAAGATAAAAAAATAATTTGAGATCAGGTTCTCTTCTAGTCCTTCAATCCTCAATCTTGATTTATTTTTCCTTCCAAAAAAAGTCTCTGCTGATGATATTCTCTTGACCTCTCCATTTTGATCATAATAAATATGTGTATTTAGCCTTCTATTATGACTTCTTAATACCCAGGACTTCTCTCCTTACGTGTTCTTCTTAGGACTTAACAACTAAAAAGGTCTCCTCCTCGATGCACACATGCGCCCCATGCGCTCGGTAATTGGACTAGCGTCGCGACTCAACATTCTTAGCGCCGCAACTCTCTAAGTTATGTCAGTCGGTCTGTCAAGCCTTCATCCTTGCTCCAAGCCTTGCCTCATACCTTTAGCATCATAATTAAGCTAAATAAACACCATTTATTGTTCTTTCTCCATTCAAGATTGCATCTTCTATTCCTGCATAAAAACATTAAAATGCATCAAACTAAACTAAAAATACTTAAGAGCTCACAAAATAATTAAGTTAAAAATACATGATTCATGGATATAAAATCCGCTCATCACATACATCAAAATCTTATATCATACTCTTCAAAAAATCTATGAGTTCTAATGGAAGGACTAATAAAAAAATCACACACGTCTTATTATGAGTATCCTGTCACCAACTCATTAAGGGTTTCATAATGAGCTGAACCTCCTTATTGCATGCACAATACACTGTTTTTAGACACGCAAGTTTTAGGATTACAAATCTTTTAATAGTCGATACAAGAATTTACATGTCAAATTTTTGTGATGGTTGGTAGTTTTGTTCTAGTTGTCATCTATTGTCTGGAGAAAGCTGCATGCCTTTTGATATAGAATGAATTTTGCTAGATCTTACACTTTGTTCAGCCTTGTATGGCTGGATCCTGAAGTGTTGGTTCAATGTTAAACTTTAACATTGCAAATTTATATATAAATTTAATTGAATTGAATTGAATTGTACATTTGATTGTCAAAGTAATGAAATTCGAGGGAGGGAAATCGAGTAAGGAGAGCAGTCATGCCTTCGTTACTCACTCTCGTATGTGTCTTTCCGTGTCAAGCTTGTTTAAAGAAGTGATTGTTTTGTTTGAGATGTTAATGATCTTTGAAGTACTAGTCATCTATTTTTCATCTATTTTTTCCAATACAACTATATAATACTCTTCATACATCCTCTTAGCCATTTCTAACTTACAGCACAGATTTGTAGTTCCATGTCCTGGGTAGTATTAGTGGTTGGTTCTTGACATATCCGTGGTCTGGTACATGATGCAAGAATTATAAATATTGAAGATAACTACGAAGCTTAAAAGTAAAAAGAAAAATAGAAAAATGAGTAATCGGGCTTAAGTTGATATGGTAATACTAAATTATGGTTTTAGAATCTGGATTATGACCAGGCCACCCAATTCAATTAACATATGTAGAACAAACTGGCAGATTTGACTTTTGAGCTTTAATCAAGCTGTAATCTTCTTGGTAAAACTACTTGCATCGATAATGTGCTAGCGCTCTCCTATTGCACATGCTGTTGTAGCACCTCATAAGTAGTGATATATCAAACTAATATTTAAAATTTAAACCACGTGCTATTAACTAGTTTTTATAATTATAATAATATAATTGAAATTGTTACCCGTCAACTAATTAATTATGTTGAATAACATAATTGTTCCAAAATAAAAGTAATTTAATATTCATTTGATGAACATGCAGATTTTTCATCAAAATTTTAATGGATGAATTTTTTTTTTTAGAATTTTATCGGTGAAAATATTTTTTATGATTCTATTTTTTTTATAGGATTAATCCTAATATCATCAACTATCTATAAACATTTGATCATTAAGATGAAATAATTGATGTATGGACCGGAATTGAAAGGAATGTGTGATGGAAGGAGGGAGCCAAATCCAAATTATAGCAATCCCGTGAGGAAAACAAGTTTGAAGGGGATGTCAAAACTTTTCCGGCCTATGCGCATCTAAAACTACTATATTAAACGTAGCCCAAGCATTCTTCTACCGATTAGGGTTAGAATCAAAAAAAATACGAAAATGGAGGCCGGATTCGTTAATAATATGATCCAAATCGAAGATTAAAAATAGTTGAATAAAATATGAGTAGAATCGAAAGCAAGTTATCTTTCGATTCGCTTAAGATTCAAACTACTCAATTTTTGATTGTGATTCGATATATACTTGCTAATACATATTCGATTAGATGTTTGATATATTCTCTTATAACATATACAAATTTAAATCAAATTAGGATAATTAGTTATTATTTTGTTTTGTTTTTAATTTTAATTGTTATTTTATATTTGTAAAGTGTAATAATAAATATATTTTCTCTTTTTTAAGTAAAATAACAAATTCAATTTATAATTATATTTATTATAAAACTAGTTATTATGTGGATATTCGAATTCGAGTTTGAATTTGAAGCTCGCGAGTAGTTTGAATAAATATTCGAGTTGAGTCGAATCTGAGTAGGAATTTTTAAATATAATTTGAATTGAGTTTAATTAAGATTTAATTTATCATTTTAAATTAATTTGAATGGGCTTCTCTGTTCGCTCCTAAGTTCAATTGCTTACACCTTATCTAAAAGGGCCAACCCATCACACATGTATGGTTTGTCTTCTGATTGTTAAGCAGTACATGGTACTCCATCCGTTTTTCAGATGAACAAAATACATTTTTATCATATTAAGAGAAATAAAATAGAGGAAATATAGTAAAAATATTTTAAATTTATACTTAATTAGTGATCTAACAAAATTACATGAGTACTACTTTTATTTTATTTTTATGAATCTTATACTTATTCTTCCCTCTATGCACCTTAATTCGGACAAAAACATTATACCTTTAATCATATTTTTTAGGACAGATACTAATATTTTAACCAGGAAAATTGATCAGGCATTACATGTTTATGGTGGATCTGGTTAGCATGAAGTTATTTTTTTGGTAAGTTGGTCAATTAGTCAATAGAATATCGACACACATACAACTTCGCCTGCATGTCAATATTCTATTGGTCAATTGACCAACTTACCCCAAAATAAACTTCATACTAACCATCTCCGTTTACGATATCCCTTGCCGCATGCAAACTCTAAATAGTCTGTCTACATTGATGGGCATTTAATACTAGCCTTCCTCCAAACCAAAAAAATTACTTTTCATGATTATAATATAATAATGATCCACATTTAACTTAAATTTTTTAAATATTTATGTACTCTAATATTTTTGTATATTTATTTAAAATATATTGAGGCATATAGTCTATTACAAAGAGAGCTTAATATTGAATGGATCGGACCATTAATGATCCATAGTATGTACTTCCTCCGTTTCTTAATATAAATTATTTTAGGGTTGTGCACAAGTATTAAGGTAATGATTGTATAACATTAACTATAATATCAATTGTCTATATTGCCTTTGTATTAAAAGAAGAGTTTTTTATTTATTGGACAAAAAATAGTCAGAGAACCAAAATTACATTTAATACTTGGAGTAATATTGAAAATTAAGCAATTAATGCTTACTTGAAATTCTCAAACGATTTATATTAAGGAACAAAAATATTTCTCTAAAATGACTTATATTAAGGAACGGAAGAAGTATTTGCTATGGATCAAAAATAGATAAATAACATCTTAATTGTCCGTCCCAATGAACAAAAAAGAGGATAGAGTCGCTAGTAATTTTAGCGGATGGATAATTACCACTATTTTGACGATTATACCCCTTCATAACACCGATTCAACGACCGTCAACGAAAGTTTTTAACCATTCGTCAGTCGGACTCGTCCCATTTGAGTACTTCCCTGTTCATACAAAGCTACAATTTTGAGCCTCACAATTTTTCCGTTGAAGAGATAAATACAAGACAAATCAAACCTCCATTGAAAGAAAAGCCATCACCAGCTGATTCAGGAGCATCAAGATAAAACTATATAAAGAAGAAAAAATCATCAAATCAAATAAATAAATTTCACAAGGCATTTAAAATACAATCAGATATGATGTATGAATACAACTTCTCCATCATTGCTTGCTTGGCAACTGATGTTGAAAAATTATATTGGAATGTGATATTTCATAGAATAAAATCAATTAATCAATTAGGTACTTATATGAATTGTGAGAAGTCATCTTGTATGTATCACGCTTTCGCTGCGCTTAACGATAAAAGTCTTCAATTGTCTCTCTTAATCTTATGATGGATGTATGAGTGTGTATAAAGTTCTTAACACGACAATTGGGACCAAACCCTAACTGTTTTATTTATAGAATAACTAAGGGTCAAAATCATTGATCAAGATTATGAAACCCTAGGGCCCATTATGCCAAATATTATTAGTAATATTATTTAGGGTCCTTAACACTAATATACAACAATTAGAAAGTATTTACAAAAATAATACATACACAAAATAATTACAAAAATAACGCAATTCACATTAATAAGGAAACCTAAAATTAAGGAGAAATAAATGCCATAATTAATAATTCAAATTCAAATATCTGGGATCTAACCACAAAAACAAAATCAAATTCAAAATAATAATTCAAACTCAAATCTTTATAGGAAAGACTGCACAAATTTTGTACTTCAAAGGAGGTGGCGGAGGCAACTATGGAGGAGGTGGAAGCTTCAGAGGAGGTGGCAGCTTCAGAGGAGGTGGTACGGCTTCGGAGGCGGCAGTGAAGGCTATGGAGGAGGTAGCAATGGCGGAGGTGGCAATTGTGGCGGTGGCGGAGGTGGCGGTGGTGGTTACAGAGACGGTGAAGGTGGAGGTGGAGGTGGAGGCTAGGGCGGTGGTGGTGGGAGCAACCATTTTCCGGTAATAAAAGGAAATTCTCGAGATACTGCAGAGGAGAACATCATTAGTAATGTCATGGCACCAGAGAACAATTAGAGTTCATGACATGGACATAGATAAAGGCATAATTGGTGTCATCATGTAATAAGCTAGCTTTATTTATTTAATAATAAAGACTGTAACACCTTCAGTTCTAGTTTTATAAACAAATTTTGTTTTCTGAATAGGAAAGAGAGAGATAAGAGAGTGATGTGTAATGTAATGTTGATAATCAAACCTTCGTACCAAGGTAACCAAACTTTTATACCAAGGTAACCAAACCTTTATACTAAGGTAACCAATCTACATCAACACCTGCAGTATGAATTGGTTACCTTGGTCTGAAAGTTTGGCAACCAAGTGCATGAATGTTTGGCTACCAACTGCATCACATTCAAAATAAATTAGTTGTAAGATCCCGAATTTTATGAAATAAAAGTATTCATTTTTTCTTATAATTATTATTCAGTAAATAGTTAAATTGATAAAAAATTAAAGTTAAGGGTGATATATGTAAAGTTTATAAAATACGCAAGTGTTTATAAAATACTCATTGTTGTCGGGGGATATTCGTTTGGTCGTGGAATATTCTTGTTGTTCGAGGAATATTCGCGACGACACATGTACCATTTGTGGGGCCCATAATGTAATAATCGCCGGATGAAGAAAATGACAAGTTTGAGTTTTATAAATAATAACGTAATTATTATTTATTAACACTTGTTGGATTACACGGTGGTTAAAATACGATGAATACGCTGTGCGTTAGACAAAGAAATACTACGACATTGCACAAAGATTTTTGAATTATTGATTCTTACGTAAGAAGGCACTACTCAATAATTGTTACAGTAATTCTCGCTCAATATTTTATTTTATTGGTTTAATAATTCTTTGCGTTGATATTTTATATTATTGTTGTTTCAATAATTGTCACCGCACAAAGATTTTCCATTATCGGATCAATAATTCATATTATTTGAATAATATTATTAGATAACATTATTGACAATGTCTAGAAAGTTCATCGAGGAGAGGTTTGGTCACCTAATCAAGGCCAAGCCAAGAAAAAAATCCTTAACTGGAAAGTCTTCTTCCCGAAACTATTTGGTTGTCATTATTGTGATTCTGTAATATTATTTATGAATAATTATTTATTGATTTATATGATAAGGAAATATTTATTTATTTTATGTGGTTATAAATGAAGTAATTAATGTTGAGGTGTTTTATCAGTATTTTTGGTCGGATTGGAGGTATTAAAAAATCAAATCGGTGTTCTTAAAACTCTATTGCGTGAGTTATAATTTTAATTCGACCGTTGGATCGTTGTGATTTTTGGATATGTTATACATATATAAGTTTAAAAATTAACGCATGATTTGTAATGAACTTTAAAAGGTGTTAAAAATCATCCCTTTGTGGATTTCAGATATTTTCTGTCTGGAATTTGGAAAAACTTACAGCTACAAAGTTGTAGAGAATTCAATTTCGTATGGAATGGACATAAAATTTATATTTTTCTGATGAAAGGGCTATTTATTATGAATTATTTAAGTTTCTGATTATTATTTCAATTTTAAACTATTTTAGAAAATTCTAGAAATGAGTGGGCTCCACCTTTGATTGGTGAAAAATGTGCTAAAATTTTATTTCAAAAGTGGTGGGTGGGAATAGTATCAGGTAAAGCCATCAAAGGTTGGTCAAGTCCGCCTTGCTACGTTTAACATTTCCCTATAAATAGGGTGCTGAGTTAGAATTGAAAATCACACCAGAAACATAAGTTTTCTCTCCCTATATTATCGAGCGTATTTTTGTGAGTATTTTAATACTTTGAGAGTTGCTAATCAGTACAAGTTTCCTTCAGCGTTATATCCGATATTCTAGTCAGAAGTACTGCTCTTTTGAGGTACGGGATTGTAAGGAATTTTAAGGGATTGTAAGAGATGTTATTTTCTTTTTAAATGATATTATTTTCTTCAATATCATTATGCCGAATTATTGATATGAGTTTTATTGTGGAATTTTTACATTTTTTATGTCGGGGTTACTATTCATGTATACGACACTATTTACGTATACGACACTATATTTACGTATATGATATTATTTACGTATATGGTACTATGTACGAATACGGGTTACTATTCATGAGTTACTATTCACGGAATACTATTCACGACAAAATTGGTTTCTTTTTCTGACCAAATTATCGTTGATTTATGAATCTTACTCTTGAAATTAAATCCATGTTTTGATCATATTATTTTTATTATCATATATAACATTTCTATAATCTTGGCGAAGAAATTTCTCTTTGACTTAAGTGTAAAGATGGGTAGATTATTGGTATGATCGTGACTATGGATTCTCTTTGGCTAGTAGTGCAAAGTTGAATCGTTGACTGATATGATCATGACCATTAAATTTACAATTGAATATTTTTAGCTTAAGTGCAAAGGTGAATTGATCAACATGGTTATAATTATGGTTTATATAAATTCTGAAATGATTATGCATTTATTTGAGATATTAATATCTTTGACCTGTAGTGCAAAGATGAATTATTGATGAATATCTTTAGCCCGTAGTGCAAAGATGACCTGTTGTTGAATATCTTTGGCATGTAGTGCAAAGATGACCTGTTGTTGAATATCTTTGACATGTAGTGCAAAGATGAACTGTTAATGAATATCTTTGGCCTGTAGTGCAAAGATGAACCTATTAGTATGATTATGACTAGGAACTGTGATTTGGTATAACCATGATCTTTGATGTTTCAGGTAAAGACATGTGCTAAAAATTATCTTCATCTTGGATGAGAAGAGGAATTTAGAACCACAACTATGATTATGAGTTTTTCACATGATTGTGGACATGAACTGTTGATTGATGTTACGAGGATAAAACATTGTTGGTGGAATTTTAACATGGAGAAGATAATAGACTTTATGGTCTATTTGACTCTTCTAATGGATTGCTCGTTCCGCTGCAACTATGGTTGAAAAGTTTTATCATCTACCATATGTTCTAAATCTCTGATTTATTACTGATGAAGGCTATTGATAATTTAATTATTTTTAGTCATAATATTCTTTACTGAGCTAGTTATGCTTACCTTTTTGCTTCACAATTCCTTTTAGGTAACAAGAGTGTAGCTGGGTCAAGTGGGGGTAACAGGGGAATAGAATGGTGGTCTATAGCTGTTGAGGTTGTAAGACCCCAACTTATTATAAATAAAATTAAATTTCCTCTATTTATTATTTTGAAATAGTAAGGGTTGATTTGATTAATGTGGTTAGTTATGGGTAAAATGCGTAAATATTTCAAATATGCAAGTGGTTATAAAATATTCATTTTATCGGAGAACATTCGTTTGGTCGTGGAATATTCTTACTGTTGGGGAATATTCGTAATGCACCTGCCGCAATTTTGTGTGGGCCCCATAACGAAATCGATTGGATGAAGAAAATAACAAATATAAGTTGTTTATAAATAATGGCGTAGTTATACCGATTAATATTGTTAAAATATAAATTGGTTAAAACACGAGTTACACGATATTACACCAATTATTGATTCTTACGTAAGAAGGCACTACTTAATAATTGTTACAATAGTTACTGTTCAATATTTTATTTTATTGATTAAATAATTGCTACGTTGATATTTTATATTATTGTTATTTCAATAATTGTCACTACACAAGATTTTCATTATCGGATCAATAATTCATATTATTTGAATAATATTATTAGATAACATTATTGGCAATGTCTAGAAAGTTCTGCTCTAAGGAGAGGTTTGGTCACCTAATTGCGCTACCAAGAAGGAAAAATTCTTATTGGAAAGCCCCTCCTTCCCAGGAACGACTGGTTGTCAGTATTGTGATTCTGTAATATTATTTGTGAATAATTAATTATTGATTTATATGATAAGAAAAATATTCATTTTATGTGGATATAGATGGAGAAAATTTTTAATGTGACAATTGTTGAAAATTGATATTTTATCTTTTTTGATAAAATAATTCATTTAAATATATTATTATATTTTAATAATATAATAATGATGATATTTTTACAATGAATGTGGGATATATGAATAAATGAGGAGAGAGAGTATTTTTGTTACAAAAAAATATTTAAAATATGTTAAACATGTTTGTGGGCCCCACTTTGTGACCGAAATTGGATTATAGTCCGTAAAATCGTCCGTTTGTGGATTTCGGTCAACTTCTGCTTGGAATTTGAAAAAACTTAAACTTACAAAGTTGTATAGAATGGAATTTCCTATGAAAAGGACATGTGGTTCGAATTTTTTTGATAAAAGGGCTATTTATTATGAATTATTGAAGTTTCGAAGTTCCAGAATAATTGATTTTTGGAAGTTTTAATTATGTTTATTAAGAAAAACATTTTTTGGGCTACACTAACATATGCAAAATGAGCTAAGATCAGTTTTCTAAGGTGGGCTTGAATTTTGTTAATTATATTAATATTATATTAAATTTTCTATTTTGGTGTTCTAAGCATTTTTCTATAAATAGTGTGCTTAGGTTAGAATTGAAAATTACACCAGAAACTAAAGTTTTCTCTCTCTATATTATCGAAAGCAGTATTCTTGTGAGTATTTTGATACTTTGTGTTGCTATATCTGGTCTGCAAGTTCCTTCAAAGACTATATCCCAGATTCCAAATTTGAAAGACAGTCTTTTCAAGGTAAGTGGATATTTTTTTAAAATGATATTATTTTTAATAATATCAAGATGGAATATTGGTAAGATTTTTCTTGTGAAATTCTTGTCTTTTAGTGTCGGGGTTCTTATTTACGATCGATTAATATTCACGTATATGACATTATTCACGATATATGAAGACTATTCACGAATCACTGACTATTCACGGAAAAAATTAAATTTTCAGTATTTTATCCAAAATATCTATTATGGATACTAGCTTTGATTGTATCCATGTTTTGATCATTCTTGAATTTTACTTCACTATGATTATTTATGAAGTATTTTTGAACTCCGGATTGTTTAAAGTGACGAATCCATAATACTTGTTCTTTTGTTTCATTTGGATTCGTTTTCTTTAAAATATTTTTCATCATCCTCGGTCCTAAATGATGGAGACATGAATATCTTTGGCCCAGTAGTGCAGAAAGATGGTTGATTTTCTTATGAATATCTTTGGCGTAGTAGCAAAGATGTACAGTGTTGAGATGAACACGATCGATCGATGAATATCTTTGGCACAGAAGTGCAAAGATGAATATTTGATTCAAGAAGAATATTGGTTAATGTTACTGAGGATAAAATATTGATGATGGACTTTTAAATTCATAGATTATAGTAGATTTCATTCTCTACGTAACTCTTCTATGAATTATTATTTCCGCTGCAAATATTGATCTGAAACTTGTTGTCTATTGTATTTTATCAGATTTTTTTCCCTGTTGAAAAGTAACGATAATTTGTTCTATATTATCTTAGTCATAATATTATTTACTGGACTAGTTGAGCTCACCCTTTTCTTTTTTGTTCCATTTTTTTCTCAGGAGGCGAGGATATAGCGAGTTCTAGTCGGGGTGTGGAATGATGGATCTAGAAAGTTGTCTTAGCAGTCCTCACTATTTTTGTAAAATAATGTACCAAAAATTATAATGAGGACTTATTTGGGTGTGAATATTGTCTAGATGGCAATATTTATATTTAAACTCACAGTTTATATATTGTATTAATAAAGTTGTAGTTGTTTCTGTACCATGTTATTGACGACTCAAAATGGGTGATGTATACCTATTTTGGGGGCGTCACAGAGGTTCTCCCTAAATAGTATGGAAATAATTTTATTGAGAACTTTAGATAAGTGTGTCGTATTGTATACGTCATTTGATATTTAATTTTGGTGAACCGAATAGGGTGAGGTGAACCCAACGTTGGAAGGGTGTTTTGCCACTAACATACAAGATGTCTAATGACACATACAACCTTGTGTTATCATAAGATGCGGTCATGTACATCCATTTCTTTGAGTATATCTACGAAAGCACTACCTATATAATCTTGGAGTTTGGTTGAAATATAATTTTCAATTCATGACGGTGGAGATAATTATATGTCAAGAGAAGACTCAACATTGGAAAGAACATGATAGTAATCTTCTCGTTTTTCTTTGGGGTCTATCGGGTCAACCAAGGATAATTTTGTGGGTACATGATATCTATTATAATCTAGATGCATGACATCTTATGTACGAAGGTTTTCTTGAGCATTTCCCAAAGATTTTAATTTCTAAAACAGTTATTGAATGTACCTTTATGTAAGGTGCCATGGTGAGGTGCTATCCAAGTTGGTGTCCAGAGTCACAGTTGGTATATATTTGTATCAAAACTCACAACATATGTGTTGCTGTATTTTGCATGACAATTATAGTAATAAAGTTGTAGTTATTTTCTGTACCATGTATTTGGCGGCTCAGAATAGGTTAGATGGATTGGACATATTTTGGGGGCGTCACATAATAGATGAACAATAGCTTTACAAAGAAAATTAACCCAAATTGAGAAATAAAAGCTACGTAATTGCAAGAGGGAAGGTAGAGAGCTTTTCAGTCTAAAAGCTAATAGCCCCACCACGATCTACGTGTAATCCAAATTCCCCATATTTGCCCCATCAAAGAAATTAAGCAGACTCCTAATCTTAGCCTTTCTCTCCTCTTTGGTCTCTCTCAAAGCCAATAGCATGTGATCCATGTAACCCCATTCCGACTTCATCACCGGATTATAACACCATGAAAAGTTCCGCCGCTCAGGACGGCAAACCGTCAGCCACTTTAGTTTATAGTAGGAGAAAAAAGGATGAAGAAAAAAGAGAGAGAAACAGGAACAGAGATCAAAAATGGGTCTGTTGTGTTTGAATAAGAAAATAATAATTAACGGAAAGATATAAGGGAGATTTGCCATGTCAGTCCATCAATACTAATTCTCTAAATTAAGGAATCCTAATTGCACTAATATTGTAAATAAATATGGGAAAGTGTATTATTTTTATAATTATTTTATGGATGCACCATTATTGTAATTATTTTTAAAAATGTATTAAAATATGTAATTAATCCTATTATTTATAGGCCACATAATTAATTATCAAACCCATAAAAAATAATTAATTTAATACAATATGTAAGGCCAATAATTATATAAATAGTAGAGACCATATAAGAAAATAAAATATTCTAACAACTAAAACCACACGATTTCCTTCTCCGAAAGATTGGAGCCGTTGATTTGAGGGACACTTCGAATCGATGATGGGGGTGCAATGGGAGAGCGATGATAAAAATGAAAAATATGGGATTAAACCACGCGCCATTGTAAAAAAAGGATTATAAATGGTTGGGGGGGGGGGGTGAAATTCATAATTAGAACTTGGAGCTAGACTTGACAATATAGTTGATTAACTGGTGGGTCAAACCATATTAACTGAAACCAAATGGGTTGGTTAACCATTTTTATTTAGGGTGCTTTACAATAATATACAACATTTAGAAAGTAATTACACTATTAGTGTATCATTAAAATAATTACAAAAATAATAACGTTCCCATATTTATTTACAATATTAGTGCAATTAGGATTCCTTAATTTAGGGAATTAGTATAGTATTCAATTCACAATAATAAGGAAACCTAAAATCAAGGAGTTTCATAATTAATAATTCAAATATCTTGGATCTAACAACAAAAATAAATTCAAATTCAAAATAATAATTCAAATTCAATTCTTCATCTCCCTTAAATATTCTCAAAAACTTCGCTTCATTCTCTTCTGAGTAATATTTTTCCTACTGCAAAAAAAAAATTCTACTTTGTTCCCAATATGCACCAACTAAACTTTGTATATAAAAATGGAGATCATTTTCTGTCGATTTCATTCACTCATTCATCTCTTCTGGAGAAAGCATGAAAAAGAAAAATAGAAAAAGAAACCATGCTTCAGGCGTATAAGCTTTCATGCTCATCAGTTTTGCGACATCAACCACAAGAACAAGGACCCTAAATATTACAAAGTGGAAAGTGAAGAATTGGTAATCCAATTCAGTGTTGTAAGAGAGTGATGTGTAATGTAATGTTGATAAACCTTCTTAAAAAGGTAACCAAACTTTTATACTAAGGTAACTAAACATTTATACCAAGGTAACCAATTTACCTCCACATCTGCAGTATGAATTGGTTACCTTGGTCTGAAAGTTTGGCAACCAACTACATGAAGGTTTGACTACCAACTGTATCACATTCAAAAATAAATTGATAACCTAATAACACTTGAATTTATACTTGTATATGAATGTTTGGCTACCAATCGCACTACTCAAAAAATATCAAACAAAGCCTTTCCTTTTTAAATTTAATCGAAAAATATCAAATTCTTTTCAAAGCCTGCTTGTTTTTTACAAATAAGCCTTAGAACTCAAAAGTTGTTGTGTTTCCATAATTAATTTCGCTTTTTCTCTCTCCAACTTCATGTCTTCCACCATAGAATCCGACGACTGGCGACCCACAAAACCAAACCAAATGGGTGGACCACGGCCGGAACCAAACCAAATGGGTGGACCAAATGTGTGCGCGCTATAGATAGACGCAAACTGTTTATTTTGGAAATTTATGAGAGAAAAATGTGTGTGTGAGAGAGAGAGGTGGGGATAAAGTGAAGAAGATGAAGATGATAGGCGGACAAAGCTGAAAGTGGGTGTCCTCCGTTTGTAAATATATTGTTTTGAAAATTGATTGTAGTCTGTAGAAAGTGGCAAAAAAAGGAAAAAAAGAAGATAAAATATAAATCACACCCCAAAATTAAAGGAAACATAAATATGTACTAATAATGAAAATAAAAATTTAAAAGCATTAATTGTGTAAATATTTTATGAGTGCACTATTGTAATTATTTTTTAAAATATAATAGAAAATGTAATTGTCTCTTTTATTTATTCAGGTTGGTTAAAATTTGGACCCATATTTTTTAAAATAAATATAATTAATTAACTAGTTAACCATTTTTTAATCCATATTTTATTCTGATCCAAATCGAAAAGTTGCATATTCCATTCGCTGGTAAAATATATATTCCGATCCTTACAATTTGCCGTTATTTGTTCTCACATGCCATGCCGACACAGATTGATGGAGCTAGAGCTACCGCAATTCTTAGCAGCCTCCACGTGATTTTACTTTAGACAGTGCATTGCACCATTTATTTTTAGATAAATATTACTAGTATATTACTACATTCATATATACTTTTGTGTATAAAACTAAAATATATTACCTCAAATAAATTAATTAAATATTAAATATATTTATCGTTTGAAAATTTTAATTAAATATTAATTATTTAATTTTTAATTATGTTTTAGAGCTTATTATCAAGATTACTAATGTGCTATTTAAGTGCAGAATAGTTAATTATTGTTAATTTCCTCCATATGCAAAATATATTTTCTACTAAATTTAAAAGTATAGCTGAAAAAAATAAATAATTTCTACGTACTAATTTAAAAGTCTAGTTGAACAATAATACACTAACAAAAATTCAAAGATTATGATAAAATTATTGAGGCAGTTTTAAAAAAAATAGGGTGACAAAGTAAAGTGTTTTAGAGATATTAAGTGGAATTTTTTCATAACTTAATATCATTTCATAAATAATTATATTTTATAAATTAATATAATTGCACAAATAATTTATTTTTAAGTAGATTTAATAATTTCAATCTAAAATTTTATTAGTATAGTTTTTAGTAATTAAGTAGAATTAATTTCAATTTAAAATTTTATTAGTATAGTTTTTAGCATTTTATTATTTATATTAATAATTTTTATATCATATTATTACTTAATTAATTTATTTGTGACTATCACAATTTCATTTTTAAAAGTTCTGTTTAAAAATCGAAATATCTTAAAATGGTTAGTATGGTTTTGAACCATAACCATATAGTTCCAACCCAACCCAACCCATATTAAAAATGGTTAATATGATTTTAGTTCTTAAATGGAACCATAACCATATTTTAAAAACTAAAACCAACCCATAACCATATTTTATCAGGCCTACTTGGAGCACTTGGGGTGTGGGATTGAACCGCTATTGTAGAAGAAGGGTTAGAAATGATTGAGGGTGATTGGGTAAAATTCATAACAGGAACTTAGGGCACTTAGGGTATATTCATCCGAGTTAGTTGTGTAGACAGTCCGCTAGAATTATTAGCGGACTCTTTGTCCTCTTTTTAAATCTCACCCTTTGTTTTTTGGGCCGACCAGCTGACCGGACAATTAAGATGTTATTTGCTCATTTTTGATTCATAACAAATACATACTATGAATCATTGTCCATCTATATATATATATATAATTGGACGTTGGGAATATAAAAAGAATACAATAGAAAATAGAAAAGGAATTAAAGGGAAAGAAAAATAGTTATAAGATATTTACGTTTATATATCTCGATCAATCATACCAATTGATTAAGAATAATTTTTCTAATGCTTGTTTTTATCTGCCTCCTCTTTTTCTCCTCCTTTGGAAATTGTAGAGGACGAGGATCATATCCTTGACAACATATAATTAAATTGTTGTCAAAATCTGGTTCGGTATCGATTCGAAGCCAACAATCTCTAGTGCAAATATCATCAGAATCAGCATTTGACCTCATAATATAATTAAATTGTTTGAATAATTACGTAATTAAATTGTCAAGAGCTTCAGAAACTCCATAGTTCTCATATCACATGGAATTATGGAAGGCTGAGAGTTGAGGTTTAATATTTAAAAGAATTTTTCGGTAGCTAGACTATTAGGGTCATTAACTCCCTAAACTTTTAATTTGTAAGTTATAAATTATACTCATCCGTACCAGGATAAAAGTCTTTATTACTATTTTAGATAGTCCCATGTTAAATGTCTACTTACCTTAAATGATCTATGTTCACAATAATTTGTCTATAATACCATTATTATTAATTGTTATATTCCTATTCTCTATGCATATTTATGGAGCATCACTAGTAATGTGAAAAAAACTATGCAATTAAATGAGAATTTAAATATGGATAATTTTATCATTTTATCATCTTTCTTAATCTACACAAAAAGTCAATCAAGACTTTTATCCTGGACGGAAGGAATAATATTTAGTAGTACCGTCCTAAATAACATCGGCAGTTACAAGTCCTAGTTCCATCCTAAATAAAAGTTTTTATTATAATTTTTTAGTATGCCTATATGTAAATTTTTAACCCTTTATTTTTTTTTACATGTTTATGTTCACCGTCTCATTGACACATGCGCACACACAAAATTTTTTATTTTCAATAAAATTTTTTAGTTATTTCCAAAAAAATCGTATTTCAAAGAAAATGTGGAAAGAATTTATGTATGTATACCACATTATACTCAATATTGGTAATGGTAAATTTTATTAAAATTCAAGGGTCGAAATAAAAAAATAATAATAATAAAAATGAATTGGAGCGGCATATATATCTGATAAATTACTTGAAGGTTTCTATCATGATCCTTGCTATGGATGTCCTTCGCCAATAATTCTAGGTAGTTTGTGACATTTTCACATTGACAACAGAGGCGGAACTAGGGACAGGGGCAGGGGCAGGGCAGGGGCAGGGGCGGGGGGGGGCAGTTGACCCCAGTAGCTCGACGTCGATAGGAAGGCGGTCTTGGTCAGGTGGTGGGCGAGAATAGGGGGGGCGGCGGGCGGGGGGGCAAGGGGCAGGGGCCAGCCTCAATGCGACTCATGAGGAGCTTAGGTCTTCACCTTCCTCTTCTCCGACAGCGACTCTCAGACTGCAGTTTTTTTGTTTTTTTTTTTACATGAAACGACGTCGCTTCATTTTTAAAAAATAAAAATAAAATTGGTGTATGGCTTTTTCAGTACTCTTCACAGTTTCACACTTCACATTCTCTTCTTCAGTACTCTTCTCTTCACATTCTCTTCACAGTTCACACTTTACATTCATCGCTTCTTTCTTGTCATCACATATGCGCACTACCTGTCATGCTTAGTTTAAAATTTTTGACCCCCCTAGGCATTGACAAAGTGAAAAGCTTTTTAACCTCAAATTGATATTTAGGCTTAATAAAGTTAATTTGCGAACCCCAATTAAAAACTAGATAATTATTGCAAATTAATTAAGTTAAGCTGCCCCTTTTTAATTTTCATATGGACGGTGATATGCATGCATGTGGCAGAAGAAACCAAAGCGCAGGCATGCATGCAGACAATTTACTATGAAATTTGACACCAACTCATGATTTTAATTTCTAGATTCAACAATGCATGATAACGAAAAACATACACTAAAAACTGTAACGGAGGGGAGGGAAAAACTAAAACTAAAAACATAATTTGATTAATTCATTCTACAATATATTTTAATGCTTATACAGAACCGCGCTCTTATAAGTTATATCAATCACTTGGCACCTCTTGGATCACATTTTCAAGCGAGGGATACGCTCATCATGCCCAAAGAAATTCACGTCACGATCAACTTGATTCTTCACTCTACATACTTTCTCGAAATGATTAAATCCAAAGTATTTCTCCCCAAAACTTTAGCATGAGAGAAGTTAATTGGGCCTTGGGGTTGGTTCATCCCCAGGTCCCTATAATTTAAGTAAGCGGACCTGGGAGAGAGAGACAAAAGGGGTCATATATTCATACAGTTCATTCATCCACTTGATATTAATTGCTCTCGATCGGCTTGGCCTGAGACATTCTTATTGCGTTGTGCTTTCTTTCATTATGTGTTTAGTTTTCATAGTGGAAGCCAATATAAATACTACCGACTTTGTCCACTGCATGGCCACCCAATCCCCAAACAGCACAAGACATATTTATGATAAATATTCTCCTGAATTTCTTTCTCTTTTCAAATCACCCAACAAGAGTTAAGGTGAGTAAACCCATCGACATTCTCATTCCCGGATTTCATCATCACTCCCTACAATGAGACCGAGATTCAGGTTACCATTATATGCACCAAAATGCATCAACTTGAATTAAGGATCAAAAGCGGTTGCCACGACTACAAAGGCCTCCTACCACTCCCAGAATAACTATGTCATCATTGATATGCTCCAACTTGATGTGGCCAACGAAACTGCGTGGCCACATATATCAATGAGGATTTGTCGATGTTGGAGTATATCAATGATGACATAGCTATTCTGGAGCGGTAGAAGAGGCACTCGTAATCATGGCCATTGCTTTTGATCCTCAACTCAAGCTGATGCATTTTGGTGCATATAACGGCAACCTGAATCTAAGTGTCATTGTAGGGAGTGGGAATGAGATGTCGATGAGTTTACCCACCTTGACTCCTGTTGGGTGATTTGAAAAAAAGAGGAATAAATTCAAGACAATATTTGTCATAAGTATGTCCGGTACTTTTTGGGGATTGTGTGGTCATGCAGTGGACAAAGTCGGTAGTATTAATATTGGCAAAAACAGAATAAAAGAAAGCACAGTACAAATACTATTTCCTAAACCATTTTTTCTTAGCTAATGAGAAGAGTGTGTTTGATTGTGGTGAAGGGTAGTGAAGACAAACATACTGAATCAACAGAAAACACAGGAGCATGGGCAGTCCAACTGGTGGAGCATAGGCTAATATTAATGCTCTCAGTGTGTTGGCTGCCCATGCTCCACTAGTTGGACTTCCCATGCTTCTGTGTTTTCTGTTGATTCAGTATGTTTGTCTTCACCCCCCTCAAGCGCAACGGTAATGGAATGGAGATTAAGCTTGGAGCACATAAAACAGAAATATGGAACTTGGAAGCTGAAATATTATCACAGTAAAGATGTGGAGAACATGGAAACGCGATGCCAAGTTCCCAAAAAAGAAAGGTAAACCACCGGAGTTGATGCAGTATAGTAATAGTGACTGTTTAAAAGAGAGATGAAGAAGCAGTTCCAAAACACTGTATCAGTGTATAAGAGAGAAAGAAGCTAGTAGAAAATTTTCTTTTGAAAATTCTACGGGAAAAAGACTAGAAGAGAGACTGGGAAGGAAAGAAGGAAGAAAGAAAATGCAACTAATGCAGAACCAATTTTTTGGGAGCCGGAAGAGTTCTTGACCGGCCGGAATTTGAACGGGAGATATGCTTGGAGGAACGCCGGACTCGAAATTGGCCGATGCAAGTGTCTTTAGGGGAATTAAGATGGTTCTTGGGTTTCAATCACAGCATTCTTTTTGCCTACAAACATAGAGCTTGAATGTGATCTTCCTCTGCTTTTGCTCCCCACATTGCTCTTCAAAAACCTCATCATCAATGGCGGTGGAAACTTCTCACTATATATATATATATATATATATATATATATCAGTTTTGATTTTGTTGTTGCTATAGTAGGTAAATAGATTGAGAGGATATTGCTTCTTTTTTTTTCTTTCTATTCCCTTCTTAATTTATAGAGGTTATTGATTTTCTATTCAACAGCCATGTGGAGTAGTAGTTGTGCTCGGACTTCATTTCACCTCCCGTCATTTTTTATTTTAACCTCATCAGTTAATGCCATGCATGTGATGCATGTGTAGAATATTTAACCATGCATGTGATGCATGTGTAGTGTTTGAAGTTTGGAGCTGATCAGAATGACCCATTAAATTTATTGCTAGAAAGCAACTTCATGATCATTAATTTTCTTTTAATTAACTTATAACAAACATGCAAATTTGCTTAAAATTTTGGCCACTTTTTTTTTTCTTTCTCAAACTACAAATTTATAAAAGATCATAGCAACCAATCCCTTAAACAACACAGTCGATGAAATTAAAGTCAAGAAAGTATACATCAGAACATATAACATGTATCTTAGTAGTAATTTTTAACCACATTTTCAAACAGACCAATTATATATACTTGCACGATTCATTTGACTCTAGAAAGAGAATATTCCCTCCGTCCCATAGTTATAGGCTGATTTCTTTTGGCACATAGTTTAAGAAAATCAGTTTAAGTGACAATTTTAACAAAAAAAATTCACATATACCCCTTAATATGGAATTAATGAATAAGTTAATTACTCCTTACTTATCACATCGAAACTCTCAACTTAATTGATCAACGTAATCGCATGACCATTAAAATAGAACTTTAACCAAAGATGAATTTTAATCTACATAACTTTCAACCAATCACAAAACGTTTATGTTATTCCAAATTCATTTATTGAGCCTAAAAAGTTGAATTCTTTTATTGAGAATACAACAACATTAAATGTGATGATAACAATAATGACATTGAATGTTGTTTCTTTAAAAAAAAAGAGAGTAATGGTTGAATATTTATTATAAGGGCATAAAAGTAAAACAATGAATCAACTAAATTTTATAAATTGTAAGTAGCCTATATATTGGGACATTCCAAAATAGAAAATCAGCCTATAACTATGGAAATAAGGGAGTAATTTTAATGTCATTTTCCAAATTGTATCCATTCGACCAAAAAAAGGTGAAGTTTTATGAGGGTGGGGATGGCTGAATATGGATATTAGTTGTCTGCATGCATGGCTTAATTTGTGATAGAATTAATGCGAAAACTGTCTACGGTGTATGGCTCGGACGATCTTAAATGCCAAACGTCACAACCTTGGAACCATAAGCATTGAAACGACAAACGTACTACTAGTACCTACGTACTACTATTCCTATTAATTGTGGGGAATACGCAGTTAGCTACCAAACGGCATAGCAATGCTGTTTCGTAGTGCCTAGTTTGTGAATTGTGCGTATAACTATACCCTTATATTACCTCCATTCTTAAAACATCTTCGTTTAAGATTTTTTCACCACCCTGCCCTTATACGAAGTTGAAAATTATTAATATAAGGGAGAGAATTTTTTGGAACAATGAGAGAAGGTAGGGATGATATAGAAAAATAAATAATTTATTCTCCTAAAAAGTTATAAACGACAAATAAATTGGAACAAATTTTTTCTTCTAAAACGACAATCTTTTAAAAACGGAGAGAGTATAATTAATTGTGTATGCCTACATTCATGTATGAGAACTTTCATGGATTGTTGACATCCTATTTGTATGCATGAATTGGGAGCATTAAACTACAGTCTACATACGCGCTTAATTAAATACTCTCTCTGTCCCTTAATATAAGTTGTTTTAGAGTTGTGCACAAGTATTAGAAAATAATTGTATAACATTAAATATAATATCAATTGTCTATATTGTCCTTATATTGGAAAAAAGAGTTTTATTTATTAAGCAAAAAATAGTGAGAGAACCAAAGTTATATTTAATACTTAGAGTATCTCCAACAACCTCTTCAACCACTTTGAGATACTCAAATAGGTGAGCTACATCAGAAAAATCCTCCCCAACAGTCTCTTCAACCTTAGTCATCGAATTTGCAACCTCCTCACTCTTCAAATCTCCAGCCTCCTTCTCACTCTTCAAATTTACAATTAAAAGCTGAAAATATTTATTATGCTTGATGAGTAAAATGCAAAAATGACCCATGTACTATAGGGGTATTTGGATATTGCGCCCTTTTTTTTAGTTAATGCAAACGAACCCTTTACTATATGAAAATTTGGATTGTGAACCCTATTGTGCCATGTGGCTTTGACTTATATATATATATATACATGACACGTTGACATGTCAATTTAACACATTTGAGCTAAAACTATCTATTCTCTTAATATTTGAACCCAAAACCTCATACTCCAAAAACTAATAAAACATTTTACAGTAAAACCCCTATTTAGGAATACTCTATATAAGAATAACCTCTACAATATTATAAAAAATTTGGTCCCAATTTAGGCCAGTTATAAATAGGAATAACCTCTAAATTGTAATATGTTATATAATTTTTAAGTCTCGTATTAAAAAACTATACCTCTATATAGTAATAATTTCATATATATATATATATATATATATATATATGAGAGGGAGAGACAATATTAATTTTAAAAGACTACATTTTCTATAAAAGACTATATTTTCCTATAAAAGACTACATTTCCTATAAAGAACTACATTTTCCTATAAAGGACTACATTTTCCTATAAAAGACTATATTTCCTATATATAAAAGACCACGTTTTCCTAGTTTGAAAATCTAAATAATTTATGTTTTCTTTAACTTTGCATAAATATTTTTTGAATAACAATTATTAGGGAGTTCTTATTGATATTTTTGTTAAAGTGGATATTTTTGGGTGTTCGAAAAATATTTTATACCAATACCTCTATTTAGTAATAACCTCTCAATTAGAATACAAATAGTTTGGTCCCAAATCTATTCTTAAATAGAGGTTTTACTGTATTACCAAATAAGTTAAGAATATTAATGTTATCTTTTAGAAAATTATTACTAACAGTAATAGTATTAATACAACTTATCGGTTATTAGTAATAATATTATTAATAAGTTGTTATTAATTAGTTATTAGTAATTCTCTTTAACATGATTTTGCTTTTAGCTAAATATAAATATATTATCTTAATAATATTACTTATTCGATATTAGGTATATTAATGTTATTAATAATATTAATATATACTTACAATATTATTTTTATTAATATACATCAATGCTAATGAAAAAATAAGATAATTTTGACAAAAAGAAGAGATAAATTCAATTTTTCTTTCTCTCTGTCTGGTTTCTCCTGTAAGAACGGGTGAGAAGAGTTAAGACCATGAATAAGAGTCATCTTAGGTGTGACGCCCCCAAAATAGATCCACACAACCCATTCTGAGTCGCAAAATACATGGTACCGAAAATAACTACAAACTTCATTAATCTACTGTCGTGCAAAATATGACAACACATATGTTGTGGATACCAACTGTGACTCTCATCCCTTTACTTGGATAGCACCTCACATTGATATCTTACAATGGTACCTTACATAAAGGTACAATCAATAACTATTTTAAAAATTAAAATTTTTCAAAAATGCTCAAGGAAACCTTCGTACATGAGAGGCCATGCATCTAAGTTATAATAGATATCATATGACTCGAGAATTATCCTTGGTTTGACCTAATAGAATCCAAAGAAAAATGAGAAGATTGCTATCATATTCTTTCCAATGGCGAGTCTTCTCTTGCCATATAATTATCTCCATTATCTCCAAATGAGAATTATATTTCAACCAAACTCCAAGATTATATAGGTAGTGCTCATAGATATAATCAGTAAGTGGATGTGCACAACCTTGTCTTACGATAACACGAAGTCGTATGTCATAGTAGCAAAACACCCTTCCAAAGTTGAGTTCACCTCATCCTATTCGGTTCACCAAAATCAACAGTTAAATGACGTATAAAATATGACACACTTATCTAAAATTCTCAATAAAATTATTTTCATACTGTTTAGGGAAAATCTCAACAGCTATAGACCACCGTTCTATTCTCCTGTTATCCCCGGTCGACCCAGCTACATTCTTATTACCTGAAAGGAATTGTGAAGCATAAGGGTGAGCACAAATAGCCCAGTAAAGAATATTATGACTAAAGATAATTAAATTATCAATAGCCTTCGTTAGTAATAAATCAGAGATTTAGAACATATGGTAGGTGATAAAACTTTTCAACCATAGTTGCTGCGGAACGAGCAATCCATTAGAAGAGTCAAATAGACCATAAAGTCTATTATCTTTTCCATGTTAAAATTCCACCAACAATGTTTTATCCCTGTAACATCAATCAACAGTTCCTGTCCACAATCATGTGAATAACTCATAATCATAATTGTGGTTCTAAATTCCTCTTCGCACCCAAGATGAAGATAATTTTCATCACCTGCTTTTACCTGAAACATCAAAGATCATGGTTATACCAAATCATAATTCATGTTCATAATCATACTAATAAATTCATCTTTGCACGACGGGCCAAAGATATTCAACAACAGATCATCTTTGCACTACAGGCCAAAGATATTTAACAACAAATCATCTTTGCACTATAGGCCAAAGATATTCAACAACATATCATCTTTGCACTACATGCCAAAGATATTCAACAACAAGTCATCTTTGCACTACAGGCTAAAGATATTCAACAACATGTCATTTTTGCACTATATGCCACAGATATTCAACAATAGGTCATCTTTGCACATAACCCAAAGATATACAACTGTAAAACCAATAGTCAACAGTCCATCTATGCACTACGGGCCAAATATGACTTTCGTTACAATATAAACATGAGGATAATGACCATGCTATAAGCATCAATCAAACGAAATCAAAGATAAATATTAAAGATTTTTAATTTATCCAGAGTTTAAAAATATCCAAATTGTCAACATGATACTACTTTGTGGAGTAAAATTCAAGAATAATATTCACGTATTAAAAATAATTTGGACAAAAAAGAATCAATTTTTTTGTTATGAATAGTATCCTGTGAATAGTAGTTCGTGAATAGTACTGTATAAATAAATAGTGTCGTATACATAAATAGTGCTATATACATGAATAGTTTCGTATTCGTGAATAGTACCGTATACGTGAATAATAACCCTGACACGAAAAAAAAAAGTTTCACAATAAATATCATATCAATATTTCGATATAATGATATTAAAGGAACTAACATCATTTACTTGAAAAAATAAAGATCCTCACCTCAAAAGAACAAAGATTTAAGCGGAATATCGATATAATGTCAAAAAACTTGCAAGCTTTTTATCAACTCTCAAAGTATCTAAATACTCATAAAAATACGCTCGATATTATAGAGAGAAAACTTCTGATTCTGGTGTGATTTTCAATTCTAACTTAAGTATCCTATTTATAGGAAAATGCTTAGAACACCAAGCAGAAAATTTAATAAAATAATATTTTATAAAAAAAATTTCATGACCACCCTTGAAAATTAGATTTTAGCACACCAGTGGGGCCCATCAACATAAAAAACATTTTTCTAGAAAAAAATATTTAAAACTCCAAAAATCAATTATTCCGAAACTTCAATAATTCATAATAAATAGTCTTTTTATCAGAAAAATTCGAATCTTATGTCCATTCCATAGAAAATTTAATTCTCTACAACTTTGTAGAAGAAAGTTTTTCCAAATTTCGAACAAAAAATGACCGAAATTCAAATACGGATGATTTTCAACACCTCCATTCCGACAAAATAGTGATAAAACACCTCAGCATTAATCCCTTAATTTATATCCACATTAAATAAATATTTTTTTATCATATAAATTAATAATTAATTATTCACAAATAATATTACAGAACTACAATATTAATAACCAGATCATTCTCGTGAAAGAGGGCTTCAGATAAGGATTTTCTCTCATCAAGTACAATTAAATAACCTAACCCTTTTCCTCGAAAGAATTTTCTAAACATTGTCAATAATATTATCTAATAATATTATTCAAATAATATGAATTATTGGTTTGATAATGTAAAATATTGTGCGTTGATAATTATGAAACAACAATAATATAAAATAATATGCAATACTGGTATGGCATCGCACAACAACGCGTATTACTTTACTTTAACCACTGGGTATTTCAACAGTGTTAACGGTAATAATTACGCCGTTATTTTTTAGAAAACTCATTCTTGTCATTTTCTTCATCCGATAATTTTTCGTTACAGGGTCCACAAATGGCTGCGCCGTCGTACAAACGAATATTCCCCGACAACAAGAATATTCCATGACCAAACGAATATTCTCCGACAACAATGAATATTTTATAACCACTTGCTTATTTTGTAAACTTTACATATATCACCCTTAATTTTAACTTTTTAACCATTTACTGAATAATAATTATAAGAAAATTTTAAATACTTTTATTTCATAAAATTCAGAGTCTTACATTAGGTTTTTATTATTTATTTATTTAGTTATTTGTTATTCTATTAATTATATTTCTCCAACTTCGTTCTTATTAGAAAAGATGAAATCTAAAAAATCATTTAAATATATTGAATAAATAAAGTACTTATTATTTTTACAAAATATGCAAATACAAGATTAAATTATTTATTTATTAAAACTATTTTATTATTTTTATTATCATAAATTATTCTTATTAAGATACATTACTTCAATTATTATTTTTGTTAAAAATTATAAAAATAAAATAAAATAAAATAAGGTTCATTTTTTTAACATTAATGTAGACTATAATATTAATGCTATTATAATATTAATGTTACTAATACCATTAATATATACTAATATCTAATAAGTAATGTTATTAAAATAATATATAATAAGTATTTATCCAATTAAACAACATCATGTTAAACATAATTATTAATAACTAATAAATAATTACTAGCAACTTATTAAAAATATTACTAATAATTAACTAATATAAATTTGTACTACTAATACAATTAGTGTTAGTAATAATTTTCTAAAAAATAATATTAATTCTTAGCTTAGTTGGAAATCGATGTTTTATTAGTGTTGGAAGTATAAGGTATTAAGTTCAAATCTTGACAAAATATATATTTTTAATTCAAATGTGTTAAATTGACATGTCAACGCCACATGGAATAATAGGGTTTACAATCCAAATTTTCAGATATTAAGAGTTCGCTTTGCATTGACTAAAAAAAGGGGAGCAATATCCAAATACTCCTATAGTACAGGGGTCACTTTGCATTTTTCTCTATGCTTGATGGGTTTGATGTAAAGCTCATTGAATTGATGGGACTGATGAGACACAAAATATAAAAGTAACAAATAATGCTCTTCAAATTGTCACGTAGGTCAACAAATTTTATTTTGAAGAGTTTTTTTTGCTACTACTCTTGGAGATGCTCTTAGGGTAATATTGAAAAATTAAGCAATTAATGCTTACTTAAAATTCTCAAATAATTTATATTAAAGGACAAAAACTCTTCTCTAAAATAACTTATATTAAGGGACATGGAGTAATACTCTTTCCATTCTTTTTTACTTGTCGTTTAAAAAAAATACAAAAATTAAAAAATTAAACTACAGTCCACATACCCGCTTAACTAATACTCTCTTTTTTCCTTTTTACTTGTTTAAAAAAATTAAGAAATATAATTAATATTTTGTCTAATTGACTAAAATAATTATAAAATCTTAATACTACCATTCTAAAATTCATTAAAAAAATGAAAGAGAAACAAGTTAGTATTTAATATAAGGATAATATGAGAAATTAAGTTATTTATACTTTCTTGAAATCTTTAAACGACAAGTAAAAATTAGGAACAAATTTCATTTTCTGAATAATACTCTCTATTTCATAAAAATTGTCATTTGTAACTTTTTATTTCACAGAAGTATTCTTTTATTTATTTATAATAACACAAAATGACACAATGTCCTCAAATTTGTATATCATTAATTCATTATATATAATTTCATTATCATGTCATTAACTACTTAACTTATATATAAATTATTATTTTTAGGGACATCTATGAGTTTTATCAAATTATTTATACTTTTAATTAAGAAATCTAGTACAACACTATTTTTTTTCATACCATAATACAACAATATTAAAATATAATTCAATAAATGGATTAAAAAGCTCTAATAATTGTTCAAGATTTTATTTATTTTTCTTAGGGTTCTTAAAAATTTTCAGGTTACATACATACGAATTAAAGAAGTTATCAAAGTTAAAGCAATTAAGCAACAACAGTCATCTGTAAGATGTTCAGAACTACTCCCTCTGTCCCATACCGTAATATATGACGTTTAATGATTTTATTTTCTCAAATTATTTAATATTTTATATAATTTAGGAGAATTAGTCACAATTCTTTCAAAATTACTTCTCATGGGAAAATATCACAGATGAGAGAGAGTATGGGATAAGTATATGATAAATGGAATTATAGACAATTAATTAATACTATTTTAATATTATATAATAATAATTTCTTTAATTCTTGTACATAATTCTAAAATATCATATATTATAGAATAAAGGGTGTACACAACGTGCTTGTAATTGATGGAGATAAAATTGTGTACATAAGCTCATATTCCTTTGAATGTTTCTCTTGAAAAAGGTTGAATGGTACTTATATCTTCAATTTGTTACTCACTTTTAAAATTATCTCTAAAATTTATTTTTCGACAATTGAGTTCTTAAAATGTCATTTTGTATCAATTGTTTCTAATTTCATTGAAACCCGTCTAAATTTTGACCCGACCGACCCATTTTCACTCGACCCCAATTTCACTAATTCAATTTTTTAAAAAATAAAAAAAGTTTTAAAATTAATTAATATTTTCATAAATAAAACATTAGAAATTTTTATTTTAAAAAATGAGTAAAGTTATATAAAAAATAGATTCAAAAATTAAACAAAAATAAAAATTTATTTTCAAGAAAAATAGAAATGAGTTATTTTTAAAAAATGAATAAAATTTCATAAAATATAGATTCAAAAAAAATTAAAATCTATTTTCAGAAAAAAAGTAGAATTTTTTTATTTTTTAAAAGAGTAAGGTTTCATCAAATTAATAAAGATTCAAAAAGTAAAAAAAATAATTAGATTTTTTAAATTTTTTAGCAAATGAGTAAATTTTCATAAAATATAGAGTCAACAAATTAAATAAAATTTGAAATTTATTTAGAAAATTTTAAACTTTAATTTCTTTTGAATCTATATTTTATTAAACTTTACTCATTTTAAAAATATAAATTCTAATTTTTTCTAAACATAATAATTTATTTTTTGAAACATTTTAGTTTGTTTAAAAAATTGAATTATTTTTTATTTATCTTTTAGTATTTTTTGAATTTTAATTTCTATTATTAGTTTTTCAAATTTCTAATATTTAAAAATACATATAATAATGGTAAAGATATAAGAGCATTAACAACAGTTTTCCTAATAACTCTTTATCCCCAATTTTGAAGAATACATCAACAAATTATTATCCAACAGTTTTCTTATCCTTAATTGACTCTCTATTTTAATCCTTATATAGGATTTTACTCCCTAGTGTGAGGGAATCAAAAGATCGTTTCTCTATATATACAAAATGATATTTCACACCCTCATTTAAGTGGACAACTCATCAATCATACACATCTTGACATTTTTTTACAACATTTTCAAATTATAAACTTAATATTGAATTTTTTAAAAAAAATAATTTCAAACGTATTCAAATTTAAAATTGATATAAATTTATGTCAATATAATTATAAATATTATAAAATTACTATTAATTATAAAATTTATTATTTCAAAATTTAAATGAATCATATTAAATTTAAATTTAAAATGTCACAAATTAACTTTTTAAATTTTAATATTGATTTTATGTACATTCGCAACTACAATCCATTCAATACTCGCTTCCATAAATTACTTAAAATTTAAAATAAAATAAAAATTATTTTACATTGGAATATAATTGATAAATACTCTCTTTTTTAATTATAAATTATAAGATTATTATTAATTTAATATTTTGACTGTTGGAACTTTTAAATTTTAAATTTCATTATTTAAGGAATCAATATAAGGAACATGTTGCGTACATAATGAAATAATTGAATTCCTATTTTGAAGAATGACCCAATAATACTGCAGAGTAGGGATAAAAATAATAAAACTGTTGTGAATGCTCTAACTAGCCTTAATAAAATGGATTAAGTCAAAATAGGTCGGATCAAATCAAAATTTTGACGGGTTTTAACAAAATTTGAAAAAAAGAATAGAAGTGATACAAAATATCACTTTAAGGGACAAAAAATAACATTAAAATAGGACTTTAAAAATAAATAACAATTTAATGGGACAAAAATAACTTTCACCCCTCGACAAATTTGCATATCACTCAACTAGGAGGATGAATAATTAATCCATGCCCATTTAATGTACTTTTATCAAACTTGCATCGGAACCACAACCTTAAAAATAAGGAACAATTATACTTTCTAGTATATTTTTTAAATTAATTATAACAATAGTGCATTCTTAAAATATTTACACAATTAATGTATTTAAATATTTTATTTATAAAATTAATGTATTTATTATCCCTTTAATTTAGGTGGGTATTTTAAATATCATTTTCATTATTGTCATCATCATCATCATCAAAAATAAACACTTCAGATTTGCCACCTCCACCGCCATCTCCTCCCCTCCCGATCCGCTTCCCATTACCCTTCCGCCGCCACCTCCACCTCCTCCTCCGCCGCCACCATTATGGTCACCACCTCCTCCGCCTCCACCACCTCAGCCTCCATTATGGTCGCCTTCCGCCGCCATCTCCACCTCCTCATCCGCCACCTCCACCTCCTCCTCTGCAGCCTCCATTATGGCTGCCTCCACCACCTCCGTTATGACCACCTTTGCCTTCATTAACTGTCTTGTCACCTGCAACGCTTTCCACCACCACACTGTTGGTTAAGTTACCAATTAATTTAAGAATTATTTTCAAGCGAATTTTTTTTTTCCATAGTGCAGTTGATAACCAAACCTCCGTACCAAGGTAACCTATTCAGTTTTAATAGGTTACCAATTTATTTTGAATGTGATGCAGTTGGTAGCTAAACTTTCATTCCAAGGTAACCTATTCGATTTTATTAGGTTACCAATTTTATTTTGAATGTGATGCAGTTAGTAGTCAAACATTCATGCAGTTGGTTGCTAAACCTTCAGACCAAGGTAACCAATTCAGTTTTATTAGGTTATAATTTTATTGTGAATGTGATGCAGTTGGTAGCCAAACCTTCATACAAAGGTAACCTTTTTAATTTTTGTAGGTAACCAAATCGTCAAAAAAAATTCAAAACAGTAACTCAGGTACTTTCGGAGATTTGCGGCAGAGAAGGATGATGAAGGGAAGGAGAGGGCGATGTAGCGACGGCGCAACCAAGGCCTTCTGGAAATTCGCGGTGGAGGAGGATGATGAAGGGGAAGAGAGAAGAGGCGGTGATGAAGAGAATAAGCGGTGAGGGAGATGAAGATTAGGATGGATAAGATATTTTTTTGTTTTTTCCTCCTTTTGATTTGAATTATGAATTTGTTTTTGTTGTTAGATCCCAAAATTTTGATTTGAATTATTAATTATGGTGATTATTTCTCCTTGATTTTAGGTTTTCTTATTAATGTAAAATTGAATGGTTTAAATTTGAATTATTAATTATGGCGATTATTTCTCCTTGATTTTAGATTTCCTTATTAATGTAAAATTGAATGGTTTAAATTTGAATTATTAATTATGGCGATTATTTCTCCTTGATTTTAGGTTTCTTTATTAATGTGAAATTGAATGGTTTGAATTTGTTACACTCTTTTTGTAATTATTTTGTGGATGCACTAATGGTGTAATTACTTTCTAATTGTTGTATATTTTTGTAAAGAACCCTAAAAATAAAGGCGTCCGTACAATCCTATTAGTTGTGCAATACATGTCATGCATATAATACGTAATACTCCTCCGTTTCATAATTGTTGGGCTAAGGATATTTGGGCCTATGAATTACAGTGGACTGTTGTCCCTATGGTGTGATATGGACTTGGACTAGGAGTAGTTTTGATAGACGAGGGATTTGTGGATTAAGGTTCCTAATTATATTTGGTCTGTGATTTTGGAAGGAAGTGTTTGGTTATAAACCAACTTCCTTAATTCTAGGAGATTCAATATATTCCTATTAAGGAATGATTGTTTGGGTGAGAACCTTAATCTGATTCAAAGAAGGATTTTATGAAGGAGGTGAGAACATTATAAATACGAGACTTTTCTCTGATTCTAAGGTACATGCAAATTATTCCTTTTCAACACTGGAGTGTTAAGCCTCTATTATTAACCTTGTTTCGGCCTGTACTTATTCTCACACCGGAGCTATCCCCCGGCGGCCTAGGCCGTCAAACTTTCGATTCTTACTCGTTTCTATGCAGGATTAGACACGCTTTGGTGATTGGAGCTCGTGGACGGATCTTGGCGTTAACAATAATATATGACGTTTTAGAGTTGTGCATAATAATTAAAGAAATAATTGTATAATATTAAATATAGTATTAATTGTCTATAATACTACTCCCTCTGTTCTTAAAAGATTGTCGTTTAAGGTTAATGCACACAGATTAAGAAATATAATTAATACCTAGCAAAAATACTATACTACTCTTATTAATTGTCTCAACCAATTATTCCCCTCCCAATGTTTCTTATTCAATTCAACCAATTACTACTTGGATTATAGCATTAAATTAAATAAGAATCATTGGGAAGGGAAGAAAACTTTAAATAGAAGAAAGCTTTAAATAAGGGTAAAGTAGGAAAAAAATAGCTAATGTGTATTGATAAACTCAAAACGACAATCTTTTTGGAATAAAAATTACTTCCTAAAACGACAATCTTTTAGGAACGGAGGAAGTATTTACTACTACCTCCGTTTCTAAATAAATGTCGTTTAAGATTTTTGCACATAGATTAAGGAAGCTATTAATATGAGTAAAAAATTATTATGACTAAAATACCCTTATTTAATAACTATTCTCTCTCTCCCCTCTCACATATATATTGCATATTAAGATTGCCACTGTTATTGAATATGTATTGGGAAGGAAAGGAATATGAAAGGAGGTAGCCTACACCTAATTTAATGCAGTGAAAAGTTAATTATTGTGTGCATTAATTAAACACTTATTGGAAAACAGGGATAAGGATAAATTTAGAAGAAAAAATACTCCCTCCATTCTTAAAAGATTGTCGTTTTAGAAAAAAAAAATTTGTTTCAAAATATTTGTCGTTTACAACTTTTTAGGAGAATAAATTATTTATTTTTTTATATTACTCCTACCTTCTCTCATTGTCCCAAGAAATTCTCTCTATTGTATTAATAGTTTTCAACTTCCCATAAAGGGGTAGTAATGAAATTTCAAATAAATTTTAATTGTTAAATTGTAGTATTAAATGACTTTCTTAATTCATGTGTAAAAATCTTAAACGACAATCTTTTAGGTACGGAGGGAGTATTAATTATGCTTTGATTTCCTTAAACGTCAAATATTTTGGAATAAATCAAATGGGTAAAACGTCAGTTATAGTGGAACGGAGGGAGTATATATTTATCTCATACACTCTCATCTGTAATATTTTTCAATGAGGAATAGTTTTAGAAAGATTGTGGTTAATTCTCTTAAATTATATAAACTATTAAATAATTTGGGAAAAATGAAATTATCTAAAACGTCATATATTATGGGACGAAGGGAGTGATTAGTAATAAAAAATGAGAACTAATATTTTTACATTAAAAATTGATATTTTTACATAATCCCTCTCGCATGAATAGTGAGAGGATCTCACCTCTATGTGAGAGACTCAAGTGAAAATATCATTTTAACATGTGAAAATATTAAAGTCCTAAAAAATTACTCCCTATGTTCCGAATGACAGGATGGGATCATTATTGATTTTTTAAAAGTAAATCCTCTGTTCCTAAATTTTCTGTCTTTCTTGTGTCTCCCCACTTAAATTTTGACACATGTCTTTTTATTTAATTTTTAAAATTAATTAGTATTAAGTAAAAAATTAAATATCAAAATTTTAATAGAGAAACATAAAAAAACAGAAAATTTGAAAACAGAAGATCTGCTCTCCTACGAAACAGCATTGCTATTCCGTTAGGGAGCTAACTGCGTATCCCCACAATTAGTAGGAATAGTAGGTACTAGTACGTTTGTCGTTTCAAGGCTTATGGTTCCAAGGTTGTGACGTTTGGCATTTAAGACCGGAGACAGTTTTCGCATTAATTCTATCACAAATTAAGCCATGCATGCAGACTGGTTATATATTAATTCTTTCACAAATTAAGCCATGCATGCAGACTGGTTATATATTAATTCTTTCACAAATTAAGCCATGCATGCATACTACCAACATCCATATTCAGCCATCCCCGCCCTCATAAAACTTCACTTTTTTTGGTCGAATGGCTACAATTTGGAAATTGACATTAAAATTATTTTCTTTCTTGAGTCAAATAAATCGTGCAAGTATATATAATTGGTCTGTTTGAAACTGTGGTTCAAAATTAAGATACATGTTATATGTTTCTGATGTATACTTTCTTGACTTTAATTTCTTGATTTTAATTTACATTCAACTGGATGTAAATATTTTGTGGATGCACTTTTGTTATAATTTTTCTAAAAATATACTAGGAAGTGTAAATAACCCATTATAAAAGGGTCCGTGTGATTGGTTTGTTGAATTGGGTCAGTCCCATAAAACTTGAATTGCGCCCCCTTTTGGTCTAGTAATGCTCAATTTGTCTCCAAATTATTTCTAAAGTTATAGAACCCATCAATTGCACCTAAAATAAAGATATAAGAATAATAAGTATACTTAGACACAAAATAAATACAAAAGACCAAGTATTAAGGAATAAAAACATTACATATATTTTAGTGCTATACACAAACTCTTCTTTTGCAGTTACTTGATTGAGTTTCAAAATTTGAGATGTATTTTAATTTTTTGAAGCTAATTTATAAATATTAAAATTTAAAATAGATATGTTTTGGTCTTCAATTTTGAAAATAACAAATTTAAAAGGAAATCGTACTATATTACATACTCCATCACATATATTAGTAATTGGTTTACCTCAGATAAAATCTTTAAAATAAAATTTATGTTCTCGCTTGCATGCTTACTAAATCCTCTTCGATGTAGCTAAAATTAGATGATTTTTATTTATTTTCAAATCTTAGAATTTCACCAAATGAATTTACTTAAAAAGTCGAAATGAGACTCTTTCCAGGAGGAGGAGGAGTTGTATTATTTATTTTATTTTCTAAAACACCACTACCAATATTCATATTCAGTAATTCAGCCATCCCCACCCTCATAAAACTTCACTTTCCTTCTAGAGGCAAATGAATCGTGCGACTATATATAATTGGTCTATTTGAAACTGTGGTTCAAAATTAAGATACATGTTATATGTTTTCGATGTATACTTTCTTGACTTTAATTTCATCTACTGTAAAAGAATCTTTTGAAAACTAGTTAATAAAATGTTCGGCTCTTCTCCTTCTCTGCTTTATTTTTCCTTCTTTTGGTTGCTGCGTTAACACCTTGTCCAATCGACATAATCAATTTTTTTCCTTCTTTCTTCTACGGTACTACTCCATATATATTCACCAAATTCAAACACAATCTTCTCATTAATTACCTAAGAAAAAAAGGTTAGTCAAACAGTCTATTATGTTGTCCTCTCTCATTTTGTTTTCAGTTTGCATGGTGGAGGCCAATATTAATACTACTGAAGTGCATGCGGCATTCCCACCCAATCCCCAAACGAGTAAAATGTAAAAATGATCACTGTATTTTTAGTATATTTGGATATTGTGCATCTTTTTGTTGGTCAATACAAAATAAATCCTCTACTATATAAAAATTTAGATAAAAAACTTTTATGTGATAATTGGGCATTGATTATCCTCTATGGCAACGATGACATGTAAAATAAGCCAAACTAAGACTCAAAACATCAACCTTGTAACTTTAAGTGTTCAACTGAGATACACACAATAATTGTAATCAAAACAACATAAATTTTAATTAATTAATTAATTATTGTGCCTATTTCACGTTTTATCTTCAAATTCTTTAACTGTTCTTTACAAAGACCAATCGACCACCCTAAAAAAGAACATTTTTCATATAACAATTTTAATTTTAAAATTTAATTTTATAAGATAATTATGCCTAAATGTGTCCAAAATACATACTATCAATATTAATAAAAATGCTAAAAAAAAGTAAATGGGTTACAATTTGATATAGTTTTATTTCCACAAAAAAATTATTTGCTCAAAAAGTAAATAAGAAAAAAAATTCTTTCCTCTCTATAACTCCTTCTATTAACAACTTTTATAATACTCGAAATTCCTTTACTACGATGTTCTATGGATATATGTAAATTACATATATAAATACAAATGAAATGGAAAATTTTATTACTCATAATGCTCAAATCTTAGTTAACATCCTCCTTTTATGTTCTTAATATAATAATTACCAAGTGGAGAATCCTCAAATGATATCACTTGTCCGAAAAACATGAAAAAAAAGATAAAAATGATCCATGTTTTGTAAACAAATTATAATAAGATGTGTGTTTTACTAAAGAGAATTGATATTTTTACATGTATTTTTATCGGGTGTCTCACCTTTATGTGAGAAGAAACTATGTGAAAATATTAAAAAGACATGTGAAAATAGTGCCACCCTTTACGAAACCATATAATATACTATCTGTCTCGATTTAATTGTTACTTTTCCCCCCACGAAATTCAATAGTTTTAAATACTTTATTGTTATTAAAAAAAATCTTGAATTTTTACTTAAAAATATTCAATATTAACCTTTTCCTTTTTAATTGCAATAAAAATGTTAATTGTATGTACTCAATTTATAATAGAGAAGCTGGTAAAAATAAAATTTATGTTATTTAATTTACAATTACATCATGGAGCTCAGTTGGACAATTATATAAGATTATAAGATTGAGGTTTTGAGTTCAAATCTTAACCGAAGTGAATATTTTAGTTTTAGTTTGGCTTACTTTACATGTCATCATTGCATGTAGTATAGTTAATGCCCAAATGTTTCTTAACCAAATTTTTATATAGTAGAAGTTTGTTTTGCATTGACCAACAAAAAAAGGCGCAATATCTAAATATTCTAAGAGTACAGTGGTCATTTTTATATTTTACTCATCCCCAAACAGTACAAAACATATTTACCACAAGGGTCCTCTTAACATGTGCTCCTAGGGCACATGCTAATTACTGAAATCAGTTGGACACTGAATTCAAAGGATGAGACTCAATAAAATATATTTTTTAAATGCATATAACTCCACTAAAATATTATTTTAATTAATCATCCCTTGAATTCAGTGCCCACACTTATTTCCATGCTTAATTTCCACAAATATTCAGTGCCCATCCCTTACCACAAATATTCAGTGCCCATCCCTTACCACAAATATTCTCCTTAATTTCTCCCTCTTTTTCAATACATCAAATCGCAGCCAAGGTGGGTCAACTCATCAACATCATATTTGTCCTAAAATAATAGCTAGCTTATTACTACCTCCGTTCTTAAAATATTATCGTTTAAGGTTTTTGCATATAAATTAAGAAAATCATTTAATACTATCATTTAAAAATTAAAATTTGTTTGAAATTTCATCACTACCCCTTTATAGAAAGTTGAAAACTATTAATACAAGGAGAGAATTTCTTGGGACAATGAGAGAAGGTAAGGGTGATATAGAAAAGTAAATAATTTATTCAGCTAGAAGGTTGTAAACGACAAATAAATTGGAACAAATTTTTTCTTTTAAAACGACAATCTTTTAGGAACGGAGGGAGTAGTTGAGTAGTTATGACAACGTGATAATGAAATTATATTATGATCAAAAAAATTAAAAATATTTTGTCATATATTAAATTACTATTAATCAACTAATAAATAAATATATTTATAAGTTAAAAAATTAGAAATAAAATTATTTTTGTACTGAGAAAAGAACATAAACAATGGTTTCTTTTTAAGTACACTACTACAAAACAGTAAATAGACAACGCGGAAAAAACGTTGTGATTTCAGTCAGAAAAATGTCGTAGTTAAGGGTGTTTTCTATTTGACACCCTTACACAACGTTTTTAAAACGTTGTAGTTAAGCACAATACACAACGTTTTTTAGGAAAAAATATTGTAAATTTATTTTTCAGAAATTAGCAGATGCTTAAAAACGTTGTAGAAAGTATGATTCCACAACGTTTTTTGGATAAAAATGTTATTGTTTAGTATATCAGACAACGTTTAAGCACATTTACACAATATTTTTAAAATGTTGTAGATTGACTTGAAAAGAAAAAAAAAATTGTGATTCACCTATATTATCAGTGCACCTGCAATTTGCTAATGTCATGATATATAGGTAAAAGGTCTAAATTCTCATTTAAATTTAAAGCCAAAATGTATCAACCATTCAAAATACATCCCAATACTATCATTCGTTTACAGTTTCAAATTACTACATCCACAAAATAAATTCAAGGAATTAGAGACTGAGTTTAAGGCAGGTTGTTACAGCATTAAAGCAAGTTAATGTTACAAAAAG
Source organism: Panax ginseng (assembly GCA_020205605.1). Classification (NCBI taxonomy): domain Eukaryota; kingdom Viridiplantae; phylum Streptophyta; class Magnoliopsida; order Apiales; family Araliaceae; genus Panax; species Panax ginseng. Next base: position 116,086,837 of record CM035144.1, on the reverse strand, counting down.
CTTTGCAGCAGCTTGCCCACTTGTTGGACCAACATTCTCCTTGTCGTCCTGGCTCTCTTCTACTCCAGCTGGATCAGTATAATAGTAACAGATATAGTCACTGTTGTTCACATAAAAATGAGGTACCCATTTTTTCAGTCCACTACAAGTGTTAATCGTGATAAATGAGGACCCTAATTGCAGAAGCAAAATTCATGACAGTATTAATCGTGATAAAAGAAGCCAGTAACTCACTGACTGCTCGATTGTCAAGCTGCAGACAACATGGGGTTGAAGGTTCAGTTAACTTGCCCAGGTGAAAAAAAATATATGAGGAAATTTGATGAAGGAGACGGGTGAAAAAAATGACATTAAGCACATAAACATTCAATAGGAACCTTAAAAGTCTGAATACTAAAAGAACAGAAAACTAGAAAAGTATAGATTGCACTTAAAGTTTCGGATGCTTAATAATGGAAGGTGCACATAACAGTGAAATTTTTAGAAAAAATACAGAATGGCACATAGTTATGGTTTGATGAGCTAGAGTAGAACATGCCTTGTTAAGTGGCTCAGGCTTGGGAATAAGTTTTATATGAACATTGAAAAGCAGCAAAATCAAATTTTCCCTCTGGTTCCTGACATCGTCTCTCTGCAGACACCAATATACACGGAAGAAAAGTAATTACATCACAAAAGTAATACAACAACTATAGGCAAATAATTTCTCATTCTGTATTCAAGAACACATGCCTGAAATCCAAACATGGCCATTAGCCAATCAAGAACATCCAATTCCTCTTTCTGCCTATGCTGATCAAATGTGGTTGGCCACTTCAAGCCACTCGTGTTTAGCAGTGCACCCACAACTGCTTTAACCTGGTATAGAAAGAGGCTAAGAGAGTGGACAAACTTAAACATCCTGATAACACACCAGGTAGGCTTCATGCATGTGTGTGCTTGTGGTACCTCTTTTAACTGCATGATGGCTTGTGATGCCCCAGCGGAATCCAATGGAAGAATGTTATAGGGAGCATAGATTTTTTTCTTTGCCTGGACATCTTTCGCTGAAGCAATAATCTGCTCATGAAGGTATATATTCCTTGGTTCCTAATGCAATTCAGACACCATATTGTTCGATTTGAATCAATAGTGTAAAAAGTACTAACCTCAGGAGCAACTTCTTCGACTTTCTCAGATATGTTAACAGCGCAGAGGACTTCAAGAAGCACACCAGCTGTCTGGTAAGCTTTGCCTAGTCGGGCTCTGTTGTTTTAAGGGTTTAACCAATTAATCAATCGGCTCTCATCAGAATTGTTGTTCAACCTCGATCGCAACAAGGGAGGGGGAGAAGAGAAGATAATAGAAAATTACAAGGCAATGCTGCTAAAAAATAGAGTGCATGATTTACCTGTCCGCTTGCTCTCCCTTGTCAAGTACTCTAACATAGTGTCCATAATAAAAGCTCCCAATTTCCTCGCAAAAACATTTATCATTATAAAAATTTTGCTCGCAAAAATATTTATCATTATAAATCAGGTAAATCACTGCGAGTTGAGCCATAACATGTTTTCTATTAACAGGATGTCTTATGTCCATTATAAAAAATGAACATCTTGTTAAACCCCAAATGCGTCCATACCAACTCTCTTATGGATCAAAGTTAGATATTGATGAGTATCTTCACAAATTGTAGAACAAATGTTCCCGGGGCACATAACCGTTAAAACTGATGCACAACAATTAGCTCAGAAAGTAAAGAAATGAAGATAGTTCAAACAGAGAAATAAAAACCCCAAAAACCAAACTCATCAAGCATAGTTGGAGAAACAAAAAATAAAAACAAAAACAAAACAAGAACCACTGAACTAATTTAGACTTCAAAAACACATACCCTAGTCAAATTCCAGGAATATTGTCAGAATCTGCATATTTAAAGAGAATTTCAGTTGGGTATCTCCAAAATCACATCAAAACACTTGCACATACCAAGAATTCTTTCAAAGATTCCACATTTATCAACAGTTTCATCTGGGTATCTCCAAAAAACGTATAAATTGAAGAATAACTATAGCAGAAGAAGTCAAAGATACTTACCAATGGAGCTCGAACTCAAAAACCCCTGTGTGCATTTGGAGACCTTTCAACTGACTGGTGGTCCATCTCACAAGTACAATTTCATAGACAAATTTCTGGCTACACCCAGAATCAATTTAAGAATTAAACAAACTTTACAGACTTAGATCAAGACCTCTTCAACCACCAATCTTTAAATCAAAATCCCAAAAATAAAAATCTAAAATATAATTCCACATTCCCCAAGCTAGTCAAGTCACATCTCTTCCAAAAAAATACAAGAAAGGAAATGAGCATTTGCAGAGTAATGACCATTTGTAGAGTTCAGGTCCACTACCCAAACCTCCAAGCCCAACTGTTATTCTGTAGATCTCATGAGCAGTTCTAGAATCCCAGCATCTTAAAAACCTGACATTTTTCATAACGCTCAGAGAATATAAACCATATGTACCACAAAAACGTCACTGGCTGCTTGGCAATATTAATATTTAATACTAAATTTATATCAAAGTCCATCATATTGAAAATCTGAACACGCAGTCACACATAAATCATGCAGCAGAATTAAGCAACAAGGGAAATGATGCCCTGTGCTCTAGTCTTTTATATAAAATAATTACACATACCCATCGCTACTCCCTGAATATATCTTATTTGCATCAGCACTCCAAGTCACACTCAAGGTGCGGCCTGCAAACAATATACATATTACTTCCTACTAAACCATTACTCAGGTAATAGAAGATGTACAGAAGGAATTGAACTTCAACAGCAGTTTGATAGCTAAAGGTAATTCCATTGTTATGAATTAATTAGAATTCTTTTGCAAAAAATACAAAATGATGAAAAATGCACATTACACTGCTCATTTTGGAAATTTAGAAAGAAAAATAATGACCCTGTATTCGCCTTCTGCATTGAAATGATTGGAATACATCAAACTTAGCAATATATTAGGTAATAATATAGAAACAGACCTTCTGTGTCAAATCAAACAGGTCCCACTCCGAAACTGATCCATCAATGCTCAAAGAAAACAACCTACCAGCCGCCAGCAAGCCACTCGAACTAGACCGGCACCAAACCAGGGATGAAACTCTCGAATTAGGGTCTCCATGTATCGTCTGTACATAGAAAAATAAATACCAAATAAATCTCAAACACATAGGAAGAAAACTTAGCAAGGAGTGGGTGTGTACTAGCTGACGATGCCAGCCGACTGAGCCGGGGAGACGAGACAAATCTCAAGGGAGCTTAGAGCGGTGGCGGCGAAGAAGTTGAAAGACAGAGAACAGGGCTAGGGTTTGAGATGTGGAGCTCTCTCCTCTCCACCTTCCACTTCAACCCTCTGCAACAAAATTATTTCTGAACGTATTTTGTGACAGTCGGTCGGTGGAGAATCGAAAGATCTGAAGCAACCAGATGATTTAGGGGGAGAGGTAAAAGATTTTGTGTGAAAAATCGAAAGGAGGGAATATCAGATCGGGGGAAAATTAGGGGAAAAATAAGGAGGGAATGAAATTAAAGTACAGGAAACGTTTTAAGCTCCGTGTTTTCACTTTCGCGTCTTTTATTTTAAGTTCCGTGTTTTGTTTGATAGATAACATTTTTAAAAAAAAAATGTTATCTAGTTAAAATTAAAAAAATGTTCTTTTAAATAGATAACATTTTTACATATATCTCTATAATGTTTTTTTTAAAAACGTTGCGAAAAAAATACCACAATGTTTTTAGGTTAAGTGTTGTCTATTTAGTACTTTGTACTAGTGCTACTACGCCCAATCCATTCTGTGCATAGAAATAGGATGTAACCAATCCATGCAAATACAAATATATGAATAACACGCATACACTATTAATAGGAATAATTAGCTAGTACGTATGCTTGTGGTTTCAAGGCCTATAGTTCCAAAGTTGTGATTGAATTTACTATCCTCCAAAAATTTAATCGGATAGAGTTTTTTTAAAAATTTTACCTCAATTCAAGGCCTATAGTTTTTACGTACTATTTGGAAAAGTTGATTACTATTTGCATGATACATGTTTTCAACTTCTGATATATATATATATATATATATATATATATATATATATATATAAACTACTCTCTCCAAATGAATGGAGGAATGAAGCCATATATACGACGATTTTTTTCCGTCATTATAAAGATAAAAAAATCGGCTTTCTATACTATAGCGACGGAAAAACCGTCGCTATAATCGGTTCGTTCTTAGTTTACTCCTTCCAGTTTGCTGGAGAAACGGACTGTATATATATATATATAAATATTTTGTCATATATATTAAATTACTATTAATCAACTAATAAATAAATATATTTATAAGTTAAACACTACAAGAAAACTGGCTAATTTCGACGGAAATATCCTCGACAAATTAAATTCGGTCGAAATTGGATTACTTCCGAGGGAATAATACGTCGGATATAAGTCCCTCGAAAATAACATAATTCTGACGGAATTCAGTCGAACATAGACCTCTCCAGTTGGCGCCAAAATTCTTGCCACCGCGAAAAGTAATTTCGACGAACAAACATTAATTCTGAGGGATATTTCGTCGAAGTTAAGTTATGTCCGAGGGACTTATGACCGACGGACATTCCGTCGGAGATAACAAATGAGCTTCTGCCTTTTCATTTCGGACGCTCTCATTCATATCTCTCTCTCATTCTCTCTCAGTCTCTCACTCTCCTTCCCTCCTCTCATCCCCTCATACCACCTATTCTTGGCCACTTGGGGTCCCCCCCTCTCCTCACACCGCTCCCCCAAGGCTCCCGGCCCCTGTGTCTCCCCCACTGCCTCCGGAACCCCACTCCTCCCCTGGCCCCCCACCGCCTTGTGACCCCACCCCTCCCCCCCCCCCACCCCCCACCGTCTCCGATACTCCTACCCACCCCTGTGTACACCCCACTCCCTCTCATCTTCCGGCCATCGAAGTTCCATTGGCCATTGTCAATTTTTTACCATCGCGCCGCCAACCAATGACACCACGTAGAGTTTTAGCTCCTCCTTTCTCTTCCTCGTTTCTTCTCCTTTAATTCAAGGTAAGAAATCCTAAATGATGATTTGAGATTATTAAATATAGTTTTGGAGTTCAGGTGTTACTGAGAATAATTTTGGAGTTCTTATTGTATTAGAAATTGAGTTTTATATTTTAATTTGCTGAAATTGGGTTCATTTCTGTTATGAAATTTATTTTGCTAAAGTTGTTGATTTTGCGAAAGTTGTTAGTTCATGTTGTAAACTGTTTTGCAAATTGGGATAATTATTTGACTTCAATTCTGCAAGTTGTTGCATATATGTTGCTGAAATTGTGATTTATTTGTGCAATTACAGTATTTGGATCATAACATATATGATTTATTTAGGTGCAATTCTGTTGTTTGGGGTCATAACAATTATAGTATTTGGATCATAACATATATGTGTATGTCAATGTATAAGAATATGATATTTGATATTTCCATGTAATTCCCAAGGAATATCTCGTCAAAAATCAGCAATTGAAAACTTTTGTGGGCCCTACAAATATATTTATGTATTATTTAATTAATTTAATATAAAATAAAATAAATTTAATTTAATTTAGTTTATTAGACAAATGTTTAAAATTATTTAATATAATATAATATAAAATAAAAATAAAAAATAAATAAATTGAATAAAATAAATCAAATTTAATTTAATTTAATAAATTTTTTAAAAATATAATATAATATTATACAAAATAAATTATTGTATATTAAATTTAATTAAATTTTAAAATTATAAAAAATTTACAAGTGAAGTTTAAAAATAAGATAATATGATATACTATAATATAAAATTTAAAAATTAGAAAATATAATATTTATTAATTAAAAATTAAAAAATAAAAGAAAATATAATAATAAACTTAAATAAATTTTAAAAATTAGATAATATAATATAATATAATATAAAATACTTAATTAAATTAAATTGAATAAAACAAAACAAATTACATTTAATTTAATAAATAAATTAAATTTTTAATAAAAATATTTTAAAAATTTAAAATGTAATAAAATAAAAAAATTTAATTTAAGTACCATAATTTAAATTAAATTTAAAATAAAATAAAATACAATAATAAATAAAATTAAATTTTATAAAATAAAATAAAATAATTTAATAGTAGTCTTCATATATATTCCAAATAACAATTCTCGTAAACTAAGAAGACTTACTTAGTTTTTCATCGGGCAAAATAAACTAAGTAGCATTTGCTTAGTTTGCCACAATTTTAATAAACTCAATAATTAAGTATTATATGTATATATATACATATATGTACTATAATATGAAACTTAGAAACCCGTTTGACAAGTAGGAGTGAATGTCGAACAGTAGTCTCTATAGATTCCAAATAACATTTTCATAAACCAAGTACCACTTACTTAGTTTATTATCATTGGCAAAATAAACTAAGTAGCATTTGCTTAGTTTGCCACAATTTTAATATATAAATGTAATAATACTCTCCCTACATATATATGTACTCTTTCTTGTATCTGAGTTTCGACATAGCAGCTTGCAGATTAATAGTATTTCTAGCAGGTTCTCGACAACAATTAAAAAAAAGGGATCGTAGTTCTGTTTGTGTTCTATACCGAATAATAAAGGTAATTGAATTCTGCAGAGACATTCCTCACTATTCCATCATAATAGATGACAACATCCGGAAGGAGTGCGGTAAGTTATTGAACAAAGTTCTAGGTTAACAACCCTCTAAATGAAGCGAGCGATCACTTCTCATAGGATTGAATCATCTCTCATATGGGTCCAATCCATGAAATAAGCGACTTCTCCACACTGAATTCCTCGGATGGGTAGTTCTCACGTAACGCCTCACCTCTTGTATGAGAACTATCCATTTGAGGAACCGAGCCATGGTGAGAGTCGCCTATATCATGGATTGGACCCATATGGGGGAGATGATTCATCCTAAAGCAGAGAAGTGATCGCTCGCTCATCTGTAGGGTCGCTTAAGTAAAAACTTTGTTCAATAGCTTAATGGAACTCCTTCTGGATGTTGTCATCTATTACGATGGAACAAATGAGGAATGTTTGCAGAATTGAATTAAATTTATTATTCGAGTATATAGACAACAACAGAACTACGTCGAAGATAGAGTATTTACGACTGAAATTAGAATATTTTGGTATTTATTAAAAATTGATTATTTGTTATCTCCGAGGGAAGTTCCATCGCAAATACCTTATTCTGTCGGAAATAACTATTTTTTTTAAATACCGATTTTAAAAGTTCAGTTTCCAGGTGTTTAAACCCATTAATGTACCTATAACCTGTCACAACCCAATACACAGTAATATAAACCTGTATCGCACATTCAAATATTCAAAGTAGCATTAAAACGTAATCTTCAACTCATTATCATTCACATTCACATTCAAATATCCACCAAACGTATTATAAGCTAACCAATTACAAATATAAGCTAATGTTCCATAAATGTTAAACAATATAATTTACAATAGTTGTACAGACAGAATTAGACAATACAATATATACAAAATTTCTACAATAACATGAATATATACAAATGAACTATAAACTAGTAAAAGTATCATCATCTAGGTGAGGAGGAGCAGCGGGCCGCCCGTGTGTATGAAAATCACCGGTTTCGCTTTCATCATCGCCAAATTTCCGCCATTATCGCCACCCCACCTGCTGATAGAATCAAAATATAAATCACTAGTCCATATATATATATGTGAGAATTAACAAACTAGCCTTAATTGAAAAACATAAACAATAAGAATACCTGAGTAGGTGGGGGTGGACGAAAAGCCTCCTCCAAGAGGGTAATCACCATCCGGAGCATCTCGACGCTCCATGCGTTGAACTGCTCCCGAGGTAATCCTGCATTCTCCGCAGAGGCCTCGCTTTATAATATCCTCGAGCAATCTGGTGAAGACGAGAACTAGAAGGCAATCACGACGCCGAAAGACCGGACGCAGATGGAACCTATTCGACACGGCCCATATCGGTGGCCGGAAGATATCGTCATCCAAGCCGGTGCCGTATGAGATGGTCCAACATGTTTTTGACGACAATTTGGCCGGAAACCTATAAAGAGATACAAATTCGATTATTAATAATAATTTATATAATGTGATAAATTCGGATAATTTCATAAAACATAAAAAATATTACCTCCGGGGAAGTGTATATGCGGGTATCCTCGGCCAGACTCCAACACTCGACATCTCACCGAAGATCGCTAGTAAGGGGATCCCGAGACGCGACCCATAGTCTCGCCTCCTCATCCCGATCTAATACAATATCGGGAAGAGGGGTGGCGGAATCTAACTACTCAAAACCCTCCTAATAGTCTCCAACTTATTTATACACGGCAAATCCCAAGCTTCAAATCGGTCTGTAATGTATTCAGAGTATCGTATGTTAATTATATCATTTTATTTACGATTGAATATTATTAAAAGCTAAATAGTAAGATGAGTTTTACCCAGATAGCTAAAAGTCGCTCGAGACAAAGCACGCTCGTCCTTGGGCGTGTGGGCTCGATCCCAAAACTCTAGCATGGTAGGATCTCGGCCTAAGGTCCTCCCCAATGCCTAATACAAACATTCATAAAACAGGTCTTAAGTATTTGTGTGAGAACTTGACACATAAATAACTAAATACAACGCACTTACCGTCTTCGCCTCCTCAAACCAGTGGTGTGTACTATCTGGAGCTGACCACGGTTCTTCTTCACCTGTTCGGACTTTTTCTTAAAGTCATCACCTCCTCAAAGGCGCATACATATCCTCCCAGCTAAATTGGAGACTACGCGGTCGATGATCTCTCGATGGGGTCCAGATCTGGTCTACAATCGCCGGTCTGCCTTTCATTGCATCTTATACAACCATCCAGAGTAATTCGCAATGACGTGATGTTTCAATCACAAAGATCGCCAAATTGACCGAGAGAGATGCTCGTCAAATCGATAATAAACCTATAACAAAAGATTATTTAAAATTAAGAACAATTGATTTCGTCATCCCAATACAACTATGTGATGATAATATGCTTAACTTACGTGGAACTCCCGCAAGACGGCCTCGCATAAAATGGCATCGCATCGCAGCATATCGATTGAACCGCACGCACCTCTCGGGAGATCGCCAAACAAATCGCGTGTAGGGTGTGCTTATACCGGGTCTAGTATACTACGTAAAAAGTATAACAATATGTGTTATGTGAATTGTGTTTACAATAACCGATAGAAATAAGACGAATATATTAACACTACATCATTGGAAACGACATCCACCGGAGATCAGTAAGTGGTGGCTGCACGCGAAGACGACCAAAGATACCGAGGTTCATCCCTCGGTGTCGTCGACGAGGTGCATCTGTAATAATTGTATTTAACATAGTACTTCAATAATCATTGTAATTAATGCAGCCTGAGATATATTTAAATATATCCCAGTTAAGAGAACTTACTCGCGCCTGAAGAAGAGCCTCCATCGTGGCTACCGTCTCCAGTACCGGATCGCCCACCACCTCGGCGACCTCTACCGCTATGTCTAGCCATGAATATCCTACTGCAATAACAAAATTGGTAGATTACGAATATGTAAGGTTTAACAATATGAGGTAAATACTAATATAAATGCTCATTTTCAATTACGCACATCATCAAACCCATCAGAATCAACGTGTATATCATTCTCGGATTCGGTATCTTCCTCATCCTCAGTTTCAAGATCAGTTTCGTCATCGTTATCATCCTCAATGACTACATAATCATTCATGTGTACGTTGCCCTCGACATCCTCATCGTTAGGTACGTCAATGACATCAGTACTCATCACATCTTCAGCATGGAACACTATGACCAATGGGTTGCTCACATCTTCTTATAACGCCTCATCCATACCAAACATGTTATCAGCATTAAATGAACGTGTTTTAATAGTGACTACTGTGTACCAGGGGCTTCGAGTATTTACGACATTAGGAGCGTAATACACTTGAGTCACTTGACTTGCTAACACGTACACGTCATCAGACTTTAACACCGACTTGATATCCACGGTTGTGATTCTATTACGATCAACTATAACCCCCTTTTTAGTATCAAACCAGCTACACTTAAATGTAACTACATTTTTGCCGCCGTGATAATTGAGCACAAATACATCCTGTAAACGACCATAGTAATTGGACTCGTAATCTTGGTAACGACTTCCTAACACCACAAACCCCGTAATTGGTGATGTGAGTTCATGCAACTTATCGACTCTAAATCTGTACCCATTCACGATGCAACCAGAAAAAGAACTAACAACTTTGTAAGGTCCTCGGATGAAATCTATAAAATGCTCAGAAATATTCTCCGCTTTAACCCTTTTCTTAACCACTGTTGGAAATTAGCATTAGTGAATGTTTCCAATTCTGCTGCAGTAAAAGTTGGGTTAGAAGCATATGCTTCCTCTTCGAATGAACTGCGATATTAGTAAAATGTCTTTAACATATATAGGGATGACTACACTTGTAAATTGTACTAAATGGAGCAAATAAGCTTAGACTTACGTGATGTATGATGATACTTTGGGCATATTTAGAAGCACGTATGTAGATACAATCTTCAATTCTTTGTCGCTTAAGTAAGTCAACGTCTCAGGGCCAAATGGTTTAGCCGGATATGTGAATACAACTAACTCATCATCAACATGCTCAGTCATTGGACCAACAACCTCATTCCTTCCTAAACGGTTGTGCTTCGTTGAGACAGCATCGTCAAAATACAATGAGTAGAAGTTGACAAGCTCTTCCTCTCAGATATTGTTATTGATAGAACCCTCTACACGAGCTTTGTTCTCGACTTTTTGTTTTAATCCACAGATATACCTACGATAAATTGAAGTATTATTAATATGAAGCGAGGATAGAAATTAACAGTTTATATATTACCTCTCAAAAGGATACATCCACCGATATTGCACTCGGTCCTCCAAGTTTGAGTTCATACTGGCAGATGAATAGGCGAGATGTTCCATCGAGTCAAAAAAATCACGGAGGAAGATCATTTCAAGCTTTGCACGTGGGTAATAATTTCGCCACAATCCCGCCACAAGCATCGATTTTCTAATACCTCAGATTTAACCCTCGACCATCTTCTTCACTTCGTAATAATTAGCAGGAAGAGTATGATCCTTGGGTAAGAAATCATCCAATTATAGCGAGCAAATCGTTGAAACCTCTCTCACTACAAATCGTGTTTCATTCTTGAAGTGTAAGAGCTTCATCATCGCAGTAAAGCTTAGTATCCGTATCATTTCCCGGATACAAAGCGACCCTAGATTCAGATAGCAACTGTTAAAAGGCAACAACTATATCATTTGGCACTTGCTTCGCACTGTTTGAAGAAGGTTCATATTCAGCCCAGTCAATAGTAGTAGGGCCATAAGCATCGACCAACATCTCAACTGGATCATAGTGTTCGACGTTTAAATCCCGTGGAATTGGTTGTTCCACAATATTTTCAATCACTTTTGATTCCCCGTGATGAGTCCATACGAAGTACCCATCCACAAATCCACGAGAAAATAAGTCGAATTTAATCTCATCGACTTTCTTCCAAATCAAATTTTTACAATTGACACACGGGCATCACATCTTCCCGTTCGGATCATCCGTATGTTCTAGTGCCTTGTTCAAGAAATCTAAAACCCCAACACGATAAGCTGAGACTAATTCCCTCCCATCACTAGGTATCCTACGGTACATCCAACTCCGGTCGGCTGGCATTTTTAACTACACAAAAGTACGCATTAAGTTAATTTGGATATTCATGTGTGAATTAGATTTACCTAGTATCTCTACAGGACAGGGGTAAGGCTTCTATCCCGTTATTGGATGCATCTCGTCACTAGTGCAAACACGTTGAGTACATTTCATGAGTTTCAAAAAAAATTCGACAGCACCTCCCCATGGTCTCCAAGCACACGAAATAGACTAAGATAACTTAATCTAAGTATGCACTCGGAGAACATATAGAGATAACAGTCGATTAATCCTCAAAATAACAACAAATGTATCATTTTGTATTTGTACCGGCCTAAGTGAGAGACATAACATCCAATAACAGTCCCAAACTTGGGACTGTTCGACATTCACCCCTATTGAGTGTATGTCAAACGGGTTTCTAAGTTTCAAAGTATAGTACATATATAATTGGAACTCCTTCGGGATGTTGTCATCTGTTATGATGGAACAGTGAGGAATGTCTGCAGTAATTCAATTACCTTTATTATTCGAGTATAGGACACAAACAAGAACTACGACCCTTTTTTTTTAATTGTTGCTTGAGAACCAGGTTTGAGTATTATTTATTTAAATCGCTGGGTCGAAAACTGCATACAAGAAAGAGTACATATATGTAGGGAGAGTATTATTGCATTTATATATTGAAAATTGTGGCAAACTAAGCAAATGCTACTTAGTTTAGTTTGCCAATGATAATAAGCTAAGTATGTGGTACTTAGTTTATGAGAATTGTTATTTGAAATCTATAGAGATTACTGTTCGACATTCACTCCTACTTGTCAAACGGGTTTCTAAGTTTCATATTATAGTACATATATGTATATATATACATATAATACTTAATTATTGAGTTTATTGAAAATTGTGGCAAACTAAGCAAATGCTACTTAGTTTATTTTGCCAATGAAAAACTAAGTAAATGTTACTTAGTTTCTGAGAATTGTTATTTGGAATATATATGAAGAATACTATTAAATTATTTTATTTTATAAAATTTAATTGTATTTATTATTCTATTTTATTTTATTTTAAATTTAATTTAATTTAAATTATGGTACTTAAATTAAATTTATTTTATTTTATTACATTTTAAAAAAAAAATTAAATTTTTTTATTAAATTTAATTTATTTATTAAATTAAATCAATTTTTTTTGTTTTATTCAATTTAATTTAATTAAGTATTTTATTTTATTTTATTTTATTTTGTATTATATTATATTATCTAATTTTTAAAATTTATTTAAGTTTATTATTATATTTTCTTTTATTTGTTTAATTTTTTAATTAATAAATATTATATTTTCTAATTTTAAATTTATATTATAGTATATTATATTATCTTATTTTTAAACTTCACTTGTAAATTTTTTATAATTTTAAAATTTTATTTTATTTAATTAAATTTAATATACATTAATTTATTTTGTATAATATTATATTATATTTGTAAAAAAATTATTAAATTAATTATTATTATTTTTATTTAATTTAATTAGTATTTTTTATTTTATATTATAATATATTAAATAATTTTAACATTTATTTTGTCTAATAAACTTAATTAAATTAAATTTATTTCATTTTATATTAAATTAATTAAATAATACATAAATATATTTGTAGGGCCCACAAAATTTTCAATTGCAGATTTCTGACAGATATTCCGTTGGAAATTCCGTGGGAAATATCAAATATCACATTCTTATACACTGACATACATATATGTTATGATCCAAACACTGTAATTGTTATAACCCAAACACTGTAATTGCACAAATAAATCACAATTTCAACAACATGCATTCACTTGCAGAATTGAAGTCAAATAATCCCAATTTGCAAAACAGTTTACAGCATGAACAACTTTCGCAAAATCAACAACTTTAACAAAATAAATTTCATAACAGAAATGAACCCAATTTTAGCAAATTAAAATATAAAACCCAATTTCTGATAGAATAAGAACTCCAAAATTATTCTCAGCATCACATGAACAACTTTAGCAAAATCAACAACTCAAATCTGCAAACTATATTTAATAATCTCAAATCATCATTTAGGATTTCTTACCTTGAATTAAAGGAGGAGAAACGAGGAAGAGAAATGAGGAGAAACGAGGAAGAGAAAGGAGGAGGTAGGAGCTACCGTGGCCAGATTCATTTGTGGCAGAAAGCCGAGTGGTGGGCGATGGCCGTGAAATTAGTGATGGCGGTAGGAATCGGGCAAAGTGATCGGGGAGATGAGAGGGAGTGTGGGGTACCTTTTGGTGGGTGGGGTATCGGGACAGGGCTGGGGTGGGGGGGACCGGGAGTGGGGTGGGGGGTGCCAGGGGCGGTGTGGGGGGCCGGGGGGGAGAGGGGAAGTCTGGGAGGCAGTGGGGAGACTTGGGGAGGCGCAGATGGGGGAAAGTGGTAGGGGGAGGGGGGGGGTGGCCAGGATGGGTGGGGGGGGGGATGAGAGAAGGAATGAGAGTGAGAGAGAATGAGAGAGATCGAATGAGAGAGAGAGAGAGATAAATGAATGAGAGCGTCTGAAATGAAAAGGCAGAAGCTGAAAAGTTTATATTTGTTATATCCTACGGAATGTTCGTCGGTAATAAGTTCCTCGGATATAACTTAAATTCGACGAAACGTCCCTCGGAATTAACCTTTGTTCGTCGAAATTACTTTTCACGGTGGCGCGAAATTTGGCACCAACTGGAGAGGTCTAAGGTCGACGGAATTCCGTCAGAATTATGTTATTTTTGAGGGACGTATATCCGACGTATTATTCCCTCGAAAGTAATCCTATTTCGATCGAATATAATCCGTCGAGGATACGTCCGTCGAAATTAGCCGATTTTCTTGTAGTGCGTTGATTATTATTTGCATGTTAGATGTTCTAAACTTCTGATATATATATATATATATATATATATATATATACACACACACAAACACACACACAAAAATATTTTGTCACGTATATTAAATTACTATTAATGATCAGCTAATAAATAAATATATTTATAAGTTAAAAATTAGAAATTAGAAATAAAATTATTTTTGTACAGAGAAAAGAACATAAATAATGGTTTCTTTCTTATTACTACGCCCAATCCATTCCATGCGTACAAATAGGATATAACCAATCCATGTAAATACAAATATAAGAATGACACGGATACACTATTAATAGGAATAGCTAGCTAGTACATATGCTTATGGTTTTAAGGCCTATAGTTCTAAGGTTGTGATTAGAATTTACTATCCTTCAAAAGTTTAACCGGATAGAGTTTTTCTAAAAAAATTATTTCTTATAGTTTTTACGTACTATTTGGGAAAGTTGATTACTATTTGCATGTTAGATGTTCTGAACTTCTATATATATATATATATATATATATATATATATATATATATATATATAGCTCGGCTTTCTAAATGAATCTGGAGGTAGTGAATTAAGAGAAGCAATAGGTTATATATGACGATTTTTCCGTCGCTAAAGCATAAAAAGCGGCTTTTTATGCTATAAATGACGAAAAAAACTATCGCTATAGTGGGATTGTTTTAGTTCGCTCCTTCCAATTGGAAAGAGATTATATATATATATATATATATATATATATATATATATATATATATATATATATATATATATTTATACACAAAATATTTTGTCATATATATTAAATTACTATTAATCAACTAATAAATAAATATATTTATAAGTTTAAAAATTAGAAATAAATTTTTTTTGTACTAAGAAAAGAACATAAACAATGGTTTTTTTCTTAGTACTACGCCCAATCCATTCCATGCATACAAATAGGATGTAAACAATCCATGCAAATACAAATATATGAATGACACACATGAACTATTAATAGGAATAACTAGCTAGTACGTATGCTTATGGTTTCAAGGTGTTATCCCTTTAATGGGTTGACACAGTTTTGGCATGCGGGATGCCCAGATAGCATGCCAAGCCAAGCCTTAGCACTCATTTATGGCGCAAGGCATATGTGTGCAATGACAATGTCTGAGATGGCGGCGACTAAGAGGTATACTGTGGCGATATAGTCGACAAACGAGCTTGATAGTTAGTCATTTGAGCAGCAATGAGCAGCGTTGTGCAGCAGTGGGCGACACTAGGCATCAAGTTGAGTCATTGTGCAGCAAATGGGCTATGTCAGAAAACTAGCAAATCTACATGGTTTGCATTATGCTTCCTGAGACAGGCTTGATGTCTAGTTGTGACACTTTGGAAATTTTCATAAGTGATACTATAGGGTGGTACTCCGTGAAGGTCACCCGGGACCATGGGCAGGTGCCATGGGTGATGCGTGTTGGACGTTGGGACATTGTTGGGCTCCCCTAAAACAATGTCTAACATCGGATTGTTGGCTTGGATCGAATCAAAGACTTGTTCATGGGCTGGGCATGAACAAGCAAGAACGTGGGCATGGCACATGCGCTGAGCTTGGAATGTGCATGGCATGGGCTGGTGTCCAGCATGAAACAAGGCTAATGCATGTGAACAGATGCATTGGTTGGACATGCACATCAAACTTGGACAACACCTTGGGCAAGTGTTGTGCTAGTTGGAAATTCGTGGGCTAAATGGACAGCATCTTGTGGCAACATGATTGGGCAACTTTGTGGACTGAGATATCAACAATGTGGGCTGACACACTGGTGGGCGAGGACATCAAAAAGGTGGGCTGACACTGTGGGCAGTTAGGATTGGATGACTTGAGCAAGGCCCAACTGACATGCAATTGTGGGCAGTACGTTACTGGAAGTCAACCTCTATGCACATAACTTACATGTCTCTGCCCGGTTACTGACATGACATGGGCGTAAAACATATCTTTGGTGGGCGATTGATGGACGATTTGCAAATCATAGGCGCATACATCCGCTAGTAGGCGAGTTGATGAGCGATTCTCGATTCAAAATGTCGGTTTCCTATTGGTTCAAAATTTCCTAGCAGTTGAGGGGTGTCAACTGCAACCTAATGTGTATTTATATGTACAACAAGGGGGATTGACAATGCATAGATCTCTGAGCAAGTTTAGCCTGCGAACCCCTATTCATATATTGTATTCTTTGTTATTGAGTGAGCAATAAAAGGTTGGGATGTTGTCCTGTAAACACTGTTGGCTTGTGTGCGTGGCTTGATTATACAGACTGTGCTTCTGTGATTGACAGGTTCCTGACTGGTTGGGCGAACCAGTGCATCACAAGGAGAACATAGACGCGAAAAAAAATAGTGTTAGATTGTACACCTTGTGACACAAGGTCTATAGTTCCAATGTTGTGATTAGACTTTACTATCCTCCAAAAATTTAACCGGATAGAGTTTTTCTAAAAAAATTATATCAATTTAAGGCCTATAGTTTTTACGTACTATTTGGGAAAGTTGATTACTATTTGCATATTAGATGTTCTGAACTTCTGCTATATATATATATATATATATATACATATATATAGCCCGGCTCTCTCCAACGAACTGGAGGGAGCGAACTAAGAGCGAACCGACTATAGCGACGATTTTTTAAATCATTTATAGCATAAAAACCTACTTTCTATGCTATAGCGACAAAAAAAAAATCGTCATTATAGCCGGATTCGCTTTTAGTTCGCTCATTCAGTTTTGAGAGGCCCGACTATATATATATATATATATATATATATATATACAAAAATATTTTGTCATATATATTAAATTACTATTAATCAACTAATAAATAAATATATTTATAAGTTAAAAATTAGAAATAAAATTATTTTTGTATTGAGAAAAGAACATAAACAATGGTTTCTTTCTTAATACTACGCCAAATCTATTCCATGCATACAAATAGGATGTAACTAATCCATGCAAATACAAATATATGAATAACACGCATGCACTATTAATAGGAATAGCTAGCTAGTACGTATATTTGTGGTTTCAAGGCCTATAGTTCCAGGGTTGTCATTAGAATTTACTATCCTCCAAAAATTTAACCAGATAGAGTTTTTCTAAAAAAATTATCTCAATTCAAGGCCTATAGTTTTTACGTACTATTTGGGAAAGTTGATTACTATTTGTATGTTAGATGTTACGAACTTCGATATATATATATATATATATATATATATATATATATATATATATATATATATATAGAGAGAGAGAGAGAAATATTTGGTTATATATATTAAATTACTATTAATCAACTAATAAATAAATATATTTATAAGTTAAAAATTTAAAATAAAATTATTTTTGTACTGAGAAGAGAACATAAACAATGGTTTCTTTCTTAGTACTACGCACAATCCATTCCATGCATACAAATAAGATGTAACCAATCCATGCAAATACAAATATATGAATGACACACATGCACTATTAATGGGAATAAGTAGCTAGTACGTATGCTTGTGGTTTCAACGTGTTATCCCTTTAATGGGTTGACACAGACATGGCATGCGGGACGCCCAAATAGTATGTCAAGCCAAGCCTTGACACTCATTTATGGGGCAAGGCGTATGTGCGGCAGTTTATGTTAAAGAATAAAGCAAAGATAATGAGCGATACCCAAGTCTTGTCAAGCGCATGACGTAATAATGCAAACGAGCTTGACACTTAGTCATTTTTAGCAAAGAATGAAAGAAGCGTTGTGCAAATGATGGATCTACACTAGAAACAAGTTGAGTCATTGTGCATCAAATGTGTTATGTCAGAAAACTAACAAATCTACATGGTTTGCATTATGCTTCCTCAGACAGGTCTGATGTCTAGTTGTGACACTTTGAAAATTTTCCTAAGTGTTACTATAGAGGGGGTGTTCCTTGAAGGTCACCCAGGAGCATGGGCAGGTGCCATAGGCGATGCGTGATGGACGTTGGAACATTGTTGGGCTCCTCTACAACAGTGTCTTATATGGGATTGTTGGCTTGGATCGAATCAAAGACTTGTTCATGGGCTGGGCATGAATAAGTAAGAACGTGGGCATGGTACAGGCGTTTAGCTTGGCATGTCAAGGCATGGAATGGGCTGGTGTCCGGCATGTAACAAGGTTAATGCATGTGGATGAAGCGTAATTTGGACGACGCACGAACAAACTTGGACAACACCACAAGGCAAGTCTTTGGGCTAGTTGGAAATTAAATGGGCTAAATGGGATGACATCTTGTGGAAACATTATTGGGCAACTTCGTGGGCTGAGACATCAACGATGTTGACTGACACACTGGTGGGTGAGGACATCAAAAAGGTGGGCTGACACTGTGGACAGTTAGGACTGGATGAATGGAGCAAGGCTCAACTAACATGTAGTTGTGGGCAGTTGCTGGCAGTCAACCTCCATGCACATGACTGGCTTGTCTCCAGCTAGTTGCACATCATGGGGTGCACATATCTACTGGTGGTCTGTTGATGGGTAGTTACACATCATGGGGCGCACACATCTGCTAGTCGGCAATTGGAAAGCAGTTGCTGATTCAAAATGCTGGTTTACTATTGGTTCTAAATGTCCTAGCGATTTAGGGGTGTCAACTATGACTTAATGTGTATTTATACGCATGCAATGAGGGGCTTCGCAAGCGAGAGATCATCGGCGAAGTGTAGCCCTACGAGCCCCTAGTCATATATTGTATTATTTGTTATTGAGTGAGCAATAAAAGTTTGAGACGTTATCTTGTAAACACGGTTAGCTTGTGTGCGTGGCTTGATTATACAGACTGTGTTTGTGTGATTAACAGGTTGCTGACTGGTTGGGCGAACCAGTGCATCACAAGGAGAACATAGACGCGAAAAAAATAGTGTCAGATTGTATATCCTGTGACACAAGGACTATACTTCCAAGGTTGTGATTAGAATTTACTTTCCTCCAAAAATTTAACAGGATAGAGTTTTTCTAAAAAATTTATCTCAATTCAAGGCCTATAGTTTTTACGTACTATTTGGGAAAGTTGATTACTATTTTTATGTTAGATGTTTTGAACTTCGATATATATATATATATATATATATATATATATATATATATATATATATATATATTTGGTCATATATATTAAATTACTATTAATCAACTAATAAATAAATATATTTATAAGTTAAAAATTTGAAATAAAATTATTTTTGTACTGAGAAAAGAACATAAACAATGGTTTCTTTCTTAGTACTACGCCCAATCCATTCCATGCATACAAATAGGATGTAACCAATCCATGCAAATACAAATATATGAATTACACACATGCACTATTAATAGGAATAAGTAGCTAGTACGTATGCTTGTGGTTTCAAGGTGTTAGCCCTTTAATGGATTGACACAGACTTGGCATGCGGGACGCCCAAATAGCATGTCAAGCCAAGCCTTGGCACTCATTTGTGGGGCAAGGCGTATGTGTCATGACGATTTAGTTGACAAAGAACGAGGAGATAGCCAAAGTATTTGGCGACGACGTACGTGGTCAAGAACGAGCTTGACACTTAGTCATTTTAGCAGCAATGAGCAGCGTTGTGCAATAGTGGGCGACACTAGGCAACAAGTTGAGTCATTGTGCAGCAAATGTGCTATGTCAGAAAACTAACAAATCTACATGATTTGCATTATGCTTCCTCAGACAAGTCTGATGTCTAGTTGTGACACTTTGAAAATTTTCCTAAGTGTTACTATAGAGGGGGTGCTCCGTGAAGGTCACCCAGGACCATGGGCAGGTGACATAGGCGATGCGTGCTGGACGTTGGAACATTGTTGGGCTCCCCTACAACAGTGTCTTACATGGGATTGTTGGCTTGGATCGAATCAAAGACTTGTTCATGGGATGTGCATGGACGAGCAAGAACATGGGCATGGTACAGGCGTTTAGCTTGGCATGTCAAGGCATGGCATGGGTTGGTGTCCAGCATGCAACAAGGCTAATGCATGTGGGCGGGAGTACATGGGGTTTGGGCGCGCATCTGAACTTGGGCGACACTTGGGCAAATCTTTGGGCTAGTTGGAAATTCGTGGGCTAAATGGACAACATCTTGTGGCAACATGATTGGGCAACTTCGTGGGATGAGACATCAACAATGTGGGCTGACACACTGGTGGGTGAAGACATTAAAAGGTGGGCTGACACTGTGGGCAGTTAGGACTGGATGACTGGAGCAAGGCTCAATTGACATACAATTGTGGCCAGTTCCTGGCACTCAACCTCCATGCACATGACTGGCATGTTTCCAACTAGTTGCACATCATGGGGTGCACACATCTGCTGGTGGGCAGTTGATGGGTAGTTACACATCATGGGGCGCACAGATCTGCAAGTGGGCAGTTGGAAGGCAGTTGCTGATTCAAAATGCTGGTTTTCTATTGGTTCTAAATGTCCTAGCAGTTGGGGGTGTCAACTGCAACCTAATTTGTATGTATATGTATAGGGCTTGGCAAGGCAGAGATCACTGAGCAGGTGTACGTAGCCTACGAGCCCCTAGTCATATATTGTATTATTTGTTATTGAGTGAGCAATAAAAGGTTGAGACGTTATCCTGTAAAAACTGTTAGCTTGTGTGCGTGGCTTGATTATACAACTGTGTTTGTGTGATTAGCAGGTTGCTGACTGGTTGGGCGAGCCAGTGCATCACAAGGAGAACATAGACGCGAAAAAAATAGTGTCAGATTGTATATCCTGTGACACAAGGACTATAGTTCCAAGGTTGTGATTAGAATTTACTATCCTCCAAAAATTTAACCGGATAGAGTTTTTCTAAAAAAATTATCTCAATTCAAGGCCTATAGTTTTTACGTACTATTTGGGAATGTTGATTACTATTTGCATGTTAGATGTTCTGAACTTCTGATAAATATATATACACACACACAAATATTTTGTCATATATATTAAAGTACTATTAATGATCAACTAATAAATAAATGTATTTATAAGTTAAAAATTAGAAATAAAATTATTTTTGTATTGAGAAAAGAACATAAACAATGGTTTCTCTCTTAGTACTACCCCCAATCCATTCCATGCATACAAATAGGATGTAACCAATCCATGCAAATACAAATATATGAATAACATGCATACACTATTAATAGGAATAACTAACTAGTACGTATGCTTGTGGTTTCAAGGCCTATAGTTCCAAGGTTGTGATTAGAATTTACTATCCTCCAAAAATTTAACTGGATAGAATTTTTCTAAATAAATTATCTCAATTCAAGACCTATAGTATTTACTTACTATTTGGGAATGTTGATTACTATTTGCACGTTAGATGTTCTGAATTTCTGATATATATATATATATATATATATATATATATATATATATATATATATATATATATATATATATATATATATATATTTTTTCATCCAATTATATGAATGTGTAAGAAGCTCTTATTCCCACTTTCTTTATAATAGATCGAATAGTGCACAAACAATCAATCTTGTTTCTTCCGTTCTCTTACCCTTCACCACAATCAAATACAATCTTTTCTCATTAGCTAAGAAAAAATGGTTAAGGAAATAGTATTTTGTATTGTGCTTTCTTTCATTATGTTTTTAGTTTTAATGGTGGATGGCAATATTAATACTACCGACTTTATTCACTGCATGACCCCCCAATCCCCAAACAGCACCCGACATATTTATAACAAATATTCTCCTGAATTTCTTCTGCTTTTTCAAACCACCCAACAGGTGTCAAGGTGGATAAATTCATCCACGTCCTCATTTTCGGATTTCATCATCACTCCGTACAATGAAACCGAGATTCAGGCTGCCGTTGTATGCACCAAAATGCATCAACAAGAATTAAGGATCAAAAGCGGTGGCCACGGCTACGATCGAGGGTCTCTCCTACCGCTCCCAAAATAATTATATTATCATTGATATGGTCCAACTTTGACAAATTCTAGTTGACGTGACCAACAAAATTGCGTACTATTTGATGTGACCAACAAAATTCTAGTTGATGTGACCAACAAAATTGCGTATTATTATCATTGATATGGTCCAAGAAAAATAAAATGATGATGTGAGTGGAGTACTATTATTTGTTATTATTATTATTATTATTAAGTGTACTTGGCATGGGATATATATCTCCTCCTGTACTGTGTCATCGTGTTTGTGGAGTTTTGAGTTCTAGGAGTCGATTTTTGAGTTCTGATATATACAAAAAGGCGTTTTGAGTTTTAGGAGTCGATTGGATTTGTGTAATATTCAATGTATGGGCGTGACAAGAGGAAGAACTTGAAATAAATATAGAGATAGGAGGGATAAACATAATAATAATAATAATATATATCTCCTCCTGTACTGTGTCATCGTGTTTGTGGACCTTCCCTCTGTTTGCCCCTCCCAAGACTCCAACCAATAAGCCAAAAATATGAGTAGCCTTTAAAAAATGGTTGTGAAAGTAAACGTTATGAGTCTAAATTCTAATTATGTAACGTTTCCAATTATTCAGGATCAAGATTTGGAAGGAATGGAACATGTATACTTTGTATGGAATCCCGAAATAGGGGAAGATGTTGAATGATACTTGTCCACCTCTTGCTTTGCCTTCCTACCTGTTTACAGATACTTCTTATCTTGCCTTCAGTGGAAAATTGTAATTATTACAGTGGATCCTATAATCTACCACAGTTGAAGTAGGCTAGCAACACACCATTAAAATTATTACACTGATTCGAGTATCAGTCATGCCGAGATTATTATAATAATTATAAAAATATTTTAAAAATGTACATTTGTTCGGGCAATATATATTTGTTTTGACAATATCACCCATATATCTATATTTGTGTTCCATTTTCATTCCAAAATAATGTGATTGTTAAGTTTAATAGTTCTGATATGATCAGGAACGGATCCAACCTCTTAGGTTAGTGGGGTCAAATTTGAAATAAATAAATTTTAGTTAAAAAATAAAAATATAATAAAATAAATTACAAAACTAAATAATGCCCAAATATTATTTATAGTAACATTTTTTGAGACTTTATTACATAAAATTGTTGCATGATATATAGTCTCATTTTTATTAGTTACAAAAATTCACAACTAAATACAAAAAAAAAAAACTGCAAGTAATTACAAAGAAAATTATAAAAATCAAAAAATACAACATATCGAATTAGGCAAGGTCGCTAGATAAAAAACAGAGGGACAAAGAGTATTGTACTGATCAAGGTAGTATAGGATATGATCTTCTAAGAATTTAATACTACCTCCATTCAAAATTAGATATACATTTTAATTTTTTAAAGTTAATTCGGGAAATCCTAAAACTCAAAATGATATAAATTCGTTCAAGTTTTGAAAACAACAAAGATAATAATTAATAGTGTTTTAAATAATTAGTTTACAATTGCTATATTTGTTGTATTAAAACTAAATAACTTTATATCAATTTTGAATTTTAGAATTTCGCAAATTGATTTTAAAAAGTCAAAATGTATTTGTAATTTTGAACGAGAGATGGTATTTTTCAATCTAAACTTTAAATTTTTAAAAAAAAAACACCCTAAAAATTTTATTCTCTTTATTTTTGACCCCTAAAAAATCAGTGGGTCAATTGCCCCCTTCCATAATTATAATTTTCAAAGTCTAATTATAATTTTCAAAAAATCAGTGACAACAATTATCCATAACTAAATCATGTATCGGAAGAAATTGTATAAGAAACAAACAGTAATACTAATTTGATTCTTGTCCGTGAAGTTATTGTTGATAAACCAACGGCCTTGGCCTTGTTTATTGTGTTTGTTATTATTGATTATACTTATTTTACTTGTTGATATATCTATTCAATTACAAAGAGAAAACATATTACAGGATGGGTTGAGAATATTTTATTGTGTATACTACTACAACTATTTATCATAAAAATACATAATACTATGTGCATAAATTGTACATAAAAAAGTTGTGTACAAAGATTAGGATCCATGTATTGTTTACTATTGAAAATGTGTAAAACATCTAATCGTAGATCACATTTTATGTTTTCTCTCCTTTTTTATACTGTTTGTACACAGTTTTTGTATAAAATTTGTGTGATGTAAATTCAAATAGTGAGATTAATGGAAATAGAGAACAAAATGGGGAAAAAATTAGTATTTGCAAATAAAGTAAATAAAATATGTTTCATGTCATTTATTAACCAGTGTCTCAATTATACACATTAATTGAGATTAATTTTAATTTCTATACTTTTTCTCCTCTATCATATATTCTTTATCCTTCCTTAGTGGGTGAAGGAGACGGAAAAGGAGGAGGGTAAGGCCCCGCATATTCCTGACAACATTCTGACCAACATAATATAGTTGGATCATGCTCCATTCGAACACAACAATCTAGAGTGCAAACATCATAAGAATATTTAGCATCTAACCTCATAATAGATATTGTCATAATAGTTAGACATAACGTCAAGAACTTAAGAAACTCCATAGCTCTCACTTAGAATGACTGAAAGATTGAGTTTAATATTTAAAACCTTGTTGTAATAAATTATTTTGGTCATTAACTCCGATCTCCAAGCTTTTAATTATGAAAATATCAATCGCGACACTTTTATTATAAAAATATCAAAAAAAATATTGTAAAAATATCAGTTTCTTATTTCTTTTTATTACTAATTATCTATTAGTATATCATTATACTAGGAATAGTATTCTCCACAATTAATAGGAAT
Source organism: Panax ginseng (assembly GCA_020205605.1). NCBI lineage: Eukaryota > Viridiplantae > Streptophyta > Magnoliopsida > Apiales > Araliaceae > Panax > Panax ginseng. The sequence goes on along the minus strand of CM035144.1, from coordinate 116,061,248 downwards.
AGTAGTACGTTTGTACTAGTACGTTTGTCGTTTCAATGCTTATGGTTCCAAGGTTGTGACGTTTGGCATTTAAGATCCTCCGAGCCATACACCGGAGACGGTTTTCCCATTAATTCTATCACAAATTAAGCCATACATGCAGACTGGTTATATATTAATTCTTTCACAAATTAAGCCATGCATGCATACTACCAATATCCATATTCAGCCATCCCCACCCAAATAAAACTTCACTTTTTTTTGGTCGAATGGCTACAATTTGGAAATTGACATTAAAATTATTTTCTTTCTTGAGGCAAATGAATCGTGCAAGTATATATAATTGGTCTGTTTGAAACTGTGGTTCAAAATTAAGATACATGTTATATGTTTCTGATGTATACATTTTATGTTATTTTACTGATAAATATTATAAATTACTTAAAAATTAATGACATGGTAGAGATGTATGACAAAAAAAAATGCTTATGTCCAATATTGAGTCTCATTTTAATTACATTTATTCAATTAACTTTTTGTACCAAAAAAGGTAAATATAAGACCATTATTAATTTTTAAAGTAAATTTAATACAAAATTTACCCTTTTGGTATAAAAATTTAATTATATTGATTATTGATGATTATGAAATAAATTTAAAGTTTTATATTTAGGCTTTAATTTTTATACCAAAAGGGCAAAATTAACATTATATTGTTTATTGATGATTATGAAATAACAATATTATAATTAGTAGTATATTTATACATTTTAAAATATTTATCATTATAACGATTATTGATGATTTGTTTAAGTTGAGTTTGTAATGTCTTAAATATATACTTTAAAACATTAATAATGGTCTTATATTTATTTTTTTTGGTATAAAAAATTAACGGAATAAATGTTAAAATGAGACTCAATATCACACATAAGTATTTTTTAGCTACGTGTTGTTGTCAATTTCTGATGTTGTACTATTTATCAATTACATGTAATCTCTAAAAAATTAAAAGTTTAATCTCTAATTGAAAAAATTGATCGAGAAGACAATCCAAAAGTGAAAAAATAATTAAAAATTCAGGGTATTAATCTATATTTAGTCCTTTGTTAAAAATAAAAAATGTATAATACTTTTTTTAAAACTTTTTTTGAATCTCTATTTGATTAAACTTTACTCTTTTTTAAAAAAATAAAAAAATTCTAACTTTTTTCCGAAAATAAACTTTAATTTTTTGAATATATATTTTATGAAACTTTACTCATTTTAAAAAAATAAAACATTTCTATTTTTCATGAAAAAAGTTTTGTTTTTAATTTTTAAATTTTTTTTCAACCTATATTTTATGAAACTTTACTCATTTTAAATAATAAAAAATTTCTATTATATTTCTGAAAATAATAATTAAGTTTAAAACTTTTTTTTAAACTAGGCACTACGAAACAGCATTGCTATGCCGTAAGGTAGCTAACTGCGTATCCCCACAATTAGTAGGAATAGTACTACGTAGGTACTAGTACGTTTGTCGTTTCAAAGCTTATGGTTCCAAGGTTGTGACGTTTGGCATTTATGACCGGAGACAGTTTTCGCATTAATTCTATCACAAATTAAGCCATGCATGCAGACTGGTTATATATTAATTCTTTCACAAATTAAGCCATGCATGCATACTACCCACATCCATATTCAGCCATCCCCGCCCTCATAAAACTTCACTTTTTTTGGTCGAATGGCTACAATTTGGAAATTGACATTAAAATTATTTTCTTTCTTGAGGCAAATGAATCGTGCAAGTATATATAATTGGTCTGTTTGAAACTGTGTGGTTCAAAATTAAGATACATGTTATATGTTTCTGATATATACTTTCTTGACTTCTGTGTTGTTTAAGAAATTGGTTGGTACTACCTCTATTCCGTAACAAGTAATATATTGACTTTTTAGTAGAAAAAAAATATTTCAATTTATTTATCGTTTATAATTTTTTTGGACGATAAATTATTTAATTTCTTACATCACCCTAACTTATCTCATTGTGAGAAGAAATTTTCTCACTTTTATTAGTAGTTTTCAATACGAATTTTAATTATTAAAAATGATAGTATTAAATGACTTTCTTAATTCATGTGCACGGATGTAATATTATCTTTTATAAATTTATAGTTTGAGAAAGAAAAAAAATGGCCGGATTTTAAAGCAAATTTGCATGTTAGTAAAAGAAAATTAATGATCATGAAGTTGCTTTCTAGCTATAAATTTAATGGGTCATTCTGATAAATTGGGTTGGGTTGGGTTGGGTTGGGTTGGGTTGGGGGAGAGGGGGGGCCGTCCGGTAAGGCTGCAAACAAGTCAACACAGTTCGGATTCGATTCGGGCTCGACTCGAAAAAATACGAGCGAGACTCGAATTCGTTAATAATATGATCCAAATCTGAACATTAAAAATAGTTCGAATAAAAAATATGAGTAGAATCTGAAGCAAGGTTATACTAAACTCGTTTAAGATTCAAACTATTCGAATTTTGATTGTGATTCGATACATACTAGGTTAATATATATTCGATTAGATGTTCGATACATTCTCTTATAATATATACAAATTTAAATCAAATTAGGATAATTAGTTATTATTTTGTTTTATTTTTAATTTTAATTGTGATTTTATATTTGTAAAGTGTAATAATAAATATATTTTCTCATTTTTAAGTAAAATAACAAATTCAATTTATAATTATATTTATTATAAAACTAGTTATTATGTGGAGACTCGAATTTGAGCTTAAATTTGAAGCTCGTGAGTAGTTTGAATAAATATTGAGTCGAGTCGGATCGAATTCAGTACTAAATATTCGAAATGAAGTCGAAACAGTATAATTTTTAAATATAATTTGAATTAAAGGCGAATTTGAGTATTTAATTTATCATTTCGAGTCGAATTCGAAGTAGCTCTCTGTTATTGCTCCGGTTCACTCTCGTTTACACCCTTAGCGTCCAGTACACCTTAACGTAGTCTGTATATATATATATATATATATATATATATATATATATATATATATATATATATATATATATATATTACCACAATTATGAAAATAAAAATAAAAATAATAGAGCAAGTTTGAGCAAAAACTATAAAAAGAAGTACATTTTTTATTGAAAAAATACTGTAAATTGTTATTTTTTATTGAATAAATTTTTTGTTCAAACTTGCTCTATTATTTTTTATTCTCATAATTGTGGTTAAAAAATAAATAAATAACAAAGGTACCGAACGGTACCGGTCATTAGTGGCACCGGACCGCCTCCCAACCCCATTCTGATAAATCAGCTCCAAACTTCAAACACTACACATGCATGGCTAAACATTCTATTTGTGTGGATTTGCTTTCTAGTTATGATCAGTATTCGGCATTAATTAATTAAATAAATGAAATAAAATCAAATTTCTTGGAGACCCATTATTTTGATTCTCGAATTGGGGTGAGTTGAAGGGTAGCCTGAGAAAAATTGATGTTTTTGTGATGGAGATGGAGGGAGCAGAGTGGAAGACCAAGAGATAAATCGCTAAAATCGGGAGAGAATTCAGCGAGGATTGGAGGGTATTTATAGAATAAGAGGAGGAGATGAAAAGATTACGGTGACAATGGGTATTTACATATACGTGCGGAGAGTGGATCGATGGAGAGCCGGAGGAAAGCGAAAGAAGAAATTGGAAAAAAGTGGAGAAGATTTGGCAACAAAGCGAATATATAATGACAGAAAAATTAAAAGGCGAAGAGAAAGAGAAAGTGAAAATCTAAAAACATAGACTAAAGCAAATATGAGTGAGTTATCATCGAGTTAACTCTTAATTAATTAAGAGTCTATTCCGTTGATGGATCGAATTATGTATTTTTATATATACTTAGTAGGGGTGAGCATGGCGTGTTTTGCGGTTTGTTTAAGCGAAACGACCAAACCTAAAACCAAGTGCTTGCGGCTTTGATAAATTCAAAATCACACATGAAACCGCTTGTGATTGGTGCGGTTTCGATTTTAAAAGTGCGGTTCGGTTTCATTTGATGCGGTTTCGGTTCCAAAACCAATTGAAACAAAAATTGATATAAAATAAGCTCTCTGTTTTTGAAATTGATATAAGTTCATTAATGTAGACAAATACAACAATGAAAACTATAAAATAAAGCTCTGCACATTACGACTTTATGCCATTTACTTTATGCTAAACAAAACTCAAATTCAAAGAAAGAACCCAAATTCCTACACTCCTTTATGCTTTATGCCAAGAACAACCCAAATTCAAAGAAGAACCCAACTTCTAACAATGCACATCGACTAAGCTGCCACACCGAAAGGCTCACAAAAAATTTGAATTTTCAACACCACGACTAGGCTATGATTTTCAGATAATGAAACAATGTAACCAACACAAATTTTGGAAAACAGCTTGGTAACATGTTATAAATGGAATCTCATATGCGCAAGACATTTGCAGAAAATGATTACTCTATTTAATGCCAATTCCATCAGTTACCTATACAAATGTAGATTTGTAATAACCTAACCACAGATGTGTACACAAACATAGATAACTACAACAACATACCAACTAAATTTGTTCAATAAAACTAGCCTGCCTAAATTACTACAACTCCCTTAATCATGTTGCACTTCTTGAACTTGAGTTACAGCTTTACTGTGGCATATCTCAATCACATACAATCAAACCGAAATGACCCATATATAACTAGAAGGAACAAAGGAAAAAAGAAAAGAAAAGTCGTCTTAAGAAATACATTCACACTAAAATGACCCATATATAACCCAAATGATCAAAATTTTGACAACAAACAACTCGGTTAGGGCCAAATAGACCTGAATTTCAAGTAGACAAATAACAAGTTTGTAAACTTACATTGCTTACCTCCATCAACCTAGTAATTAACTCAGATTTTCTCCTTATTCTTCTCTCATTGAAAGCATCAAGAGAGCATCTTTGTATTCTTTTCTCCTGTGACAAATTAAAATCCAAATCCAATTGGGTTTCATTTAAAACTCTAATAAAAACAATTAGTTAATTAAATTTGAAGTATAAGGTTGTTGATAATGATTTTACCTTCTTCTGGCAGGTCTGTTCCAAATCAAAATGACTAGATTATCAAAGACATGGAGTTCAACATTCAAGTGACTAATTCTACAAACATAGCTCTCTCTGCTTTGCTTTCTTGGTTTGTCAATAACAATAAATAAAAAACATGTAATCAATATTTCATATACAATTTAGTAAAATTGAAATCTTTTATACTAACCCATTATAAAGGAATGATATTTTCTACTTCTAATTGAGTTATTATCATGACTTACGGTGTTATCTCTGCCCCTTTGATACCCTTCAGTATTGCTCATCGACCACGCATTGCTCAAACGAATTGAATTCATCTATGAAGCATACCAAAAAAATTATATGTAAGAATATTTGAAAAGTACAATAAAATCTAATAAAGAATTAAAAATACAATAAACATATACCTTTTCAATATTCTCGAATTGTTGAAGTTCTTCCGATTGTTCTCGAATGTTGACAAAAGTTTGTGAATCACAGTAACCAATCTTGAGTACAAATCAATGCTTCTACTAATCCAGAGAGAGAGTGAACTCCTATATGCATCAATAGTCCTTCCCGGTGCTAAAGGCGGACCAAAGCAATGAGAGAAATAGGCATACCTAATACATGCCTAGCAATTTTTGAAAGAATTGGAAACTTCATCAATTCATTTTCCACCAACCCAAAACATTAAAGTTTTCATCTTTCTTCTCTCTACCATCCACCAAATATATATCAATCTCTGTTTTTTTCCTAACCCCTTCAACTTGTTCTTGCATGTACTTTTCAAATCATCATCTAAATCCCCTTCCATGTTTACAACAAACAGGAAGAAGAAGAAATGTCACCTCCAAGTATTATCTTTATAATAGTCAAACATTTCTTGTAGAGTCTTCACCACTTTTCACACATTAATGTAGTTTTGAAGATTTTTCCATAAAGTCTAAAGAAAGCAAAATTCCAAATAATGCATCTTATATCTTGGATCTAAAGCAACAGAGACATATAACAAGAAATTAGAATTATCCAGATTGTCCCAATACTTGTCATATTTTTCTTTCATCCTTTTAGCCATATCTCTCATCAAAAGATCCCCACTTGAACACAATTTCACTATTGCCTCTTGCATTTTTACAAGTTCAATGAAAAAAAGATTTGAAGTGCAATATTTGGAACCAAATATTTTCATCGTGACATCATAAAATATTTTCAAAAATTGAATGAAACACTTAACATTTTCAAAATCAATCCACTTCGGATATCCTTCAACCATTTTCTTATTACTCTTTCTTCTCCTAGTATTATTCTCCCAAGCCTCCTCTTCCTTGTGCTTAAAGAATCTCTCATAATTAAGATCCTCAATAAGCATCCTATCAAAAGCCCCTTCATACTTTACGACAATCTCCAACATCGTATATATGGAGTTCCACCTAGTCTCAACATCAAGACACACCAATTTCTCACACTTTATTTTCTCTCTTTCCACACAAGTCTTAAATTTTGCAAGCCTTGCCGGAGAGGATCTAACATACCTCACCGCATTTCGTATCCTAGAAATAGACACATATTGATCTTTTAATCCATCCTTCACAATCAAGTTCAAAATATGAGCACAACATCTCAAATGTATATATTTATTCTCTAATATTGCTTCCGGGCCACGAAGAAATTTTTTCAAGTATGAGATAGCGGTGTCATTCGAAGATGCATTATCTACCGTGATAGTAAATACACGATCTATCCCCCACTTTGTCAACAAAGCATGTACTAATTTCCCAATTGCAACCCCTTTATGACTTTCAATTTGACAAAAGTTTAGAATTCTTTTACAAAGCTTCCAATCATCGTTAACCCAATGAGCCGTTAGACACATATAATTAACGTTTTGAACGGATGTCCAAGTGTCCGTTGTGAGGGAGACTCGTTGTGAGGTGACAATTTGCTTCAATTTCATCACTTCTTCCTTATAAATTTTTAGACAATCTCTAACAACTGTCCAACGAGATGGCATCTTAAACTTTGGTTCCGCATCACTCGTGAATTCTCTAAACCCCTCATGTTCCACAATACTAAAAGGTTGGTTATCTTTAATACACATTATTGCAATTCTTTTATCTCTCTCTTCCTTTGTCAAAGCAACAAATTCTAAAGTCTTTTATTTTTTATCTTTAGTGATTCGGAGGGGGGATTTAACACAAAATTTATACAAATGATTAACCATTGAGGCCGTGCCATTCTTTCTAATGTTACATCCCACTATAACCTTGCAATATTTACATTTTTCCTTCTCTTTACCCACTTCACAACCCTCTAATACCTCAAAATGTTCCCAAGCAATCGAACGCTTTTTACTCTTACATTCATCCTTATCTTCCTTTTTATCATCGTCTATGTTGATAGGATTGGCAACATTAGATGATACATGCTGATTCTGAAAATAAAAAGTATATAAAATGATAATTAACTACTACTTAGAAATACATAGCACTAGCATAACAAAACTCTAAAAGAGTGTTGATTTTATACCTCATTAGTAGCTTGTTGATTTTGTTGTTCAATATGTTCATTTGAAGGAATTTGAGGGGTAGAAGACATAATTTGGGGCTAGTTCAACTTTTCACCTGGTAATTGGAATTTGAGGAGATCTAGATTAGAACTATGAACCAACATTGAAATCAACCAAACACATTAAGAAAGTATCCTAATAATTTCAGAGGTCTAAGTATGAAAATCATAATAACATAATATATAAATCAACAGAGAAAAACATAAGAATGAAAAGCCCTAATTTTTTTACCTTGTAAATCTCAAGAAAAGACTGCAATAGAATGAGAAGAGAAGACAAGTCGTCGAGAAAAGGAGAAGTCATGGACTCGCGTTGGCTAGTGGTGGTCGCGTGACATCGATCGCCGATAAATGCAGATACTTGCTTAGCCACAGCGTCACAGTGGTCATGATCGCTTGGTCAGCATTATCTTGGTGGGCCTTTGGGCGGTGGTTGATGGCTTGAAGCTTGAAAGGCGACTAAAGCGTATATGATTAAGACTTTAATTATTTAGCATAATAGCAGTAGCCTTTGGCCCTTTAGACTTTAGTTGCTCTGAAGTCTATTGCTCTAATGCTCTGAGCCTCTGAAGTCTGAACTTTGAAGAATTAGATATTTAGATTAGAATGGATGTTTTTTCTTTTGCCCCACCAAGTTCAACTTGTTTATTAATTTGGCCCTTTGACTTTACTAACTTATAAATTCTGCCCTTATTGAGTTTACCTATTAAAAAAAAATTGAACATAAGCTTCCCTTGTACTCGATCCGCCCCTTCATACATACATACACACATATGGTGCGGTTTTGATTTTATGGTTGCGATTTTGGCTAGTAACCAAACCGAAACCATAAATTCGGTTATTCAACGGACCTAAAACCGCAACATACGCCGGAACCGTTGGTGCGGTTTTAATTAGTCTTGATTTGTATGCGGTTTTTGTGCGTTTTTGCCCAATTTGGTTACTTGCAAATTTCTAAATTTAGATGAAGCATTGGTATTGATATATAAGGATAAAATTAATTATAATAAATTAATTCTTAGGTTATATTCATTTATATTATCTCGTGAGACCACTAATTAAGAATATGATTATTCGGACACATTTATTTTTAAGGAATTGATATTTTCATAAGTAAATTTGATAGTTGCACAACCTCCTCCTCACGTAAATAATAAATATGGTCCACTCTCATGTGAAGGAGTAACTTTTGAAACTATCACTTTCACTTGTAAAAATATCAATTCCATATTTTTAAGGCTTGTATTTCTAATAAATGGTCCAAACAAATTTTTAACTATAACACCAGTATGTACCATCCATCTCTCAGCCATCCTAATTTTCTTTAACTTATATATAAAATAAAAATATTAGGTCGGATTATAAGTAAATTTGCATACAAGTTGAAATTTATCTAGGCACACTTAGAGAGGGAGGAGGGAGGAGGAGGAGGGGAGGGAGGGGGGAGGGTTGAATAAGTGTGGGAGCAATCTATGACCAATTTTTAAATTTTAAACTAAACTATTAATTTCAGGCTACAATAATAATTGAAATCAGCTTACTGAATTAATATAGCCTATTTAAAAAATATCTTGCTGAATTTATATCTTAAATAAAATACTTGATGATAAAGAATTATCTTAATAGATAATTATTAAGATAATTAAATAGCTTATGTGATTTTAAAGTAAAGCAAATAATAAAATCAACACTAAGATTTTTACGTGGTTAAATTTATTACCTCTATAATAATAGCCTAGTCCACGTTCAATACCAACTAGTATTGGAGACTCACTTTATTTATTTCTTTATAAACAATCACAAATTACAAAATAGATTCTTACAAAAATTAATTAACAATTAATTTCCCTTGAGCTCTCTTTGCTCAGTGCATTTCCTATGCACTTTCTTCAAGCACCTTGCTTGCTTTTGAACTGTTTATAAACCTTCTCTCTAATCCACTAGGATTAACACCTTTAGACTACACTTAGTCTAAACAAAAATTCAATACAAATATAGAGGTCTATGATCAATGCAAGAATAATCAATTTAACAATTAAAGGCTCAAACTATATGCAGTGATCAATTAGCACAAAATAAATAAATAATTAATTTCTTACCGAATACTGCCTCAACTAATATCAGAAATTTAATTGCTTAGCTTCTCAAGATTTGCACTTAGTAAATTCACTCATGAATAGCAATAATCAGTGCAACAATAAATTCCGTGAGTTGTATTTTTCCATGCTTGAGAATACTGATTTATAGTCCACATTATATTACCGTTAAAATATATATGATCTGATTTTAAACAAACGGCATGATAATATCTAGAAACAATTCTCACAACGGTAAAGCTTGAAATAGTCCACATCTTTAATATATAAATCCATATTCATAATTTCGTTAGTGGAATAAATCAAAAGACCACAAAAAGATAACCACTTAATCAACTGATTTTATCTCTTCAGGCATTAAGTAAGTGGCGTGTAAAAGTGGACTGCATCAATTAATTATCATTTCCAAGACACACGGTTTCTTTAGAAAACATAATTACCTCTTCCTTGAAAAATGTATATGCATCAAATCACAAAGGTAAATCTGCCAACTTTTTGTTTATCTAGTATACCATATATACTCACGTGTATCAAGCATATGTATACCATTTTATAACATGCATGCGAAAACATGTAACATTTATAAAGTTATACATGAAAATAAATCTAATCTTAAGTCATTATTTTATAACTTTAAAAATTACCTTTTAGAATTTTTAAATCATTTTTCATTTAAGACATATAATAAAAATGCAAATAATATGTCCTAGAGCCTTTAAATGAAAAATCAATTATTATGCAATTGACCTTACATTTGTCTTCCTAGAAAGAGAAAAACTCTTCGTCCAATTAAAAATCCCGCCAATGTTCTTTTATCAACAAATACCTGAAACACCATAAAATAATTTAGTACTTGAACATTTCATCATCAAAACTTAAGGATTGAATATGACAAAGTCAACATTCTCCCTCTTTTTGATGATGACAACCTAAAATTGTTTAAGTCTCATAAACTCCCCCTGAATATATGCATAACATAATTAACTCCCCCTAAATCCATGCAATATAATTTCAGGTTACTAAAATTCAATTTTACGAAATCCTGAATTTTGTAAACAATTTAAAACAATCCTGTTACCTGCAGTATTTGTTAGTTTATCATCAAATATCAAAATAATTACTGCATGCTAACAAATATATCAAATATTAAAATTTAAATCCCAAATTAAACATAAGTCTTTTTGGTTATGTACACCAAACCAAAAACCAACATTTAAACCAACATTTTTTAAAATCCGTCCATAATCAACCAAAAATAATCATAAACATTCATAAAAACTCTCCCCCTTTGTCATCAAACAAAAAGGAAGCAATTCATTCGTCGAGCTCTACCACGGCTGCACGCTGAGTGAAATAGGGACAATGATTTGCACGATGGACCTTCTCAGCAATGCTCAAATCAGCAGCATATTGGGGAGGCCTTGGAATAACAGTAGCAGGTGGTAGAGGTACATCTAGAAATTCTCCTTGATACTCGGCCAACCAGTTGCAATGCACCCACTCTGAAATAGTGGAGTGTTTACGCTGCATATGGAGTTTAGAACCAACAACATTAAACCTCAGAGCCATAAACTCAGCTAACTCCCCAACCTGATTGCTAACAAATTTAATTTCCTGACTCAACTGACAAGAGTTGCGATTAAGTCGTCGTTGCATCAACTCAGCCAAGGCAGTTGTTTGCACCTCAAAACCGGCTTGCAAATCGATAAACTCATCTTTAATGTTATGATAGAGTTTATTGATTTCAGGTGCACCCAATGGCAATTTACCTTTTTCCAACAAAGACATTCGATTATGAAGGGCAGACATTTCAAATTGCATCTTTTCCTGATTACAAAGAATAACTTTTAACATGTCCATAATTTCAGGAGAAGATTGAGTGGGGGGCTGAACAGGAGAGGATGGAATAGAGATTGGAGGAGCATGAGTCTCAGAATTAACACGAACAAACAAACTGTAACAATCCAGAATTTTATTTATAATTTCAAATATTTATTGAAATAAATAAATATTTTTAATTAATGTGTTTGTTGTTTAGTAGATATTTGTTGGATTATTTATTAGTAAGTAAATAATTCGCGAGTTATAGAAATTAACTTAATTAAGATAGAGGGTGATGAATTAAATTTATGAGATAATACTCTAATTTAACTCAATAACTAAATTAGAGAATTATTAAGGATTATATGGTTTGTTATAATGTTATTCAATTTGATTTTTGTAATTAAAGTGATGTGTTAATTTATTAAATAAAATTATAATTATAATGAAAATTATAATTTTATTGTATTTGTTTATGTGGTAAATGGATTTAATAAATTGTTATTAGATTTAATATAATTTGAGTATGGGAATTTATTTAAATAAAGTGTGACAATAAATATGACTTATGAAAATAGATTAAAAGAGTTTTAATTTGGTTTTACCAAACAAAGCCTTAGAGTTTTTTTTTAAATTCTTATTTTAATCTTGTTTTGCCAAATAAGGCTTAAGGAATGATTAAGTCATTATTGTAATAAGTTTTGCCAAACAAGGCCTTATGACTTTTAAGTTTAAAATAAAAAAAATAACTAATAGGTATTTAGTAGCCTTATTATTATACGTCAGTTTATTTTTTTATGTTAGCGTCTGTTTTAGTTTTACGTTGTCTTAAGCATAAGAAAGAACATAAGGAAGAAAGAAGAGAGGAAGAGAAGAAGTTCTCTGTAAATTGAGAGAAGAAATTTGTGAGGGTTATGGAAGGAAGAAACAAGAAGATTGTTCGAAATTTTATAGCTAATCAAAGGTAATAATCTAATTTTGAGTTTTTAGTATTATACTTCTTGAGTTTTCTTTGAAAAGTTGGATTTCTATGGTTAGATTGTTAAGAGATTGATCATATATGTTAATTAGTATGTATAATTTGTTATACATAATCTATAACAGGTTTTCATGTAATCAAATTCGTGGAAACAAGTGTTAGATGAAGAAATTTGGTTTATGGCTTAGTATATGTATTTTGGTCTATTTTGAGGCTTAAATTGATGGTTAGATCATTTTTATAATCTGAATTTGATAATAGATGTGATTAATGCGTTGAAAAAGCGAAAAGAAGCGAAACTTGAACGAACCAATTTGGTTTGAAAGCGAATTAAGTAGTGAATGAATTCGCTAAATTTGTCAAACATAAACAATTAGTATGAACATGAGTTGTAAATCCATATTTGGGTTAGTTAATGTTTATGTTAGTTGATGGGTAATTGGTATGTTGTAGCTTTATGAGTTACGAACCCATAGAATCGAAAACGGACTAATTTGGATGTATATAACTCAAGTTATGAAGGTTAGAAGGAATATTTGGCATGATAGTTCATAACAGAGAAAAAATCCAAGTTCGCAGCAGCTATGCCCGCCCCGGAGGGCTATTTTTAAGGCATAACCCCCGCCCCGGCGGGATGTGTGTGTTCTGCAATGACTGATTTGACCTGTTTTGGTAAAACTGCCATAACTTTTTCATACAAACTACGATTGATGTGATTCAAGATGATCCAGAACGAGAACAAATAGACCTACGACTTTTATGCTTTAAGTTTCTCAATTTGAGGTCGGGAACAGTAGTCAAAATGGTCATTTTTAGGACTGTTATTTTTCGGAGGCAATCAGAGGGCGTCGGGCATGCACGTATGCAAGGGTAGTGCTCTTGACAACAAAAGATGTTGTTCTAAGTTTTAGAACGTGAATATTATGGAGTATAATGTTGCTTAACATTAAGAAATGATATATTAGATAAGTTGAATACGCATACTAAACACACTGAGAGAGGCAAATCAAGGCGTGTGGCGAATAAATGTCTAAAGCGCCGCGTGATAAGTGTTAATGAACGTAAAAAGTGTTTTAAATCAAATGAAATGAATATTATAAGATATTAAATAGGGTTAATATAAAACTAATAAGTAGTCCTAGCAAGACTTAAACACTTGAATGAACTTCAAATATGAAAGATATAAGTTGAAAGTTAACACAATCAAATTGAACATTGTGTATTGATTAATAGGAAGGGTTATAGGACGTAAATTAAAGTTTACATTACAACTACTATGCATTGCTATGTGACTAATAGTTGATGTGCATGATTATATAATTGTGTAGGGCACGTGAAGTGCAGATATCTGTAAGCTGTTAAACTGTTATTGGTAAACAACGATCAAGGCAAGTCTTTCGGTTCCTATTTGCAATGTGAACTTGATGATTAACTGTTTTAAATCTTTATTGCAAAGAGCATGATGTTTTATATATATGTTGAATGTATGAAATGTTAAAGTCAATTTATGACTACGTTGTTTGACTAAAGCGTCTTTGATTGAGTAAGGAACTCGGTCTTTTTATACTTGTTATATGAATGATAGCATGTATGTTATGTTAGTCCGATGTTTATGAGATATATGTTGAGCATGTTATTATGTGCTACGTGATGAATGAAAACTGTTAGATTTTGCTGGGCTGTCGAGCTCAACCTTGCAAATAACCACTTTTGCAGGTTCAAGGTTCAAGATTCAAGGTAAAGTTATGTCTTACTTGAAAGACATGAGTCAGATGTGATGCTTGAAGATTTATACACTTTGGTTCTGTTATTATTATTTGAAGCATATTTAAGGTTCCAAATAATGTATTAATGTCGAATTGTAATATCGTTTTGAGATGTAAACTATTGTAGTATTAAAATGATTCTGAGGTATTTAGATGTAAAGGTTGAAGGTTTTGGGAACGAAGATAGTTTGTAATAAAAAATTTTAATTATTCCGCAAATTTCAATAGTTGTATTATCGTTTAATGATGTAAAATTAGAGGTTGAATATGTTATTAACGACCGAAGTCGAGATAAATTGTATGAATTGTGGGGTCGTTACACAAACCATCAAGTAACATAATACGTGACATTTTCAAAGAAGTAACGCTGATAGAATCAGTGACCGAAACAAAGTTTTCATTTTCAAAAGAGATTTTAAAATGATTAAACAAAGTAATAAAAGTAGCACTGTAAGGCAAACATGTCTTGGTTTTACGCAAACATGTAGTCATGTGATGAAGCATCATTTGAGACAAATTAAAAGAAACACCTCTTAAAATCAGAGCAACAATTATCAAGTCTTGATAGGTAAAATCTGCTCCTCCACCTAAACAAGGCAACAAATTGTATCTAACAAGATGATGGAGGACACAAGAAATAGGAGAGACATCCACTGTTTTAGGAGTAAAAATATCACTCAATAAATTGTTGTTCATGACGATTTCAGAATCGTTACAGAGGAGTGAATGGAAAATGAACAACACCTTTCTTTGTAAAAGGACACACACCAGAAGATGGAATTTTCAAAATACTACCAAAATCCATGACCGAAAAATAAAACGATTTTCCTTTGACAAAAGTGGTATAAAAATCACCATGACATTCTAGATTTGTGTAAAATTATTGAACAAGTCTAGGGTATGCCACAGATGGAGGAAAAAACATGGAAGAAATACCACAAGATTCAAATAATAGTTTCAAATGAGATTGTTAACAGATCTGATCAACAGACTTTTCATAGACAAATTATTTTAGAAAAATGACTGTTTTAAATCGTACCTCATACGCATTACTGCGAAAGTAGTTGTCAGGCAGATCAAAGGACAGATTAGGGTTTACCAAAATAGGAGGAGGTGTAACTTCCGGCTTGGAAGACTAAGTCTTTGGCTGACGTTGCCGAGAGGGTCCAGTAGATTTAAGCAAAGAAGGACTGAACATGGACTCATCAGAAGATGAAGAGTCAACATACTCTGATTCCTCAGATATGACTTTCTTCAGTTTCTGTCGTTTACGTGAGGGTCCGGCTGTTGATAGGGGTGGAACTGGCTCCAGATCGTCGTCGAAATCCATCATCGATTCTTGTGTGTACGAGTTCTCATGGTGAGTTCAGTGTGTGAATGAAAAAAAATGAAAAGATAAGTGAGTATCAGAAACTAGAACAGAAACAGAGTAAGAAAGAGATGAGGAGTGAAAAATACAGAATGAGATTTTAAAACGAAAGAAAGCGTACACTATGTGACCCCAAATTTTATGAATAAAGATTTAAATTTCTCGAAATATTTTTTTTTAATATTATGGTGTGGATTTGATATAATGTTATAGTTGTGGGTAATATTTATAAATTTTGCAAAGTATGCAAGTTGTTGTATAATATTCGATTGGTCGGGGAATATTCTTTTTGTCGGGGAATATCCGTACGACGACACAATCATTGGTGAACCCACAACGGAAGTATTTTCGTAGTAATAAAATGACAAAAATATTTTTATGAAAATAACGGCGGAAGTTTTACCGTTAAAACTGTTGAACTACTCAGTAGTAAAAGTACAGTAATACACATGGTTGCATAGTAGCACACGATATTGATTATTGATGCTTACGTGATAAGTCACTTAGTTATACTCAATTATTGTTACAGTAATTGCTGCATCATATCTCTCATATTATTGATTCGATTATTGCCACAGTATCATCTGCATTATATGATATATTATTAAATCAATAATTGAGACGACAAAGTTATTCATATTATTAAATTGCAATATTTACAATGTCTAGAAGTTCTGTCAAGGAGAGGTTTGGTCACCTAATTGCGCGCCAATAGGGAGAAATCCTTATTGGAAAGCCCCCTCTTTCTTGGGAATGACCTGGTTGTTAAATATTGTGAGTTATGATATTAATGATGAATAATTTCGTATTGATTAAGCTTCTCGCTTTATTTCGATAATAATTTATCTCTGGAGGTTATATTGTTCAATCTGGTATTCAGGGCACTTTTCGTGTCGGAGTACTATTCACGAGTTACTATTCATGAGTTACTATTTACGAGTTACTATTCACGAGTTACTATTCATGAGTTACTATTCACGAGTTACTATTCACGGGATTCTATTCACCTGAACAAAATATATTTCTTTTCGGTCCAAATCATTTTTGGGTACAATATTATTCCATGAGGAGATGTCTTTAATTTTTCTGCATCATTGGTGAAATTATAATAGTAAATCAATATGGATCGTTGGTTTAAAGTTTTAATAGTGAATCAGTATGGACCGCTGGTTTAAAGTTTTAATAGTGAATCGGTATGGACCGTTACTTTAAGTTTTAATATGGATCGTCCGTTTAAAAGTAAATCAATCTGGACCGTTCATGAATTAGTTACTATTCAGTCCATTCTCCTATAAATAGATGCTCATTCCTTCATTATTCCTTACGAATTCAATGAAACTCTAGAGAGAGAAATTATAGAGAGAAGCTATAGAGAGAAAATCTATAGAGAGAAAGAAGAAGAGAAGTCTGCTACCTTTCTATTCCAATATCCAGTTTCTTCTAAGGTAAGGGTATTATTTCTTTCGTATTCATGAAGAGAATTACTTTCTTTCAATACTCGTAAGAGTTGTTATTCCATTCCTTATTATTATGTTGGAATAACCTGTCTATGCGAAGTACTGCATACATGGTGAAATTCTTCTATTATTCCATTCCTTATTATTATGTTGGAATAACATGTCTATGCGAAGTACTGCATACATGGTGAAATTCTTTTATTATTTCATTCCTTATTATTATGTTGGAATAACCTGTCTATGCGAAGTACTGCATACATGGTGAAATTCTTTTATTATTTCATTCCTTATTATTATGTTGGAATAACCTATCTATGCGAAGTAATGCATACATGATGAAATTCTTCTATTATTCCATTCCTTATTATTATGTTGGAATAACCTGTTTATGCGAAGTACCGCATACATGGTGAAATTCTTCTATTATTCCATTCTTTATTATTCATTTGAATATCACGCTTGGCATGTAATTTCACTCGATTCGTTCCGATTCTTTATTATTACGTTGGAATAACTCATTATGTATGAAGTAATCGCATACATGGTGAAATTCTCATTTGTTATTCCATTCTTTATTATTCGCATCGGAATATCACATGTCATGCATTTTGCCGGAATGGTTCCATTATTTATTATTCGCATTTATTATTATTCGGAATATCCTGCATTCATGCTTTTACGTGGGATTCGGGTTCCATTATTTATTATCTGTTGGGAATAACCTATTTGTGCGGTCTCTATCTCATGCATGGTGAATCCTTCTGTTATTTCATTCTTTATTATTTTGTTGGAATAACCTGTCTATGTGGATTACCACATGCATGGTGAATGATCCTTTGTATTCATTCCTTATTAAATTGTGAAAATGATCTGTATACGTGGATTACCACATAGCGGGTGAAAATTCATTTGCAGTTTCATATATTCTTTATTATACTCAGTTGGTTAAAGTTTTGACTTCTATACTCCATGAAATTTAGTGGAATATCCTTGATATTTGCAAGGCTTCATTCAAGATCTTTCATGGAAATATATTCTTCTGAGCATTCTTAAATTTTACTCTACAAAGAAGTATCATGTTGACAATTTGGACGTTATTAGTTCTTGGAAAAATTAATTCTTGAACTTGTTTTATTGACTTATTATGTCATTGTCATCATCCTCATGCTTATATTGTAATGAAAGTCATCTTTGGCTTTCGTGCATAGATGGACTTAGTATGATTATGACCGAGGATCATTCTAAGTATAATCATGACTGCAATATTATAAATGATGTGGTAAAAGTCCTCGGTGGGTTCGTAATGCATTGATGAACAGCTTTTTGGTATGATTATAACCGAGGATTATTCGGTATAGTCATAATGAATTAATGATTTAATGAATATCCTTGGCCCATAAATACGAGGATGATTAGAAGATGTGGTTTATTTATTGTCGAAGTCTCAAATGATAAAAGTTGATGAAAACATTTTTAAATCATAGAAGATAGTAGGTTTTATTCTCTACTTGATTCTTCTAATGGATTGCTTATTCCGCTGCAGTTAAACTTGATGTCTATTATATTTTATCAGTTTAACATTATTGAAGACTATTGATAATTTATTACGCATTATCTTAGTCATAATATTTCATTGGGCTAGTTGAGCTCACCCTTTCTTTCACCGTTCTCTTGTGAAATGAGAATATATTTGGGAGACAGTCTGGGAAAGGTAATGATCGGCCCGTAAGATAACATTAGTAGTCCTCACTATTCTGTTAAATAGTGTGACAATAAATGTAATGAGGACTCCTTTGAGTGTGGATATTGTCTAGATGACAATATTCCTATTAAAACTCACAGTATATGTTTGTCATATTTTACACGACAGTTGTATAATTAAGTTTTTATTTGTATTTTTTACCATGTATTTGGCGACTCAAGATGAGTGATGTATACCTGTTTTGGGGGCGTCACATACACTCCCATATACTTACGTCTTTCACTGAACTTAGCCGACTTGGCGTTTCAAGTTTTAAAAACCCATTATGAGATCCATGTACTCATACGTCTCCCAATAAACCCTTCAGTTGTTCGGTCTTTTCAGTTTTCAAAACTAATTATGATAGACGCCTTGATTCTCGCGTCCATGAATTAAGTGACCAGCTGAAAACATAATTATCCTAATTAATAACAGTTAATACGATATACATGCAATACTAGGATAACACTAATACGGATATTTAAAAAATCATGTCCTACACACCCCAAGTTCTCTTCGCAGCATGCAAAATCTATCTTTACTTAATGGTTTAGTAAAAATATCTGCAATTTAATTTTCAGTTGGAATAAAAATCAATTTAATTAAACCTTTTGCCACATTGTCTCTTAAAAAATGATGTCTAACTTCTATGTGCTTTGTACGTGAATGTAACACAGGATTTTTAGATATATCTATAGCACTTGAATTATCACAATAAATAGGCACACAATCACATAATATATCAAAATCACATAGAGTTTGTCGCATCCATAATATCTGAGAGCAGCAACTTCCTGCAGCTAGGTATTCACCCTTAGTAGTTGAAAGAGCCACTGAAGTTTGCTTTTTACTATGCCATGATACGAGACTCTGTCCCAAGAAATTACAAGCACCACTCGTACTTTTTCTATCGATTTGACATCCTGCATAGTCAGCATTTGAATAACCTATTAGTTCAAAATGATTGAAAATTAGATAAAATAACCCTAAATTTACTGTACCACTTAAATATTTCAAAATCCTTTTAACAACATTTAATTGTGATTCTTTGGGTTTAACTTGAAACCTTGCACATAGACAAACACTAAACATTATATCGGGTCTAGAAGCAGTTAAGTATAGTAAACATCCAATCATACCTCGATATTTTGTTATATCAACATCAATACCTTTTTCATCAGTAGTGAGCATTATTGATGTGCTCATCGGTGTACCTTTTGAGTTAGATCCTTCAAAGCCAAATCGCTTGAGTAATTCTTTTGTGTATTTGGTTTGATAGATGTAAATTCCTTCCTTCGTTTGCTTGATTTGAAGTCCCAAAAAGTAGTTGAGTTCTCCCTAAGCTCATATCAAATTCTTTATGCATGCACTTAGAAAACCACTCACAAAGATGATCATTAGTAGCACCAAAAATTATATCATCTACATATATTTGAACAATTATGATATCTATATTTTTATGCTTAATAAATAATGTAGAATCTATTTTACCTCTAATAAATCCATTTGACAAGAGATACTTACTTAACCTTTCGTACCGCGCCCTTGGAGCTTGTTTCAAGCCATAAAGTGCTTTCTTTAATTTGTAGACATGATTAGGATACTTTTCATGCTCAAATCCAGGAAGTTATTTTACATACACCTCTTCATTAATGTATCCGTTGAGGAAAATACTCTTTACGTCCATTTGATATGCTTTTAAACTTTTTTGGTAGATGCAAATGCCAACAAAATTTGGATTGATTCTAACCTAGCCACTGGTGCATAGGTTTCTTCATAGTCGATTCCCTCTTGTTGGTTATACCCTTGGGCTACTAGCCTTGATTTGTTACGAGTGATTGTTCCGTGCTCATCAAGTTTGTTTTTGAATACCCATTTCGTACCAATGATGGAAGCATCTTTTGGAGGAGGCATAAGTTCCCATACTTGGCATCTCTCAAATTATTGAAGTTCTTCTTGCATTGTCAATAACCAATTTTCATCAAGGACCGCATCCTTTTGCATTCTTTGGCTCAACTCGTGACAAAATGCGAGAGAATGCACAATGATTTTGTAAACCTCTTCGTGTGGTTACACCTTTGTTGATATCTCTAATGATATTCTCCGGAGGATGATTCTTGACATATCTAGCTGTTTTTGGCATTTGAACATCATGTAAAACTTCCTCTTGATCATGAGACTCATCTTCAGTATCCTGCAAATTTTCAGGTTCACGTTCCTGCTGGTTGTTAATTTCAGTTTCCTGAAACTGCTCATTTGGTCTCCCGTTTTGTTCTTTTCGATTTGCTGGAATTCTGACTGTTTCTAAATTTTCTGCATCATCTTCACTTTCTTTTGGAAGATCATTGTTAGTCTCATTGAAAGTGATATGAACATATTCTTCTACACATGACTGTCTAATATTAAAGATACGATAAACCTTACTATTTTTAGAATAACCAATGAAAATTCCTTCATATGACTTAGCATCAAATTTTCCCAAATTATCACTTGTATTTAAGATAAAACATTTCGAACCAAAAACTTTGAAATAACTTATATTTGGAATTTTATTATTTAGAAGCTCATAAGGTGTTTTCAAAATAATAGGACGAATGAGTACTCTATTTAAAACATAACATGATGTACTTATGCCTTCGCCCAAAATTTCTTTCGAAGCTTACTTTCTTGCAAGTAGAGTTCTCATAGCCTCTTGTAGAGTCCTATTCTTTCTTTCCACCACCCGTTTTGTTGAGGAGTCTTGGGGAAATTTGAAAATTCATGGCTAATACCCCTTTGATCACAAAAGGTTATAAAATCTTTTTGAAATTCAGTGCTATGATCACTTCTAATTCTAATAAGTTTATAACTATACTTTGTTTCAAGATTCCTTATTAATTTTTTAAATTCTTTAAATGTTTCATCCTTAGTTCTCAAAAATAATACCCATGTGTATCTAGAAAAATCAACAACTATTACAAAAGCCTAAAATTTACCATTAATACTAGAATGTCTTTCCGGTCCAAATAAATCAAGATGAAGTAATTGCAAAGGAGAGGAGGTTGATACCATATTCTTTGTCGTAAAAGAAGTTCTTACTTGTTTTCCCAGTTGACAAAGAATACATATTCCTTTCTTTTCAAACCTGATTCTTGGCAATCCTTTGACGAGATTCTTTAGGATAGTTTCTTGATTAAGTCCATGTGAACATGGCCCATCCTTTTATGCCATAAATAAGCTTCATCTTGTACTGAAGTAAGACATAGTTCTTCCTCCTGTTGCTCAAAATCAAGAGTATATATATTTCCTTCTCTTTGTGCAACTAGAGTAGTATTGTTAGTACCATGAAATATTGTGCATTTACCTTTTTCAAAGTTAACTTGATGACAATTATCCATTAATTGGCTAATACTAATTAAATTGAATTCAAGGCCATTAACAAGATGCACATTATTTATACTTACCTTGCCATTACCAATTTTACCTTTTCCAATTATCTCGCAGGTTTTGTTGTCTCCAAACGTGATCGTTCCATTCTTCTTCTTGATATTTAGTTCTACAAATTTTGATTTATCACCTGTCATGTGCCGAGAACATCCGCTATTAAGAATTCATTTTTGAGATGGAACTCTTGCCTTTAAGCATACCTATCAAGAAAGAACAATTTATCCTTTTGGTACCCATATCTTTTTGGGTCCACTTATGTTAGTAGAAAGTAAATCATTCTTTTTAATCTATACCTTTTTAACCTTGTTTCGTTTCTTAAAACAATTTATATCTAAAATACCTTTAATACCACAATGTTTACAAGTAGTGAAGGGAGAGCAATAATTTAAACTAAATCATGATTTTGATTTTAGCATTTTTATATTACTCTTTTTATGCATAGGATCATAATCAATTCCTTGTCTTTCAAAACTAGGTCTTTGTTTTCCTAATATGACATTTAAATTTTCTTCACCTTGGATAAAATTAGCAAGAGACAATTTTAATGAAGCTATTTCTTTTTTAAGTTCATTATTAGGAAATGTTTTAACAGGAGATTTATCACTAAATGCATCAATACACACATCTCTCATTTTTAGTTCATTAGTCAATTTTGGGACTTCATTATTCAAGAAATTTACCTTACTGAAAAGTATTTTGTTGTAGTTATCTAAATAATCAATCTTAACAATCAAAACCTTTTCTTCTTTACAAGTAGATTCTTTTACAATTTCTTTCTTTTCATCTATTAGTGAATCCACCTCATTCATTAAAGTATTAACTAAACCTTTTAAGCATGCATTCTTTTCTTTTAACTTCTTATTTTCTTGTTCTAATGAGTTCAAATCATTAAAAGATACCTGATTAGATTCACCTTCAATTCCTACGAAGCATACTTGTGCTATCTCATCTTTAGCATCGATCTCCACTTCGGATTCCTCATCACTCCAAGTCACAAGAGCTTTGTTCTTCTTGTTGTCTTTGTAGTTTGTCTTCCCTTTGTTCTTTAATTGAAAACAATCTTTCTTGAAATGACCAGGACGTCCACATTCAAAGCATGTCTCTTCAGTTTGCTTTCCTTTGGACTTATTTGAGTTGAACATATTTCTTCTCTTGTTCTTCCTTTGTAGTAGTCCTTTGAGTCTTCTTGACATCATTGCTATTTTTTCATCTGAGTCATCATCTAGCTCCTCTTCATTATCAGCAGTAAGAGCTAAGACCTTTCTTCGAGGAGTTTCTTCCTCCTCATCATATCTTTTTAACTGATGTTCATATTCTTCTAATTCACCAAACAAAGTTAAAGTATCTATGGAAGAAATAGTTGCAGAATCTTGAAGAGTAGTGATTTTAGAAGCAAACCTTTTGGGCATAGCCCGAAACAACTTACGATTGATCTCACTTTGAGGAATAGTCTTGTCCAGTAATTTCAAGGAGT
Source organism: Panax ginseng (assembly GCA_020205605.1). Classification (NCBI taxonomy): domain Eukaryota; kingdom Viridiplantae; phylum Streptophyta; class Magnoliopsida; order Apiales; family Araliaceae; genus Panax; species Panax ginseng. Next base: position 116,037,472 of record CM035144.1, on the reverse strand, counting down.
TTATGAGGACTATGAATCTTTCTTGAGCTAGCTTGATGGTTTCATCCTTTTCGAGCTTGAATATTTCATAATCATGCATGAGCATACTCAGTTTGACTTCTCGTACTTTGGAAGTACCTTCATGACTTACCACTAGAGTATCCCACATTTCTTGTCAGGCGTGTTGCGTGAGGACACTTTATCGATCTCGGATTGTACCATGCCGCTGAGAAGGGTGTTCATTGCCTTTGAATCGTATGAGACTATGTAGATTTCGGTTGAATCCATTTCTAGAAGAATCTTTGGTGTCCCATCATCTCTTCGTGGAATAACTGATCCGTTCTCCACAACCCACCATTCCTAAGGATCTCTTTTCATATAGATCCTCATTCGAAACTTCCAGAAGTTATAATTTTCGGTTCCGAACAGCAAATGAGGTCTATTGGTTGATTGTCCTTCTTGATTGTTGTTCCCGAAATGTGCCATGTCAAAATCTTTTCCTACAAGTCACCTTTAAGACCAAGATAAGTAGAGCCAAGCTCTGATACCAAATGAAATTTATCTAGGAACACTTAGAAGGGGGGGTTGAATAAGTGTGGGAGCAATCTATGACCAATTTTTAAATTTTAAACTAAACTATTAATTTCAGGCTACAATAATAATTGAAATCAGCTTACTGAATTAATATAGACTATTTAGAAAATATCTTGCTGAATTTATATCTTAAATAAAATACTTGATGTTAAAGAATTATCTTAATATAATGCAAGTATTCAAATTTTAATTATTAAGATAATTAAATAGCTTATGTGATTTTAAAGTAAAACAAATAATAAAATCAACACCAAGATTTTTTACGTGGTTTAGCTATTATCCTCTATAATAATAGCCTAGTCCACGTCCAATACCAACTAGTATTGGAGACTCACTTTATTTATTTCTTTATAAACAATCACAGATTACAAAACAGATTCTTACAAAAATTAATTAACAATTAATTTTCCTTGAGCTCTCTTGCTCCTTGTGCACCTATGCACTCTTCAAGCACCTTTGCTTTCTTGAACCTGTTTGTAAATCTTCTCTCTAATCCACTAGGATTAACACCTTTAGACTACATTTAGTCTAAACAAAAATTCAATACAAATATAGAGGTTTATGATCAATGCAAGAATAATCAATTTAACAATTAAAGGCTCAAACTATATATATGCAATGATCAATTAGCACAAAATAAATAAATAATTAATTTCTTACCGAATACTGCCTCAACTAATATCAGAAATTTAATTACTTAGCTTCTCAAGAATTGTACTTAGTAAATTCACTCGTGAATAGCAATAATCAGTGCAACAATAAATTCCGTGAGTTGTATTTTTCCATGCTTGAGAATACTGATTTATAGTCCACATTATATTACCGTTAAAATAGATATGATCTGATTTTAAACAAACGTCATGATAATATCTAGAAACAATTCTCACAACGGTAAAGCTTGAAATAGTCCACATCTTTAATATATAAATCCAGATTCATAATTTCGTTAGTGGAATAAATCAAAAGACCACAAAAAGATAACCACTTAATCAACTGATTTTATCTCTCCTGGCATTAGGTAAGTGGCATGTAAAAGTGGACCGCATCAATTAATTATCATTTCCAAGACACACGGTTTCTTTAGAAAACATAATTACCTCTTCCTTGAAAAACGTATATGCATCAAATCACAAAGGTAAATCTGTCAACTTTTTGTTTATCTAGTATACCATATATACCCACGTGTATCAAGCATATGTATACCATTTTATAACATGCATGCGAAGACATGTAACATTTATAAAGTCATGCATGAAAATAAATCTAATCTTAAGTCATTATTTTAACACTTTAAAAATAACCTTTTAGAATTTTTAAATCATTTTTCATTTAAGACATATAATAAAAATGCAAATAATATGTCCTAGAGCCTTTAAATGAAAAATCAATTATTATGCGATTGACCTTACATTTATCTTTTTAGAAAGAGAAAAACTCTTCGTCCAATTGAAAATCCTGCCAATGTTCTTTTATCAACAAATACCTGAAATACCATAAAATAATTTAGTATTTGAATATTTTATCATCAAAACTTAAGAATTGAATATAACAAAGTCAACACAAATTAAACTATAGATTTATAAAAGATAGCAACCAACCCCTTAAACAATAAAATACTTTATTATTCAAGGGGTTGGCCGCGCTATATATCTTTTATAAATCCGTAGTTTAATTTATATGTAAATTTAGTTATACTCCGGCCAAATATTTTTATTTTATATATAAGTTAAAGAAAATTAATGCCATCGAGTACTAAATCAGTAAATCATGTGTATCGTTTTCTCCACAATTAATTATTGTATATTTTAAGGGAATTAATATTTTTATAAATAAAATTTAATATTTTTACATTATTCCTCTTAAATAAATGTGATATCTATTTATTATTTATGTGAGAATGATCTTCTAAAATTATCTCTTTTATTTGTGTAAATATCACTTCCCTATTTTAAATGTATCCTTGTAATTGAAATATGTACCTACTGATAGAGGTAGTTTAGGTAGCATAATTCCTCTATTTTGCAAAACCAATTCAATCTTTCGATTTAACTGGCGTAATGTCTATAATAATTGAGAGATTGAGTTCAAAATTTAAAACCTTGTTGTCATAGATTATTTGGATTAGAGTCCGGTTATATATTGTGAAAGTTTTCCGTCCTAATTAAAACTTTTTAGTTAAATTATGATTACGACGTTTGTGCATACAAAGATAGATGAGAATTAAGAAGAGTTCATTTTAATTTATTATATCTTATCGCATACATTTTCACGTTGATCGCAATTTAATTTCATCAAATATTTATCGACATGCATATCATTTTTCTTTTATTATTAACTCCCCAAGATTTTAAGTCGTAAGTTATATATAATTAATAACTCCGTTCTAAATAAAATTGTCGGTTCTAAGTACTAATTACATTCAAAATAACAAACTTGTTTGATTAGTTATCCTTTTCATTTATACAAAAACGGTCACATTTTTAAATTTTAAGAATGTATTTAGACGAATAATATTGGTGAGTAAAAATATTATTTTTAGAATAATAAGTGTTACTGAAAATGTTAAATGTCGTTATAATAATTATAAAAATATTTAAAAAATGTACATTTTTTCGGGCAATATATATTTGTTTTGACAATATCACCCATATATCTATATTTGTGTTCCATTTTCATTCCAAAATAGTGTGATTGTTAAGTTTAATAGTTCTGATATGATCAGGAGCGGATCCAACCTCTTAGGTCAGTGGGGTCAAATTTGAAATAAATAAATTCTAGTAAAAAAAATAAAAATATAATAAAATAAATTACAAAACTAAATAATGCACAAATATTATTTGTAGTTACATTTTTTGAGACTTTATTACATAAAATTGTTGCGTGATATATAGTCTCATTTTTATTAGTTATAAAAATTCACATGTAAATACGAAAAAAGAACTGCAATTAATTACAAAAAAATCTCAAAGCAATAACCAGGTTTTTGAAATTAGAAATAAAAAAAATACAACCTATCGAATTAGGCGAGGTCGCTGGAAAAAAAAACGGATGGACAAAGAGTATTGTACCGATCAAGGTATTATAGGATATGATCTTTTAAGAATTTAATATTACCTCCATTCAAAAATTTGATATATATTTTGACCTTTTTAAATCAATTCGTTAAATTCTAAAACTCAAAATGATATAAGTTCGTTCAAGTTTTGAAAACAACAAAGATAATAATTAATAGTGTTTTATATAATTAGTTTACAATTGCTATATTTGTTGTATTAAAACTAAATAACTTTATATCAATTTTGAATTTTAAAATTTCGCAAATTGACTTTAAAAAGTCAAAATATATTTGTAATTTTGAACGAAAGATAGTATTTTTCAATCTAAACTTTAAATTTTTTAAGAAACACCCTAAAATTTTATTCTCTTTATTTTTGACCCCTCAAAAATCAGTGGGTCAATTGCCCCCTTCCATAATTATAATTTTCAAAGTCTAATTATAATTTTCAAAAAATCAGCGACAACAATTATCCATAACTAAATCATATATTGGAAGAAATTGTATAAGAAACGAACAGTAATACTAATTTGATTCTTGTCCGTGAAGTTTTTGACCCAACCCATTTTATTAAGGACAGTTATGTCTTTACCAGTTCTTAATATTAAAAATTTGAAAAATTAAAAATAGAAATTAAAATAAAAAATAAAAAAAGATAAAAAAAATAATTCAATTTCTTTTTATTAAAAAAACTAAAATGTTTCAAAAAATTATTAATATTTTAAGGAAAAAAATTAGGAATTATTATATTATTTAAAAATGAGTAAAGTTTAATAAAATATAGATTCAAAAAATAAGTTTAAAATTTTTCTAAATAAATTTTAAATTTTTATTTAATTTTTAACTCTACATTTTATGAAAATTTACTCATTTGTTAAAAGCCTAAATATGAATTAATATCCTGAAATTTTAATTTTTTTCACTTTGGGGATTGTCTTCTTAATATTTTTAATTAGGGGATTTAACTTTTAATTTTTTCTACTTTGGGGACTGTCTTCTCAATTTTTTCAATTAGGAGATTAAACTTTTAATTTTTTCTGATTACGTCGTCTAATTGATATTGTCACGTCAGAAAATTAATGACATGGTAGAGACGTGTGACTAAAAAAATGCTTATGTGCAATATTGAGTCTCATTTTAATTACATTTATTCAATTAACTTTTTGTACCAAAAAAGATAAATATAAGACCATTATTAATTTTTTAAAGAAAATTTAATTAAAAAAAATAACCTTTTTGGTATAAAAATTTAATTATATTCATTATTGATTATTATGAAATAAATTTTAAGTTAAGAGTATAAATATCTATATTTAGGCTTTAATTTTTTATACTAGAAAGGGCAAAATTGTCATTATATTGTCATTAGGAGTAACAAGATTTTAATTAGTAGTACATTTATACATTTTAAAATATTTAATATTATAACGATTGTTGATGATTTGTTTAAGTTGAGTTTGTAATGTCTTAAATATATATACTATAAAACATTAATAATGGTCTTATATTTATCCTTTTTAGTATAAAAAAATTAAGGGAATAAATATTAAAATGAGACTCAATATTACACATAAGTATTTTTTAGCCATCTGTCACTGCGATGTTATCAATTTCTGATGTTGTACTATATATTAGTTACACATAATCTCTAAAACAATTAAAAGTTTAATCTTTAATTAAAAAAAATTGAAAAGACAATCCAAAAGTGAAAAAAATAAGAATTTAATCCCCTAATTGAAAATTTGTGAAGACAATCCCACAAGTGAACAATAAATAGTTCAAGGTATTAATTTATATTTAGTCCTTTGTTAAAAAATAAAAAATTTCTAATAATTTTTCTAAGACTTTTTTGGAATCTCTATTTGATGAAACTACTCTTTTTATAAAAAATAAAAATTCTAATTTTTTCTAAAAATAAACTTTAATTTTTTTTTGAATATATATTTTATGAAACTTTACTCATTTTTTTCAAATAAAAAATTTCTATATTTTCTTGAAAATAAAGTTTTATTTTTAATTAAATTTTTTTAATCTATATTTTATAAAATTTTACTCATTTTTTAATAATAAAATTTCTATTGTTATATTTTCGAAAATAATAATTAATTTTAATTTTTTTTTTTTAAAATAGCACTTCTGAAACAACATAGTTATGCTTGGTTTGGTAGCTAAATAGCGTATTCCCCACAATTAATAGGAATAGTAAGACGTAGTATTAAAGACGTTTATCGCTTAATGCTTATTGTTAACGTCAAGAATTTCGTCAGCGTCCAATCACGTAAGACGTTACTGTTTCTTGACAAGAAACACAATAAACACCACAAGCAGCGGATTGGACCGTCGAAGGATACTTTCAAAGCGTGAGAATCGAGATTCGGTGTTCACAAGGTTAACAATGGAGGATAATAATGTCTAGTATATTGAGAGAGATAATAATATTCTCAGTTGTGTGTATATATGAACGTACCTTTTGCTTGAAGACTTCCTTGCTATGATATACTACAAGACTCGTTTTCGTGCAATCGACCCTCCCGACACTGTTAATCCCATCCCTCTCGTCCACCGTGGCCAATTGTCAATCCTTATTAATGCCGTATGAGAAGATATCGGGACCATTATCTTTGCCATCATCACTTGGTTCGTAACCCAAGTGAAGATATTTAAATATATGATGGGTCGACCCACCGATTTGGTCCGATATCTAGAAGGACTTAACAAAGATAATAAAGTGACTAGGCCCCAATAATGTCAACACTGATGATAGTGAAGACCCAATGGTCTAATCAATAAGTAGGCCCAATCCATTCTACCTAATAGAGAAATATCACGACCCAACATTGCCCCTAGTTTTTTATTAAACAGGAGGTTTAATAGGAAACTATAAATGGCATCGGTTTAGGACAAAAGGAATTATAATAAGACCAATAAAGGCCCAAAATACGGTTTCATCAAGTCCATTTTATGAACATCAAATAGCAACATAAAGGGTTCATCTTTCTTGACCTCTCTGAAGTACCAATTAAAGAGCTTTCAACCACCAGAAGCTCAAGCCATAGAATGAAATTTCGGTCAAAGAATAATTCCATCACGGACACGATGGACGGAAGGAATGAAATCTGGGACTAAAGGAATTCGATAGTTTTGATTTATTCATTCACTTCACGCCCATCAATTTGAAATGATTGACTAATAATGGTCATCTCCGCAGTAAACGCTAATTCGGTGTGTCTCCGCCTCAAATACAAAGAAGCCGTAAAAGGATATCAAGAGAATGTTAGAAGAGTAAGTCAAGAGAAAGCGAAGAAGAGGATGTCAAGAGAATATCGCAGGAAGGGATAACGTCATCCGGAAGTCTGTGTTGGTGAAAGAAAGAATCAATCTTGATATTGCTCTCTTCAACAATGAATGCCTTCGGAAGGATATCGACAAGATCAAAGAAGAACTAAAACGACCGAGGCCACTCAAGGGTCATCACAATGACGAAGAAGAATGAAGATCGTAAGAATCTAATCGGAGCTTGGCATGGCAAAATAACAATATCCATGCTAAAGAAGCAAGATATCTAGCACATCGTCAAAAGCTTGAAGAAGAGCTCAAAGAGCTTCGGGCCCTTAGAGATTTGGGTCCGCCATCAATCAAGACTTTCGTAAGGAGATCCAGGTAGAATACAGAAAATCTGCCGAGCTGAACAATAAGATCGTCCATATGTATGCAAAGGATATGAAATCTGCCGAAGTAAAGACAAGAAAAAGCTCGGGCCAAGGTAGATCCATCTCTTCTAGACTCTTTAGATGGTGACGATGACAAGGAAGAAGCCTGAAGATGACCTCTCCTTATCTTTAGCTGTAGAACTTTCTGTAAAAATTCTAATTTGTTGTGAACAGTTAATATTAAAATATCAACTTCATGCCTTATTACTTATGAGTGAACATTTCTTGTCAATAATTGATCATCAATCAACTTGAAAACTGTGCAAGTGCCTCTTATCTTAAACCGTTAGTCAATAATCAAGCAAATTATATAACAGTTAAGAAGAATGATAATATAATCCGGACTCAACACTTGAACAAAATAAAGTAATGCATACTTATCGTTACCGGAGTGTGAGACAGATCAGTCAATAGGGTGAATTCGGCTGATCCTCTTTGCAACAACAAGATCTTGCTTACCGCTCGGGGTAGAACAAGTATATAAGGACCTTTGTTTACCACTCGGGGTAGAACAATTATATAGGAACCAAGATATAAGGACCATGGAATTTGTCTACACTGCGGGGTCACAAATTCATAAGGACACTCTTGTGATAAGGCTACCATCGAATGGCCAAAGAAGTCCGACCATACCTCCTTTCTCAGATTGCATTTTGTTTACCACTCACGGTAAATCAAAATTAAGAGGATCATGGAATTTGTCTACCACGCAGGTATAACAAAACCATAAGGACACTCTCGCCAAGAGGTTACCATCCAAATGAGTCCACCGAATCCTCCTTACTTTGGTGACTATTGATTTACCGCCCTCGGTAAAAGCAATATAAAGGAACATAGGATTTGTCTACCACATTTGGGCAACAAATAGATGAAGTTACCATCGAATGGCGGTGAGTCCGACCATACCTCCTTACACCATTGTGAACTTAGGACCAATAGGAAGAAGATCAATTGTGAAAAAAATGAGCGTGGATGAGAGCCATGAAGTCTTTCTGTCTTTGAATTTCCAGCTTCTTTCAAATATCCCCGCCAAAGTATTTTGTAGGCCAATAACTGCGACCAAATGATCGCCACAGAGATGTCTTTGTGAACTTCCCGAAGAACATACTGCTTGGAATGAACCAAATATTTGAGCAATGGTGACGAAAAAGGACCTTGAAAAAGATTCTCATTAATGAGAACAAAATTGACACTCTTATACTTGATCTTCTTTAGCCAAAGATCGATCGAAGGAAGGAAGGATTTATATGCCATTAAAGTTATAAGCATCCGTAGTAGCCAACTTCGATAATGCATTAGCAATGGAATTGTTATTGTGATCGACCCCTTGATAGCCTGCTGTACTGATGTCCGAAATAGAATATCCATCTGTATGCAATGTCCACGAGCTCTGCTTCTGCTGAAGTACTGCAACGGCTTTGTCGGACTCCTCAGCTGCTTTCCATCTGAAGCTGCAACTTTAGATGGATTTCCCCGAAGACAAGTATCCACAGGGCGGTGTGCCCTCAGTGGATTCTCAGGAGTGTGGCTTCTGGGTCTGCTTCGACCATAATCCCGAAGACCAATAGGGCGGAATACCTCTTGATCAATCGGGAAAATGGTACATTGGGTCTTCATCTATTCTCTTTGATTATAATCCCAAGACCAATAGGCGGAATACCTCTCTTGGCCAATCGGGAAAATGGTCATTGGGTCTTCATCTACTCGCTTCGACCATAATCCGAAGACCGATAGGCGTGAGTACCCTCTTGATCAATCGGGAAAATGGTCATTGAGTCTTCATCTACTTTACTTGACCATAATCCTCAAGACCGATAGGCGGAATACCTCTTGATCAATCGGAAAATGGTCGTTGGTCTGCTTCGATCCCGAGGACGGCCTCAAGACATGTCTTTAAAGTGTAGACTTCTTTCTAACTTGATCAGTATGTCAATCTGACCACTTCGGTGCCGAGTTCTAGGCGGGGTGCCTTTTACTTGCTTTCGACCATGATCATGCTCCTTGCCAGCAGCAAAGACCAACCATCTTTGGGCTTCGCCGTGGGCTCTCGAACGAGAACCCCCTGATTTGTGCCATAACTTCCGATGTAGAAAAACTAAAAATATTGTGATTGATAACTCAAGAACACTAGAAAACAGCCCTCCTTCTAGCGCCAATGTTAACGCCAAGAACTTCTGCCGCGTCCCAATCACGTAAGACGTCCTGTTCCTGCACAGTAAACACAATAAACACCACAAGCTTGACGATTGGACCGTCGGGGGATAGCTCAGGCGTGAGAATCAGTATCGGTGTTCACAAAGTTAACAATGGAGGATAATAATGTCTAGTGTATTGAGAGAGATAATAATATTCTCAGTTGTGTGTATATGTGAACGTATCTTTTGCTTGAAGACTTCCTTGCTATGATATACTACGGGACACAGTTTTTAGTCGTACTTTGACCCTCTCGACAATTGTTAATCCCATCCCTCTCATTCATGGCCGCCATTGTCCAATCCTTATTAATGCCATGTAAGATATCAGTCGGCCATTATCTTTGCCATCATCACCGGTTCAGAACCCAAGTGAAGATATTTAAATATATGATGAGTCGACCCACTGATTAGGTCCGATACTAGAAAGACTTAACAAAAATAATAAAGTGATTAGGCCTAATAATGTTAACACCCAATAGTGAAGACCCAATGGACTAACTGAATAAGTAGGCCCAATCCATTCGATCCAATAAGAAAAATATCACGACCCAACACTTATGGTTCCAAGGTTGTGACGTTTGCCATTTAAGATCCTCCGAGCCATACACCGGAGACAGTTTTCGCATTATTTTTATCACAAATTAAGCCATACATGCAGACTGGTTATATATTAACTCTTTCACAAATTAGGCCATGCATGCAGACTACCAATATCCATATTCAGCCATCCCCACCCTCATAAAACTTCACTTTTTTTTGGTCGAATGGCTACAATTTGGAAATTGACATTAAAATTATTTTCTTTCTTGAGGCAAATGAATCGTGCAACCATATATAATTGGTCTGTATGAAACTGTGGTTCAAAATTAAGATACATGTTAGTATATGTTTTTGATGTATACTTTCTTGACTTTAATTTCATCCAACTGTGAAAGAATCTTTCTAGTCAATGATGACCCTCCATGGATTCGCCTATATGAATCGTGACTAAAATTGTAAAAATAAGAGCTTGTATACCACTAGTAATCCATCCAATATTAAGCTTTCTCTTTATAATAGAATAGTACACTTCTTTCTTCCCTTCTTCTACCCTTCACCACAATCAATCACTATTCTCATTAGCTAAGACAAAATGGTTAAGGAAATAGTATTATGTATTGTGCTTTCTTTTGTTATGTTTTTAGTTTTCATGGTGGATGGCAATATTAATACTACCGACTTTATTCACTGCATGGCCACCCAATCGCCAAACAGCACCCGACATATTTATAACAAATATTCTCCTGAATTTCTTCCGCTTTTTCAAACCACCCAACAGGTGTCAAGGTGGATAAATTCATCCACGTCCTCATTTCCGGATTTCATCATCACTCCGTACAATGAAACCGAGATTCAGGCTGCCGTTATATGCACCAAAATGCATCAACTCGAATTAAGGATCAAAAGCGGTGGCCACGACTACGAGGGTCTCTCCTACCGCTCCCAAAATAATTATATTATCATTGATATGGTCCAACTTCGACAAATTCTAGTTGATGTGACCAATAAAATTGCGTGGGTGCAGGCCGGAGCCACGCTTGGAGAGCTCTACTATGCCATTGCCCAGAAAAGCCACGTCCTTGCATTTCCCGGTGGTACGTGCCCGAGTGTTGGAACCGGAGGCTTTCTTAGTGGCGGTGGGTTCGGATGGTTGTTTAGGAAATACGGCCTTGGAGCCGACAATGTGTTGGACGCACGTATTGTCGATGCCTATGGCCGTGTACTTGATAGGGAATCTATGGGGGAAGATTTTTTCTGGGCCATTAGAGGAGGGGGCGGGGCTAGTTTCGGGATCATTGCATCTTGGAAACTTAAGTTAGTCAGTGTTCCTCCTACTGTGACTGCTTTTACCAAACATAAAAATTTGAACGAAAGTGCCACAGAACTAGTTTACCAGTGGCAAAACATTGCCCCAAAACTCCCCAACAATTTGGTCATCAGGGTTATGGTGAGTGTGCTGGTTCGGGGTCAGGAAAGGGTCATCCGAGTGGGCTTTAACTCAATCTTTCAAGGAAGTAAAGCCCAGTTGATGGGCATTATGAATGAGAGTTTTCCGGCCTTGGGTTTGATGGAATCGGACTGTTTCGAAATGCCTTGGATTAACTCTTCTATTCTCTACTGGGGACGTATCAAAGGGAATGAATATCCATTGGAGAATATACTCAACCGGACGGACAAGTTTAGGAATCCGTACAAAGGCAAGTCTGATTTTGTCACCAGCCCTGTTATTCCCCAAACTGCTTTTCAAGACATTTGGGAGTTGTTCCTGAAAATTAAAGGATTTCCCTAATGATATTGGAACCGTTCGGGGAATAATGGAAGAACTTTCCCCGTCTTCTCTGCCTTTTCCGTACCGAAATGGCACATTGTATAACATACAGTATTTGATCCGCTGGCAGAGCGAAGATACCGACCAAGGCAAGGCCCAAATCCGGTGGATGAATGAGCTGTATGAATACATGACCCCCTTTGTGACTCACTCTCCCAGGTCTGCCTACTTAAATTACAGGGACTTGGACTTGGGGATGAACCCACCCCAAGGCCCAATTAGCATCTCTTTGGCTAAAGTTTGGGGAGAGAAATACTATGGGTTTAATAATTTCGAGAGACTCTGCAGAGTGAAGAATCAGGTTGATCCTGACAATTTCTTCCGGCATGAACAGAGTATCCCTCCCTTGAAAGTGTGATCCAAGGGGTGCCAATTAGGTGGTTTTAAGTTAGTTTTTAGTTTTTGTTTTTTTATTATCCGTTCCTCCCTTGTTAGCCTACTTTCAGTGTAGGTATGTAATTTATGGTTGAATTAATTAGTGTGAATGTTCAGTTTAAATTGTCTTGTCCTAGGATTCCATTGTCATGAATGGTTCATCAGAATATGAAAGAAAGAGTTGTTTAGAGATTAATTCAGTCAAGTGATGATGAAACAGAAAGAGAAATGGGAAAGAGAAGGAGAAGAAAGAGTGGAATAATTGAGACTTTAAAAGGTTGGTGAATTAGGCAGTGGGATGGAGTACCCTCAAACCTTTATTTATTCTTTTTAAAACTAATGAAAAGAGGACAGCAGAGCTTTATATTTTCTTTTAGAGGTTTTGAGGTTAACTTATTTATTAAATTATGGTTGCAAATCTTTTCAAATTTGATAAAGTAGTGTCGTAGGCTATTTAAAATACTTTCATGTCAATAAAGGATGATGGAAACTTTAAGTAATTTATGAGGCTGAAATTATATGCATCTTCTCCATTATAGTTTTTTACATATCCACAAATTTCATGATCAAATTGGATTGCGACTAATGTAGAATTTTAAAGGATAAGACAAAACAATAATGTCTAGATCCTTACTTAATTCCTACTTATTCCATTTATCAACATAAATTTGCCGTGATGTATAGCAGGAGTCTTTCGTGTGTTATGAATCCTTCTTCAGAATATGAAAATTAAATAGAGGTGTTTCAGAGTTTAAATCTTTCAAGGGATGAAACAGAAGGGGACAGAAAAAGAGGGACATAAGAGAATGATAGTTGAAAAAGGTTAGTGAATTGGGCTGTGGGATGGAGTTCCATGATAATGGGCTAGCTATAGTTTCCCTCAAACCTTTATTGCTCTTTCTAAAATTAATAAAAATTGATGAAAAAGGGTCATGCGTTAGAGCTTTAGAAAAAAATAAGAAGTTTTGAGGTTGGCTGGATCATGAATCAGTCTGCTTTTAAATAGATAAAGAAGTAGTGTTATAGGCTAAAGTACGTCCATATGAACTATGATGGAAAGTTTAAGTAATTGATCAAATGATACGGTTCGATGGGGTCTCCTCCATATATTACATTTTTTATGCCAACTTCTCTTAATACTCATTCAACCAAATATTTTTTTTTTTGAAACAAAGAGGAACCAATTATATTAAATCGGAAACGAGAATATCAAAAATAAATAGAGGAGGGACAGGACCCCACTCCTCCGGATCAGACTGTAAACCAGCAGCTTTAGCTAACAAATGCGCTGCTTGGTTAGCTGATCGTTTAGCAAAATAAATACTACTATTATTCAAAGTCGAAAGAGTATAAGAACAATCTCGAGTAATCAAACCAAACAAAGGGAAATCCGTAGTTGGATGGGCTAAAATTTGTTAAAAAACTTGACAATCAGTTTCCATCATAACTTTGAAAAAATGGCGAGCCTTAAGTCAACTGAGGGCCTCTCTACAGGAAAGGGCTTCAACAAGGGCTTCAGCAAGGGTTGGATCTTGAGTGCAATTTAATAAACCATTCTTAGCAGCAACAAATGACCCAAACTCATCCTTAATAATCCAACCAAAACCCACCTTATTCTGATTAGAGAAAAGAGCCGCATTAAAATTACACTTAACAAATCCAGACGAAGGCTTGCACCAATTAAGATTACGAACCTGACTAGAATTTACTCGATGAAGTGCAACGGCTGAAAAACGAGCTTGCCATTGGGTGTGGACTGTCGCAGCAGCAAGCAGAACAGACTGGACAGATCCTTGCTTCTGATTCCAGGCCACATTGTTTTGAGCTTGCCAAAGAGACCAAAGCACCATTGCAGGTGCCGAAACAAGGTCAAAAGAGAGGGTCTGTAGTAGATAATTAAACAAGGAAATGAAGCTTAGTTGAGGAGGAAAAATCAACCCACGTAAGCATCCTCTCCACACTTGTTGAGCAAAGGGACATTGAATAAAAAGATGAAAGGTACTCTCGGGACCGCCATTACACATCTGACAAACATTGTGTACATCTGACGATTTTTATCGTCGTTATACATCTATTGCAACACTTTTATTATGAAAATATCAATTTCTTATTTTTTTTTATTACTAATTATCTATTATATCATTATACTAGGAATAGTATTCTCCACAATTAATAGGAATAGTAGTACGTTTGTCGTTTCAATGCTTATGGTTCCAAGGCTGTGACGTTTGGCATTTAAGATCCTCCGAGCCATACACCGGAGACAGTTTTCGCATTAATTCTATCATAAATTAAGCCATACATGCAGACTGGTTATATATTAATTCTTTCACAAATTAAGCCATGCATGCATACTACCAATATCCATATTCAGCCATCCCCACCCTCATAAAACTTCACTTTTTTTTGGTCGAATGGCTACAATTTGGAAATTGACATTAAAATTATTTTCTTTCTTGAGGCAAATGAATCGTGCAAGTATACATAATTGGTCTGTTTGAAACTGTGGTTCAAAATTAAGATACATGTTATATGTTTCTGATATATACTTTCTTGACTTCTGTGTTGTTTAAGGGATTGGTTGGTACTATCTCCATTCTATAATAATATATTGACTTTTTAAAAGAAAAAAAAATTATTTCAATTTATTTGTCGTTCACAACTTTCTAGGACGATAAATTATTTAATTTCTTATATCACCCTAAGTGGGGAGAAATTTTCTCACTTTTATTAGTAGT
This sequence comes from Panax ginseng, assembly GCA_020205605.1. Lineage (NCBI taxonomy): Eukaryota > Viridiplantae > Streptophyta > Magnoliopsida > Apiales > Araliaceae > Panax > Panax ginseng. The sequence continues at coordinate 116,022,458 of CM035144.1, read as the reverse complement.
TTTCAATACGAATTTTAATTATTAAAAATAATAGTGTTAAATGACTTTCTTAGTTCATGTGCATGGAGGTAATATTATCTTTTATAAATTTGTAGTTTGAGAAAGAAAAAAAAATGGCCGGAATTTTAAGCAAATTTGCATGTTAATTTGTAAAAAGTTAAAAGACAATTAATGATCATGAAGTTGCTTTCTAGCTATAAATTTAATGGGTCATTCTGATCAGCTCCAAACTTCAAACACTACACATGCATGGTTAAATATTCTATTTGTGTGGATTTGCTTTCTAGTTATGATCAGTATTCGGCATTAATTACTTAAATAAATGAAATAAAATCAAATTTCTTGGAGACCCATTATTTTGATTCTCGAATTGGGGTGAGTTGAAGGGTAGCCTGAGAAAAATTGGTGTTTTTGTGATGGAGATGGAGGGAGCCGAGAGGAAGACCAAGGGATAAATCGCTAAAATCGGGAGAGGATTCAGCGAGGATTGGAGGGTATTTATAGAATAAGAGGAGGAGATGAAGAGATTACGATGACAATGGGTATTTACATATACGTGCGGAGAGTGGATCGATGGAGAGCCGGAGGAGAGTGAAAGAAGAAATTGGAAAAAAGTGGAGAAGATTTGGCAACAAAGCGAATATATAATGACAGAAAAAATAAAAGGCAAAGAGAAAGAGGAAGTGAAAATCTAAAAACATCGACTAAAGCAAATTAATTAAGAGTCTATTCCGTTGGTGGATTGAATTACGTCTTTTTACATATACTTAGATAGATAGGTATTGATATATAATGATAAAATTAATTATTATAAATTAATTCTTAGGTTATATTCGTTTATACTTAATATGATTGTTAGGACATATTTATTTTTAAGTAATTGATATTTTCATAAGTAAATTTGATAGTTACACAATCTTCTCCTCACATAAATAGTAAATATGGTCCACCCTCATGTGAAAGAGTAATTTTTGAAACTATCACTTTTACTCGTAAAAATATCAATTCTCTATTTTTAAGACTTGTAGTTCCAATACATGGTTCAAACAAATTTTTAACTATAACACCAGTATGTACCATCCATTTCTCAGCCATCCTAATTTTCTTTAACTTATATATAAAATAAAAATATTAGGCCAGATTATAGGTAAATTTGCATACAAGTTAAACTATAGATTTATAAAAGATAACAACCAACCGCTTAAACAATAAAGTACTTTATTATTTAAGGGGTTAATCGCGCTATATATCTTTTATAAATCTGTAGTTTAATTTATATGTAAATTTAGTTATAATCCGGCCAAATATTTTTACTTTATATATAAGTTAAAGAAAATTAATGCCATCGAGTACTAAATCAGTAAATCATGTTGTTCGGGAGCGTTTTACCGACCTTCGTGTGGGCCGAAGACCTGACATTAGAACTGCTTTACGAGGTCATTGAGCTGAAGCCCATAGAAAGGATGGTGGTGTTCGGGTCGGCGTCCGAGTCCTTCTGGGCCGGAGCCTCACCTTAGGAGATACTCTTGAGTTGATTGTCCAAATCTTTGAATTTGGATCGTAACCTGTCGTGTGGATTTGGAATTCGGGCCTTGAGTCCTTTGGGTGAAGCCATTTTTGATGGTGGGGTTGTTTGGAAACGCGATTGGGTTCTCCTGCGTGTAGAGTTAGGGATCCTAATCATAATTGAATAAGGTAAGTCCAAAAGGTAGTGGTTGGATTGGATTCCACTTTGCACCTTTTAAGGAGATTGTGTTGGACCCAAATTATGGTAACTACCATGATTTGGAGTCCTAGTCCAAATTCGGAGAAGGATTCTAAAGGTGGTGAGCATTATAAATACAAGGCCAAGGTTACAATTAACAGGTAATACCTACTTTTGAGCACTAAACACTTAGCCTCCACTGTTAAACCTTGTAACGACCTGTACTTATTCTCACATCGAGTTATCCCCGTGGCACAAGCCGTCGCCAAGCTTCGTGTGATCTGTTATTGTGCGGAGTTCTAGTGGCGTGGATTCGTGATTGGGCCTACCGTGAAACTTAAGCGTTAACATTGGCGCTAGAAGGAGGGCTTTTAGTGTTCATACAATCACAGTCAGACTTTTCCGGTAAGAGGCTATGGCGAGCGTGGAGTATGATGTCTCTGACCACGAAAAGGCTAAAACACACCAGACCACCCAGGTGAGGGGGTCGGTCAAGGATAGATTGAGTTCCAAAATCCAGGGAGATCAGGTGGAACCGCCTCCTTCCCCTCGGCGAAGACTCTTCCACGACGGCCAACGTACCCCCAACCAGGCTAGTCGGGCCGACGATAATCATTCACGGGCGCTTGAGGTGCATGGAAAAAGCCGAGGAAAAGGCGATCGAGATCGAGAGGAATTCATTCTGCGAAAAAGATGCGAGAACAAGGGCGCCATGATGGCCTACGCCTTTAGCAAGAGGCTCGAGCAAGCGGAGATGGCTAACATGGTAGGAGAAGCGGAGGCATCCTCAAAGAGGCGTGAGGCATCGAGCCGATCTCGTTCACCCCGACGGAGAAGGCGGATAAGAAAAGAGTAGGCACACCAAGTCGCTCGAGGGATGGCCAAAGTCGGAGAAGGAGGCCGTCCAGTGAGCGGCGATCGAACATCCAGGCGGTCGGGACTGAGGCGAGGAGGGGACGGGACTCGGAACTGGCGAGGGAGAGACCCGATCGTCCCCCCATAAAGGAGAGTTCGACCACCTCGCTCAAAGGGTGGCAGAATTGGAAAAATTACTGTTGGCAAAGAATTCGACGGGGATGCCTTCAGCCTGCATAGGGTCGCCTTTCTCGCCGGAGATCAATTAGGAGACAACCGACCCAAAAGGAAGATTTCCCCGATGGAGACCTATGACGGGATGGGGGATCCGTATGACCACTCAGACGGGTATGATAGGATGATGACATACTACAGGCATTCGGATGCTGCCAAATGTCATATGTTCGCAACAACCTTGAAAAAGAGCGCCCGGGAATGGATGAGAACCCTGGCAACGAGATCAATTAATTCATGGAATGATCTTCGGGAGAAATTCCACGCTCGGTTCGGGAGTAATAAGAGGTGGGGAAAGATCACGACCTCCTCATCCAGTCGACGAAACGGATGAAAGTCTGGGACAATACGTCAAGAGGTTTCGAGAGGCTGTGGGGTCGGTGGCAAAATTAAACTCCCCACAAGCCCTGGGCTTCTTCACGACTGGCTTAGACATTGGGAAGTCAAAGAAGTTGATGAAGGATTTGGTGATCAACCCTCCGCCAGACTTGACAGAAGCTTTCCATCGAGCCGAGGGACATATTGCAATAGAGGAGGCGATGGGAAACTTGAACCCCACTCCCGATCCTACGAGAAACCCGAGGATCGGGATAAAGCAGAATTTTAGAAGTCGGCGGTCGGGGAGGTCAGATAACTATGGTAAGAAAAGCTATGCTGGTGGAGGTTCGGGCAGTGGACGACCACATTTCCCCAACAAAAATGTCAACAAAGTCTACACCGCACTCAACACGGATCGGGCTAAAATACTGGAGGAGATGACAAACAAGCCCTTTTTCAAACCATGCCAAGCGATCCTGAAGCCTGGGAAGAGGGGTCAGAACAGATATTGTGCGTATCATCAGTCTCGGGGGCATACGACCGAGGAATGTAACAACCTGAAAGATCTGATAGAGAAGAATGTCCAGAATGGGCAACTGGTGCAGTATGTGGTCGGTCGACAAAGTTCGGAGGCCCCCCGGGAGGAGAACAGGGAACCGACACGGGAAACACAGCCGCAACCGCATCCACAAGCCCGAGGAGTGATTGATGTGATTTCGGGCGGGTCGGTAGGGCGTGTAACCGGAAAGAAGAGGAGCGGTCATCTCGAGGTTGTATTGTCGGTAGCAAGTTCATCACCCCGAAAGGATAGGGCCTATTTAGGGGTATCCATCTCATTTTTGGACGAAGACTACCCTGCCGACCATATCGAACCACATGATGGGGCACTAGTAATAACAGCACAGGTCGGGCCAGTCGACATGAAAAGAATGATGATCGACAACGGGTCCTCGGTGGACATACTCTACACGCATGCCTATCAGAGGATGGATCTGGGAGGAAAGAAAATGGAATTGGGAGGAGAGGGTGGTTATGCGATTTCGGTGGTGACTTGGTGCATGTATAGAAGTGCGATAGAGCTACCGATTCGATTCTAAGCACGACCCCTGGGAAGCGAAATAATGGTAAAAATTTTTGTAGTACAAGTGAATTTTATTTCAACGCCATATTGGGAAAGGCCGACATTAGCGAAGATTCTGAGCGATGGTCGCCTATACCTCACTTCAAAATCAAGTTTCCTACACCGAACGGGATCGGGGAGGTAAAAGGTGATTTGGACATTGCCCGAAGGTGTTATCGGAATACTTTGATTTCCTCGAGGGTGGGGTCGACAAATAGAAAGCAGATAATGGCCATCGAGATAGAGCCATTCACCGAAGCGAAGATCGAACCCATGGGCTGCCGGCAGAAGAGATAGAAGATGTGAAATTGATACCAGGGAATCCGGAAAAACTGATCAAAATTGGGGCAGGATTAACAAAACCGCCTGCGAGCAGTGCGGTGGACTTGCTTGGTGTATGCCGATATCTTGGCGTGGGAGCCTAGTGATATGCGAAAGACGCGAATCAGTACGCCGCATTGGCGGCATATCTGAGACTCAAAGAAAGCGGTGATACAAAAAAGAAGGATCTTTGCCCTGGAAAGACAGAGGATCATAGATGAAGAGATTGATAAACTGCTGGAGGCGGGATTCATCTTCGAGATCGACTATCCCGAATGGCTGGCGAATGTGGTTTTGGTTCAGAAGCAAAATGGGAAGTGGAGGTTGTGCATCGACTACACAGATCTGAATAAGGCATGCCCAAAAGATTTCTATCCTCTACCCAATATAGATCAGCTGATTGATGCCACTTCGGGGTATGGAATGTTAAGTTTCATGGACACTTTCTCAGGATATCACCAAATCTCGATGCACAAGGATGATATCCCGAAGACTAGCTTCATCACTCATCGGGCTATATATGCTTATCGGAAGATGACCTTCGGATTGCTGAACGCGGGGGCCACTTATCAACGGATGATGAACTTCGTATTCAGACAGCAGCTAGGCCGGAGTATGGAAGTGTACGTGGACAACATGATCGTAAAAAGCATGTCAGTCCGTGATCATTTGGAAGACCTAGAAGACTGCTTCGAAACAGTAAGGCAACACAAACTGAGACTGAACCCGACCAAATGTACCTTCGATTTGGGTTCAGAAAAATTTCTGGGATACTTGGTCAGCAAAAGGGGAATCGAAGCCAATCCGGAAAAAATCGCGGCGATCTTAGACATGAAATCTCCAAAGACAAACAAAGATGTACAGAGGTTGACGGGCCGGATAGCTGCCCTTCGGAGATTCATGTCAAGGTCAGTCGAAAGATGTCTACTCTTTTTTGACACTCTCAAGGGTCCGAAGAATGATAAGAGCTTCCAGTGGATTTCAGAATACGAAGACGCATTCCAAGGGATCAAGAAATATCTGAGTTCGGCACCGCTATTAATGAAACCGATCCCCTCGGAACCTTTATATTTATATTTGGCTGCGAGCTCGATGGCAATAGGGGCAGCACTGGTACTTGATAAGGGAGGAAATCAGTTCCCGGTATACTACGTCTGTCACGTACTTCGGGACGCAGAGATCAGATACCCGAACCTAGAAAATTTTTCCTATGCCTTGATAATTGCCAGCAGGAAGCTCATACACTATTTCCAGGGTCGGCTAATAGTGGTATACACGGACCAACCGTTAAAGAAGATTTTGCATAAGCAAGAGCTATCAGGTCGGTTGGCCACTTGTGCGATGGAATCAACACAGTTTGCAATAAAATACCATCCCCGGACGACAATCAAAGGGCAGGCCTTAATATGATCCTTCTTATCCAAGATTTTAACATGTATCTCCTCATACGTTAAATCATCTGTTATATTGTCTAGTTCTAATTTAATAATGTGGTTCGGGTCGTCCACATATCTATGTAACATCGATACGTTAAAAACGTTATGAATACGCGACATACTTGGTGGTAAAACGAGTCTATAAGCCACAGTTCCTACTCGATCAAGGATTTTAAATGGGCCAATAAAATCGAGGGTTGAGATTTCCTCTCTTCATCGATTCTTGCTTCTAGAATAACGCCCTCTTTAACCTTCTTCTTCACATTCATCAGCTCTGAGTATGTAGCTTGAGCGGCTTTAACTTTATCGATTAAAGTCGATTCTAATCGTATATTTATTATTTTTATGTGGGTCCCTATATTTTTTAACTCTATCTTCATCATTTGTAAGTTATACGAAATGGGTTTTTGTGTTAACAACATCGCACTCATAAACGCATACGATCTTCTACTCAACGCGTCAGCTACCACGTTCTCTCTTTCACAATGATATTAAATGGTATGATCGTAATCTTTAACAGCTCGAGCCAACGTCTTTGGCGCATTATACGTTCGTTTTGGTTGAAGAAATATTTAAGGGTTGAAGAAATTGGTTTTGTACTGGGGTCAATGCAAAATTCAATTTCACACTCTAGAGGTAGGCTAAGAAGTCTTCAAGAATACGTCAAGAAATTTATTAACAATAGAAATATCATTCAAAACTGTGACTCTCATCCAAGACTTGGATAACACGTCACATTGATACCTATCAACTTGCCACCGTTATTCACGACGTCCCCTACGGATATTCTAGCTTCAGTGTATTCCAAGACTTGGAAGTCACCAGCGAAAGGCTCGGGGCTCTTTACTTATGGCTTGATATGACAATGATTGACTTTAGTGGTTTAGTTACTTGAATTCTTATAACAGGTTGGTTAGGAGTATGAAAGCTAACAACCTTACAAAAAGCATGATGAGTAGTTAACCAATCGATTCTTAAAATCACATCAAAGGAAAGTATTTTCAAAGAAATAAGATCGACAGGTAACGTGCGGGTGCCGATTTAAACTAAACAAGACTTATAAACAGTGGATGTAACAAAGGTTTCTCTTAACAAAGTTTCAACCGATAAGTCAAAGTCTAATTTCTCCTGAGTTAAATTTAAACGTTGAGCGCAAGCAAGAGAGATAAAAGAATGGATAGAATCGGTGTATAGACTTCACAAGAACTTATAATTAACTAACCCGTGATAACTTCATTTGGGTTCCTTACTTGTTGGGAAGTCATGACAACCGCTCTCCCTTGAACTACCCGACTTTGACTTGTCTGGGGCAGCATTTGGTGTCATCACTACCGTTGAAATTGACTTTTCTATAGGGCATATTCCACCCTCAACTACTTCATCATACTCCTGTTTCATGATCTAAATCAATAATCTTCGATCCATATCAAATTGGGGTTGACTGCAATGTACAGGGTAATTCAAAACTCGATGTTGGGTTCTCTCAATTGTTTCTTCTTTCAGCTCATATTCCAGCTTTATCATCTTATACTCTGCCAAATAGTGCTTCTGTTCAAGCATCACATATCGGGTAACACAAGCTTGAATTGTTGCATCCTTTTGTTCCACGACCGTCTGCCGTTTTTCAGCCTGCTCTTTTAACTCATGAACACGATTTTTCAATTCTAAATTTCGATCATAAAATTCTTCTAATAAATTCTCCTCAGGTTCCTCTTCTTCCTCGCTCTCAGCTACAACGTCTGCAACTAGCCCGGGTGCAACTATTAGTTCTTCACTCACCACATAGATATCTCTAATTTCTTCTTCGTCTAACATCACATTAACCTGATTAGTGACTAAAGGTGTCACAACGGTCTCATTCCCTCCATTGTGAACATTTTCAGCTGCCATTTTCAAATACTGCCACAAAACAAGGGTTAATTAACATGTCACATATTATACATATACTCTGACCGACCAATTAAATAATAAATAAACTTAGGTAGGTCATCTTAGCGAAGGAATTCCCGTCTCTCCCCTCCTAGTTCTTGTCTCATATCTCTAAATGGGGATCATATCCCTAAGCTTTGATCTTAAGCGTGACGCCCCAAAATAGATATACATCACCTATTACGAAGTCGCCAAATACATGGTACAGAATACAACTACAATCTTAAATATACAACAACATGGTGTGAGTTTTAATACAAATATTGTCTTACAGGCGGTATTCAAACTTAAAATAAGTCCTCAATACATTTATTAACACACTATTTCATAGAATAGTGAGGACTACTAATGCTATCCTCCTCGACCGTCATCTGGTTCCCCGACTAGTCCTCGCTACGTTTTCATTTCTCAAGAGAACAATGAAAAGAAAAGGGTGAGCTCAACTAGCCCAAAGAAGAAATATTATGACTAAGATAATGCGAATAAATTATCCTTAGCCTTGATAGTGTTAAGCGATACAATATAACAAATATCAAGTTTAACTGCAGCGGAACAAGTAATCCATTCAAAGAGTCAAGTAGAGAATAAAATCTACTATCTTCTATGATTTAAAAGGTTTTTCATCACTTTTATCGCTAGACTCAGCTTAATAAATAATCCACATCATCCCTGCACTACGGCCAATGATATTCATTAGTATCACAACCACAAATTATTCATGCACTACGGGCCAAGGATATTCATGTATTCATCAATGATCATGATCATGCCAACAATTGCCTATCAATGCACTACGGGCCAATTAGGACTTTTACCACATCATTTATAACATTACGGTTATGATTATACCAAATAATCCTTGGTCATAATCATACCAAGTCCATCTATGAACTACAGGCCACATATGACTTTCAACATAATATAAACATGAGGATGATGACAATGATATAAGAATTCAATAAAACAAGTTCAAGAATTAATTTATCCAGGAACCAATAACGTCCAAATTGTCAACATAATACTTCTTTGTGGAGTAAAATTCAAGAATGCTCAGAAGAATATTTCCATGAAAAGATACTGGATGAAGCGCAAATATCAAAGATATTCCACTAATTTCATGGAGTATAGAAGTCAAAGCTTTAACCAACTAAGTATAAGAGATTATATGAAACTGCAAATGAATTTTCGTCCGCCATGCGGTAATCCACTTAGACAGATCATTTCCACAGTTTAATAAGGAATGAATACAACGGATCATTCACCATGTATGTGATAATCCACATAGACAGGTTATTCCAACAGAATAATAAAGAATGGAATAACATAAGAAATCACCATGCATTCGATATATAGACCGCACAGACAGGTTATTCCAACAGAATAATAAAGAATGGAACCAAGTCATGCGTAATTCGCACAGACATGATGTTCCAACAGAATAATAAAGAACGGAACCAGGTCATGCGTAAACCGCATAGACAGGATGTTCTAACAGAATAATAAAGAAAGGAACCAGGTCATGCGTAAACCGCACAGACAGGATGCTCCAACAGAATAATAAATAATGGAATAACAGAAGAATTTCACCAAGTATAGGGTAGTCCGCATATACATGTTATTTCAACAGAATAATAAAGAATGGGATAATAGAAGTTCTCTTCATGAAGACGAAAGAAATAATACCCCTTACGAGTACAACAAATAATACCATTTACCTAAAAAAGAAGAGTATTTCGACGGGTAGGGCGGGGATATACTTTAAGAACCTTGCACTATTCTCTACGCTCAAAGCTTTCTTAAATTCTAAAGAAATACGCTCAAGATTATAGAAGAAGAATTCTCTGAATTTCTGGTGTGGTTTTTCAATTCTAACTAAGCATCCTATTTATAGGAGAATGGAAAGGATATTATGCAATAAAATATAATACATTCTATTTATAATATATATATATATATATATATTATTTATTTAAAATCTAATAAACTAAATAACTTTATAAAAGTACTCTATTTTATATAAAAAGATTTTACTATGCAGGCACTATGCAAATACTATGCATAATAAAATATAATATATTCTATTTATAATCTAATAAAACAAATAACTTTATAAAAATATTAGGTTTATATAAAAAATTTTTACTATCTGCAAAACACTTATGCAGAGCCTTTATCTGCAACACTTTATGCATAATAGAATATTATATATTCTATTTATAGTCTAATAAAATAAATAACTTTATAAAAGTATTTTGTTTTATATAAAAAGTTTTCTGTTTTATTACATTTATAATAATTAAACAAAACTTATCACCTTTATTATAATTCACAATATTAATCGACCGTGTCGTTTCCCAAGAAAGAGGGCTTTCCAATAAGGATTTCTCCTATTTGGCGTTAAATGATTAGGTGACCAAACCTCTCATTGGCGAGAACTTACAGACATTGTTAATATTGCAAATAATAATATTAATAACTTTGTTATCTCAATTATTGATTTAATAATATATAAAATATAAACACTAATTGAATCAAATAACGTGAGATCTTATGCAACAATTCTTTGTAGCAATAATTGAACAAAAGCGAGTGACTTCTCACGTAAGCATCAATAATCAATCACTGAAGTAGTGCTTCTTATGCAACCACGCCAGACATTATCTTTTTACTTTAACACCGGTGTTTCAGCGATTAACGGTAAAACTTTCGCCGTTATTTTTATAAAAATATTTTTGTCATTTTCTCAATCCGATAATACTTTTATTGTGGGGTCCACCAATGATTGTGTCGTTGTACGAATATTTCCTGTTAAAATGAATATTCCCCGACCAATCGAATATTATATAATAACTTGCTTACTTTGCAAAATTTATAAATATTACCCACAACTATAACATTATATCAAATACACACCATAATATTAAAAAAAATATTTCGAGAAATTTAAATCTTTATTCATAATATTTGGGGTCTCACAATTTACTCGAGTACTATTCACCCGGGGTGCTATTTATGATAAAAATTAATTCGTTTTCAGTCCAAATTATTTTTGGTACAATATTATTCTTGAATTTTACTCCACAAAGCAGTATCATGTTGACAATTTGGACATTATTGAATTCTGGATAAATTAAATTATAAATCTTTAAAATTTATCATTTGCTTTATTTTAATTGAATTCTTATATCATTGTCATCATCATCATCATGTTTATATTATGTTGAAAGTCATCTGTGGCCCGTAGTGCATAGATGGACTTGGTATGATTATGACCAGGGATTATTCGGTATAATCATGAACGTAATGTTACAAATGATGTGGTAAAAGTCCTCATTGGCCCGTAGTGCATTGATGGGATGATTATTGGCATGATCATGACCATTGATGAATACGAATATCCTTGGCCCGTAGTGCATGGATAATTCGTGGTCGTGATACTAATGAATATCCTTGGCCATAGTGCAGGGGTGATTCGATGATGTGGATTATTTATTAAGCTGAGTCTCAGCGATAAAAGTGATGAAAAACCTTTTAAATTATAGAAGATAGTAGATATCATGCTCTACTTGACTCTTCTAATGGATTGCTTGTTCCGCTGCAGTTAAACTTGATGTTTGTTATATTTTATCAGTTTAACACTGTTGAAGGCTAACGATAAATTATTCTGCATTATCTTAGTCATAATATTTCTTACTGGGCTAGTTGAGCTCACCCTTTTGCTTTCATTATTCTCTTCAAGAAATGAGAACGTGGCCGAGACTAGTTGGAGAACCGAGTGACGGTCCAGATGTTTGTATTAGTAGTCCTCACTATTCTATGAAATAGTGTGATAATAAATGTATTGAGGACTCCATTTGAGTTTAAATACTTTCTAGAAGGCAATATTCGTATTAAAACTCTCAGTTTATGTTTTGTCGTATTTTACACGATGATTGTATTTGAATTTTGTACCATATATTTGGCGACTCAAGATGGGTGATGTATACCTATTTTGGGGGTGTCACAGTTGGTATCAAAGCTTAGGGATATGATCCCTAGCTGAGATGTGATACAAGAACTTGGAGGGGAGAGACGGGGAATTCCTTCGCTAGTATGACCTGCCTTAGTTTATTTGATATTTAATTGGTCAGTCAAAGTATAGGGATAATATGTTGCATGTCAATTAACCCTTGTTTTGTGACAGTATTTGAAAATAACATCTGAGAATGTTGAGAATATCAATAGAGCACCGGAGACCGTTGAGTCACCACAGATCAATAACCAGGATAATGTGCATCAGGAAGGAAACAATCCTCATGCAAATAACAACACCGACCAAATGATGAACGATGGAATGTTCAGAGGCTTTCTGCAATTCATGCAACATCAGGCAAGAGAGACTCCTGTTCAAAATGCAGGTGGAAACATTGGCAACTCTCGGACGGTCACCGCTAAGCAGTTCAAGGAACTAGGACCACCGGAGTTTTTGGGAGAGCCAAAACCACTTAAGGCGGTGACGTGGTTAAAGCAGATCACCAAGATATTTGATGTCTTGGGATGCTCCGAGGATTAAAAGGTTCCCTTTTTCACCTTCATGTTGCGAAAAGAGGCAGATCATTGGTGGAAATCTGTAAAACGTACCCAGCCTACAGCACTGAAGATGTCTTGGGAGAAGTTCCAAGAACTATTCAACGAAAAGTACTTTCCCGAAAGTATTCGTCATATGAAGGAGGTGGATTTCATCAAGTTGGAGCAAAACAATATGACCGTGGCGCAGTACAAAACTAAGTTTGCCAAGTTGTCCCGGTTTGCGTCCCACTTGGTTGATAATGAGGAGAGAATGATGCGGATGTTTCTAAGAGGTTTGAAACCCGAGATACGTCAATACCTTATTTCTCACAAACTTTGCTTGTATTCAGATATTGTGAATAGGGCTCAGTTATTGGAGTGCGATAATGAGTCAACCCAACCAAGAGAGAGCAACCGACAAGTAGATAATACCAGTGGTAGCATTCATCTACAGTGATGCTTCAGGCAAAGGTTTAAGATGTGTTCTCATGCAACATGGGAAAGTCATAGCCTATGCCTCACGACAACTCAAAGAATATGAGAGGAATTATCCTACTCATGATCTAGAGTTGGCAGCAGTCGTTTGCACTAAAGATCTGGAGACATTATGTGACGCCCCCAAAATAGGTATACAACACCTATTCTGAGTCGCCAAATACATGATACAGAAAGAAAACTACAACTTCATTATTACAATTGTCATGCAAAATACGATAACACATACTGTGAGTTTAAATACTAATATTGTCTTCTAGACAATATCCACACTCAAATAAGTCCTCATTACAATTATTCATACACTATTTTACAAAAATAGTGAGGACTGCTAAAACCATTTTCTAGAACCATCACTCCATACCCCGACTAGATCCTGCTATGTTCTCACCTCCTGGGAAGAAAAATGGAACAAAAAAGAAAAGGGTGAGCTCAACTAGCCCAGTAAAGAATATTATGACTAAGATAAAGAACAACAATTTATCGTTAGCCTTCAACAAATCAGATAAAATATAATGGACAACTAGTTTTAGATCAATATTCGCAGCGAAAATAATAATTCATTAGAAGAGTTAAATAGAGAATGAAATCTACTATCATCTATGAATTTAAAAGTCCATCATCAATATTTTATCCTGACAACATCAATCAATATACATCTTGCATCAAATATTCATCTTTGCACTTCACGGGCCAAAGATATTCATTTAATATCACCCGGTTGGTCATGTTCATCTCAACACATTCATCTTTGCATCTGCGGGCCAAAGATATTCATTAGGTAATCATTCATTTTGCACTACGGGCCAAAGATATTCATCGAGTAATCATTCTTCTTCAGACTACAGCCAAAGATATTCATCAAGTATCACCATTAAAGACTGAGAATGATGAAAAATATTTTAGAGAACGAATCCAGTAAGATAAAAGGACAAAGATTAGAGATTCGTACTTTAGATAATTCAAGTTTAAAAATACTCCATAATAAACCATAATGGAGTAAAATTCAAGAATGAAGATCAAAATATGGATTAAATTTCAAGAATAAGGGTCACAATAGATAACTTGGAAGGAAGAAATTTTTTTTTTCTTTTGTGAACAGTACCCGTGAACAGTACTGTGAGACCCCAAATTTTATGAAATGAAAGTATTCAATTTTCTTATAATTATTATGTTATTTAGTAAATTGTTAAATTGATAAAAAGATTAAAGTTAAGAGTGATATGTGAAAATTGTGCAAAGTAAGCAAGTTAATATAGAATATTCTTTTTGTCGGGAAATATCCGTACGACGGCACATTCATTGGTGGACCCCCCCAACGGAAGTATTGTCGTATTTAGAAAACGACAAAATTATCTTTTTATAAAAATAACGGCGAAAAGTTGTTAGTTAAAAGCTGTTAAACTACCCATTAGTAAAAAAGTACGATGTCTGGCGTGGTTGCATAGTAGTACACTACGGTATTGATTTTTGATGCTTACGTAAGAAGTCACTCGGTTATACTCAATTATTGCTCTGAGAATTGCTACATCATATCTCTCGTATTATTGATTCACTTATTGTCACGGTATCATCTGCATAATATGTTATATTATTAAATCAATAATTGAAGCGACAAAGTTATTCATATTATTATTTGCAATATTGACAATGTCAGAAGTTACATCGAGGAGAGGTTTGGTCACTAATTGCGCGCAATAAGGAGAAATCCTTATCGGAAAGCCCCTCTTTCACAGGAGCGACACGGTTGTTAAATATTGTGAGTTATAATATTAATGATGAATAAGTTTGTGTTGATTAAAGATGAAATTGATAGTTCCATTGTGTGAGATCCCAAATTTTATGAAATAAAAGTATTCAATTTTTTTATAATTATTATTTTATTTAGTAAGTGGTTAAATTTATAAAGGGTTAAAGTTAAGGGTGATATGTGAAAAAATTTCAAATAAGCAAGTTGTCATAAAATAATCGGTGATAAAAGTACAGTAATACGCGTGGTTGCATGGTAGCACACGGTTTGATTATTGATGCTTACGTGAAGTCACTTCGAGTTATACTCAATTATTGCTACGATAATTCTTCGCATCATATCTCTCATATTATTGATTCAATTATTATCACAGTATCATCTGTTAAATATGTTATATTATTAAATCAATAATTGAGACGACAAAGTTATTCATATTATTATTTTCAATATTGACAATGTCTAGAAGTTACATCGAGAGAGGTTTGGTCACCTAATTGCGCTTGGCATGATAAGGAGAAATCCTTATCGGAAAGCCCCCTCTTTCTTGGGAACGACCTGGTTGTTAAATATTATGAATTATAATATTAATGATGAATAAGTTTGTATTGATTAAAGATGAAATTGATAGTTCCATTGTGTTGGAATTATTAGTGTTAGTGAAAATCAACATTTATTTTGATAATAATTGATGTCTGGAGGTTATATTGACCAATCAGATAATTAACCGGATAAATGAGCAATTAATTGCTATTGATTTACATGATTATAACTATTTGTTCACATGTGTGTACTATCGATTCACATTCATTTACTATTAGGGGAGTTGGTGCGAGATTGATAATACTTGCATGACTAAGTTAAAAATGGAGGTATAGATGGAGGTACTATACTGTAATTCATATTTTCACATGTCTAGAACTATTGAGTCACATGATTTACTATTGATTCACATGATTTACTATTAGGGGAGGTGGTGCAAGTTTGATAATACTTGCAGGACTAAATTAAAAATGAAGAAAAAGAGGAAGGTATTATACTATAATATTTTGAGCCCCAAAACGTGCAATTATCGAAACTATATTTTCCTATAAATAGAAGCTCATTCTTCCTTCATTTCTCACCAATTCACTAAAGCTAGAAAGCGATTATTATAAAGAGAAATTATAGGGAGAAAAAGAAGAGAAGTCTATTACCTCACTATTCTAGTATCCGATCTTCTTTTGAGGTAAAGGGGTATTATTTCTTTCGTATTCATGAAGAGAGTTGTTGTTATTCCATTCTTTATTATTACATTTGGAATATCACATGCATGCATGATTTATGACACGGTTCCGATTCTTTATTATTTTGTTGAAATATCACATGCACATGCGGATTCGCATGACACTGGTTTCATTCTTTATTATTATGTTGGAATATCACATGTCATGCGTATTACGCATGACACAGTTCCATTATTTATTATTCTATTGGAATAACTTTATGCATGCGATCTATCGCATGCCCGGTGAATTCTTACATTATTCCATTCTTTATTATTACTGTTAGAATAACACGCCTCATGTGGATTCTGCATGTATGGTGAATGATCCTTCATATTCATTCTTTATTAAATTGTGGAAGTGATGCATCTCACGTGGATTCTGGTATGGGTGAAAATCCATTTTCGATTTCAGATATTCTATTATACTCGTATAAGATATTATTTCTTTTGTACTCGTCATGGAATATCATTTTCTTTGGTATTTTTTTAACGAGTTACTATTCATCCAGTTACTATTCACTCTAGTATTATTCACTCGGGTATTCGGGGCTTTTTTTGTGTCAGAGTACTATTCACGAGTTACTATTCACGGGTTACTATTCACTTAGTTACTATTCACTCGGGTATTTGGGACACTTTTCGTGTCAGAGTACTATTCACGAGTTACTATTCACGGGTTACTATTCACCTGAATATTATTCACTCGGGTATTTGGGGTACTTTTTATGTCAGGGTACTATTCACGAGTCTTATTCACGAAGTACTATTCACTTGGGTATTATTTGCGAAAAATATATTTCTTTTTCATTCAAATTATTTTTGGTACATGAATATTATTCTTGAATTTTACTCTACAAAGCAATTATCATGTTGACAATTTGGGCGTTATTGATTTCTGGATAAATTAAATTATAAATCTTTAAAATTTATCCTTGAACTTGTTTTATTGAATTATTATGTCATTGTCATCATCCTCATGCTTATATTGTGATTAAAGTCATCTTTGGCTTACGTGCATAGATGGACTTGGTATGATAATGACCAGGGATTATTCGGTATAATCATAACCGTAATGTAACGAATGATGTGATAAAAGTCCTCATTGACTTGTAGTTCATTGATGGACAGTTGTTGGTATGATTATGACCAAGGATTATTCGGTTTAATCATGACCATTGATGATTAAATGAATATCCTTAGCCGTGGTGCAGGGATGATTCAGTTTTATTTATTAAGCTAAGTCTCAGCGATAAAGTTGATGAAAAACTTTTTAAATCATAGAAGATAGTAGATTTTATGCTCTACTTGACTCTTCTAACGGATTGCTTATTTCACCGCGATTGTTGATCTAAAACTTGTTGTCTATTGTATTCTATCAGTTGTTATACTGTTGAAGGCTAAGGATAATTTATTCTGCATTATCTTAGTCATAATATTTCTTACTGGGCTAGTTGAGCTCACCCTTTTTTTTATTGTTCTCTTCAGGAAATGAGAACGTAGCCGGGACGAGTCGGGGAATGGAGTGATGGTCCGAGATGGTGTCATAATAGTCCTTACTATTCTATAAAATAGTGTGACAATAATTGTAATGAGGACTTCATTGAGAGTGGATATTATCTAAGAAGGCAATATTCTTGTTTAAACTCTCAGCTATGTTTTTTCTTATATTACCTTACTATTGTATAATTAAGTTTGTATTTGATTTATGTACCATGTATCTGGCGACTCAAGATGGGTGATGTAATCCTGTTTCGGGGGCGTCACACATTGTGTTGGAATTATTAGTGTTAATGAAGATCGACATTTATTTCGATATTAATTGATGTCTGGAAGTTATACTGATCAATCGGGTAATTAACCGGATAAATGAGCAATTGATTGCTATTAATTCACATGATTATAACTATTTGTTCACATGTGTGTACTATTGATTCACATTCATTTACTATTAGGGGAGTTGGTGCAAGATTGATAATACTTGTATGACTAAGTTAAAATGGAGAATGCTGAGATGGAGAGTACTATTGTAATTCGTATTTTCACATGTCTAGAACTATTGAGTCACATGATTTACTATTGATTCACATGATTTACTATTAGAGGAGGTGGTGCAAGTTTGATAATACTTGCAGGACTAAATTAAAAATGAAGAAAAAGAGGAAGGTATTATACTGTAATATTTTGAGCCCCAAAATGTGCAATTATAGAAACTATATTTTTCTATAAATAGAAGCTCATTCTTCCTTCATTTCTCACCAATTCACTAAAGCTAGAGAGCAATTATTATAGAGAGAAATTATAGGGAGAAAGAAGAAGAGAAGTCTGCTACCTCACTATTCCAGTATCCAGTCATCTTTTTAGGTAAGGGGTATTATTTCTTTCGTATTCATGAAGAGAGCTATTGTTATTCCATCCCTTATTATTCTGTTGGAATAACCTGTATACGCGGACCACCGTATACATGGTGAAATTCTTCTTTTATTCCATTCTTTATTATTATGTTGGAATAACACATACATGCAATCGCATACATGGTGAAATTCTTACATTATTCCATTCTTTATTATTACGTTGGAATATCCTATCTCATGCGGATTACGCATGACACAGTTCCATTCTTTATTATTACATTGGAATAACACGTATGCATGCGATCTATCGCATGCATGGTGAATTCTCCGTTATTCCATTCTTTATTATTCTAATGGAATATCACATGCATGCGGATTACGCATGATCTGGTTCCATTCTTTATTATTACGTTGGAATATCAAAATCTATACTGATTTCGCGTGACTTCGTTCCATTATTTATTATTACATTGGAATAACTTTTATGCATGCGATCTATCGCATGCATGGTGAATTATTACATTATTCCATTCTTTATTATTACATTGGAATAACTTTGCATACATGTGGATTACTACATGCATGGTGAATGATCCTTCGTATTCATTCCTTATTAAATTGTGTAAATGATCTATTTACGTGGATTACCGCATGGCGGGCGAAAATCCATTTGCAGTTTCGTAATTTTTCTTACCTTCAAAAATTCTGGAAAAATTTGAAATGATAATTTGATGAGTTTTCTAGATTGTGTCCAAAAATGGCGATTTTTGGATATATATAATAGCAGTTATGAATTTTATGGGAAAAAACTATTTTAAAAGTAAACCCTTATAACTCCTTGTGGTTAACTCCAAAATTGGTGAAATTTTTATTGAGAGTACATGTATATAACAGGAGTAAATGTCTAAATTTTGGAATTTCGCAAATTTTGGACAAAAGTACAATTTCAGACAAAAGTACAATTTATTTTGGACAAAAGTACAATTTACAGGGTTAACTTTGTGGTTAACCCTGTAAATTTTAGAATTTTTGGACAAAAGTATAATTTATGATAAATGTCTAAATATTCGGCAGTTTTGGCCATATGAAAAATAGTAAATGAATTTTAAAAATTCCGAGAAAAATATATGTTCAATATGGGACTATATTCTGTTAAATCCCATAAATGAATAATTTTTGGGACTGATTTGGTATTTTTCATGAAAATAGTTTAGTTACGAACATATGAATTAAATATGTTATGTGAAGTTGAAAAATTGGTAAATAAGAGTTATGGCTTGGAAATCCTATATAAGGTATATGCAGATTTTTGATGAGTGATTTGATCATTGGTGATGAAATCTTATGAGTATAGCATTTTTGAATGATTAAATGTATTTTTTGGTAAAGTATAAATAATTAAAATAAATTGTTTATAAGTTTAAGAAGTGATTAAGATATTATTATAATATTAATAATATTAGATTACGAATTTATTAAGTGATTAATAATATTTGGATAAATTTAAAATCTTTAATATTTATCCTTGATTTTGTTTGATTAATACTTATATCATTGTCATCATCTTCATGTTTATATTGTGATGAAAGTCATATTTGGCTTACGTGCATAGATGGACTGTTGATTATTGGTTTTCTGATTGTATATCTTTGGCTTACGTGCAAAGATGGACTATTGATTATTGGTTTTACAGTTGTATATCTTTGGCTTACGTGCAAAGATGAACTATTGATTGATGAGTATCTTTGGCTTATGTGCATAGATGAACTGTTTATTGGTATGATTATAACCAGGGATCATTCGGTATAATCATGACCCGTAATGTTATAGATGATGTGGTAAAAGTCTTCATTGGCCCGTAGTGCATTGATGGACAGTTATTGGTATGATTATAACAAGGAATTATTCGGTATAATCATAACCATTGATGATTACATGAATATCCTTGGCCATAGTGCGGGGAAGATTCGATGATGTGGATTATTTATTAAGCTGAGTCTCAGCGATAAAATATTGATTATACTCTTTTAATTTGTAAAAGATAGTAGATATCATGCTCTACTTGACTCTTTTAAAATACAGTTGTATGTCTTTGGCCTGTAATGCAAAGATGAATTGTTAATGAATATCTTGGCCGTAGTGCAAAGATGAATTTATTAGTATGATTATGAGCATGAATTGTGATTTGGTATAACCATGATTTTTGATGTCTCAGGTGAAGATAGGTGATGAAAATTATCTTAAATCACAGGTGCGAAGAGGAATTTAGAACCACAATTATGATTATGAGTTATTTATATGATTGTGGACAGGCTGTTGATTGATGTTACAGGGATAAAACATTGTTGGTGGAATTTTAACATGGAGAAGATAATAGACCTTATGGTCTATTTGACGCTTTTAATGGATTGCTCGTTCCACTGCAACAAGGGTTGAAAAGTTTTATCATCTACCATATGTTCTAAATCTCTGATTTATTATTGATGAAAGCTATTGATAATATAATTACCTTTAGTCATGATACTCTTTACTGGGCTAGTTGTGATCACCCTTTTGCTTCACAATTCCTTTCAGGTAATAAAAGTGTAGCTGGGTCGAGCAGGGTATTGAGAGGATTAAAACGGTGGTCTATAGCTGTTGAGGTTCTCCCTAAATAGTATGGAAATAATTTTATTGAGAACTTTAAATAAGTGTGTCGTATTGTATACGTCATTTGATATTTAATTTTGGTGAACCGAATAGGGTGAGGTGAACCCAACTTTGGAAGGGTGTTTTGCCACTATCATACAAGATGTCTAATGACATACAACCTCGTGTTATCATAAGACAGTGTTGTGCACATCCACTTACTGAGTATATCTACGAGCACTACCTATATAATCTTGGAGTTTATTTGAAATACAATTTTCACTTGGAGACAACGGAGATAATTATATGTCAATAGAAGACTCACCATTGGAAAAAAGATGATAGTAATCTTCTCGTTTTTCTTTGGGGTCTATTGGGGCAACCAAGGATAATTCTGTGGACATATGATATCTATCATAACCTAGACGCATGGCCTCAGTATACGAAGGTTTCTTGAGCACTTCCCAAAGATTTTAATTTCTAAAAGCAGGTTTTTTGGTTGTACTTTTATGTAAAGTACCATTGTAAGGTTGTGGTTGAGGCACAATGAGAGTTACATACATTTGTATTAAAACTCATAGTTTAACTGTGGTCGTATTCTGCATGACAGTTCAACAATTGTATAAATGAAGTTTGTATTTGATTTTTATAGTATGATATCTAGCGACTCAGAATGGGTCGTGTGGACCTATTTTGGGGGCGTCACAAGTACCGTATGAACAGCGATTCGTGAACGTGAAGCGATGCAAGTGAGCGATCTTGAGATGAACAAATCTGTGATCATCATGAAAAGTTCCAAATTTGATAAAAAGTTTAGACCAATATTCCTATGAAATGATATTAGATGAAGCGAAATTTCTAATCATTTCAGGAATTATAGAAGCAATAAAATAATATCATTTACCTTAGTAGAAACTGGATTTGCCTGGAATATCGAATATTATTATGAGAAAATCTTGCAAAAAAACTATGCTCAAAGTATTCTTATACTCAAGGAAAATACTCACAATTGTAATAACCCAAATTTTTGGGTAATATTAAATTAAGAATTAAATAAACAAAATTCTTATTAGATAATATGTTGTATGATATTATATTACATAAGTGGGTATAAACTATGCAAAATGTGATGCTTATGCTTAATAAATATATTGGTATTAGATATTTAGAAATTGTAGGGGCAATTTATTAGAGGAAGAGAAGAATAACATACCTTATTAAAATGATATTTCTATATCAAAATGAAAAGGAAAGCCAACATGGCTTAGTTATGAAAAACTCTTGGCATGAAACTACCGATGTGGCTAATGAAATAATTATATTATAATATAATTGATTTCATTCAACAGTGTTATTTGGTAGTAAAGAAGGAAAATGATGAGTATTCAAATATGTGTGTTAATTAAATATGCTAGCCTAAATAAGTGTGGTAGATAAATTTACATATATTAATATGTGTAAGTGTCCATATTTAAATATTGGGCCAACTTAATTTTTCAGGTTTGTGTGCAAGCATTTTAATTTCTAAAAGTGTTAAGGGTAGTTGTACTAAGCCCCAAATAAAGTTATATCTAGTCTTCCTTTCATTGTCCATTCCAGTAGCCCACATGGGTGAAATGAAATAAGTTGAGTTTTTATTCAAGTAACAAGTTAACATATAGCATAGTTAGTTCCCATAGAGCGATCAGATTAGTTGGTTAGCGAGTTATTTAGATCTTTAGGGTAATCTATATATCGGTGGTAGGGGCCAAATAGTTGTGAGGTCCCATGGGGCCAAGGTAAACTAGACTAGAAATGAGTGTTTGTAATTTGGGTAGGGTGGCTAAGTAGAGGCCAACTAGAGGCTAATAGAATTTGCCGAGAATGAGGATAGCCTGACCATTAAAGCGACCCTCACCCTAATCCCGACCCGTACCATTCAAGAAGGAATTGGGTTGTGTTTTTTTTGCAGAATTTTAATTTGGAAAAGGGAGGAAGATTGAGATTAGTACACTTTATTTTAATCGTAGAAGCTAGCAAGGTAAGCCCAGTTAAACTCTTTCCATTTCTCTTCCATTTCATTTTCTTTAGCATGATAAAATTGTTAGTAGATGGGTGGATTTGGCTAGAATCTATATAATAGAATTGGTTGTGTAATTGAGCTAGTGTTATTAATTTATACATGTGAATAAAAGTATGTGTCTACATGAATGTTTAATTGGTGAAAATTAATTTCTTGATGGAGGATTAGTAATGAAGATATGTAAATAAAGTTCTTCAAAACTAACTGTTATTCGTGATTCTTGTCTAGCTATTGAACTGTTGATTGATTAAAGTTAGGCACAAGGAGATAGGTTGGCTGTGGAGTAATAAGGAAAATAATAAGGATGTATGGTATAAACCTATGGCTATAAATCTGGTAAATCAAAATTGTGCACACCATGTTCTTGCTAAAAGTCCCAAGTGATTTGTAGTGACTAGAAGTCTGATAATAGGCAGAACCACAGTTGGAAAAAAAGACTGAATAATCTACGTATATTAATAAATATAGAGTTTAAAGATACGAAAGGAAAACGAAAACTTAATTTTAAGCCAAAGATGGCATGAAGAAGTTAATGCAATTTCTTGCCTTTGGCTGAAAGAACTGCATATCAACAATGAAGGCTATCTTTGAGTTTGGTTAAGACAATTAGACTTTTAAATCTGCTTAGTTGTGGTGCTTAAGTAACCAATGAGTGTATTACTAGTATATTAAAAGCTTGGAATAACTTCATGATAGTGTCTGATGAATAAAATTTGCACTTTAGAATGCAAAGATGAAATTTGGATGGGGTAATAAGTATATGTGTTTTATGTGGATAGCTAAGATGAGTAAATCAATCCAAGTGATTATAAAAGCAAGTTATGAACCTTGAATGTGAAAGGAATCTGTGGAAACAGTGATGATATGGGCCTCTGAAACCATGTATTTAAGAACCAAATTTGGGTTGGTATTCTTTTATAAATCTATGTAAAGACATTGTTCCTATTATTTGTCAAAGTTGGAAAGCTATTATTGACCCTTTGTTTTGAGCGAACTTAAAGATTCCAAAATGGAAAGTTTATAACTTTTAAATCTGATCTCATATACGATATATAACATATTTAAAATTTGTTCTAATTTGGTATATGAGCTAGAAGTAATAAGGTCGTGAAATAAACATGTTAGAAACTCAAAAATTGTGAACTCTCGACCCTAAGGACAAATTCGGGGCTAGCTAGAGTTTCGAGAAAATTCGGGCTTTTTGGGTATTATAGTACCTTTGAATAAGCTTTCCATAGACTCCAAAGCGAACTAATTCGACTTTGGAGTAAAGAGTTACGACCATTCAAAGTAGTCGCGTCAAAGCTGTCCAACCAATTCAGAGCCGGTCCCCTTGCACGAAATGCGGAATTACGTATTTTGAATTGGGAAAAGGTCAAAGAATAAAAGTCGTAGTCCGGGAAGTTAGCTTCACGTGGGCTCAAGAATCTCTCAAAAATGTTTTGAAATGAAAAAGGTATGACTGTTTTAGCGAAAGAGGGTAAAGTTGGGAAAAAGGGAAAACTATTACGGCGTGGACATTTTGGGGCTGTTTTAGGGTCGCCTATGAGGTCGAGAAATGGATGGGTTATATTTTTTAAAAATAGCCTACTATGGTACCTATAACATACCCAAAGTTGGGAATTTTTTGAGCTACAAGCAAGAAGTTAAAAAATGTGAAAGTATGCTTCAAGCAACTAAAAGTAGCAATGAGAACGCTTTTACCACCGCCATGTGGATGCTACAAGACGCCGCTACTGCGGTCTTCTTATTTAATCTGATCGTGGCATGCTTTTCACTTCTTTGTTTTGGTCGATCTTAGTCTCTTGTTTTCATGGTTATAAAATTTCTATAAATACTTTGATATCCGACTAAAACATATCCAAAACTCTCAAAGAAGTTGATTAGAGGTTTAAGAAATAAAAATTAGCAAAGGAGAGTGTCAAGCCATGAAATTGCTTATTGACGATTAACATAAGCTTTGGCGACCTTGGGGCTACTCAAACTTATCGTGTTCATGACATGTTTGGTTGGTTTTAGAGTTATTTGGCACATAATGAAACACTTGGGTATAGTAGTATAATTATAGTATAAAGACTATATATCGCGGAAACTTATTCATGCGCAAGAAAAGCGATAAAAGTATTATGTAAACATGAAATTACATATATGTGATCAACTTGAATTGAGAAATGAAATATAAAAGGGTTATGTATTAAAATAAAATACGCTAACCCATTTAAACTATATTGAACATCAAAATTTGAAAGCGAAAGGTTTTAGAAATTCAAAACGAAGACTATGAACACAGAATCACATAATGACATGTATGAAAATAAAATACATGTGAAGCACGAATGTAATTTATTCACGAGAATAAATGTTAAGCGAAGCTACTAACAAGGCGAGACATTCGTGTACATGGTGATAGCATGGTTTAGCACATGGGCTATTGCGAAAACATAAAATTTTCAAAAATTAAAGAATAATGAAATGAGCTATGAATATACCTTGTATACTTGAGTTAGGAACAAGAAGTATGGAATGCCCACGTATTAAGATACAAGAGGGTTAGAAACTGAAAGTGTGTAGTATTGATGAACTAAAATCATGTCAAGGTTTATTAAAGCGATAAAAGACTATCGTGAGTAAAAGAGTAAATGTCTTTGAGAA
The DNA here is from genome assembly GCA_020205605.1 of Panax ginseng. NCBI lineage: Eukaryota > Viridiplantae > Streptophyta > Magnoliopsida > Apiales > Araliaceae > Panax > Panax ginseng. Next base: position 115,996,790 of record CM035144.1, on the reverse strand, counting down.
GAATATAAGAAATTTTCAAGGATGCGACCAATATGGATATGTAAAATATAATTGTACAAGTTATATGACATGGTTGTGTGGCTAATATGTCCATATATATATATATAGTGAAAATGTAAATATTTGCAAAACGAAGAGTAAAACGAATGTGTTAGCGGGATAAAATATTTATATATGAGATAATGATTGTTAACTCATGAACATGCAAAATAATAATATAGTAAATTGAATTTTTACTATAAAAGCTATTTATTATCTGTTTAAGTCCCGAATTAATAAGTAAAGACATAAGATATTCCAAAAATAGAATATGGATGATTTAAGCTTCAAGATGTAAAATATTTACATATTAAAAATGTGAGAGACCTTTATTGTACATAAAAAGGTTAAAATGAATGAAGTTTCTTAATAAACCAAGATTGGTTTTAAGATGAGAATAAAATATTATAGTTTATATATACTAATAATCATGGTTAATATATATGCATGCATGTTTTTGTTACATAAATGGTTACCTAATATGTGTGTATATGTAAACACGATTGTGTAGGAATTTTGGAAAGAAGCTAAGTTAAGTTTAACGGTAATCTCCAATCAAGGCAAGTTTCTCGGTTTATCTATGTGGACTTATAATTCTTTATAGATAATCATTAGCATGATTTATGTTTATAAGTATGTAATACCTATGGCTGTATTATTTGCTTTGTGAATGATGAATGTCAAATTATGACTAGTTATTGAATTGAGTCTGGGAACTCAATATATGTGCAATGAATGACATGTACATGACATGCGTAGTATGATATGATATGTATGTTCTTACCAAGTTGAGACATAAATGTGATAATGCATTTGTAATACGCTTGAACACCAAAAATATAAATGCATAAATTGAATGTGAAACCTATATGCTTTACGTGATGCATGATAGATAGATTAGACTTCTTTGGTAGTCGTGCTCAATCTTGCTTAATTTGCAGGTTAAAGCTATGATGCGATCTATCGTGATTAGGAGCGCATGAAAAGAAGACTAGGGATTTAATTGAGATTGTGTTGAGTCATCTGATGATATTTTCATGTGTAAATCACAGATGTGTAAAATTTTAAATTATTCGATAGATGAAGATTATTTGTTCTAAAGAGGAGATATGCTTGAAAGAATGAATTGTGTATATATATATATATATTCCTATCTACTCAGGCTAAATAAGTCATATAATAAATATGATTCTAGTATGAAGAAGAATTGTAAAGGTTGCGATTCAGGGAATGAATGAATGGAAAGAAAAGGAAAAAAAAAATTATTCCGCATTTTAGCTATTTTAACATTAAATAATGTTTTAAATCTAGAACAGGATAATATTAACGCACAAGATTGGGAAGCAAAATAGTTCCGATTTTGGGAGCGTTACAACAATAATACGTTTGAAAATATAGAGAGAGAAAATATATATTTCTTGTGTGTTTTTCAATTCTAACCTAAGCACCTATTTATAGGAAAATATCTAGAACGCCATAGTTGAGAAATCTTCCTTACATGATTTTTCACCCAACACACCTAACTTGCACCAAACTCACCCATCCCATTTATCACATGTTTTTAAAGAAAATAAAAGAATTCAAATTCAATTTAAAAACTAATTCAATTTGATCATCTTTACTCCATTTAATTCACATGCCAAAAAATATAATAATATTACCATTTAAATTATAAAAATTATACTATTATATTATCACATTATACTATTATAATGTAATATTATAATAATACATTTGAATGATTTATTTTATCAGAAAAGATAAAATATCAATTTTCAATAATTGTAACTTTTCTAAAAATTCCTCTATTTATATCCACATAAAATAAATATTTCCTTATCATATAAATCAACAATTAATTATTCACAAATAATATTATAGAATCACAATAATGACAACCAGGCCGTTCCCAGGAAAGAGGGGGCTTTTCGATAAGGATTTCTCCCTATTGGCGCACAATTAGATTATCTAACCTCTCTTCGACAGAACTTTCTAGACATTGCCAATAATGCTATCTAATAATATTATTCAAATAATATAAATTATTGATCTGATAATGGAAAATATTGTGCAGTGACAATTATTGAAACAACAATAATATAAAATATCAACGTAAAGCAATTATTGAATCAATAAAATAAAATATTGAGCAAGTAATTCATTGTAACAATTATTGAGTAGTACGCCTTACGTAAGAATCAATAATTCAAAAAATATTATGCAATCTGAGTGTCATCTTTGTGCAACCACACGTATTATTGTATTTTAACCACCGAGTAATCCAGCGATTGTTACTTGATAACAATTACTGTTGTTATTTATAAAAATTCAAAATTGTCGTTTTTCTTCATCAAAGCGGTTATTCGTTATGGGGCCCACAAATGGTTTGCGCCGTAAATGCGAATATTCCCAAACAACAAGAATATTCCACGACCAAACGAATATTCTCCGACAACAATGAAAATTTTATAACCACTTGCTTATTTTGAAAAATTTGCACATTTCACCCATAACCAAAGTATTATATCAAATTATCACCTTACTATTCCAAGATAATAATTAGAGAAAATTCAATTTTATTTATAATAAGTTGGGGTCTTACAACCTCCCCTCCTTATGAAATTTCGTCCTTGAAATTGACGTACATACCTGGTGTTTCAAAAAGATGAGGGTACTTCACTTTCATTTTCAATTCTAACTCCCAGGTCATTTCTTCAATAGCATGGTTCCTTCATAAAACCTTAATTTGTGGTATAACCTTGGTGCGTAGGACATGCTCTTTTCTATCCAAGATCTTAACAGGTACCTCCTCGTACGTTAAATCTTCGGCTATCTCGTTTAGTTCTAACGCAATAATGTGGTTCGGGTCTTTCACATATTTACGAAGCATAGATATATGAAAAATATTATGAACACGAGACATGCTTGGAGGTAATACGAGTATATAGGCCACATTTCCTACTCGATCAAGAATTTGAAATCGACCAATAAATCTTGGATTGAGCTTTCCTCTCTTTCCAAATCTTATAACTCCCTTCCATGGAGCAATACGTAACAGTACATGATCTTCAATATTAAATTCCACGTCCTTTCGATGAAGATCCGCATAACTCTTTTGTCGATCTTGTGAGGTTTGAATACGTTGTCGAATCATTTGAATCTTTTCTGTAGTCATGCATACCAATTTCGGTCCCAACAAAGTTGCTTCTCCCACCTCGTCCCAACATACTGGAGAACGACACTTTCGTCCATACAACGCTTCGAATGGAGCCATGCCTATACTTGCTTGATAACTGTTGTTGTAGGAGAATTCCACCAATGGTAAGTACTTATCCCAACTCCCTTTGAAATCTAGGACACAGAGTCTTAATATATCTTCAAGAGTTTGAATAGTCCTTTCTGATTGCCCATCCGTTTGAGGATGGTATGTTGAACTGAATCGTAAATCCGTGCCCATAGCTTTCTGCAAGCTAACCCAAAATCGTGAAGTGAATCTTGGGTCACGATCCAAAACTATGGATACTGGCATGCCATGCAATCTCACAATCTCATTCACGTACATACGAGCAAGACGTTCAAGGGAATAAGTCTCTCGTATCGGCAAGAAGTGAGCAGACTTGGTTAATCTATCAACAATAACCCAAATCGCATCTATACCTTGAGAAACTTTGGGAAGACCCGTAATGAAATCCATAGTAATGTGTTCCCACTTCCATTCCGGAATCTTAAGTGGTTGCAATGGACCTTTTGGCACTTGATGCTTTGCCTTTACACGTTGATAAGTTAAACACCTCGAGATAAACTCCGCGATCTCTCTTTTCATATTGCTCCACCAAAATGTATATCGAATATCATGATATATTTTGGTACTCCTGAGGATGGATTGCAAGCGGTGTCAGTTGTGTGCCTCCATCATGATTCTATCTTCAAGTCGAGTCGTTAGGAACACAAAGTCCGGAGTTGACTCTAAGTATTCCTTCTTCATCGATTCTTGCTTCCGGAATAGCACCTTCTTGCACTTTCTTCTTCATACGCATTAGCCCCAGGTCCGTAGCTTGAGCAACTTTAACTTTATCGATTAAAGTCGGTTCTACTCGTATGTCTGATATCATCACGTGGGTACTTGGAGCCTTTAACTCTATCTCTATTCTTTGTAAGTCGTACAAAATGGGTCTTTGTGTTAACAACATCGCACTCGTACCCGCATACGATCTTCTACTCAACGCATCAGCTACAACATTTGCTTTTCTAAGATGATATTGAATGCTATGGTCGTAATCTTTTAACAGCTCGAGCCAACGTCGTTGCCGCATGTTGAGTTCTTTTTGGGTAAAGAAATATTTGAGGCTTTTATGATCCGTATAAATCTCCACTTTCTCCCCATACAGGTAGTGTCTCCAGATTTTCAACGCAAAAAATGACTACTGCAAACTCCAAATCATTAATAGGATAATTCCTCTCATATTCTTTGAGTTATCGAAAGGCATAGGCTATGACTTTTCCATGTTGCATGAGAACACATCCTAACCTTTGCCTGAAGCATCACTGTAGATAACAAATCCATCCGAACCAGATGGTATTATTAGAACAGGTGCTGAAATGAGTCTTCTCTTAAGCTCTTGGAAACTCTTCTCCCATTCCTCGCTCCATACGAATTTTGTATCTTTTCGAGTCAGCTGAGTTAATGGAGTAGCGATTTGAGAAAATCCTTCCACGAATCTCCGATAATAACCAGCTAAGCCCAAAAAGATACACACTTCGGTCACCGACTTTGGTTGCTCCTAGCTTTGTATTGCTTCAATCTTCGCCGGGTCAACATATACTCCATGTTTTGACACCACGTGCCCAAGGAATACTACTTCCTTAAGCCAGAACTCGCATTTCTTCAGTTTGGCATAAAGATTGTTGTCACGAAGTCTTTGAAGTACCAGCTTCAAATGGTGCTCATGATCTTCACGGCTTTTGGAATAGATGAGGATGTCATAAATAAAGACAACAACAAACTGATCCAAATATTCCTTGAATACACGGTTCATCATATCCATGAAAGCAGCAGGAGCATTAGTCAATCCAAAAGACATGACTAAGAATTCATAATGCCCATACCGAGTTCTGAAGGCAGTCTTTGGAATATCCTCAGTTTTAATCTTCAGCAAATGATATCCAGAACGAAGATCGATCTTTGAAAAGAATTGTGCTCCTTGCAACTGGTCAAACAGGTCATCAATGCGAGGTAGAGAATACCTATTTTTGATGGTGACATGGTTCAATTCTCGGTAGTCAATACAAAGTCGCATACTCCCATCTTTCTTCTTTATAAATAAAACAGAAGCACCCCAAGGAGATGTACTAGGACGAATGAAACCAATGTCTAACAATTACTATAGTTGGACTTTTAACTCCTGAAGTTTAATAGGAGCCATTCGATATGGGGTTTTAGAAATGGGCTTTGTACCCGGTTCAAGATCAATAAAGAATTCAACTTTATGTTCTGGGGGTAGACCAGGAAGTTCTTCAGGAAATACGTCAGGAAATTCACTAACAACAGAAATATTATTTAAATCTGACATATTTTTGTTCAAGTCCATAACATGGGCTAAGAAAGCTTGACATCTATTTTTCAATAAATGAATGGCTTTATTGCTTGATATGACAGTAACTGATTTTAGTGGTTTAGTTGCTTGAATTAGTATAACAGGTTGGTTAGGAATATGAAAAATCACAACCTTACGAAAACAATCAATTTTGGCATGATAAGTGGTTAACCAATTAATCCCTAAAATCACATCAAAAGCAAGTATCTTTAAAGAGATAAGATCCACAGGTAATGTGATGGTGCCAACTTGGATTAAGAAAGATTTATAAACAGTGGATGTAACGAAAGTTTCTCCTAACGGAGTTTCCACTGATAAGTCAAGGTCTAACTTCTCCGGAGTCAAGTTTAAACATTGAGCACAAGTAGGAGAGATAAAAGAATGTGTAGAAATGGTATCTAGTAAGGTATAAACTTCGCAAGATTTCAAGATTAGCTTACCCGTGATCACCTCGTTCGGGTTTCTCGCGTTTTGGCCAGTCACGACAAACGCCCTCCCTTGAACCACCGACTTTGTTTTGTCCGTAGTCACCTTTGGTGCCGCCGTCCCAGTTGGACTTGACTTCGCTACTAGACAAAATCGGGCTATATGACCGTCTTTTGCACAACTGAAACACACTTTAGAAGGCTGTGAACAGTTTTGACTTATGTGTCCCTCCTCTCCGCATCTGTAGCATCTAATTGTTGGTCGTTCTCCTCCCCCAAAATTTTTTGTTGGTGCTGGTTCTGCTGCTGATGTCTCCCCGTTATTGTTGAATCTCCTCTTTCTAAAATTTCCACTTGACTCACCTCTCCTATTATCATGGCCACGATTACCACCCGCGTGGTTCCCACTTTTGTATTTTTCCCTCCCCGCTAGTTACTATCGCTCCGATGACTGCTGTCACCGGTATGGCCCTAGTTGTGGTCCCTCGGTTGAATATACTCATTATCTCGCTCTAATAATTGAGTCATGTTGACAACATCTGAATACAGAGAAAATTTATGAGAGATAAGGTATTGACGAATCTCGGGTTTTAGACCTCTCAGAAACATCCGCGTTATGACGCCCCAAAATAGGTCCACACGACCCATTCTGGAGTCGCCAGATATCACACTATAAAATCAAATACAAACTTCATTTATACAATTGTTGAAGCGTAAATGCGAGAATACGAATTACGATTAAGTTGTGAGTTTTAATACAATATTATCTCGTGAGAAGTATCCAAACTCAAATTATTTACAATGCCATATAAAAATACAAAGAATAAATATTTTAAGACCCCAAAGAAGAAGAGCGAGAAGATTACTATCATATTCATTCTAATGAGGTGCACTTTTGATATTTGTCAAAGTCTGGTTCTCATCACCCTATTGTTGCTCGCTAAAATCAATTATTAAGTGACGTATAAAATATGACACACACATCTTAGGTCCTCAATACAATTATCTGTTGCATGTCATGCCGTTTTATAATGTATTGAGAAACTTCGACAGTCTCGGACCATCCCACTATTTTCCTGTTATCCCCGCTCGACCTAGCTACACTCTTATTACCTGAAAGGAATTGTGAAGCAAAAGGGTGAGCACAATTAGCCCAGTAAAGAATATCATGGCTAAGATAATTGATTTATCAACAGCCTTTATCAGAATAAATCAGAGATTTATAACATATGGTAGATAATAAAAGTTTTCAACCATAATTGCAGCGGAATCAACAATCCATTAGAAGAGTCAAGTAGAACATAATGTCTACTATCTCCTCTAAATTAAAAGTCCATTGTTGATATTTTATTCCTGTAATACTCATTAACAGTTCTTTGTTATACTTAAGACAAATAGAACTTTCAACACTTGTCTTCACCTGAACCACCAAAGATGTTAGTTAAATTCACAATTCATATTTATAATAATGTGAATTAACAGTTCCTTCTTGCCACAAGGGCTTAATAGAACGTTTACACAATATCTTTACCCCAAAGGCTGAAGATATTCAAATGTAATAACAATGATCATACCAATCAGTTGTCTATCTTTGCACTACGGGCCAAAGATATTCAACTATTAAAAACAATGGTCATGATCATACCAATCAATTGCTTGTCAGTGCACTACGGCCAAAGAATTCAACTGTTAACTAATGGTCATGATCCTTCCAATCACATCATTGAATTATCCATGCACTACGGCCAAGGATATTCGTTAGTATCACTAGTGGTCATGATCATGTCATACACCTGTCCATCTTCGCACTACGGGTCAAAGCTATCAAACAACAGATCATCTTTGCACTACAGGCCAAAGATATTCAATAACATATCATCTTTGTACTACTGAGCCAAAAGACATACAATTCGTAAAACCAATAACCAACGGTATAATAGAGAATGGAATAATAAAAGAATTTCACCATGTATGCGAAGACTTGCATGACACAAAGTTATTCCAACATAATAATAAAGAATGGAATAATAAAAGAATTTCACCATATATGCGATTGCCAGCATAGACAAAGTTATTCCAACATAATAATAAAGAATGGAATAATGAAGAATTTCACCATGCGTGCGTAATAATCAGCTTACATCAAAAGTTATTCCAACGTAATAATAAATAATGGAATCAGTCATGCGTAATCGCACGCAGACGAGGATATTAATGAGAATAATAAAGAATGGAATAATAAAAGAATTTCACCATGTATGTAGTACTTGCATGAGCGAGTTATTCCAACATAATAATAAAGAATGGAATAATGAAGAATTTCATCATGCGTGTGTAATCCGCAGAGACATGTTATTCCAACAGAATAATAAATAATGGAATCAGGTCATGCGTAATCGCACAGACAGGATATTCCTACAGAATAATAAAGAATGGAATAACAACATAAATCACCATGCATGCGGTACTTGGCAGAGGCGAGTTATTCCAACAGAATAATAAATAACGGAACGGTCAAAGTGAAATTACTTGCGAAGCAAGATGTTCCAATGTAATAATAAATAATGGAACCAGTCCCACGTAAATGCACAAAGCAGGATATTAAAGCAGAATAATAAAGAACGGAATAATAGAAGAATTTCACCATGTATGCAGTACTTCGCATAAACAGGTTATTCCAACATAATAATAAAGAATGGAATAATAGAAAAATTTCACCATGTATGCGGTACTTCGCATAAATAGGTTATTCCAACATAATAATAAAGAATATAATAATAGAAGAATTTCACCATGTATGCGATACTTCACATAAACAGGTTATTCCAACATAATAATAAAGAATAGAATAATAGAAGAATTTCACCATGTATGCGACACTTCGCATAAACAGGTTATTCCAACATAATAATAAAGAATGTAATAATAGAAGAATTTCACCATGTATGCGGTACTTGAGATAAAGCAAAGTTATTCAACATAATAATAAAGAATGGAATAATGGAAGAATTTCACCAAGTATAGTGTAGTCCGCGTATCTGAGTTATTACAATGAATAATAAAGAATGGAATAATGTAAGTTCTCTTCATGAATACGGAAGAATAATACCCCTTACGGTGTACAACAAATAATATCCCTACCTTTGAAAGAAGAGTATTCAATTTGGTAGAGGCGAGGATATACTCGAAGAAAACTTGTCTTCTATTTCAAAGCTTTCTTAAACTCTAAAGAAATACGCTCAAGATTATAGAAGAAGAATTCTCTATAGTTTCTCTCTCTAGAGTTTCAATTGAATTAAGTAAGAAATAATGAAGGAATGAGCTTCTATTTATGAAGAATGAATTGCGCATAGTAACTAATTCATGAATGGTCCAGATTGATTTACTTTTAATCGGACGGTCCATATTTAAAGCAAAATCTTTTAAATAAAATATAATATATTCTATTTATAATCTAATAAAACGAATAACTTTATAAAAGTATTCATCTTATATAAAAAGATTTTACTATGCAAAACACTATACGTGCACTTATGCATAATAAAATATAATATATTCTATTTATAGAATAACTTTATAAAAGTATTCTACATTTTATATAAAAAGATTTTACTATGCAAAATACTATGCATAATAGAATATAATATATTCTATTTATAGAATAACTTTATAAAAGTATTACATTTTATATAAAAACTTTTACGCTTTTATTACATTAATAATACTAATAAAACAAAACCGGAGTGACTTATCACGTAAGCATTAATAATCAATACCGTTTGCTACTATGCAACCACGCGTATTACTGTACTTTTACTACCAAGTAGTTCAACAGTTTTAACGGTAAAACTTCTGCCGTTATTTTTATAAAAATATTTTTGTCATTTTCTCAATCCGAAAATAATTACGTTGTGGGGTCCACCAATGATTATACCGTCGTACGAATATTCCCCGACAAAAAGAATATTTTATATCAACTTGTTTACTTTGCAAAAATTTTCACATATTACCCTTAACTTTAAACTTTTATCAATTTAACTATTTACCAAAATAAAATAAAAATTTTGAATACTTTTATTTCATAAAATTCGGGGTCTCACACGCGTCATACGTTCCTCATTCTCTACTAAATGAGGTGCAAACCTGGATAACTCCGCGAACTTTGCTTCGTACTGAGACACCATCATGTTATTCTATTCCAGTCTAATAAACTCTACCTCCTTCATATGACGAATACTTTCAGGAAAGTACTTGTCATTGAACAGTTTTTGAAATCTTTCCCAAGACATGTTGAGTGCGGCTGGCTGAGTATGCTTCACAGATTTCCACCAATAATCTGCCTCACCACGGAACATAAAGGTGGCGAATGGAACCTTATGTTCCTCCGTGCATCCCAAGACATTGAATATCTTGGTAATTTGCTTGACCCATGTTTCCGTCTTAATCGGATCCGGCTTTCCCCAAAAATTTGGTGGTCCTAACTCCTTAAACTGCTTGGCTGTGACAAATCGCGCGTTGCTATCGTTTCCACCCATATTTTGTACACGAGTCTCCTTCGTCTGATTTTACATGAACTGCAAAAAGCTCCTAAACATTCCATCATTCATCGTTTGCTCGGTAGTGTTGTTTACAAGAGGAATATTTCCTTCCTGTTGCACGTTCCCCTGATTAGTGATGGAAGGTTGTTCCACAGTCTCATACACTCCATTATTAACGTTCTTAGCTGCCATTCTTAAATAATGCCATAAAAAAGGGTTAATTAAACAAATTAACATATCACATAATATCCTTATATTATGACCGACCAACAAATAAGCTTAGGTAGGACATACTAGCGAAGGATTTACTCATCTCTCCCCTCCTAGTTCTATTCCCCGATCTCCACCAGAGACCATATCCCTAAGCTCTAATACCAACTGTGACGCCCCCAAAATAGGTATACAACACCTATTCTGAGTCACCAAATACATGGTACAGAAAAAAAACTACAACTTCATTATTACAATTGTCGTGCAAAATACGACAACACATGCTGTGAGTTTAAATATAAATATTATTTTCTAGACAATATCCACACTCAAATAAGTTCTCATTATAATTATTCATACATTATTTTACAAAAATAGTGAGGACTGCTAAAACCACTTTCTAGAACCATCACTCTATACCCCAACTAGATCCTGCTATATTCTCACCTCTTGAGAAGAAAAATGGAACAAAAAGGAAAAGGGTGAGCTCAACTAGCCCAGTAAAAAATATTATGACTAAGATATAGAACAACAATTTATCGTTAGCCTTCAACAAATCAGATAAAATATAATGGACAACCAGTTTTAAATCAATATTCGTAGCGGAAATAACAATTCATTAGAAGAGTTAAGTAGAGAATGAAATCTACTATCATCTATGAATTTAAAAGTCTATCATCAATATTTTATCCTGATAACATCAATCAATATACATCTTGTATCAAATATTCATCTTTGCACTACGGGCCAAAGATATTCATTTGTATCACCAGTTGGTCATGTTTATCTCAACACCTGTTCATCTTTGCACTACGGGCCAAAGATATTTATTAGGTAATCATTCATCTTTCCACTACAGGCCAAAGATATTCATCAGGTAATCATTCATCTTTGCACTACAGGCCAAAGATATTCATCAAGTATCACCATTAAAGACTGAGGATGATGAAAAACATTTTAGAGAACGAATCCAGTAAGATAAAAGGACAAAGATTAGAGATTCGTACTTCAGATAATTCAAGTTTAAAAATACTACATAATAAACCATAATGGAGTAAAATTCAAGAATGAAGATTAAAACATGGATTAAATTTCAAGAATAAGGGTCACAACAGATAACTTGGAAGGAAGAAAAAAAAATTCTTTTTGTGGATAAAGATTCGTGAAACGATGACCGTATTAAGCAAAGCTCGTGAACAAGTAACCATGAAACGATCAAGTATGAGCAAACTTTCGTGAACGAAGACCGATGAAACGAAGACCTAGTCATGAAAAGTTCCAAATTTGATAAAAAGTTCAGACCAATATTCCTATGAAATGATATTAGATGAAGTGAAATTTCTAATCATTTCAGGAATTATAGAAGCAATAAAATAATATCCTTTACTTTAGTAGAAACTGGATTTGCCTGGAATATCGGATATTATTCTGAGAAAATCTTACAGAAAAACTACGCTCAAAGTATTCTTATACTCAATGAAAATACTCACAGTAATACGCTAGAGAATATAGAGAGAGAAAACTTATGTTTCTGGTGTGATTTTCAATTCTAACCTAAGCACCTATTTATAAAAAAATGGCTAGAACGCCATAGTTGACAAATCTTCCTTACGGCTGATTTTTCTCTCAACACACCTAACTTGCACTATACTCACCCACCCCATTTATCACATGTTTTTAAAGAAAATAAAAGAATTCAAATTCAATTTGAAAACTAATTCAATTTGATCATCTTTACTCCATCTAATTCACATGCCAAAAAATATAATAATATTACCATTTAAATTATAAAAATTATACTATTATATTATCACATTATATTATTATAATGTAATATTATAATAATATATTTGAATGATTTATTTTATCAGAAAAGATAAAATATCAATTTTCAATAATTGTCACTTTTCTAAAAATTCCTCTATTTATATCCACATAAAATAAATATTTTCTTATCATATAAATCAACAATTAATTATTCACAAATAATATTACAGAATCACAATAATGACAACCGGTAGTTTCGAGGAAAAGAGGGGCTTTCAGATAAGGATTTCTCTCCTATTGGCGCGTAATTAGATTATCTAACCTCTCCTCGACTGAACTTTCTAGACATTGCCAATAATGCTATCTAATAATATTATTCAAATAATATGAATTATTGATCTGATAATGGAAAATATTGTGCGGTGACAATTATTGAAACAACAATAATATAAAATATCAACGTAGTAATTATTGAATCAATAAAATAAAATATTGAAGCAGTAATTATCGTAACAATTATTGAGTTGTGCCTTTTACGTAAGAATCAATAATTCAAAAAAATCTTTATGCAATACCGTAATATCGTGCAACTAACGCCAGCGTATTCGTATTTTAACCACCGTGTAATCCAATGTTGTTACTTCGTAACAATTACGTTGTTATTTATAAAACTCAAACTTTTCATTTTCTTCATCCGAAGCGGTTATTCGTTATGGGGCCCTGAATAAATGGTCGTATTGCGTCGTACGAATATTCCCCAACAACAAGAATATTCCACGACCAAAAGAATATTCGTGCAAAGATGAACTATTAATGAATATCTTTGGCCCGTAATGGAAAGATGAATTTATTAGAATGATTATGAACAGGAACTGTGATTTGGTATAACCATGGTCTTTGATGTTTCAGGTAAAGACAGGTGATGAAAATTATCTTCGTCCTGGGTGCGAAGAGGAATTTAGAATCACAATTATGATTATGAGTTATTCACCTGATTGTGGATAGGAATTGGTTACTGATGTTACAAGGATAAAATATTGTTGGTGGATTTTTAACATGGAGAAGATAATAGACTTTATGGTCTATTTGACTCTTCTAATGGATTGCTCGTTCCGCTGCAACTATGGTTGAAAAGTTTTATCACCTACCATATGTTCTAAATCTCTAATTTATCACTGACGAAGGCTATTGATAATGTAAATTATCTTTAGTCATAATATTCTTTACTGGGTTATTTGTGCTCACCCTTTTGCTTAACAATTCTTTATAGGTATTAAGAGTGTAGCTGGATCGAACGGGGGTAACAGGGAATTAGAACGGTGGTCTATAGCTGTTGAGGTTCTCCCTAAACAGTATGGAAATAATTTTATTGAGAACTTTAGATAAGTGTGTTATATTTTACACGTCAGTTAATAGTTATATTTGGTGAATTAAATAGGGTGAGGCGAACCCAACTTTGGAAGGGTGTTTTGCCACTACCATACAAGATGTCTAATGACATAAGACTTCGTGTTATCATAAGATAGGGTTGTGCACATCCACTTACTGAGTATATCTACGAACACTACCTATATAATCTTGGAGTTTAGTTGAAATATAAGTCTCAATTGGAGACAATGAAGATAATTATATGTCAAGAGAAGACTCACCATTGAAAAGAAGATCATAGCAATCTTCTTGTTTTTCTTTGGGGACTATTGGGTCATCCAAGGATAATTCTGTGGACATATGATATCTATTATAACCTAGACGCATGGCCTCCCATGTACGAAGGTTTCCTTGAGTATTTTCCAAATATTTTAATTTTTAAAACAGTTATTGACTGTACCTATATGTAAGGTACCATTGTAAGGTGTTGTGGTCAAGGCACTACGAGAGTTATATATGTTTCTATTAAAACTCACAGTTTAACTGTGGTCATATTCTGCATGACAGTTGTATAAATGGAGTTGTCAGTAGTATATTTTCTGGCCACTCAAGATGGGTGATGTATACCTATTTTGGGGGAGTTACACCTTACCTCAGAAGAAGATTGGATACTAGAATAGTGAGGTAGCAGACTTCTCTTCTTCATTCTCTCTATAGCTTGTCTCTCTATAATTGCTCTTGTGAGTCTTATTGAATTGGTGAGAATGAAAGAAGAATGAGCTTCTATTTATAGGAAAATATAGTTTCGATAATTGCACGTTTTGGGGCTCGAAATATTACAGTATAATACCTTCATCTTTTTTTTCATTTTTAATTTAGTCCTGCAAGTATTATCAAACTTGCACCACCTCCCCTAATAGTACATCATGTGAATCAATAGTACATACATGTGAACACATAGTTATAAGCATGTGAATTAATAGCAATTAATTGCTCATTTATCCGATTAATTACCCGATTGGTCAATATAACTTCCAGACATCAATTATTATCGAAATAAATATCGATTTCCACTAACATTAATAATCCCAACACAATGGAACTATCAATTTCATCTTTAATCCGATAAGGATTTCTCCCTAGTAGCGCGCAATTAGATGACCTAACCTCTCCTTGACAGAACTTCTAGACATTGTCAATATTTCAAATAATAATATGAATAACTTTGTCGTCTCAATTATTGATTTAATAATATAAAATATTATGCATATGATCATTGTGACAATTATTGAATCAATAATATGAGAGATATTATGCAAAGAATTATCGTAGCAATAATTGAGTATAACCGGTGACTTTCTCGCGTAAGCATCAATAATCAATACCATGTATTCTTACGCAACCACGCCAGACATCGTACTTTTATTACCGGGTAGTTCAATAGTTTAACGGTAAAACTTTCGTCGTTATTTTTATAAAAAGATAATTCTGTCGTTTTTTAACTACGACAATACTTCCGTTGTGGGATCCACCAATGATTGTGCCATCGTATGAATATTCCCTGTTAAAACGAATATTCCCCGACCAATCGAATATTTTATAACTTGCTTACTTTGCAAAATTTATAAATGTTACCCACAACTATAATATTATATCATATCCACATCATAATATTCAAAAATATATTTTAAGAAAAATTCATTTTTATTCATAAAAATTGAGGTCTTACAATATGAGATATATATGTAGCTAATTTAATTACCTCATAAAAAATAATTAAAAAATTGATGTTCTTGCTTGCATTCATACCAATAACCAATTAAATCCTCTTTTTTGTACTTAGGTTTTGGAGCTAAAATTAAATGAGTTTCTTTTTTTTTATTTTTGAGCTTTAGTATTTTATTGAATGATTTTAAAAAGTCAAAAAGGAATCTCTTTATACGTTGTGTCTTCTTTTTTCTATAACACCAGTAAGGGCCAATTGCCATCCATCTCTCAGCTATCCTCGCACCGCACCTCATATATAAAACTTTACCTTTTATGGTAGTGGTGGGATTTCAATAGTTTGGAGATTGGCGCCATTAAAATTCTTTTGTTTCTAGAGACAATTGAATGGTGCAAGTATACATAGTTGGTCTGTGACTGTTAGTTAACTGTTATAAATAAGTTGAAACTGCATCTGATTCACAATGAAGATCGATGCATGCACTGGCGAATTCAGGATTTATATTGGGTGGCGTCAAAATTTTGTGATGCTATAAATAATATTTATATGGCGAGGATTTAGAGGCACAGTCCGAACCAATTTTTTTAGATAATTTTGTGTGTTTTGGTCAGTTGCATATTTAAAACATATATTTTGTTACAATATTGTTAATATAACAAGTAATAACATTATATATATATAGAGAGAGAGAGAGAGACACACACCCCCCTTATTGACCCTTAATACGCCTTTCTAATCACAAATTTGTTAATAAATATTTAAATTTCTTATATTTTAAAAATAATATAAATTAGATTATTATTTATTTTAAAAATATTACAGGAAGATGCATACATCAAGGAGTAAAAAAAATATAAAATTGAGAAAGTTATAAAAAATTCAATTTGACCCGGTATATTAAAAAATTTATAAAATTGCAGTGTGTCAATTTATTCATTACACTTAAATTTCTTCTAAATTTATCATATATTATAAAATAATTTTTTTTTCAGTGGGGTCAATTTATCAATAATGATTCCCTTAGCCTAAACTGCTCCCACACCGGAGACTTACAACGGCATAACGGGACTTATGACGATCTTAGGTGTTTTACAGTAAGTTAGGTGATTTAAGGATGGAGCAAAAGAAATAAAAGTTTGAATAAACATTTAAAAGCTAGGCTAACTTGTTTTGGATCAGGAACCACTGATAGTAACCAAGAACCAACCGTGTGGCTCGATACCATTCTTTGTTGGCTGATCGCTTTCGCTTTTCTTTGAAAAGTCATGATGATGACTAGGGCCATCTCTGTTGACTGACTAGTCCGTCTCCTGCTGGTGCCGGAGGGTGCTGTTGATCATCTTCTCAGATGGATCACCATCCCTATACTATACCATTTGGGGGCGGAAGCAAGTAATGATCAGTGTAGTGCATATAAACAACACAATTTAATTAGTTTAAACAAAATAATTTTATTGATAATTGAAACTATTTACAAACAAACTGAAAATTAAAATGACTTACTATTTAGAACATTTAGAAGAAGAGAAGAGGGGTTAAGTAGGCTAAACAGCGGTAGAAACCAAAGATTCAATGCGAGAAGGAACTCAGAGTCTTTCTAAGTTTCAAGTGCCGCTTAGCTAATCGAGTCCGGTTTCCTTTTATAGAATAAGGAAAGGAACTATTACAAAGTTCTTATTACAAAAGTAAATGATTACCAACAACTTTTACTATTGATGAGCAGTCTTCAAGGTCTTGACTTTTTTTTACTATTCATGGGCGCTTTTCGGCGAACTTTTGTGAAGAGGCCAACAACTTGACTCAGAGATGCTTTCGGTGGAAAAGAAAGAACATCTTTGACTTTGAAGGTTTGTTGGGGCAAGGCAAGATGAATGGAGCGCGCGGTGGAAAAGCAGATTCCTTTAATCGATTAAATTGCAGGCGGTGGATGAATTTTGAATGGTCGCCAGAAGCGGTGCAAGTGATCGGACCGAAATCTGCCGAGGTGTCGTGCAAATGGGTCCTGAGCATCCTGAAGATCAATGGTGCCATATGGATCATACTGACCATCATCATCTCAGAACCGGCCGATCAAGCATTACGAGAAGAGAGGAAGAAGAATGAACAAAAGCTTCCTCATGTAACTCATCAATTCTTTTGTTAAGTGCCTGGGCAATTAGTTTCAATTCTTTACTGGAACAGTCTTTGAAATCAGAAATGTTATGGGAACAAGTTGAACCAGTAAGACTGACATTAGACTCTTTTGACTTAGGGTCTTTGGGTTTTGAATGACTGGAAGGTTCTTTGGACGAGACTGGTAGAACCTTGATAGAAACAGTGGGAAATTCTAATTGGACCTGACTAATAATCCTATTAACATCAAATTTATCCCACCATTTGATGAAAAATCGACGGGAGAGAAGAGGATAAGGATCGAAAGTGGGAGTGACTACAAACTAAGGATCTATAACTTTAGCTGGGGTGTTAATGTCATATTGCCATTTAAGAATCAAAGGGACCTTATATTTATTGACAAATTGAAGAATAATGGGAACACCATCATACTTTGGATTGGGTTTACTGTGGTTACAGAAATGGTTAAGTTGAACTTTTAAAGGTTCAGGAAGGAGATCATAAGTGGAACCAAATCTGTGTCACCAATGAATGAACCAATTTGGGAACTGACTTTTGAATTTATGGTCGAACTGAATAAACCATGAATGACTATTTGACTCATTTTGATGAAGGAAAATCTTATGCCATGCTTCAACGTAATCATAATAACAATAAGAGTTATCCTGATTAGAAAGTTGCATAAGATCAGAGGGATGTTTTCCCCAATCGAATAATGAAATGAAATGTTTAATATACAGATAATGATAAAGCGCTTTAGATTTATCATTATTGACGTAAATAGGTTTAATGAAGATTGACTCAGTTTCAATAAGGATATCCTTATAATACACAAGGGATTTATAAGGAGCAAGGGGTTGGAAATGCCATCCTGGGGGAAAGAACTGGGAGGCCAAATTAACAGGATCATTTTTGTTTTTCATACTGGGTTCAATGTGAAATAAGTGATTGGTCCATTTGAGCATATACTCAGCAGGAGGATGACTGGGGTTTGAACTGGAGGCATTTGACTGGCTAGCAAAAGGGTCAATCGGGATTGGGTTCTTAGCTAAGGTCGAAATTTGTATGGTTTGGGCATTGTCCCAAGGATAGTGAATTTATTCTTGGTTTGATAAATTGGGTTAATCGGGTGAGGAACCAAAGTTCCTTTTGGTTGATTACTCGGCCCGTAGGGCTTACCCGTGCCAGAGAGGAAGATGCTCCTCACAACAACTCATGATGGATGAACGAAGACTGTGTTAATGAATCCGAAAGTGAGAAAATCGGGAATGGAATTGTTACTTCCTTTAATATATTCAATTTCAAAATCGAAAAATGCTTAACAAGGCTTGCCATCTAGCAAAGGAATGTTTAGAAGCTATGTTTTCAACATCTTTTTCTAGAACATATTTTGTGATTTGCAATCTATACTGAACTAAAAACTTTTGGTTTAATAAGTCACTTTGAAATTTGTTAATACATAATACTAATGAAAGTATTTTTTTTTTAATAAGATTGTAATTTAATTGTGTACTATTCCATGCATGTGAATGAAAGCTTAATAATTTGTTCTGGAGAATTGAGTGTTAACTTTTGCTTCAGAATACCTCCGAAACCAATGTCAGAGGCATCAGTCTCAACGATCTTGAAAGAAGAATCGTTGGAGATGCCAAGGCAAGGCAAAACCTTGACATATCTTTTAACTTTTTGGACGACAGAAGTATGAATTTCAGTCCATGGAGGGGGATTGTCCTGCAAACGCTGAAAGAGAGGTTTGCAGATCTTCCTTAGATTTTTGTAGAACTTGCCAATATAATTGAGCGAGCCCAAAAATCTTTGCAGTTGGGTTTTATTGGTGATTTTATTTGGGAATCTATCAGAAAATTGAATAGCTCGCTCAAAAGGCTGTATGAGTCCGCGATAAATAATCAAACCAAGAAACCGAACTTTAGCTTGGAACAAGCTGTATTTGGAAGGCGAAAGAACTAATCCATTATCTTTGACTGTTTTGAAAAAAGATTTCAAGTGTTTAAGGTGTTCTTCAATAGAATTGGAAAAAATGAGAACATCATCGATGTAGACAACAATAAAATGACTGAAAGGGTTCAAAATATCACTGAGAATATTCTAAAATTCATTGGGGGCATTTTTTAGGCCGAATGCCTGGACATTCCATTCATAGTGACCAAATGGGGTAGTGAATGCGGTTTTGTACCTATCATCTGGGTGGATTGCAACTTGCCAGAAACCAGATTTAAGGCCAAACTTACTGAAAATGGTGGCATTACTCAAACGGTTGATGAGGTCGTCTTTATTAGGTAAAGGGTACCTAATCTATTCTAAGACTTTGTTCAATGGCTTGTAATTGATTACTAAACGGGGAACACCTCTTTCCTTTTCTGCTTCGTTATTAACATAAAAGGCAGGACATGACCAAGGGGATTTATTGGGTTTAATTAAACCTTTACTAAGTAAATCATTAATCTCCTTTTTACATAACTCTATTTGTTCGTGATTCATTTGTATTGGCCTGGCCTTAGTAGGAATCAGGTGCTCTTTGAATTCCTTAGCATAAGGGAGCCTCACAACATGCTTCTTCCGATTCCAAAAGGCATTAGGAGAATCAGAACAAAGGTTGTCCTTTAAATAGATTTTTAATTCTTCAATTTTTTCTTGAACTTCTTTATTTTGCAGTTGTTCTTCAACTCGTTTGTACTTAATTTCTTCCTTTAAGAAATTCAAATGGATGGATTTATAATTTAATAGATTTAATGATTTGGAAATAGACTCTTCTTGAATAAATTTTAAATCTATTTCTTTTGGTTTAATAAGAAATTTAAATGTTATTTTCTTTCCCAAATGTTTACAACTTAATCCTTCATTACTGGTAGTAAAAGGGTAAAATAAATATATAAACGGTAACCCTAAGATGATCTTATTAGTAAGATTGCGAATTAAAACAAATGATGTTTTAAAACACATGTTATCTTGACAGATATAAACTTTAGGCAGTTTATATTTTATTTTCATTTGACTACCATTGGCTGAGTTTAATTTTTCATTAGTTTTCTTATAATATTTAGTTGGGATTAGACCTTCTTGAATACAATTAAGATCTGTGCCAGTATCAACTAGAGCAGGAAGTTGTATAGAAAATGTTTTATCAACAACTAAGTTGATGGAGATATACCATTTTTGAATGGTGATATCTTTAATTCTTTTAAGTGTAAGACCTTGAACAAAAAGATCTGGTTCTTCTTTTGTTCCTGATGATTCAGGCTCATCGTGATCTTCATCACTAGAGGAGGAATCATGTACTTGAAGATCAGATTTCTTGTCTTCAATTTCTTTCCTTAGGTTAGAAACATCTAATTTTAAATTAGAAATTTCTCGTTTTAGTTTGTTAACTTCTTGATTCAATTCTGGTAGAGTGATTTCTTTAACTGGAGTTTTGAATCTTTCTAAAGTTTTATTAAGACTAAATACTAGTTTTTCTTTAGCTTTAATAATTTTATCCTTAACTCTATTATCTTTGGTTAATAAATCTTTTAACTGCTTAGTGTACTGAGATTTTAACTCAGGATCAGAAATTTTACTAATCAAATCAATTAACAAAGAACTTTCTTCATCCTCTTTATTGATTACATTAACTTGCTTATTGCAACATTTTTCATTGCAATTGTTAGCACAAATAGTGACTTCGTCATTGTCACTACCTATTTCAGTGTTACTAGGACTACTACTAGAGGAATAAGGAACATCAGAACACTCATCACTATTGACGTTGTTCTCTATCCTCATTAATTCTAATAGTTGCTCGGTATCTTCACGTGAAATATTTAATTGAGATAATTTCTTTTTTATTTTGCACTCATTTTTATAGTGCCCTTTCCCTTTACGCAATTGATTGTGGCAAATAATTTTACCTTTATCAAATTTTTAGATGATTTTTATTGTAATTTTTCTTTGTAGTTTTAGGTTTATTATAATATTCATCTTGATTTTTATCTTTTTTTATGATCTGCGTCAGGACGCGTCTATGACTTCTATGATGCTCAATATGTTTATGCTTATGCTTCCTTCTAGAGGGAGCAATAGGAGGTAAACCATATTGTTCACAGAATGTGCCTAACTCATATTTTGTTTTTTTCTTATCTTTACTAGCTTGTTTGGCTAACTTAAAATCAATACACATTTTTAATCCTATCTTTTGAATATAACCGATTATGTCACCGTAAGTTAGGTTATCATAATCGATATATCCTAAATTTTGCTTAACTCTTCATTTAACTTTATGTGCAAATAATGAAGGTAAACCGTTGACGAATTTTTCTTTCCGAATGGTTTATTGCTATCATTTCGCATCATAACTCGGAAGTAAACACATCTTTATACCACCTAAAATCACTTAAAGTGGGACAAGTGAGATTACTTAACCGATCGTGAATTCTTTTCAAATGATATTTGGGAGTGCCAACAAAATGTTTAATTATTGTAAAATTAAAGTGTTAACTCCATCAAAGCGGACCTAATGCCAACATCTTCATCAAAGATGGGATTGTCATTATCGTTTAACCGGACAAAGAATGATGTTTGTTGATATATATATATATATATATATATATATATATATATATATATATATATATGAAAAGTCGATTTATCGGGTGACAATAATGATGTCATTGTTGATCGCTTTTCGCTTTTCTTGAAAGTCGATGATGATCGGGGCCATCTCTCGTTGATTGATCGTCCGTCTCCGCGATCTTGGGAGGGTGTCATTGATCATCTTCTTAGATGGATCACCATCCCTATACTAAGTATTTTATAGGTACACACTCAACTCTCAAGAAAATAGAAGTAACATGACAGTAATAATAAACTAAAAATAAAAGTGACCGTATGTTAAATTCTTTTTGTGCACTTTTTATAATTCTTAAATTAAAATTTATTAATTTATTTTTTAAAAAAATGTATTTAGAATGGAGAGAGTATTTGATAACTAAATGAGAAGAAATATATTTTTTCATTTTTGTGGAGGTAATACTAATAAAGCAAAAATATACCGGAACACTTTTCAAATAGAAACAAAAGTTTTGAAAATTACACTCCTTTGTATTCTCTCAAGGATGTTTAAGCTGTTTCAATGTTGGTGGAGGAGAGAAGCTGAAACTTTTTTGCAATGTGAAATGGAGTATTTGAATACCTGTA
Organism: Panax ginseng; assembly: GCA_020205605.1. Classification (NCBI taxonomy): domain Eukaryota; kingdom Viridiplantae; phylum Streptophyta; class Magnoliopsida; order Apiales; family Araliaceae; genus Panax; species Panax ginseng. The sequence goes on along the minus strand of CM035144.1, from coordinate 115,973,821 downwards.
GTCTTTCTTATCTCCTCATCACTCACCAACAACATCATGTCATCGTCGCTTTTCTTTCCCCACACACTGCAAGTCCTGCATGGAAATTCAAGTTTTATGGCAATCAATGTATTCTTCTTCAATGTGGACTATTATGATTTACAACACATCCAAATTATACCATCCCATCCCATCTTTAAAATATTTTTTTGATATTTTCACATCATCCTCTCTCACATTATTAACACACAAATATCAAAAAATACATGTAAAAATAGTGTTCTCCTAATTTTTAAGACGATCTACGCCACTCTTTCACCAACTACACCACTCTTCTTCTTTCACGCCATGGATTGTCCAAGCAACTTACATTTTTCTTCTCTCAGAGTGAGTTTATGTAATTACTTAAAATAACAGATCCAAAGAGTAGTGCAATTTTTTTTTTTTGAGAATAGATACAAAACTACCAGCATCAACCTTCCTGCAACACGAGCTCAAAGTTTAGTGATGTATGTTATAGTCAGACCATACTTCTTGACCGGTGAATCGGTAAAGTAATCTCTTTCTTTTATTTATAAACAGTTGAGGAAAGGATTACGTATAACCTAGATAAATTGTAAATGGAAGAGAGAAGTATGAAGAACTTCTTCTTCATCTTACTAGAAGAAGGAAGCAATAAGTTTCTTCTTCGTATCCTAGAGAGAAGGCAAAGAGAGGACCTCAGGTGAGGTTTTCTTACAAAAGAAAAGCCTGAGTAACTCTAAACACTTCGAGTTACTTAAATAGAAAACTGAAAAGTAAATTACTATTGAATCACGCAGGATTCACTATTACATTTACTGAAGTAAAAGTACAAAGTAAAAGTAATTTACTTAAAGTAAAAGTAAAAGTAAAAATATTTTACATTTGTATTTACTAAGGTAAAAGTAAAAGCATTTTACTTAAAGTAAAAGCTGATTTACTGGGGGACAACAATGATGCTTCGTTGATCGCTTCGCTTTTTGAAAAGTCGATGATGATGATATTGGGGCCATCTCTCTGTTGATCGATTGGTCCGTCTCCTCGCCGGTGTTGGGAGGGTCTTGTTGATCATCTTCTCGGATGGATCACCATCCCTATACTATTCAAATTTCAAAATTTTTATCCAAGATTTTCCTTTCACCCCAAAAAATTAGGTTTATAAAGAGAGAGAAAAATTTTTCATCGAACAATTGGTCAACATCTTCAAAATTTCATAAATTTTGTAAAATTTTTGTTTATAAACAAATCGATTGCGTCGACACAAAAGATCACTCGATTGGCCTTGATCATCGGTGAACTCGATCTAAGCGATCTACTTCGTTTTAATTGAGTAATCAAAAATTTGTTCTTTTGGCATTCCGCTTAACTCAAACCCTCTTACCTTATGTAAACACATACCTATTTGATCTAATGATTCCCTTTAGCCTAAAGCGCTCCCTGCTGGAGACTTACAACGGCATAACGAGACTTATGAGCGATCTTAGGTGTTTTGATGAAGTTAGGTGATTTAAGGATGGAGCAAAAAGAAATAAAAGTTTGAATAAACATTTAGAAGCTTAGGCTAACTGCTTTTGGATGAGGGAACCACCAATAGAACCAAGAACCAACCGTGTGGCTTTGATACCATTTAACAATGAAATAAGTTTCTTAACGAAATTTAAACATAAAGAAGAAACTTAAAGAAGATTTAAAATTGAATCCAGAAAGTAATCTCTTTCTTTTATTTATAAGCGGTTGAGTAAGGGATTACGTATAACCTAGATAAAGCGTAAATGGAAGAGAAGTATGAAGAACTTCTTCTTCATCTTACTAGAAGAAGGAAGCAACAAGCTTCTTCTTCTTCGTATCTTAGAGAAAGAAAAGAGAGGACCTCGGGTGAGGTTTTCTTACAAAAGAAAAGCCCGAGTAACTCTAAACACTTGAGTTACTTAAATAGAAAAGCGAAAAGTAAAATACTATTGAATCACGCAGATTCACTATTACATTTTATCAAGTAAAAGTACAAAGTAAAAGTAATTTACTTAAAGTAAAAGTAAAAGTAAAACATTTTACATTTACATTTACTAAGGTAAAAGTAAAAGCATTTTACTTAAAGTAAAAGCTAATTTTCTTGGGGACAAGAATGATGTTTCATTATTTGCTTTACGCTTTTCTTTGAAAGTCGATGATGATTGGGGCCATCTCTGTTGATTGACGGTCCGTCTCCTCGCCGGTCTTAGAGGTCTTGTTGATCATCTTCTCGGATGGATCACCATCCCTATACTATTCAAATTTCAAAATTTTTATCCGAGATTTTTCCTTTCACCTTTAGAAAAATTAGGTTTATAAAGAGAGAGAAAATTTTTTTTACCTAACAATTGGTCAACATCTTCAAAATTTCATAAATTTTGTAAAAATTTTGTTTATTAAACAAAATCATCGAGGCTCGTCGACACAAAGGATCACTCGATTGGCCTTGATCTATCAGTGAACTCGATCTAAACAGTCTACTTCGTTATATATATATATATATATAAGATTATATGTATATACACAGCTGTGTAGTATACAGTTACCTATGTCGACTATTTTTTTAGGCTATAGTGACGGTTGAACCAACTGTCGCTATAGACCAGAATAACTATAACGACGACCCAAAAAAACTATAGCGATATGTAATATGCCACATCAACAATTTGTAAAATGTTTGTAGAATAGTTTTTGTCTAACATTATTCAATTCAAAAAGAGAGATCAATGGAAATAGAGAATAAAATTGGGGGGTGCGGGGTGGGAGGGGGGGGGGGGGAAATTAGTATTTGCAAATAAAGAAAATTAAATTGGGAGGGGGTGGTTGTAGTGTTTTAAGCAATTAGCCACTGTGCTTTTAAAATATTCAATTACCCCACTGTACTTTTTACAAATGTTCAATCAAGCAATTCCGTCCAATTTTATTATTATCATTTATCATAATAAAACAATGTTATTGATCATATTGGATATGTTAATAAAATTTAAATATTCTCTTAAATTACGTACATGACATAAATATTAGTATTAAATAATATTTTTACATTCAATTCTTATATTATTCATTTCATTTAAAGATTATATTATATTTGAGCGTTTAACTTTGACTAAAAATTTAAAATATAATTTAAATTAATTTTATTTTTGAAAAATAAAATTCTAAAATCATAATTCATAAATCATATATATATATATATATGTATATATAAAAAATAAAATTACTCCAAGGTCAAGATGGTCACGAATCCAATCCTACCCACTAAACTTAATTAGAAATTACCAAAACTAAAAATCACAACATCACGACATATGTAACAAAATACTAATAAATTATATAAAATAAAATTATTATATAATAATCATATAGTAGATAATTTAAGAAAAAAATTAAGAAATTTAATTTTTATTATTATCATTTATCATAATAAAACAATGTTATTGATCATATTGGATTGTTAATAAAATTTAAATCTTTAAATATTTTCTTAAATTACGTACATGACATAAATATTGGTATTAAATAATATTTTTACATTCAATTCTTATATTATTCATCCCCATTTAAATAATATTAAATAATACAAATGACGTTCGTGAGCTAAATTGGCCCAATTTGTATTTTATTTTTTAAAGTCACGTAGGAAAATTGGCCCAATTTTTTAACGTCCGTGAGCAAAATTGAACGGAATTGCTCGATTGAATATTTTTAAAAAGTACAGTGGGCTAATTGAATATTTTAAAAGCACAGTGGGGTAAATGTGTTTTTTCCCCCCAAATTTTTAACGCATGTTAGCAAAATTGGACGAAATTGATTGATTGAATATTTTTAAAAAGTACAGTGGGCTAATTGAATATTTTAAAAGCACAATGGCTAATTATTTAAAACACTACAATCACAATAGGATAAAAATACTTTTTCCCAAAATTAAATATATTTCAATTATTAATTAACACGTATCTCAATCATACATATTAATTGAGAATAATTTTGATTTCTATATTTTTTTCTCGTCTACTGTATATTCTTTTTCCTTCCTTAATGGGCGGAGGAGGCGGGGGAAAAGGAGGGAATGGCCTCGCATATCCCTGACAACATTCTAACGAACATAATATAGTTGGATCATAATCCATCCGAACACAACAATTTGGAGTGCAAACATCATAAGAATATTTAGCATATGCCCCCATAATAAATATTATCATAATAGTTAAGCATAGCATCAAGAACTTAAGAAACTCCATAGCTCTCACTTAGAATGACTGAGAGAGATTGAGTTTAATATTTAAAACCTTGATGTGATAAATTATTTTGGTCATTAACTCCGATCTCCAAGCTTTTAATTAGTAAGTTATATTTATAAAGTTAATACATTCATTCCAAAAAAAATTGTCAGTTATAAAATCCCTAGTTATATGTTTCTTTCAAAGGATTGAACTATTTAATTGAGGAAATCAGATTCTCCGTTATACTTCATTAAATTTTTATTCAATACATATTCAATAAATTGTTTTTATAATTTATTGACAAAACATTAGCCGTAGTTAAAAATACTACCTCCACTCCATGATATGAGATCAATATTTATTTTTTGAAAATCAATTTTCAATATTTTCTATTTCAAAATCGACATTAATTCATTTAGTTTATATCAATATAATTTTGAATATCATAAATTAGCTTAAAAGTACTACTACTTATAAATTTATTGTTTTCAAAACTTAAATAAATCATATTACTTTTAATTTTAAAAATATTTCAAATTCACTTTTAAAACGTTAATAATAATCCTATCATTAAGAACAAATGGAGTGCTATTACTAATTACGTATTATATGAATGACATGCATCATTGCACAAGTAATAGACTAATAGGATTGTACCGTCGCTTTTATTTTTAAGGTTGTAGATACAATGCAAGTTTGATGGGAGTTCATCAAATGGGCATGGAGTTTATTCATCCTCCTAGTTGGCTGATATGCAAATTTGTCACCGCTTGAATAACGCTTTTGTCTCTTCAAATTCCGTTATTTTTTCTTAATTTCACTAGAATCTGTCCAAATTTTGACCTGACCTAACCCATTTTGACCCAACCCATTTTATTAAGAGCAATTATGTCTTTATCATTACTAGGTGATAGCCAGTGCAATGCACAGGCTAATTTGAATAACGGATTGAATAAACTCCTACAATATAATACTTGAATATGCACAATTGTTCTAAAATGTTAAAAATCTCCAAATTCTAGAGTGCTAAGTGAAAGCCTCGAGGAGTACATGCAAAATACCATCAGATGGCAATTTGAAACTAAGCAATTGTGCATATTCAAAAAATTAGGAACTGGTGGCAAGAAATAGACATGTATTCAACATATACAGGGAAAAAGGCATGCTAGGAAAAGATGAAACAAAAAAAAATTGAAGATTAAGAGTAACTGAACATAGAGTATGTTATCTGAAGCATGAGCATTTATAAGGTAGTCGGTTATCCACTTGAGCGAACCTTGAGCATGCTCTAAAAGATACACTGCTTGCATTTGATCCTATACTCAAGGATGCTCCATGACAGGGTAGTCGCAGTAAAAGCCATAGGGAATCCAAACTTCATATGATCCCCAACATCTTACATTCCTTTTAAAAGATCTACCTTTGCCTCTTTTCCATAATCAAGACCTGAATTCCCAGAATTACATATTTAGCAAATCAACTTTATCCTTCTTTGTTCTTCATTTTCTTGGAATCCCCTGTTTTCCCTTTTTCTTTCATCTCCTCTGTTTTCTCTATCCTCCATTACCATCACATCACATCAAGATTCTACATCGATTGCACTGTTGAGAGATATTACTATTGCTTCATTTATTGTTTATTTGGTCTTTAAACCTTAAAAAAATTAAAAAAACAATATATTCTTCCAAAGAATTAATCATCAAACTCTTATTCCCCCAAATCATTAAATAATCCCACGTAAACAACATCAATACTTCTGTCCCTCAAGTCATTATATCATCTCACATGAACAACATTAAAGCACATAAGTGTGCACCTGGAGAAATCAAAACCCTTGGACAACTCTATTCTCCGCAATCAATTTGTGCGGCTGCAAAAAAAATGTGAATTTCAATAGGCACTATAGTTCTGCTCACAAAATACCTTCTCATCAAATATATAAAAAATTCAATAAATACTAATCCATATACATAAATATACATGCTTAATTTAATACTATATTATTTTAATTAAAAACACATAACCTTCAAAAGATTTGCTCATAAGGCCTCTAGTTCCAATGCCAACTATTTGCCTTAGAAACCCCCACATGTTGTCTAAATCTCAACCACAATTAGACTGAAGTAGAAAAATATATAATCTGAGAGTCACAAATTTTAACTTTGATGTGGCGAGCAAAGGGCTATTTAGTTAATGCATGAAATTTTCTAAAAAAATAAATGAACCTGCCAATGGTTATAGTTATGATTATATCTCTGGTATTTCAATTTAGCAAGGATTTTTGCAATTAATAAGAAGCAATATAGAAGATATGGATGAATAGTGAATAATAAGATAAGAGAGAGTGACATTGAAAACCTAATTAGTAGAAAAACAAATAAATAGATTTTGAATAGGTACCTGGTGGAAATGAATTTGATTACCGGCAAGACATCAGTAGGTGTGATTTGAGGAGGATGAGCTTTAGTGGATGATTGATTGTCTGTCAAAAATTTCCAAATATGTAAAGAATTATGAAATTAAATTAGGATACATATAAAGTAGCAGTAAATATACATACTTGATTTCTACTATATTACTATATATTCAATACTACTATATTCTCCTTCATTTATTTCTTTGCAATTCCAAAAAAACCATTATCACAACCATACCTGAAAGCTTCCTCAGAGATTCAAAGGTGGATAAACACATCACCCAAAGAATTTTTGTAAAAAGAACCCAACTCTGCTCTTCTTCAAAGTTCAAACCAATCAACCTGCAGGCCTATGAAACTCAAAAAAACTAAACTTTTTTGTGAAGCTAAAGTGACTTTCTTTCATAAATCTCTGTTCTAATAGACTCAAAACACCACTGAGTTGGAAGCCTCTAGGCTATAGGGCTCTTTCTCTATCTGCCAAATCTTTTTAGAATACCCATCATCAAAAGAATCATTTTTCTTTCTTTTAGCAACCATTTTGGAAACCTGCAGGAACCGATCAAGAATCAAGAGAAAATAACCAACCTCTTCAATCAAATTTTCAGATCATTTGGTTGAATCATGACATCAAAACTTTGCAATGCATGACTTGTCAGACATTATTTGTACTACATGCAAAATCTTCTATTTTAGGCCTTCTTTGGGACATAAGATCAAGCATTTAACATAGATGAAACAACTACTTTGTCATTTTTTGTGCACTATCACATATATATCAGTCAAAATGAACTAATTTTAAGGATCAAACAGATTATATATACAATTATGTTTGATAGATAAGTATCACAAAAGTTGTAATTGGGATATTTCAAGAGAAAAGGAAAAAGAAAAAAGAAAAAATGAAAGAAAAAATAAAAGCCATAACCTATTGTCACTGTTATAATTCCCCTTCATATGATTATATATTTCAAACTATTCACCAGTTGAAACAGATTAGATATATGAACAATGACCAGCAAACTCTAACTCAAGTAATACATGAACCACCCATACATGAGAATGGTCATGGTTCGAGCTTCAGTGGAGGTATTATTTAAAAAATTATTTGTAGATGTTATGGCCATATTTCACTGTAAATTCTGAGGTTCATCAAGAAACCAAATATACATATAAAAAATTTTCTGGTACTAAACTTATCGTCCCCTGGTATAAAGTTCATAACCACCCTCATTTTTTTTAACTTGCGATCATCCATGGGTCTTAACCTTTCTTTTTGGATTGGCAAAATGGGAATATTCGTTGCAATATAGCTGCACGGTTTCCTTTTAAACTACTTGCATTTGCAAACAAAATATAAGGATAATTGCAGAACAAATTAGAGATTCATCAAAATGATTAACGTAATAGATGATAAAATAAAATTCCTAACAAACAAACATATATGCCAATTCTAAAGTTTTACCTGTGCGGCAGCAGATCTTCCCCATCCAGATGACATATTGACAATGATCCTTTGTTTGCTCTCAATCTTGATGGATTGACTGATTTTACTGTATAAATAGGCGAGATAAATATATACAAACTCAACACACGAAATTGTTGGGTATGTAAAAAATGAATACCATAAAGCTAAGAAACCTTGTAAATATCTAATATTTTTTCTCTTTGACATTTTATCAAACAGGTAACTTGCATATGGAAGATACATCAATAAAATTAGAACAAATCAAAACTTTATATGTAAAAGTAAATATAGATTTGGAGGGAGAAATACAATAATTGGGGAGGCTTAAGGAAATCGGGATATATATATATATATATATATATATATATATATATATATATATATATATGATGTAAACTTGGCAACGAATTCAAAACAAATTGTTGATAATGAACACACCTAAGCTTGTTACGATTCAGGCGAGAAAGGGGTTGCCGCTACTCCTGAAGAATTAGGAGCCACTGATTGTGGAATTTGAAGTTTCTTAAACCCTTCGAGGAGTCGATTGAATTTATTAAGCGAGAAGCAAACGTAGAGGAAGGGACGAAGCCGAGAAGGGTTGAGAGGAACAGAATCGACCGAGAAGAAGAAAATGAGTCGGTCGAATGAAGGATGGACTCGTTCGTGAGTTTTTCAACTGAGCGACTTAATGTTTAATTGACTCAGTGAGTTTTTGTAACGATCCCAAAATTTATACAATTTAATTTTCAACTTTGGCCGTTAATAACACATCTATCTTCTGATTTTACATCATTATTCGATGTTAAACTTTATAAAATGCGGAATAATTAAAACTTTTATGTCTTCTTACTTGAATTCCCTGAATCAAAACCTTTATCATCTACATGTCTTTGAATTAATATTATTTTATGATTCGCTTCATCACAGTTATTATATAAAATTTTACATTTCAATTCGATAGCCTTTTCATATCAGATAACTCAAACTTTAACTTTACAACTCAACATAAAACTATACATCATAAAACATTTAGTACATCTGATGAGTCTTAATCATGGTTTAAAGAAATAACAACTTAAGCTAAAATATTAATCTTCATGTATTATTTCTCATCCACGTCATTCAAGTACCACATAGTGTTACCTTCAATCCTTTACCTGCAAAAATGGTTATTTGCAAGGTTGAGTTTGACAGCCCAGCAAAATCTAACAATTTTCATGCATCACATAACACATAATAACATGCTCAACATACATCTCATACACATTGAACTAACATAACATACATGTTATAGTTTATATAACAAATATAAAGATTGAGTTCCTTACTCAATCAGCATGCTTTACTCAATCAACGTAGTCATAGATTGACTTTAATGTTACATACTTTCAATATATATAACAAATCATGCTATTTGAAATAGAGATTTAAAATAGTTAATCATCAAGTTCACATAGCAAATAGGAACTGAAAGACTTGCCTGATTCGTTGCTTACCAACTATAGCTTACTGCCTTGCGTTTATCCTACAATAGTTTAGAAGTTCATATATACAAGCATCAGTTACATATACACAATGAAATCAATTAGATTGCATTGACTCTTCATCTTATCCTTTTATTTCAAAACATTCCCTTCTAATCGTAACTCGATGTTCAATCTAATGTTTAAGTCTTGTTACGACATCTCTTTATTCAATCAGTTTAATTACATTAAAATTAATTTTCCTTCTCATTACATTCCACTTTAATTGACATTTGACATTCAGTTAAGTCTTTAACCTTGTCTTTATATCACCTTAGATGTATAATGTTTGTTAACATTATTTTAGTTAACCTTCGACTCGCATTTCTTTATACTTCTCTTTTAGTCGACACTTAGCATTCGGTTAAGTCATCATAACTTGATATTACATTATATTAATGTATTGTCTTCATTAAAGTTAATTAAATCAACTTTCATCTCATGCTTTTAAATTACTTCATTCAAATGGTTAATTAACATTTAGTCAAGTTCTTATAATCTTGCATCTACATCCTTTTAGATGTATATTAGGTTAGTTAAACTACTTAACTTAACCTTCCTATCATTATTTAAATTTTATTTTATACTTTCAAGTTATTTCTTTTAATTAGTACTTAACATGTGGTTAAGTTCTTCACTTATGTCTCTACAAATAAGCAGACTTCACTGTCTTAGACCGAGGTATAAGTAGCTTGTTGCATTACCATACTTAAGCTCCAGGACCCGTGGTAGTAAATTCTTGTGATTTTAACCTTGGCACTTTTGCAAGCAATTATTTAGTGGTGCTCGTCTCTGAAACCAGAAGAGCCATAGTTCTTGCGTTTACTTTTGTGGTAATTTGCCAAGCTTGGTGGGCCACACCTAAGATGTAAAGCTGCAATGACTCATTTACGCAATTCATCCACCAATTCAATCCAAGTTCTATAGAAATCACCAGACTCAACATCTATAACTCGGTGATAACATCAATAATCATGCTATACTACATATTTACAACATAAACACTCTATATATACAATTTTGAAGGATCAAAATTTCAATTTTTCCAAATTTCATCATTTTTTTACACTTTTAGCGAATTCGATCGCCACGAACTCGTTTCTTAACCAATTAACATGACTTAAACTACGCCGCTTTCGTTTCTTCACATACTAACACAATCCAACCTCAATTTACAGATTATAACACATATAGGGTATAAAATTTTGTACTTTCTAAAGCCAATTTTCATGTAAAAATATTGTGATTTCTTCTACTACAACCAATTTACACGAATTTGACAAACAAGTATCAAGTACACATGATGATTACCAGATTTTGCAAAACTATATGCACATACATCTACCACAATTCACGTGATTTCTAAATCATATAATATATATATATATATATATATATATATATTTACACACACACACACACTACCAAATCTAAAAGTAAAAATAGGAATAGTTTATACCTTGAATCTTTGATGGTATGATAGCAAAATTAAGAGCAATCCTTTCCAAAACCCTTCTTCTCCAACCCTCAATATCACTGTGTTTCTTTTTTCTCTCTTGCTTCCAAGCTCTCTCTCTAAACTCTGATATTTTGGCTTTAGAAGAAATAAGACGCGAAGTAGGAAATAACCCAACTGATAATCGTGGTTATCAGTTAAAAAAAATCAATGGGCGTACGTTAAAATAAGCCAAAGGCCACAAGGCCTTGTTTGGCTACCCCCTAATCCCCCAAACTAGATTATTTTAATAATCTTTATATTATATAGTTTCATGTCACACCATTAAATTAATTTAATTAACTCATACTTATAATTATAATAATTATAATTCCCATTGTAATATACTTAATAAATCTTTACATATCTAATTTAATTAATAAATTAGATCAAAACAATATTTTATTTAATTTAATTATTTTCTTAAATATTAAGCAATTGATTTAATTTAATTATTTCCTTAAATTAAATCCTTCAAATAAAATTAACATTATTCAATTTAATTTATATTAATCAATTTAGTTACTAAATTAATTCACCACAATTTTATCAACCATTTATTTATCTTAATAAATAAATTAATTAAAATATTTATTTAATTCAATAAATATTTAAAATTAATTATAAAATTCATTTAATTTCTTGATAGTTAACTTAACTATTAAACCTCACTTTCCCAATATATGAATATATATTTCTCTTCACACCAGATTACATATATTTCAAAATATATAGCACGTATATATATACATACTCAAACTCAAAACATCTCATAATAAGAATTTTAATTATTAAATTCCTATTTTAATAACTTATAAAAATTTCGGGTTGTCACAGTTTTTCAATTTAAAGGATCACCTTTGCAACCTTTATATATAAGGTACTCCATCCGTCCCTTAATATAAGACTTTTTAGAATTGTGCACAACTATTAAAAAAATAATTGTATAATATTAAATATAATATCAAATGTCTATATTGCCCTTGTATTGAAAAAAAGATTATTATTTATTGGGCAAAAAATAATGAGAGAACCAAAGTTATATTTATTAATTGGGGTAATATTAGAAAATAAGCAATTAATTTTTATTTGAAATTCTAAGACGTCATATATTGAGGGACAAAAATCTTCTCTAAACGTCTTATATTAAGGGATGGAGGGAGTATTATATATATATATATATATATATATATATATGTGTGTGTGTGTGTGTGTGTGTGTGTGTGTGTGTGTGTGTGTGTGTGTGTGTGTGTGGGAAAAAGGGTATGCACAACCGTGCTTTTTTTTTTATTTTACACAGTCTCCAAAACGACGTCATTTTGGAGATTTGTTTAAAAAAAAAGACGGCTTCTCTCCCTTCTCCTCCTCAATCGCGTACCATCTCCTCCCATCTGCTCCCTAGTCGCATAAGGGCTTCTTCTCCCAAATTTAAACACGATAGGAAATTACCTCTACCATCGCCATAGCCTTGCCATACGATTACCATCGCGACTTGCACCAATACAAAACGCTACCGCTCATCGCCAGTTTGATCTCGACTTATATTTCAGACCTTCTTGATTCACACCTCAATTCGGTAAGGGTTTGACCTCAGATGATTTCTAGGGTTTATAGATGATTTCTAGGGTTTATGTGACCCCTTTAAAAGTGATGTTGTGATTTGATGAATTTTTAATGGGTTTTTCACCACGATTGTTCCTCTGTTCTTCTGAAACAATCGTGGCACAATTAATTTTTGTTTAATTCGTTATTTAGCTTTAATTCATCACTTTATTAGTATTACACATATATACACAATCACTGATTCACACATGGCTATATAGAAAGACACCTGAAATTACCAGATAGTATACAATTGGTTCCTTGAGAATCCCATAGTATTTTTTAAAGTTCAAAACTACCAGATGTTACTTCTTGATCTCTTAATAATATAGGACTATTTGTTGAACGAAGTTTCCTCTCTTTCTCTCATCTCTTCGTTAAATTTATTTGTATTGGATTTTTTTGTATTGGGTTTTTACTATTCAAGTCTCTGTTCTTTGTATTTGGGTTTGTATTTTAGGAATGTTGTGAAATATTCTGAAATATTGTATTTGGGTTTGTATTTTAGGACAATTACTTATAGTTTTTTCTTTGAGCTTTTATGGTGTGTTATTTACATTGTTTTGTAACGTCCACGCTCAAATTAGTGTTTTAGATGGTGCACGTTAAATAAATAATTAAGAAAGTTGTTGATATAAATCATCAAGAACTTGTATCCTCTCAGCTTGAGCATCCTTTATCTTGGTTAATACCTCTTAATTAAGTTTTTACCATCTAAGTCAGTTATATAGTCTTTTATTGGGCCTCATCAATGTTTTCTTAGATTTCCACATATGAACACTACAAGTGCAACATTCTACATGTCGTTCTCTATGTGCATACATTTATTATAATCATTATAATTGCAACTAAAAAGTCCCGAAAATTTGTAAGCCCATCTTATCTGGAAACTTACCGTTACGAATGATTTTGCTGAAAATTATTTGTTAGCATTATCTGTAAAAGGCATAGAATTATTTGTTCAATCCTAAGAAATTTGAAAAACTAAAAATACAAAAAAAGTAAAAGATAAAGAAATAAAAAAACTAATTCAATTTTTTTAAAAAAACTAAATAGTTTTACAAATAATTATTATTTTCAAGAAAATAATTATTATTATCGGGAAAAAATTATTACTTTTTAAATTTTTAAAAATGAGTAAAGTTAAATAAAATATAGATTAAAAAAGTCAAGTTTAATTTTTTTATTTAATTTTATGAAAATTTACTCATTTGTTAAAAAAATAAATTTCTAATAAGTGTTTTTTTCTATTTTTTGAATCTCTATTTGATGAAACTTTATTCAGTTTTAAAAATGAAAAAAATTCTACTTTATTTTTCTGAAAATAAATTTTAATTTGTTTGAATCGATATTTTATGAAAATTTACTCATTTTTTAAAAATTAAAATTTTAATTCTTTATTTCTGAAATAATAATTATTTTTTAAGAAAATTAGTTATTATTTTTAAAATTGAATTAGTGAAATTGGGTCGGGTCAGAATGAATTGGTTGGGTCAAAGTTTGGGCAGGTGTCAATGAAATTGGAAAAAAAATGAAATTGACACAAAATATCACTTTAAGAACTCAATTGACGAAATATAAATTTTAAGGACAATTTTAAAAATAAATGATAAATTGAAGGGAAAATTATTATTCAGCCTTTGTCAGGAAAAACATTCAAAGGAATATGAGCTTATGTACACAATTTTATCTGCATCAATTACAAACATGTCACGTACTTCTGATCAACATCATACAGATGCCAGTTGTTGCTTAATTGCTTTAACTATTGTTGGGATGCAATTATTTGGGTTTAGTCATGGTGCAGTCCAGTCTATTAAATGGTCCGGATCTGGTGATAGCCCATATGTATTTATTGTGACAGTGGGAGAGTCCTTAATAAAATAGGATTGTATTTCCTTATTTGGAGGGATAAGGAGTCCTTCTCCTAGTTTGATGCGGGTGGAGGTGACTTCTATATATACGGCTATAAGCTAGAAGATACAAGAGCACAAGAGATACAACACAAATACACAACTTTTATTCTTAATATTATTATAGTGGATTTCTCTCTCTCCGTGGTTTTTTCCCAATTGGGTTTCCATGTAAATTCTTGTGTTCATATATTTATATCTCATTATTTATGTTTATGTGAATGTATTTTGTGAGTTTGATTTCACAACAATACAATCAACCGCCAGATAGTGATTTTGGTACATTGTTTTGGTAATTTAAATCGGTGTCAAAATTTGGAGTTAACATTGGCACCGTCTGTGGAAAAGCAAAATTCTATTCAAAAAATCACAAAACTTAATTTGTTAGCATGAGAAAGAATATTCTCAACTCGTCTCAATTTAAAATCGAGTCATCAGAATCTAGTTATTTTAAGAGGCGAAGCGATATCGCTGCAATGCACGATTTAAAGACAAACTCAGATAAGCCCTTGATATACTAGTATATAATTGGTAATATTTTGTGCAGTAGTATGTGGATTTATTATTCAAAATTGTTATATTCATGTCATATATAATTTCCAAGTGGGTTAGTTTTACAACATGCACCGAAGCACGTGTTCCTATTAATGTGGGCATGTTAAAATTAAAATAATTAAGCTTCATATCAACTACATTGGTACACGTTCGGGCCCATGCATTTAGTGGAGGAAAGATTTACTTTAAGTTCTCTATTTGTATGTAGAGTGAGAGAATGAGGTTTATTCTTCACCGATTAACACTGCTCAAACAGCCTGACCTTGGTGTTGATTTATTTAAGTTATTCTCTTTTATTAAATTAAAGATATATGTGTGTGGATATATGCAGCACAGGCCGATGGGCGTGTGATTATTATTCTGCTAATAGCAATCGAAACATGATTGTAATCAAGTATTTATTACTTTACATGTTACATCTTTTATATTATGCATGTAGTGGTAGTATTCACATAATGCATGTAAAATCTAAACATTAACACTTTGGTCTAGGTGATGATAAATTGGTCTTTGAGTCACCACACTTTAATAACAATTAAATTGGCCGCAGAGAGATAAAAGTTTAAACTTTTATATCATTGAAGTGCTTTAAAGGCGGCTTCGGTTTCATCATCAATCACAGACTGAAGGAAACTAAAGGATTCAATTCTTATACATATGCCAACGTACTCATCTACGAGGGATTTTACCATGTGGTTCTGTCTGATTCTGAAACTATTCGGCATATTAAACAAGGACATGCCCATGAAATTGTTTTTCAATAAAAGTGGCAGCCGACAACTATGCATGATGCACGGTTTCCATCTTCGAGTTAGCTGGGATTAAAAATGGTGCAAGCGTGGTTCGGCGGCGGACCAAGCAGCAATAGCACCAAATGTCCTTCGAGAAGGCTTTGATCTTCCGAAAGGATGAATATTCTACGGATAAAAATTCAAAGGATATAAATCCCGATGATATAAATCTCGAGGATATAAATTTCGATGATAAAAATTTTGAGGATAAAATCCCAAGGATAAAAATCCTGAGGATATAAATCCCATGGAGTCTTTTTGAATACTCTCTTATTTATAAGTTCCTTATAAATAATTATAAATAAGAGAGTGGGGGCAATGTTGGGAT
This sequence comes from Panax ginseng, assembly GCA_020205605.1. Lineage (NCBI taxonomy): Eukaryota > Viridiplantae > Streptophyta > Magnoliopsida > Apiales > Araliaceae > Panax > Panax ginseng. Next base: position 115,957,498 of record CM035144.1, on the reverse strand, counting down.
GAGATTATTTGGGTCTAGCTATGGTACAACCCAGTTTATTTAATGGTCTGGATCTGGTGATGGCCCATATGTATTTATTATGACAGTGGGAGTCCTTATTAAAATAGGATTGTATTTCTTTATTTTGAGGGATAAGGAGTCCTTCTCCTAGTTGGATGCGGATGGAGGTAACTTTTATATATACGGCTATAAGCTAGGAGATACAAGAGCACAAGAGATACAACACAAATACATAACTTGTACTCCGAATATTATTATAGTGGATTTCTATCTCTTTCCGTGGTTTTTTCCCAATTGAGTTTCCATGTAAATTCTTGTGTTCATATATTTATCTCTTTATTTATGTTTATGTAAATGTTTCGTGAGTTTGATTTCACAACAATACAATCAGCCGTTAGCGCGATTTTGGCCTGTTGTTTTGGTAATTTTGTCAGGCGTACAAAATTTGGAGTTAACATTGACGTCGTCTGTGGGAAAGCAAAATTCTATTCGAAAAATCACCAAACTTAACATGTTAGCATGGGAAAGAATATTCTCAACTCGTCTCAATTTAAAATCGAGTCATCAGAATCTAGTTATTTTAAGAGGCGAAGCGATATCGCTGCAGTGCACGATCTAAAGACAAACTTAGATAAGCCCCTGATATGCTAGTATATAATTGATAATATTTTGTACAGTAATATGTGGGTTTATTATTCAAAATTGTTATATTCATGTCATATATAATTTCCAAGTGGATTAGTTTTACAGCATGCACCAAAGCACGTGTACCTATTAATGTGGGCATGTTAAAATTCAAATAATTAAGCTTCATATCAACTACATTGGTACATGTTCGGGCCCATGCATTTAGTGGAGGAAAGATTTACTTTAAGTTCTCTATTTGTATGTAGAGTGAGAGAATGGGGTTTATTCTTCACCGATTAACACTGCTCAAAGAACCTGACCTTGGTGTTGATTTATTTAAGTTATTCTCTTTTATTAAATTAAAGATATATGTGTGTGGATAAATGCAGCATAGGCTGATGGGCGTGTGAATATTATTCTGTTAATAGCAATCGAAGCATGATTGTAACCAAGTATTTATTACTTTATATGTTACATCGTTTATATTATGCACGTAGTGGTAGTATTCACATGATGCATGTAAAATCTATACATTAACACTTTGGTCCAGGTGATGATAAATTGGTGCTTGAGTCCTTGACTAATAAATTAATTGATTAAATGAAGAGATAAAAGTTTAAGCTTTTATATCATTTAAGTGCTTTAAAGGCGGCTTCAGTTTCATCATCAACTACAGACTGAAGGAAATTAAAGGATTCAATTCTTGTACATGTGCCAACGTACTCATCTGCGAGGGATTTTACCATGTGGTTCCGTCTGATTCTGAAACTATTCGGCATATTAAATAGGGACATGCCCATGAAATTGTTTTTCAATAAAAGTGGCAGTCTACAACTATGCATGATGCACGGTTTCCAATCTTCGTGTTAGCTGAGATTAAAAATGGCGCAAGCGTGGTTCGGCGGCGGACCAAGCAACAATAGCACTAAACGTCCTTCGAGAAGGCTTTGATCTCCCGAAAGGATGAACATTCTACGGATAAAAATCCCTAGGATAAAAATCTCGCGTATAAAATTCATGAGGATAAAAATCCCGAGGATATAAATCCCAATAATAAAAATCCCACGAAGAATTTTATTTGCATCAATTACAAGAATGTCACGTACTTCTGATCAACATCATACAGATAGATGCTTGTTGTTGCTTAATTGCTTTAACTATTGTTGGGATGCGATTATTTGGGTCTAGCCATGGTGCAACTCAGTCTATTTAATGGTCCGGATCTGGTGATGACCCATATGTATTTATTGTGACAGTGGGAGAGTCCTTAATAAAATAGGATTGTATTTCCTTATTTAGAGGGATAAGGAGTCCTTCTCCTAGTTGGATGCGGGTGGAGGTGACTTCAATATATACGACTATAAGCTAGGAGATACAAGGGCACAAGAGATACAACACAAATACACAACATTGTACTCCCAATATTATTATAGTGGATTTCTCTCTCTCTCTCTCTCTCCGTAGTTTTTTCCCAATTGAGTTTCCATGTAAATTCTTGTGTTCATATATTTATATCTCTTTATTTATGTTTATGTGAATGTATTTCATGAGTTTGATTTCACAACAATACAATCAACCGTTAGTGCGATTTTGGCCTGTTGTTTTGGTAATTTCGTCAGACGTACAAAATTTGGCGTTAACAACTATGATAACATCTTTAGTATGTATGCAACCTGAAATTTTTTAGGGAACCCTACGAAAAATAAATAAAATCTAAAATAATTGTTAGAGCTTTTTAATCCATTTATTGAATTATATTTTAATATTGTTGTATTAGATTTCTTAATTACAGTATAAATAATTAGATAAAACTCATAGATGTCCCTAAAAATAATAGTTTATAAGTTAAGTAGTGATGATATGATAATGAAATTATATATAGTGAATTAATGATATACAAATTTGAGAACATTGTGTCATTTTATGATATTATAAATAAATAAAAGAATAATATGAAATAAAAAGTTACAAATGATAATTTTTATGAAATAAAAGTATAATTCAGAATGAAATTTGTTCCTATGTACTTATAGTTTAATTTGTAGATTTTAAGAAAGTATTAATGGAGTACTTAATTTCTCATATTATCCATATATTAAATATCAACTTGTTTCTTTTTTGTCTTTTTCAATGAATTTTAGAAAGGAAGTATTAAGATTTTATAATTATTTTAGACAATCAGATAAAGTATTAATTGTATTGTTTAATCTTTGCATTTTTTTTCTAACACGAGGAATGGAGAGAGTATTAGTTAATTAATGTGGACGACTGTAGTTTAATGATCCCAATTCATTCATACAAATAGGATGTCACCAATCCATAAAAGTTGTACGTCGTACATGAAAGCTGATTTTATAGTCTTCAGCTAGATTTGAAAGAAAAGGAAAGAAGGAAGAGAAAAAAAAGAGATTGGACAAGGATTTTAATTCATTAGCTCTCAATTCTGTTACAGCAGATGGATTTTAACGATGCATCTTTTCATAGAATCAATCCTAGCCGATAAACAAGAATCCTAGCCATGACTATTATTATCCCTAGCTTGGATCAAAATAACTTATAATGGTCTACCAATACTACCCTTTAGTCCTCATCCTTCCATTTCTGCCCCTGACATAGCCTTTGAGCCATTTTGTTCCTTTATGGGTCTTCTGACCGGACCTTCTTAGCCCATTAAGAGTGAGTAAGTCTTCAAGCTCAGACCTATTGATTGTCTCTTCATCAGTCCAATCTTCTTCAGTAATTTCTTTGGCTCCCTCATCACTGTCCATAGCTTGAACTTTACTGACATCCGTTTCTAGCTCCAAGTTGCCTTCTTTTAGCTGTGAATTTGTTGTTGCAAGACTCTCACTTTCCACCTCATTGTATATTGTCTAAACAGTGTGCTCACCAAGTTCCTTGTTTGTAACAATACCATCTCCTCCAAAATTCACCTTGTCCACAAGGTGAAAGGTGGGATAGAGTTTCTGAAATTCTTCCTGATCTAGCCAAGTTGCTTCTTCGAGAGGAAGACAATCCCACTGAATGAGAAGTTGGGTAACACATTGTCCATGCAACAATTTTTGTTTCTTGTAAATGACAGCAAATGGTTGGATCAAAGGATAATGATCCTGTTGGATATGCTTCAAACTTATGATTTTATCAAAGTCCCACATTGGCTATTTTGGGAACTCTCATAGTGTATATTAGTAATTGTTGTTATGAGCTTAGTAACTTGGTTGAGGAAATAAGGATGGGCTCGCGCACATGAGGACGACTAAAGAATTAGGCTAGGCTGAGCTTGATTCTTGGACTTTTGGCCAGAAAATCTTAGTGCGTGTGTGCGCACGATTTAACGAAAGCCTTTATTTGCTTCCAACGTTCCCTTTTACGTTACTAATTCCCAACGTCTTTTTCTAACATTAATTTTCCCGTTGTTGCAACGTTCTTCTTCATATATATATACTGCTTCGGTTCTTCAGAAAAAAATACACACATATACGCATACTGTTCTTCTTCTTCTTAATACAATCTGTTTTTTCATTCTGTAATTCTGGGCAATCCACATAGACGAGTCCAAAGTCTCTTTCTGTGAGTACACATAATCAGAGGCTTCACCATTGAATCACGGAGGTGATCGTATCATAACCCAGATTTATACACGTGGTTATTATCGGTAGAGGGCGAAATCACTTTTTAGGACAATAAGCGTTGCTACGCTTTCGGTTTCCACTAAGTTGTTCCAATTTTATTTTTGATTCTTAACATTATCTACTACACCGCAAGCTGCAATTGAAATTAATCTGCTTCTTGATACATATATATTCCAACAATTCTTACAATCTAAAAAGTGATTTTCGGTTTATTAACAAGATGATGAAAACTGCCTTGGACCTTTTTAAAATTGAACGTTTTGATGGCTCTAATTTTAAGAGATGGTCTGAAGATATATTGTTTTATTTGGAGACCATGAATTTGGACTATGTGTTATATATGGATGCTCCTGCTGTTATTTCTGTTAATGATGTTACTCATGCTGCTGTTGAAATTGTTGAAAAAACGAATTCTGATAAGTCTGCAAAAGGGGATTATGTTAAGGATAATCATACGTGTCGTCGATATTTGTTACACTATTTATCTAATTCTCTGTTTGAGATTTATTATCCGTATAAAAGTGCTAAAAAGATTTGGGAAGCCTTAAAATCTAAATATTCTGTTGAAAACTCTGGCCTTAAGAAATATGCGGCAGGAAAATTTTTAGATTTTAAGATGCAAGATGGAAAATCTATTATAGATCAAATTCATACATACCAAACAATTGTGAGGGAAGTTATTGGGGAAGGAATGAAAATATGTGAGAATTTTCAAGTTGCTGTACTTATCGAAAAATTACCACCTTCGTGGAAAGATTATAAGATGAACCTTAAACATGAAACTAAGGATTTCACTATGCAGGAACTAGTTGCACATATACATATTGAAGAACAAAACAGGGCTAAAGAAAGGGGAGACGTAGTTCCAAATCATACTATCAAAGCTAATCTCGTAGAACAAAAGCCACAGTGGAAGAGCCAAAATTATCAGTCCAAAAACCACAAAGGGAAAAATCAAAAATCAATGGGAAGAAAGGATAATAGGTTCAATAATTCCAATCAAATTCAGAAACCTTTCACTAAAGGTCCTTGCTTCGTATGTGGCAGACCTGGCAATATTGCTATGAAGTGTCACTTTCGCAAGGGGCAAGATAACAAAAATAATAATTCTCAGCCTAAGCCCCAAGCGAACTTGGTTGAATCTGATGATGTTATTGTTGCTGTTGTCTCAGAAGTAAACCTAGTTGAAAACTTCACGGAATGGGTAGTAGATACTGGGGCCACTAGACATATTTGCGTGAATAGAGACGTAATTCTCAACTACGAAAACGTAACTAATGGAGAAAAGGTTTTTATGGGGGATTCTAGAGCCACCAATGTTGCGGGAAAATGGAAAGTCTTACTAAAATTAACTTTTGGGAAAATAATTGCCCTACAAGATGTACTTTATGTGCCCGATATTCGTAGGAATCTTGTGTCCGGGTCTTTGTTAAATAAAGCTGGCGTTAAACTTGTGTTTGAATCTGATAAACTTGTACTTACTCGTAATGGAGAATTTGTTGGAAAAGGTTTTTGTAATGGGGGTTTATTTGTACTTAATGCTTCTGCTAAATTGAATAATAAGAATGCTTATTTTGCTTATATTGTTGAATCTTTGGATATGTGGCATGCTAGATTAGGACATGTGAATGTAGCTTCTATTAAAAAATTGAAACAACTTGAACTTATACCTAATCTTGCAAATACCGATTTTAATAAATGTGAAATTTGTGTAGAAGCAAAACATGCTAAGAAACCTTTTAAAAGTATTGAAAGACAAACTGAACTACTTGAGTTAATTCACAGTGACCTAGCTGATTTTAAAAATACTATGAGTAGAGGTGGTAAGAAATATTATATTTCTTTTGTAGATGATATGTCTAGATATACTCGAATTTATCTTCTTTCCTCTAAAGATGAAGCGGAAGAAATGTTTATTAAATATAAAGCGGAAGTTGAAAATCAGTTAGAAAGAAAAATTAAAAGACTTAGATCTGATCGTGGAGGTGAATATGATTCGGGAAGTCTTTAAATATTTTGTGAACTAAATGGAATAATACATGAAACTTCTCCTACTTATTCTCCACAGTCTAATAGAGTCGCAGAAAGAAAAAATAGAACACTTAAAGATATGATGAATGATATGCTAATTAGTTCTGGTTTACCTTCGAATATGTGGGGAGAAGCATGCCTTTCTGCAAATCATATTTTAAATAGAGTTCCACATAAAAAGATAGACTCTACACCATATCATTTATGGAAGAAACATGCACCTAATTTGGGGTATCTTAAAGTGTAGGGGTGTCTAGCTAAAGTAGCTATACCAGAATTTAAAAGGAATAAAATTGGACCTAAAATAATGGATTGCATTTTTATTGGATATGCTTCTAATAGTGCTGCTTATAGATTTTTGGTAATTAAAGATGTAACTAATAATTATCAAAATAATTCAATTTTGGAAACAAAGGATGCAGAATTTTTTGAGAATATATTTCCAATAAAAATAAGAGATGAGGGCAATCCTTCTTCTAGTGAACATCTTAAAAGAAAAGGTAAAGAACCTGTACCTGGATCTACTAGAAGTAAAAGACAACGTTTTGAGAAAACTTTTGGTCCAGATTTTATAACTGAAGATGATCCTAAAACTTATGAAGAAGCAATGAAATCAATTGATGCAAATTTTTTGAAGGATGCTATTAATAGTGAACTAGAATCTATTGAAGATAGTATGCACACAAGACAATCATGTTTAATGATAAAACATATACTTTATAACAATCTTATTCAATTATTAATAAAAAGTATTAATTTATTAATGGTTTTTAATTATCTACATAATGCTATTTTATAATATGTGATAAACCCATAGTTTTAAGTAATGCTTTTAGAATAATGATGATGATCATTCTAATGAGATCTAAATTCTTAGAAAGCTTAAAATTAAAATAGTTCCCAATCGTTGGATTACTAAATTGGGGATTCTTGAATCCAGGATAGATTGGTACATATGTTGCTTGCTTCATTGGATGAGGATGATTGATCTCATGATCATTTTGTGGAGACACTAAAGCAAGTATGTAGAAGCTTATTAGAGAATAAGTTCCTTTGAGCATTGGCTCATTAAAGAATACTTAATGGAGTTTTACTTGTCTATCAATAGAAATTCCAGTGGGTATAGTAATCTACAAGTGATCCTTGGACTTGAGATCATCATAGTATCTTGTGTATGATGAGTTATACTTTGACTTATTCCTTAAGACCCTTAGGGTATATCAAAGGGTATGCTTGGGTATAATAAGTTGTACATGGAGATAATGTATGATCAATAAAGAATCTACCACTTCTAGTAAAAGAAGAGAAATGTCCTATGTGATTCGATAAATGACAACCCAGTAGTCATTGGCCAAGGCAAAATGAAATTAAAAATGAGTTTCTAATTTGCATTATTTGGAGTTGTGCATTTAAGAATCGAAATACATATAATTAAATAAAATAAGACTTGACAGTAATTTCATTTCTTATATTTAATTGGGACATTGTATGGTTGAAGGATTGAATTGTACGGTAACTATTTACTCAAAGGTTCTTTTATGATTAATGTTGAAATCTATATTATACGAAAAAGTCGTTGATCATTAGGGAGGCTTATTCTATTGTAGAATAAATATTATTTATTTAAATAAATTAATAGTTTAATTTATTTATTTAAATAAGATTAGAATTGTTCTAATTGATTTATTCACAATGGGTTTAATATGGAGAACCTAAAGGGTCACACCATAAAAGGAAGAATAATTATTTAAGAAGTTAATGGCATAATCGTAATAATAAGTTAAGTATATTTAATTTAATCTATGGTGATAGAATAAATTAAAAGCGACTTAATATTTATTATTTAATATTTTGGAAATATTAAATATAAATTAATAAGAGAGGAGTCTTATTATTATTATTATTATTATTATTATTATTATTATTATTATTATTACTATTATTATTATTATTATTTAATTCCTAAAGGAGTTTGGGAATTAATTAATAAAAGTACTCTCACATAATCCTAATAAGATTAGGAGGTTAAATTAATTAAAAGAGTTTGATTAATTATCCCTAATAAGTTTAGGGAGCTTAATTAATTAAATGAATTTAATTAATTAAATATTACCCTATTTTCTAATTAGATTAGAAGGGTTAACTAATGTCTTTATAAGAGGAGTCTTATATCAGATATCAAAATATACGTGATTCTAATTGTTGGAGAGTACGCTCTTTTTCTATGAGAGATAGAAAAACTAGGATTTTGCCAAATACCCATCTTCTTGAATCTTTCTTTTTCCTTGGTGGATCACCTCTAGAGGCCAAACATTTGGGTGGCTAACGTTGATCAAAGAAAGAAACCAAACCCAGTGAATTCAAGTTGAACGTGAAAAGAATTGGAGGTGAACTTGTACTTGAGGAAACTCGGATCTTCAAGGGTATGATTCTTGTTCTTTATCTTTTTGTTTAATTAATAATTGTGCATAAAGGATGATCCGGGTATATGGTTTGTAAAATTTTAAAATTCTGTTTTTCATGCTTTCGCTTATTTTGTGCAATTTGATTGTGTTCATGAATATTACAATCCTAACAGTGGCATCATAGCTAAACCTTTATGCAAATTATTAATTGTTTTAATTTGATATATATATTGATATATGTTTAAAATAATTTAATTGGGCATAATTTTATTGTATATATTAAAAAAACGTAATCAATTCGCGGGAATTAGCTGCTGATTCACGTGGGTGATATAAAGGAATCATGAATTAGCTCATGTTAACTTTTTTATATATATATATTAGTTAGTATATATATATATATACTAGTTAACTTTTGTGGCGTGAATCACTTAATAAAGTTACAGGATTCTAGTTTTAGGATCATAGTTAATAATATATATATATATATATATATATATATATATATATATATATATATATATACTGTCAGATCTTAAGCTCACCTCTCTCTTTAGCAGATCGGATCGCTGACGGTTTGGTCATACTGGCAAGTCGTCTATACTTTTCATGACACTATATGTTGTCCGTCGCTAAAAGTATAGGCTTACAATTGTATGACCAAACTGTCGTCGTCAATCCGTCATTAAAGGGTTAACTTCAGAGTGAGTTGGATAAAGGGTGGGTTTAAGATTGGGACTCTCTCTCTCTCTCTCTCTCTCTCTATATATATATATATATATATATATATATATATATTATTGTAATCAGATTATATGATTACAATAATGAACAGGTTTTACATATATATTTAAAATATATATTTTATAATTTTATAATTAAAATAAAAAGTTTATTTTAATTTCAAAATTAGATTCCATGTTAACTAATTAGAGTTGGAATTGGATTTCATGATAACTAGTTGGAGTTGAAATAGGATTTCACGTTTCCTTAAATAAAGGAGTTTATTTAGATATGAAATAAGATTTCATATTATTCAAAAATAAAAGAGTTTATTTGTGAATAGGAAAAAGAATTCGTGATTCCTTAAATAAAGGAGTTTATTTAGATATGAAATAAGATTTCATATTATTCAAAATAAAGGAGTTTATTTAGATATGGAATAAGATTTCATACTATTCAAAATAAAGGAGTTTATTTATGAATATGAAAGAGAATTCGTGTTTCCTTTAATAAAAGAGTTTTTTTTTACTTGGAATTGGATTCTATAATTAATTAAAATCAATGCGTTTATTTTGATTAAAGATTTTGATTAAAACAAAATAGTTTATTTTATTCAAAATTGGATAAATTAAAATAAAAGAAGTTTATTTTGATTTATATTTGGATTAAAATAAATGAGTTTATTTTGATTCAAAATTAGATTTTATACTAACTAAATTTGCCCATTAAATGATATCAATATATATATTGAATGTTTATTATTCATGAGATGAATGTTATTTATTGATGCATATGGTGATGTGTATGATAATAAATGAGATTGATTATGGACTATTGACCAATGTGATTGGATTTTATTTTAGTTGGATGCATGAATGTATGAGTTTTATTAAATGGGGTCTGCGTATCTCGTCTTCTCTAATTTTGCTTAATGTAAATTCTATCTTCCTCCTATGTACTTCCCTTGACTGCTGATCAAGGTTTCTATTTATTTTAAATAATTTTGTAATAGGAATAGTTAGAATTAATTTTGAAGAATTGGAGATCAAGGAACAAGGAGCGCTTGAAGACCCATTTGTAATGGAACCTGGGATTTAAATGTAATAGTTATATTTAAATATTAATTCTTGCACCCCTAGGGTTTGACCTTTTGGTTCACTTGGTGGCTCTAGTGAACCAAACTAGAATAAAATTCCATAATCAATCCGGGTAGAATATAATATTCTATATGTGCATGCTGATACTATATATATATATATATATTATATATTATGCAAACATGCTTCGCATGTTCATTAATATGACGTGTATTATATATATATATATATATATGTGTGTGTGTGTGTGTGTGTGTGTGTGTGTGCATGCTCGCTAAACAAGATGAGACAAATTAATAACAAATCCCTCAAAGATTTTATATTAAGTCCTAAGCGTTCAAAGATATTTGGAATATCGAATGTCGCCTTCTAGCATGATAAAAAATAATAGAGTATCAATTAATTATTATAAGTTTGTTGTGTCACCACAAAACTTATCTTAATTCTTTGAGATATTAATTTTATCACATTTGATGCTTATTAAAAAAAATTGAACAATGTTGTTTTGTTGTGTCACCACAAGGATAATGTTTTTCTTTTTTGAATATATGAAGTGCTAGGTTGGACTTAACTTGGATAATTTTGATTCGGATGTACCACCACTTGATTAAAATAATCTAAGAGGCAAAATACAAGGAGTTGCATAGTTGATGTAATTGACAAGAGTTGTCTACCTATTTATTTATATATAGTTTGATGTGTCACCACAAGGCTATATATACATTTGAAATGAGATCCTTATTCTCACTAGCAAATCTTTAATTAGATTTTGCCGAACTATATAAGTGAGGGTAATATAGTTTGATGAAAATAGTGGGAGATACCAATTTAAAATAAGACCTAAATTATTTTCGTAATTAATAAAAGAATGTATGCTAAAATGTTGTTAATTACAAATTCATTTATAGAATTTTACAATGTCTAAATTCTATCCTTTGTGAAGCATATTAGATCTTTATTTAAGCAGGGATAGTATTAAATGGATTGGTTAAGGAAATTGAGAATAGTTCTCACGGCTAAAAAATTATCATATGTCCTTAATACGTCTATCCTTGCAATGGTTGTAGACAATGCCTCTGAGGAAGAGATTGCTACTTTTAGAAAATGGCAAGATGATGCACAGTTGGCTCAATGCATTATGCTCGCATCCATGAGTCACGAGCTTCAGCATCAGCATGAAACTATGGATGCTCCTACTATACTCTTGTACATCAAGTAGTCAATGGTGAGGAAAGTAGGATTGATAGATATCAGATATCTACGGAGCTCTTCCGATTTAAAATGACCGATGACACTACAGTATAGATAAAATCCTTAACATTATCAATTTGATTGATCGATTAGGACAAAAGGTTTTGTCATGGATGGAGAGTTGAGCAAATATTTGATCTTGCACTCACTCCCGGACTCCTTTCACAATTGTTGTGAATTTTTCATATGAACAAGCTAGATATCAGCCTCGCTGATTCGCTTAACATGTTGAAAAATGTTGAGAGTCACTTTCCAACCAAGAAAGACCATGTCTTACTGGTAGAGGCCAAAGGATCTTCTGAAAAGAAGAACGATTCAAAGAAGGTAAATAAAAAGGAAAAAATAAAGGATAATAAGAACAAAACTGATATGGATAACAAAGGAGTTTTCTTCCACTGCAATAAGCCTGGACACTGGAAAGAAACTGCGAGAAGCATCTTATAGAGGCTAACCAAAGAAGCTTAGTGAAGTTTCGGTTATAAATACAAATTTGTTCATGATTTAAAATAAATTTTTCTTTAAGTCAATATTCTACTTGGGTATTGGATACCGACTTTGGTTATCATAAATATAGATTTATGAAGGAACCAATTAGAAGTAGAAAGCTAAACAAAGATAAGTAATTCTATGTGTGGAAAATGAAGCAAAGGTTGCCACATTAGCCATAGAAACTTAAAGTTTAGCATTGCCTACGGGCAAATCTATTAAGTCAATAAGTTTTTATTGTATTCCAGTTCGCGATTAGAAACATTATTTCCATTTTATTGTTGGACAATAAAATCTTTGGTATTATATTTAAGAACAATTGTTGTTCTATTTATAATAATAATGTTTTGTATAGAACTGGAATATTACTTAATAGATTTTGTATACTTGACTTACGTGAAAAATTATTTTGCAAGTTGAACAAACTAGTATAAGAAAAGGAGATGATCATTCAAAGAGTTGGATGTATGTATTTGCTGAAATACAAGTGTTAATTATTTGAAATGTTCAAAGAATTCAGAAGTGAAACAAATTGACAAAGTATTAAGATTCTTTGATTAGATCAAGGAATAAATACTTGTGCAATAAGTTTCTAGATCATCTCAAATGGTTTTCTCATAATGGACTCTTCCTAATACGTAATAATTGATTGATGTATTTGAAAGAAAAAATCATAATTTGTTGGACATGGTGCGGTCCATAATGATTTTACCGACATTCCAGTATCCCTCTGGGGTCATGTCCTAGAAATGGCTGCATATCTACGAAAAGGTAACCCCAAAACTCCACAAAAGTTATGGACAGGGAGGATTCCTAATCTTAAGTATGTTAAGATAAAGGGTTGTCTAACTTATGTGAAAAAGGTTTCAAAGGATAAGTTTGGGACAAGATTTGACAAGTACAAATTTGTGGGACATCCTAAAGTAAGTTTAGGATATATGTTCTATAATCCTACTTAGCAAAAGGTGTTTATTGCGAAACACGTTGCCTTCTAAGATAAAGACGTTTATCATTAAAGGGGCTAGTGGGAGGATTATAGAATCTTGAAGATTTCAAGAACCACAAAACACTATAAGTCAAATAAGAGGAACCTGTAGATAGAACTATTGTACCACAACCGAATCGTAAATCTGGAATAATACCGAAGATACATGGGAGGTATGGATTCATCATGGATGATGATGATGATGAGGTACGTATCATAGAAGATGATGATCTAGTTACATACGATGAGGTAAGAGTTCTAGACACTCAGAGAAATGGATTGAAGCAAGCTTCTCAAAAATGGAACATTCATTTTGATGAAACAAATCAAACGAGTTTGATTTTATCACAAATAAGAATGAAACTAGTGTGTACAAAAGGGTCAGTGGGAGCGCCGTGACATTCCTAATATTATATGTTAATATAATATGGATAAGGAATGACATACTAATGCTACAATCAGTAAAGATAAAGTTATCTAAACATTCCTCCATGAATGATTTGGGAAGAGTATCTTAATTGGGGATACAAATCTATATAGATAGATTCAAAAGGATGCTCGACTTAACCCAAGAAACGTATATTCATGTTATGCTAAAGTCGTTTAGCATGGAAAACTCTAAGAGATGTCTCATGTTGATGAGTCATGGGGTGTATCTCTCTTAATAGTCCCTAAAGACTCCAAAAAGGAGATATCACATGAGTAACTATCATGTATGCAATAAAATATACGAGACCTGATGTTGATCAATCATATTCTGGAGAAGTTCACTATGAGTCAGTGAAAAACATCTTAAAGTACTTAACTAGCACTAAGGATGTGATCATATTTATGGTGGGTCTTAATTAAAACTAGAAGGCTTAACAGACTCAAGTTTTTCAGATATACTAAGACGACAGAAAATCTACTTTAAGGTAAAGTGTTACCTTGAATGGTGGTGCAGTAAAATTAAAAAGGTTCCAAACAGCAAAGAGTTGTTAGTTTAGTGATAAAGACAAAGTATATAGCTATAAATGAAGCTGCAAGTTGATTGTTTGGATGAAAAGTTCATTATAGAACTAGGAATAGTTCCTAAGTCTCATCTTGGATCTAAACATGTGTTGTGGAACTTTCATTTGATTATGATACCATTGAAAGATGGGAAATCACTATAGAGATAGTGGACTCTCAAGAACAACATTAAATATCCATTAAGTAAAGCTTATCCAACAACAGGATAATCGTCACTTTGAGAAGAAGGGTATGAGATACCACGGCGATTGGCTTTAGTGCAAGTGGGAGATTGAAAGTAGTATGCACACAAGCCAATCATGTTTGATGATAAAACATATACTTTATAACAATCTTATTCATTTATTATTAAAAAGTATCAATTTATTAAAAGCTTTTAATTATCTATATGATGTTATTTTATAATATATGATAAACCCATAGTTTTAAGAAATGCTTTTAAAATAATGATGATGATCATTCTAATGAGATCTAAATTATTAGAAAGCTTAAAACTAAAATAGTTCCCAATCATTGGATAACTAAATTGGGGATTAGTGAATCCGGATGTATTGATACATATGTTGCTTGCTCATTGGATGGGGATGATTGATCTCATGATCATTTATGTGGAAACACTAAAGCAAGTATGTAGGTGCTTATTAGAGAATAAGTTCCTTTGAGCATTGGCTAGCTAAGGAATACCTAATGGAGTTTTACTTGCCTGTCAATAGGAATTCCTGTAGTGATAGTAGTACAAATGATCCTTGGACTTGAGATTATCATAGTATCTTGTGTATGATGAGTTATACTTTGACTTATTCATTAAGACCCTTAGGGTATATCAAAGGGTATGCTTGGGTATAATAAGTTATACATGGAGATAATGTATGATCAATAAAGAATCTACCACTTCTAGTAAAAGAAGAGAAATGTCTTATGTGATTCGATAAATGACAACCCAGTAGTCCTTGGCCAAGGCAAAATAAAATTAGAAAGGAGTTTCTAATTTTCATTATTTGGAGTTGTGCATTTAAGAGTCGAAATACATATAATTAAATAAAATAAGACTTGACAATAATTCCATTTCTTATATTTAATTGGGACATTGTATGGTGGAAGGATTGAATTGTACGGTAACTATTTACTCAAAGGTTCTTTTATGATTAATGTTGAAATCTATATTATCTCGGAAAATCATTGATCATTAGGGAGAGGCTTATCCCTATTGTAGAATAAATATTATTTATTTAAATAAATTAATAGTTTAATTTATTTATTTAAATAAGATTAGAATTGTTCTAATTGATTTATTCACAATAGATTTAATATGGAGAACCTAAATGGTCACACCATAAAAGGAAGAATAATTATTTAAGAAGTTAATGGCATAATCGTAATAATAAGTTAAGTATATTTAATTTAATCTATGGTGATAGAATAAATTAAGCGACTTAATATTTATTATTTAATATTTTGGAAATATTAAATATAAATTAATAAGAGAGTCTTATTATTATTATTATTATTATTATTATACTATTATTATTATTATTTAATTCCTAAAGGAGTTTGAAAATTAATTAATAAAAGTACTCTCACATAATCCTAATAAGATTAGGAGGTTAAATTAATTAAAAGAGTTTGATTAATTATCCCTAATAAGTTTAGGGAGCTTAATTAATTAAATGAATTTAATTAATTAAATATTACCTTATTTTCTAATTAGATTAAAAGGGTTAACTAATGTCTTTATAAGAAGAGTCATATATCAGATATCAAAATATACGTGATTCTAATTGTTGGAGAGTACGCTCTTTTTCTATTAGAGATAGAAAAACTAGGGTTTTGCCAAATACCCATCTTCTTGAATCTTTCTTTTTCCTTGGTGGATCACTTCTAGAGGCCAAACACTTGGGTGGCTAACGTTGATCAAAGGAAGGAACCAAACCCGGTGAATTCAAGTTGAACGCGTAAAGGATTGGAGGTGAACTTGTACCTGAGGAAGCTCGGATCTTCAAGGGTATGATTTTTGTTCTTTATCTATTCGTTTAATTAATAATTGTGCATAAAGGATGATCCGGGTATATGGTTTGTAAAATTTTAAAACTCTGTTTTTCATGCTTCCGCTTATTTTATGCATTTTGATTGTGTTCATGAATATTACAAACCTAACATCTATTATGTCTAACTATACATGGGAACTAGTTAATTTGCCTAGAGGATGTAATCCTATTCGATGTAAATGGGTGTTTAAAAAGAAGTTAAAAGCTGATGGGTCTATTGATAAATTTAAGGAAAGACTTGTAGCAAAAGAGTTTACTCAAAAGGAAGGTTTTTATTATTTTGACACTTACTCACTAGTAACTAAATTAACAACTATAAGAATTTTAATTGCTTTGGCTTCTATTCATAAATTGATAATCCACCAAATGGACGTTAGAACTGCCTTTTTGAATGGAGAGTTAAATGAAGAAATATATATGTGTCAACCTGAAGGGTTTGTTGTTCCAGGTGAAGAACATAAGGTGTGTAGACTTGTAAAATCTTTGTATGGTTTGAAACAAGCGCCAAAACAATGGAATGACAAATTTAATAAAACTCTCTTATTTCTTTTACTAAGCTTAACCCTATCCTTTTATTTCTTTTACTAAGTTTAACCCTAGCCATTTTTCATTAATTTTTCCCCAATTTAATGTAAGCCTTTATTTGCTTCCAACGTTCCCTTTTACGTTACTTGTGACGTCCCCAAAATAGGTCCACACAACCCATTCTGAGTCGCCAGATGTAAAGCCCCAAATTTTACGAATAAAGATTTAATTTTTTCGAAATATTTTTTTTCAAGATTATAGTGTGGATTTGAGATAATGTTATAGTTGTCGGTAATATTTATAAATTTTGAAAAGTATGCAAGTTGTTGTATAATATTCGATTGGTCGGGAAATATTCTTTTTGTCAGGGAATATCCGTACGATGGTACAATCATTAGTGGACCCCACAACGGAATTATTGTCGATCGATTGAAAAGCGACAAAAATATTTTTATGAAAATAACGGCGGAAGTTTTACCGTTAAAAGCTGTTGAACTACTCGATTAGTAAAAAATGCGAATGTCTGGCGTGGTTGCGTAGTAGAAGACAGCGGTGATTGATTGATTATTGATGCTTACGTGAGAAGTCACTCCAATTTTGTTCAATTATTGCTACTGATAAATTCTTTGCATAGTATCTCACGTTATTTGATTCAATTATTATCAATATTTTATATATTATTAAATCAATAATTGAGATAACAAAGTTATTAATATTATTATTTGCAATATTAACGATGTCAGAAGTTATGCGAGGAGAGGTTTGGTCACCTAATTGCGCGCCATGATAGGGAGAAATCCTTATTGGAAAGCCCCTCTTCTCGGGAACGAATTGATCGATTAATATTGTGAATTATAATAAAGGTGATAATTTTTGTTTTATTATTATTATAAATGTAATAAAATAGAAAACTTTTTATATAAAAGCAGAATATTTTTATAAAGTTATTCGTTTTATTAGACTATAAATAGAATATATAATATTTTATTATGCATAGTGTTTTGCATAGTAAAATCTTTTTATATAAAGCAGAATACTTTTATAAAATTATTCATTTTATTAGACTTTAAATAGAATATATAATATTCTATTATGCATAGTGTTTGTATAATGTATGCGCATAGTCTTTCAGATAGTAAAATCTTTTATATAAAATGTAATACTTTTATAAAGTTATTTATTTTATTAGATTATAAATAGAATATATTATATTTTATTTAAAAGAATTTGTTTTATTAGAATATTTTATTAATCTTTGCATAATAAATCAATATGGACCGTCCATTTAAAAGTAAATCAATCTGGATAGTTCATGAATTGAATTCTTATTCAGGATCCATTCTCCTATAAATAAGCTCATTCCTTCATTATTTCTTACTTAATTTCTTTGAAACTCTTGAGAGAGAAACTATAGAGAAAGAAGAAAAGTATTCTCGCTACTTCACTACTCCTATATCCGGTTTCTTCTAAGGTAAGGGATATTATTTGTTGTATTCGTAAAGGGTATTATTTCTTTCAGTATTCATGAAGAGAACTTATGTTATTCCATTCTTTATTATTCATTGGAATAACATGTATATGCTGTTCTACCCTATACTTGGTGAAGTCCTTCTATTATTCCATTCTTTATTATTATGTTTGAATAACACATCATGCGTTACGCATGACTGTTCCGATTATTTATTATTACATTGGAATATCCCATCTATGCCTTTACGCATGACCTGGTTTCGTTATTTATTATTACATTGGAATATCACACATGCGTGCGTTCGCATGACTGGTTCAGATTATTTATTATTACCGCTGAATAACTCATTCATCATGATCTATCGCATGCATGGTGATTTCTTCGTTATTCCATTCTTTATTATTACATTGGAATAACTTCATCTATGTGGATTATCACATGCATGGTGAATGATCTTTTGTATTCATTCCTTATTAAATTATGGAAATGATCTGTCTTAAGTGGATTACCGCATGGCGGACGAAAATCCATTTACAGTTTCATATATTCTCTTATACTCAGTTGGTTAAAGCTTTTACTTCTATACTCCATGAAATTAGTGAAAATATCCTTGATATTTGCGCTTCATCCAGTATCTTTTCTTGGAAATATTCTTCTGAGCATTCTTGAATTTTACTCTACAAAGAAGTATCATGTTGACAATTTGGACGTTATTGATTCCTGGATAAATTTATTCTTGAACTTGTTTTATTGAATTCTTATATCATTGTCATCATCCGCATGTTTATGTTGTGATGAAAGTCGTCTTTGGCTTACGTGCATAGATGGACTTGGTATGATTATGACCAGGGATTATTCGGTATAATCATGACCTGTAATGTTATAAATGATGTGGTAAAAGCCCTCAGTGGCCTGTAGTGCATTGATGGACAGTTTTTGGTATGATTATGACCAGGAATTATTCGGTATAGTCATGACAATTGACGATTTAATGAATATCCTTGGCCCGTAGTGCAGGGATGACTCGATGATGTGGTTTATTTATTAAGCTGAGTCTCAGCGATAAAAATTGATGAAAACATTTTAAATCATAGAAGATAATAGATATCATGCTCTACTTGACTCTTCTAATGGATTGCTTATTCCGCTGCAGTTAAACTTGATGTTTATTGTATTTTATCAGTTTAACATTGTTGAAGACTAATGATAAGTTATTTTGCATTATCTTAGTCATAATATTTCTTACTGGGCTAGTTGAGCTCACCCTTTTGCTTTCATTGTTCTCTTCAGGAAATGAGAACGTAGCCGGGACTGGTCGGGGAATGGAGTGATGGTCCAAGATGGTGTATTAGTAGTCCTCACTATTCTATAAAATAGTGTGACAATAAATGTAATGAGGACTCTATTTGAGAGTGGATATTGTCTAGAAGGCAGTATTCCTATTTAAACTCTCAGCTATGTTTTGTCGTATATTATACGACGTTTGTATAATTAAGTTTGTATTTGAATTCTGTACCATGTATTTGGCGACTCAGAATAGGTGATGTATACCTATTATGGGGGCGTCACACCAGATATCATACTATAAAAATTAAATACAAACTTCATTTATACAACTGTTGAAATGTCGTGCAGAATACGACCACAGTTAAACTGTGAGTTTTAATACAAATGTATGTAACTCTTATGGTGACTCGAACACAATCTTACAATGGTACTCTACATAAAAGTACAGTCAAAAACTGTTTTAGAAATTAAAATCTTTGTGAAGTGCTCAAGGAAACCTTCATACATGGGAGGCCATGCGTCTAGGTTATGATAGATATCATATGTCCATAGAATTATCCTTGGTTGACCCAATAGACCCCAAAGAAAAATGAGAAGAGTACTATCATGTTCTTTCCAATGGTGAGTCTTCTCTTGATATATAACTATCTCCACCGCATGCGCAATTGAAAATTATATTTCAACCAAACTCCAAAATCATATAGGTAGTCTTCGTAGATATACTCGAGAAAGGGATGTGCACAACCACATCTTATGATAACACGAGGTTGTATGTCACTAGACATCTTGTAGGATAGTGGCAAAACACCCTTCAAAGTTGGGTTCACCTCACCCTATTTGGTTGAAGAAATTAAATATCAATGGCGATACAATACGACACACTTATCTAAAGTTCTCAATAAAATTATTTCCATACTATTTAGGAGAACCTCAAAGAGATATAGACCATGAATTCTATTCCCTATTATCCCCGCTCGACCCATCTACACTCTTATTACCTGAAAGGAATTGTGAAGCAAAAGGGTGAGCACAACTAGCTCAGTAAAGAATATCATAACTAAAGATAATTAAATTATCAATAGCCTTCATCAGTAATAAATCAGAGATTTAGAACATATGGTAGATGATAAAACTTTTCAACCATAGTTGCAGCGGAATCAACAATCCATTAGAAGAGTCAAGTAGAACATAATGTCTACTATCTCCTCTAAATTAAAAGTCCATCGTTAATATTTCATTCCTGTAATACTCATCAACAGTTCGTTGTTGTACTCAAGACAAAGAGAACTTTCATCACCTGTCTTCACCTGAATTACTAAAGATTATAATTAAGTTCACAATTCATATTTATAATCATGTAAATCAACAATTCCTCCTTGCCACAAAGGCTTAATAGAACATTTACTCAATATCCTTACCCCAAAGGCTAAAGATATTCAAATGTAATAAAATTGATCATACCAATCAGTTGTCTATCTTTGCACTACTGACCAAATATATTCAACTATAAAACCAATGGTCATGATCATACCAATCAATTTCCTGTCAGTGCACTACGGCCAAAGACATTCAACTGTTAACTAATGGTCATGATCTTGCCAATCACATCATCAAATTATCCCTGCACTACGACCAAGGATATTCGTTAGTATCATCAGTGGTCATGATCATGTCATACACCTGTCCATCTTTGCACTACGGGCCAAAGCTATCAAACAACATATCATCTTTAACATTACGAGTCATGATTATACCGAATGATCCCTAGTCATAATCATACCAACCAACAGTCCATCTATGCACGTAAGCCAAAGATGACTTTAATCACAATATAAGCATGAGGATGATGACAATGACATAATAATTCAATAAAACAAGTTCAAGGATAAATTTTAAAGATTTATAATTTAATTTAGTCGTAAATCAATAACGTCAAATTGTCAACATGACATCGCTTTGTAGAGTAAAATTCAAGACCAAAAATAATTTGAATGAGAAAAGAAATATTTTTTGGGTAAATAGTACCCGTGAATAAGTACTCTGTGAATAGTACTTTGAGAATAAGACCGTGAATAGTACCCCGACATGAAAAGTACTCCAAATACCCGAGTGAATAATATTCGGGTAAATAGTAACCCGTGAATAGTAACTCATAAATAGTACTCTGACACAAAAAGTGTCCCGAATACCCGAAGTGAATAATACTAGAGTGAATAGTATGGCAAGGGTGAATAAGTATCTTCGTGAATAGTAACTCGTAAAAGAAAAATACCAAATAAAATGATATTTCGTGACGAGTACAAAAGAAATGATATCTCATACGAGTATAATATAATATACAAAACTGCAAATGGATTTTCACCCTCTATGCAGTAATTCGCGTAGATAGATCATTTCCACAATTTAATAAAGAATGAATACGAATGATCATTCACCATGCATGCGGTAATCCACATAGATAGGTTATTCCAACAGAATAATAAAGAATGGAATAACAGAAGAATTCACCATGTATGCGGTAGTCCGCGTAGAAAGGTTATTCCAACAGAATAATAAATAATGAAATAATGTTGAGAATTCACCGGGCATGCGATAGACCGCATGCAGAATGAGTTATTCCAAAGAGAATAATAAATAATGGAACCAGTCATGCGTATTAAAATGCTGCACAGGATATTCAAATGAATAATAAATAATGGAACCGTGTCATGCGTAATCCGCGCGCAGATGAGGATATTCCAATGAGAATAATAAAGAATGGAATAATGAAGAATTTCACCATGTATGCGATTACCAGCATCAGACGAGGTTATGGTTATTCCAACATAATAATAAAGAATGGAATAATGTAAGAATTTCATCATGTATCACGATAGTTCGCATAGGCAAAGTTATTCCAACATAATAATAAAGAATGGAATAATGAAGAATTTCACTATGTGATACGGTGAGTCGCGTATCTGAGTTATTCCAAAAGAATAATAAGGGATGGAATAACAATAGCTCTCTTCATGAATACGAAAGAAATAATACCCCTTACTATAATAATAATATCTCTTACCTCAGAAGAAAAAACTAGATACTGGAATAGTGAGGTAGCAGACTTCTCTTCTTCTTTCTCTCTATAATAATTGCTCTATAGCTTTAGTGAATTGGTGAGAAATGAAGAAGAATGAGCTTCTATTTATAGGAAAATATAGTTTCGATAATTACACGTTTTGGGGCTAGAAATATTACAATATAATACTTTCCTCTTTTTCTTCATTTTTAATTTAGTCCTGTAAGTATTATCAAACTTGCACCACCTCCCCTAATAGTAAATCATGTGAATCAATAGTAAATCATGTGACTCAATAGTTCTAGACATGTGAAAATATAAATTACAGTATAGTACCTCCATCTATACCTCCATTTTTAACTTAGTCATGCAAGTATTATCAATCTTGCACCAACTCCCCTAATAGTAAATGAATGTGAATCAATAGTACACACATGTGAATAAATAGTTATAATCATGTGAATCAATAGTAATTAATTGCTCATTTATTTGGTTAATTACCCGATTAGTCAATATAACCTCCAGACATCAATTATTATCGAAATAATTATCGATTTCCACTAACACTAATAATTCCCACACAATGGAACTATCAATTTCATCTTGAATCAACACGAACTTATTCATCATTAATATTATAACGCACAATATTTAACAACCGTGTCGTTCGGAGAAGAGGGGCTTTCCGATAAGGATTTCTCCTTATTGGCGCGCAATTAGATGACCAAACCTCTCCTTGACAGAACTTCTAGACATTGTCAATATTGCAAATAATAATATGAATAACTTTGCCGTCTCAATTATTGATTTAATAATATATCATATTATGCAGATTATACTGTGACAATAATTAAATCAATATATGAGAGATATGATACAACAATTACTATAGCAATAATTGAGTATAACTGAGTGACTTCTTACGTAAGCATCAATAATCAATACCGTGTGCAACTATGCAACCACGCGTATTACTATACTTTTACTACCGGGTAGTTCAACAGTTTTAACGGTAACACTTTCACCGTTATTTTTATAAAAATATAATTCTGTCGTTTTCTTACTACGACAATACTTTCGTTGTGGGGTTCACCAATGATTGTGTCGTCGTACGGATATTCCCGACAAAAAGAATATTCCCCGACCAAATGAATATTTTATAACAACTTGCATACTTTGCAAATAAAAATTTCACATATCACCCTTAACTTTAAACCTTTCTCAATTTAACCATTTACTAAATAAAATAATAATTATAAGAAAATTGAATACTTTCATTTCATAATTTCGGGAACTCACATTACTGATTCCCTTCGTCTTTTTCTAACGTTAATTTTCCCGTTGTTGCAACATTCTTCTTCTTCATATATATATACTGCTTCGGTTCTTCAAAGAAAAATACATACATATACGCATACTGTTATTCTTCTTCTTAATACAATCTATTTTTTCATTCTGTAATTCTGGGCAATCCACATAAACGAGTCCAAAGTCTCTTTCTGTGAGTACACACAATCAGAGGCTTCACCGTTGAATCACGGAGGTGATCGTAAATGACCGATTATACTGTGGTTATTATCGATTGGGAAGTGAAATCACTTTTTAGGATAGTAGCGTTGCTACGCCTCAGTTTCCAGCTAAGTTGTTCCAATTTTATTTTTTGATTTTTCTTGTTAATACTACACTACAACTGCTATTACATCGCATCTAGAATGAAATTAATCTTTGCTCTTGATACATATATATTCCAACAATTCTTACAATCTAAAAAGTGATTTTTGATTTATTAACAAGATGATGAAAACTGCCTTGGACCTTTCTAAAATTGAACATTTTGATGGCTCTAATTTTAAGAGATGGTCTGAAGATATATTATTTTATTTGGAGACCATGAATTTAGAATATGTGTTATATATGGATGCTCCTGCTGTTATTTCTGTTAATGATGTTACTCATGTTGCTGTTGAAATTGTTGAAAAAACGGATTCTGATAAGTCTACAAAAAGGGATTATGTTAAGGATAATCATACGTGTCGTCGATATTTGTTACACTATTTGTCTAATTCTCTGTTTGAGATTTACTATCCGTATGAAAGTGCTAAAAAGATTTGGGAAGCCTTAAAATATAAATATGTTGTTGAAAACTCTAGCCCCAAGCGAACTTGGTTGAATCCGATGATGTTATTGTTGTTGTTGTCAGTAAACCTAGTTGACAACTTCACGGAATGGGTAGTAGATACTGGGGCCACTAGACACATTTACGTAAATAGAGACGTAATTCTCAACTACGAAAATGTGACTAATGGAGAAAAGGTTTTTATGGGGGATTCTAAAGCCACCAACGTTGCGGGAAAAGGGAAAGTCTTACTAAAATTAACTTCTGGGAAAACAATTGCCCTACAAGATGTATTTCATTTGCCCGATATTCGTAGGAATCTTATTTCTGGGTCTTTATTAAATAAAGCTGGCGTTAAACTTGTGTTTGAGTCTGATAAACTTGTACTTACTCGTAATGGGGAATTTGTTGGGAAAGGTTTTTGTAATGGGGGTTTAATTGTAATTGATGCTTCTACTGAATTGAATAATAAGAATTCTTCTTTAGCTTATATTGTTGAATCTTTGGATATGTGGCATGCTAGATTACGACATGTGAATGTAGCTTCTATTAAAAAATTGAAACAACCTGAACTTATACCTAATCTTGCAAATACCGAGTTTAATAAATGTGAAATTTGTGTAGAAGTAAAACATGCTAAGAAACCTTTTAAAAGTATTGAAAGACAAACTGAACTACTTGAGTTAATTCACAGTGACCTAGCTGATTTTAAAAATACTATGAGTAGAGGTGGTAAGAAATATTATATTTCTTTTGTAGATGATATGTCTATATATACTCGAATTTATCTTCTTTCCTCTGAAGATGAAGCGGAAGAAATATTTATTAAATATAAAGCAGAAGTTAAAAATCAGTTAGAAAGAAAAATTAAAAGACTTAGATCTGATCGTGGAGGTGAATATGATTCGGGAAGTCTTAAAAAATTTTGTGAACTAAATGGAATAACACATGAATCTTCTCCTCCTTATTCTGCACAGTCTAATGGAGTCGCAGAAAGAAAAAATAGAACACTTAAAGATATGATGAATGCTATGCTAATTAGTTCTAGTTTACCATATGTTGGGAGAAGCATGCCTTTCTGCAAATATATTTTAAATAGAGTTCCACATAAAAAGATAGACTTTACACCATATCATTTATGGAAGAAACATACACCTAATTTGGGGTATCTTAAAGTGTGGGGGTGTCTAGCTAAAGTAGCTATACCAGAATTTAAAAGGAATAAAATTGGACCTAAAACAATGGATTGCATTTTTATTGGATATGCTTCTAATAGTGCTGCTTATAGATTTTTGGTAATTAAAGATGTAACTAATAATTATCAAAATAATTCAATTTTGGAAACAAAAGATGCAGAATTTTTTGAGAATATATTTCCAATGAAAATAAGAGATGAGGGAAATCCTTCTTCTAGTGAACATCTTAAAAGGAAAGATAAAGAGCCTATACCTGGATCTACTAGAAGTAAAAGACAACATTTTGAGAAAACTTTTAGTCCAGATTTTATAACTGCTTTTATAACTGAAGATGATCCTAAAACTTATGAAGAAGCAATGAAATCAATTGATGCAAATTTTTGGAAGGATGCTATTAATAGTGAACTAGAATCTATTATGTCTAACCATACATGGGAACTAGTTAATTTGCCTAGAGGATGTAAACCTATCGGATATAAATGGGTGTTTAAAAAGAAGTTAAAAGCTGATGGGTCTATTGATAAATTTAAGGAAAGACTTGTAGCAAAAGGGTTTACTCAAAAGGAAGGTTTTGATTATTTTGACACTTACTCACCAGTAACTAAATTAGCAAGTATAAGAATTTTAATTGCTTTAGCTTCTATTCATAAATTGATAATCCACCAAATGGATGTTAAAACTGCCTTTTTGAATGGAGATTTAAATGAAGAAATATATATGTGTCAACCTGAAGGGTTTGTTGTTCCAGGTGAAGAACATAAGGTGTGTAGACTTGTAAAATCTTTGTATGGTTTGAAACAAGCGCCAAAATAATGGAATGACAAATTTAATAAAACTCTCTTATCTAATAATTTTGTGACAAATGAATCTGATAGTTGTGTCTATACTAGAGCCAATGGAAATTAAGGTGTGATTATTTATTTATATGTGGATGACTTGCTAATATTTGGTACTGATGAGAAAGTTGTTAAAACTACTAAAGATTTTTTATCTTCTAAATTTGACATGAAAGATTTAGGAGAAGCGGATTTGATTCTTGGCATAAAAATAAATAAACATGCAAATGGTTTAGTTTTATCATGGTCTCATTATGTGGAAATATTCTTAAGAAATTTAATTTCTTTAATGAAGAGCCATTAGGAACCCCTTATGATTCTAGTGTGCATTTAAAGAAAAATAAAGGGAATAGTATTGCCCAAATTGAATATTCTAGAATTATTGGTAGTGTAATGTATTTAATGAACTGTACTCGGCCTGATATTGCATATGCCATTAGTAGACTTAGCAGATATAGACATAATCCTTCATAAGATCATTAGAATGCATTGTCATGATTAATGAGGTATTTAAAAGGAACAGTTAATATAGGTGTACATTTTACTGGTCATCCTAATGTTTTAGAAGGATATTGTGATGCTAATTGGGTATCTGATAATGCTGAAACAAACTCCACTAGTGGTTATGTGTATACTTTAGGTGGAAGAGTCATTTTCTTGAAATCGCTAAGCAGACTTGTCTTCTTTAGATCTACTATGGAATCTAAATTTATTGCTTTAGAATTGGCAGGTACAGAAGCCGAGTGGATAATGAAGTTATTGGCTGATATACCATTGTGGTATAAGCCAATTCCTTCTATTTCTTTGCATTGTGATTCTCAAGCAGCTATTGGAAAACATGTTTATAATGGAAAACAGAGACATATTCGCTTGAGGCACAATATTGTACGAGGACTGATCTATAACGGGGTTATTTCCATGGAATTTGTGAGGTCTGAAAAGAACCTAGCGGATCCGCTTACTAAAGGATTGAGTAAAAAGGTAGTCCAAGAAGCATCCAGAGGGATGTGACTATTGTCAATATTTTGAGTAAATAATATGTGATGGAAACCCAACCCATTTGATTGGAGATCCCATGAATTGGGTTCAATGGGTGATAAGTGGATTTTATATACATGAATCGGTGTCCATTTCATGCTTATTTGTTGCTATTTTTTTGTGTTCATGTTCGTTTTTACTTGTTTCTTGTTATTTTATATGTAGGATGGTTGGTGCGACATTTAACGAAGATTTGGAGTCATTTGGAATCATTTGGAGTCAATTCGTTGCAATTTTGGAAGAAGTCATGAAGCAACAGTAATCATTCAGTAGAATAGATCCCCGCCGGGGCGGGC
Organism: Panax ginseng; assembly: GCA_020205605.1. Lineage (NCBI taxonomy): Eukaryota > Viridiplantae > Streptophyta > Magnoliopsida > Apiales > Araliaceae > Panax > Panax ginseng. The sequence continues at coordinate 115,929,385 of CM035144.1, read as the reverse complement.
CTATTTGCCTTGTACACCCCCACCGAGGTAGGGGGTCTTCATATAGAATTAACAGAATGGTAGCCCACCGGGGCGGGCCCTTTTAAGGCATACACCCCCGCCGGGGCATGGGGTGTCGAATCATGAGTGTTGTGTTCTGCTTGAAATTCTGTTGGAACATGGGTGCTAAGCGTTTGGATTGTACATGGACTCTAGTTGGCTTGGAACTTGGCTTACATTGTAGAGCGTCTTCGTAGCTTTCCGGAACATCTTGAATCATTCTAATCGGAGTTCGGATGCAAGAGTTATGACATTTGTACCAACGGACGTCGAACGTCACTATTTTGGGTGGCTATTTGCATAGTAGTCACTTACAGATCAATTTCGTCCTTCATCCGTTCGTTATTTCTCAATAATCAAAGAATGAAAGTTGTAGATATCGTCGATATCTTCGATTTGATAGGTGGCAGGCCCTGTAAATCCTCCCGGATCAAAAGTTATGGCCTTTTTACCAAAGGACGCTGTGACAGAAAATGGACCCCTGCCGGGGCGGGCTTTTCCTTCACAAAATGCCCATCGGGGCGGGCATACTAGCTGCAGAACAGAATCCTAGCCCGTCGGGGTGGGCCCTGTACAAGCCTAAACCCCCTCCGGGGCGGGGGTATATGTAGAAAAGACATTTTTTTTGGCCAAATTTGAGTTCGGGAAGGATTGTTTCGATCCAATTAACTCAAGGACTTCCAAGAGGACTTAAAGACATGTAAAAAGGCTTATAAAAGGAGGAGAATAACAAGGATTAGAGGGGAGATTAGAGGAGAAACTTTATTCCATTAAATTAGATTAGAGTAGATTAGATCAAAACACTAGTTCTAATTAGATTTGGAGATTGAAGCAACTTGGAGACCATTGAAGATTCAAAGTAGGAGCGAGGAGGGAGCTTCAAATCTACGGATAATAGATTATATCTTCTCATCTTCATCTATCTTTGTCTTTTAATGTGTATTCAATTGTGGATTCTTAGTTTTAATTCAATAATCATGAACTAATTCTTTGTTTGAGGTTACTATGGATCTTATTGTGTAGTTTACTTTGATATGCTTCTTTGTTAGTCTTATTAGCTATAGTTGGATTGTCTATTATGATTTGGGCTTAATTGCTTAATTACCTAGCTAACAATTACCGTGATAATCTATATGAACTCGAGAGATGAAGTATAGATTTAGATCTGATCATGATAACATGTGTTTGTGATTTCTGCATAGATGGAATTCATGATTCGTGTTTAGGATAGAGATATGCCTTTACGCCATATGTAGTCTAATAAGAACTTGTGCTTAAACCCTTTTTAATGGTAATTCACATAGAGATATAGTGGGTTAGTTAATTAGGGTGTTCAATTTGATTCTATCATCTGTGGATTTGATTTGATATGAATATGGTGCATTGAGAGATGACCATATTTTACTTTCGTGTTCTTGATTAACAATCCAGTATAGATGACGTGGCTTAATAGGAAGTGTGTTGACTTAAATGAAACAATAAGTGAAATTGTAATCTCAAGTCTTCAATATCTTGTTTCATTCTAGGGATAGTTAGTAATACTTTATTTAACTATTTTAAATTAAATTATTAAATCATTTGTTTAAATAAGATTAAATTGGTTATATATTAGTACTTGGTAATTCTTGTTAACTAATTCTCTTTGGGAACGATACTCAACTTATCACTTTATTACTTGTTGACCACGTATACTTGCGTGTTGTGCGTAATTAGATTTTACCCACCAATGGGTAACAATAAGTCATGTAATTATTTAATTAAAGCACTACAATTATTTATATTTCTCCCTGTGTGTATGTGGTGCTTACTGACAAATTGTGATAGGATGAATCATTTAGATTCTTAATGAAACTCATAGCCCTAAAGGGTGGTGTATGTCAGTATACACTTGATGGGTTCACCTATATAAAGGTATAAGTGTAGGCCGCTTCCTATGAGAGTCTTTGGCAAACTTTCTAGAGACTTTATGAAAATCTGGGATGTGACGCATGTCCTAGAACGCGCCCAACCGCGGACTTGTGTGGATTCAGGATTTTTAGATATATGTGCAAGTTTAATTAATTGTATCATAGATATTGGGTTCAAGAATATAGTTCACCTATAATCTACAATCATGAGCTTGTTCCACTAAGTGTCGATTCAAACCCACAAGGTATCGACGTTATGTATCTAAAATCCATTACCCTTCTCACTTCCTTTTAATTTTTCTATCGTTGATAATTTTGAATCATGTGGGGGATTGTTGGATATGCTTCAAACCTATGATTTTATCAAAGTCCCACATTGGCTATTTTGGGAACTCTCATAGTGTATGTTAGTAATTGTTGTTATGAGCTTAGTAACTTGGTTGAGGAAATAAGGATGGGCTCGCGCACATGAGGACGACTAAGGAATTAGGCTAGGCTTAGCTTGGTTCTTGGACTTTCGGCCAAAAAACTTAGTGCATGTGTGTGTATGATACACACCCATGCAGGGAAGTGCCGATCTGTTGGATTATGCCTTGCAGGTGCACCCAGATAGCTCACTGTTTTGCAAAAATCCATATCCTTTTATTTCTTTTACTAAGCTTAACCCTAGCCATTTTTCATTAATTTTTCCCCAATTTAACGTAAGCCTTTATTTGCTTTCAACGTTCCCTTTTACGTTATTGATTCCCAATGTCTTTTTCTAACGTTAATTTTCCCGTTGTTGCAACGTTCTTCTTCTTTATATATATATACTGCTTCGGTTCTTCAGAGAAAAATACACACATATACGAATATTGTTCTTCTTCTTCTTAATACAATATATTTTTTCATTCTGTAATTCTGGGCAATCCACATAGACGAGTCCAAAGTCTCTTTTTATGAGTACACACAATCAGAGGCTTTACCGTTGAATCCTAGAGGGTGATCGCCGGAAGCCCAGTTGTACCTGTGGTTATTATCAGTGGGGAAAAAATCACTTTTTAGGATATTAGCGTTGCTACGCCTCGATTTTCAGCTAAGATGTTCCAATTTTATTTTTTTATTCTTCTTATTAATACTACACATTTAGCTGCTAGAATCGCTATTGCTATCGCTATCGTGAAATCAAATTAGTATCTCTCCATGATATATATATTCCAACAATTCTTACAATCTAAAAAGTGATTTTCGGTTTATTAACAAGATGATGAAAACTGCCTTGGACCTTTCTAAAATTGAACATTTTGATGCCTCTAATTTTAAGAGACGGTCTGAAGACATCACTACAAAAAAATGGGCCTTTAGCAACGATTTTTCGGGCAACGACTTTATAAGTCGTTGCTAAAAGTATATGTTTAGCAACGAAATTTGTCCTTCGTTGCATATTGTGTCAGGCTTTCACTTTTTGCAATGAAATTCATAAGTCGTTGCAAAAATTCGTTGCTAATTCATTGGCGGGAAAAAATTTCGTTAGAAATTCGTTGCAAATTTTTCGGCCACTTGCTTTTCCATCATCGTGGGCAACGAAAGTTTTTTTGTTACTAAAAATGGGGCTTTAGCAACGATTTTTCAGGCAACGACATTATAAGTCGTTGCTAAAAGTGTATGTTTAGCAACAAAACTTGTCCTTTGTTGCAGATTGTGTCAGGCTTTCACTTTTTGCAACAAAATTCACAAGTAGTTGCAAAATTTGGAAACAAAATTCATTAGAAATTTGTTGCAAAATTTTTAACCACTTGATTTCTCCTCTCAGGCAACGAAGTTTTTTTTTGTTGCTATATTTCGTTGCCTAATATGGACCACATTCATTGGCAACAATTTTATTTTCGTTGCATATTTTATACAACTTTTTGTAACGATTATTAAAATATTGCCTTAAATTAAGATAATAATAATAATAATAATAATAATAGTAATAATAATAGTAATAATAATAATAATAATAACAATAATAATAATAATAATAATAATAATAATAATAATAATAATAATAATAATAACAATAACAGTAATAATAATAGTAGTAGTACTAATAATAATAATAATAATAATAATAATAATAATAATAATAATAATAATAATAACCCCCAGGTGCCACATGTGCGTTGACCTGATGATGTGGCACACGTGGCAGATCTGACGTGATATTTTATATTGTAATTTGACATGCGTTAGCTGCTGACGTGGCGTCTGTTAAATTTTTCCCAAAAAAATGCCTCTCCTTTGATTTGAACTTGCAACATCTTAGTTGGAACATTGGTCATATGACCACCCGAGCACCACAGGCCTAGTTGTTAGTAATTTGTAACGACTAATATTTATATCAAAACATGAGATTGAATGTATATATTTGCTATTCAAAGTTGAGTCCTATTATACATTCAATCAGTGGGGGACTCTTATTTTATGTTATTGGAGCGAGTTTTTTTTTTAAAAAATATAACATATTTTAGGTTAAAAAGAAAAAAACATAATTACCCTTGTATATAAAGAGACTAAATAAATAAGATTTTAATGCATAAAATATTGGTTTTTAATAAAAAAAATTAAAAAGAAAAAACAGAAATAAATAAGATTTTAATGCATAAAATATGATATTGTATCTTAAATTCATACCATCAATACAAGACTAAATACTCTATAATTTAGTAAATACAGAAATAATATGTCCTTAAAATTCATAAAATTTGCAAAGAAGATTCTTTTTGTGAAATAGAGTGAGTAATATTTATGATTATAATGTCTAATTTAAATTAATTCCCATAGTTTTAAATTTTATAATTTTGAAATCTATTCCAAAAAGTCAAAATGAAACTCATTCAATGAAATGAACAAAATATTATTTAGTAAGATTATATATTTTTTAAATATGCAAAAAATGTACCTAATATATATACAAAAATTAAGACAAACCCAATAAGCATGCCTCTTTTTCCCCCCAAAACGTATTATTTTTCATTTAAAATTTTTTATTTATTTGGACACAATTTTATACAGTGAAATTGTGACACCCCCAAAAATAGGTCCAATCCATCCAACCTATTCTGAGTCGCCAAATACATGATACAGAAAATAACTACAACTTTATTACTACAATTATCGTGCAAAATACAACAACACATATACGGTGAGTTTTAATACCAACTGTGACTCATGTTCCAACTATGGACAACACCTCACAGTGATACCTTACATAAAGGTACAATCTAGAACTTTTTTAGAAATTAAAATCTTTGGGAAGTGCTCAAGGAAACCTTCGTACATAGGAGGCCATGAATCTAAGTTATGATAGATATCATATGTCCAGAGAATTATCCTTGGTTGATCCAATAGACCCCAAAGAAAAATGAGAAGATTACTATCATGTTCCTTCCAATGGTGAGTCTTCTCTTGACATATAACTATCTCCATCGTCTACGATTGAACATTATGTTTCAACCTAACTCCAAGATCATATAGGTAGTGCTCGTAGATATACTCAGCAAGTGGATTTGCACAACCCTTTCTTATGATAACACGAGATTGTATGTCATTAGACATCCTGTATGATAGTGGCAAAACACCCTTCCAAAGTTGGGTTCACCTCACCCTATTCGGTTCACCAAAATGAAATATCAAATGACGTATAATATACGACACACACATCTTAGGTCCTCAATACAATTATATATTGTATGTCATGCAATTTTTATAATGTGTTGAGAAACTTTGATAGTCTCGGACCACCACATTATTCTCCTGTTATCCCCGCTCGACCTAGCTACACTCTTATTACCTGAAAGAAATTGTGAAGCAAAAGGGTGAGCACAACTAGCTCAGTAAAGAATATCATGACTAAAGATAATTAAATTATCAATAGCTTTCATCAGTAATAAATCAGATATTTAGAACATATGGTAGATGATAAAACTTTTTAACCACAGTTGCAGCGGAACGAGCAATCCATTAGAAGAGTCAAATAGACCATAAAGTCTATTATCTTCTCCATGTTAAAAGTCCACCAACAGTGTTTTATCCTTGTAACATCAATCAACAGTTCCTTTCCATAATCATATGAATAACTTATAATCATAATTGTAGTTCTAAATTCCCCTTCTCATCTAGGACGAAGATAATTTTCATCACATGTCTTTACTTGAAACATCAAAGATCATGGTTATACCAAATCACAATTCCTGTTTATAATCATACTAATAAATTTATCTTTGCACTACGAGCCAAAGATATTCATTATCATTTCATCTTTGCACTACAGGCCAAAGATATTCAACAACGGATCATCTTTGCACTACAGGCCAAAGATATTCAACAACATGTCATCTTTGCACTACGGGCCAAAGATATTCAATAACAGGTCATCTTTGCACTACAGACCAAAGATATTAATATCTCAAAAAAATACATAATCATTTCAGAATTTATATAAACAATAATTATAATCATGTTGATCAATTCACCTTTGCAATTAAGCTAAAAATATTCAATTATAAATTCAATGGTCATGATCATACCAGTCAACAATTCATCTTTGCACTACTGGCCAAAGAGAACCCATAATCACGATCATACCAATAATCTACTCATCTTTACACTTAAGTCAAAGAAAAATTTCATCACCGAGATTATAAAAATATTATATATGATAATAAAAACAATATGATCAACAACTGCATTTAATTTCAAAAGTAAGATTCATAAATCAATGATTTCATAACACCTTAATCCAAATGTTATAAATCACTTAATAATCTCATAATCTAATATCATTAATATTACCACAATATCTTAATCATTTCTTAAATGTATAAATAATTTATTTTAATTATTTACACTTTACTAATTAATGCATTTAATCATCCTAAAATGCCAAATTCATAAGATTTCATCACCAATAACCAACAACCTCATCAAAAATCTGCATATACCATATATATGATTCCCAAGCAATAAAATCCTATTTTTCAATTTTGTTACTTCACATAACATATTTAATTTATTTATTCATAACTAGTCCATTTTCAAGAAAAATACCTAATCAGTTCCAAATTTTTTTTTTCTGAGATTTAGCATAATATAGTCCCATATTGAACATATATTTTTCTCGGAATTTTTAAAATTCATTTACTATTTTTCACATGGTCAAAACTGCCGAATATTTAGACATTTATCATAAATTATACTTTTTTCCAAATATTCCAAAATTTACAGAGTATACTGATGTTATATAGATGTACTCCCAATAAAAATTTCACCAATTTTTGAGTTAAGCACAAGGAGTTATAAGGGTTTACTTTTAAAAGTCTTTTCTCATAAAATCCATAGCTCTTAATCTATACATCTAAAAATCACCATTTTTGGACACAATCAATAAAACTCATCAAATTATCATTTTAAATTTTTTTAAAATTTTTGAAGGTCAGAAAAATTACGAAACTGAAGAAACATAACAACCCTTAAAATCCATTATCTCAAAAGAGCAGTACTTCTGACCGGAATGTCGGATGAAAAGCCGAAGGAAACTTGTACTGAATAGCAACTCTCAAAGTATCTAAATACTCACAAAAATACGCTCGACAATATAGAGAGAAAGAAAACTTATTTCTGGTGTGATTTTCAATTCTAACTTAAGCCTATTTATAGGAAAATGCTAGAACGCCAAAGGAGACTAAATTAATAAAATATTAATTTATTTTATACGCTTGCCATTTTGAAAAAAATGGCAGCCATCACCTTTGAAAATCCAATTCAGCACATGCATTCAATCACCAACCAAAAAGTGAGTCCCGCCTTCTAGAATATTCCACTAAAAACATTTATAAAAACAATTTCTGAATCAGTCACCTCTTAAAATTCATAACAAATCATACGTTAATTTTTAAAGGTTCAAAATTTTTGGACATATACTCAACTCATATATGTATAACATATCCAAAAATCACAACGATCCAACGGCCGGATTAAAAATTATAACTCACGTAATATATCTAAAGAACAACGATTTTCGGATTATTAGTCCTTCGGACCAGTTTCATTCAAAAATTCACCACGATAAATCTACAAAGGATTTTTGGGTGATTCAAATTTCTACATTTAGATTACTTCCAAGGCTTTCTTTTGATATATGGCTCATCTCCTAACTTATTATACACAAAGAGTTATAGATTTTACAAAATCAAGTAATAAACTAATTTTTCTAAAAATCCCGTATTTTGTTCTTCATTTCGACAAAATACTAATAAAACACTTCAGCATTAATTCCTTCATTTATAACCACATAAATAAATTCATCATTTATATCCGCATCAAATAAATATTTCCTTATCAATAATTAATTATTCATAAATCATATTACAGAATCACATCAATGACAAATAGCGGTTCGTGAAAGAGGGGCTTTCAGATAAGGATTTCTCCTTACTTGGCAAGCAATTAGGTAACCAAACCTCTCCTTGATGAACTTTCTAGACATTGCCAATAATGCTATCTAATAATATTATTCAAATAATATGAATTATTGATCTCAAAAATCTTGTCTTGCCGTGATAATTATTGAAACAATAATAATATAAAATATCAGTATGACAATTATTGAATCAATAAAATAAAATAATAAGCAGATAATTATCGTAACAATTATTGAGTAGTGCCTTCTTACGTAAGAATCAATAATTCAAAAATCTTCATGCGAAGACAAGTATATCTTCTGCGTGCAACAACGCCTATTACTATATTTTAACCACAAGGTATTCCAACAGTGTTAACGGTAACAACTACGCCGTTATTTATAAAAATTTAAACTTGTCGTTTTCTTCATCCGACAGTTATTCTGTTATGGGGCCCACAAACGGATGCGTCGTCGTACGAATATTCTCTGACAACAAGAATATTCCACGTCCGAACAAATATTTCCCGACAACAATAAGTATTTTATAGCCACTTGCTTATTTTGAAAAAAAAAATATTCATATATCACCCTTAACTTTACTTTTTATCAATTTAACCATTTACTAAATAGGAAAATTGAATACTTTTATTTCATAAAATTCGAGGTCTTACAGAAATGTTTCACTCCGTCCGTCTCAAAATAAATGTCCAGTATTATTTTTTTAAATTTATAATTTTTGAAATTAAAATTGAGCACATATAGATATATTTTCTAATCTACCGCTACAAGTTTTGGTAGTAGTTTAGTTAACTAATAAATTAGAATGGCTCAGTGGTAGCTTAATGACCCAATAACCCATAGGTCTTAGGTTAGAAACCTAGTTATGATATTTTTGCTTCTTATGTTATATTTTTTTTGTATTAGATAAATTCTATTACCATCTATATATATATATATATGCACATCTTAAATCTCCACATTAAACTAAATATATATAAAGTAACACTGAATATTTATATAATGTAACTATGAATATTTTAATATATATATATATATATATAAACAAATATTCATATAAATATTTGTAAAAAATATTCATATCTAAATTTTATAAATTTTAGATGAAATATTTATAAATTTATAAATATTCTAATCCAAAAAAAATATAACAATTTTTGTAGTTTTATTTTCAGATGGGTTTTATATAATCATGCCATTGGTCACATATAATTTCTTTGTTTCAAGGTATTAATAATATAATCATACCAGGAATGTCACAATGTCTTAAAGATAGAATATTGCAAAGATTAAATAAGTCTATAACTAGAATGAGAAAAAAATAACATGAGTGAAGTCATCGAAAAATGTCAAAGAAATAAAATTTGGATTCGTGAATATGTAATTTTATAAGTAGAAGATTGTTCTTCTATTGTAAAAAAAAAGTCATTTTCTTCATAATAGTGAGAGGGATTCTTGAATTTAAAATTCATACTTATAACTTTAACCTCCAATTGTGGGGATATCCAATTAGCTCAGTTCAAGAACTTCATGTTTTTATAAAAAATGTTGTGGTATTTTTTTTTACAACGTTTTTTAACAAAACGTTGTAGATACATATGAAAAAATGTTATGTATTTATAAGGACAATTTTTAGTTTTAAATAGATACCGTTTTTATAAAAAACACGGAGCACTCTTTTCAAAAATCCTCAAACCGTCCTTTAAAAAACACGGAGGCCTGGAAGTCGGTAAAAAAAAAAAAATTGGTGTCATTTGTTCCCTTCCCCTTTTCAAAATCCTCAAACCCTAACTCCACCATTTTACTCGTTCTCTTGAGTGCCTTAAGCTTAAAGATTAATGGCGACTTACAGAATATCTCATCAGTCCACTGGCGGGTTGGGGGAGAAGAAAGGCGACTAGAGCTCATCAACGGTGGTCCTCATTGCTTTTTACACTCCATCACCACCACTACCAGCTCCCGCTTCACCGCCGCCGCCGTCGTCGCATCCCTGCTTCCATCTCACTTCAAATTACTTATTTCATTGGCAATTTTGTTGTTTACTCCGTCCTCCACATGAAGTTTATCAAACACCTCGGCGTCGACGCTCCACATGAAGTTTACTCCGTCCTCCACATGAAGTTTATCAATTAGAGGGAGATGTGTATGTTGGAAGCAAAGCACTTCCTACTCTGATTAATGCCACCATGAATACAATTGAGGTAATTTCTGAGGATTTTGTGCGTGTAAATGTTAGGCTGAATATGATTGTGTAAAAGTTTTTGCTATATTTACAAGTCAAATTATTTGAATTTTCGAGAATGTCAATTTCATTGGGCATATAGGGATTAGGGTAGGGTGGTTGTAGAATCTCCGGCTCTTCCTTTTGTTTGGAAGTGTTGTAGAACTCTGTGATAGTTGGCTCAGTTAAAAAATTCTGAATTTGGCAAAATATATGTTCTCTTTCCAAATTGGTTCTTCTTCTTTTTTTCCCTTACATATGTTTACTTGATTATTATAATTATCCGTTTTGTTTTTTGATGATATTTAATGTAATGTGTTCCTCTGTTTTGTCCTATTAGCAACAATAGAACATTCTTGGACTGATCGGACTTGCCCCAACTAAGAAGAAAAAAAATCAACATTCTTCAAGATGTTAGCGGAATAATAAAACCATCAAGGTAGTTATTGTGTTTGGTGAAATTTGTTTGTCAAAATTGTGTTTTTTTTTGTAGTTTAAATGCCAAAATTGTAAGACCCCAACTTTTATGAATAAAGATGAATTTTTTATAAATATCATTTTTAATTATTAAGGTGTAAATTTGAAATAATGTTATAGTTGTGGGTAATATTTATAAATTTTGCAAAGTACGCAAGTTGTTATATAATATCCGATTGGTCGGGGAATATTCATTTTAACAGGGAATATTCGTACGATGGCACAATCATTGGTGGACCCCACAACAGAAATTATTGTCGGATTGAGAAAACGACAAAAATATTTTTATGAAAATAACGGCGGAAGTTTTATAATTAAAACTGTTGAACTACTCGGCGTGGTTGCATAGTAGCACACGGTATTGATTATTGATGCTTACGTGAGAAGTCACTCAATTTTGATTCAATTATTATCGATATTTTTTATATATTATTAAATCAATAATTGAGATAACAAAGTTATTGATATTATTATTTGCAATATTAACGATGTCTAGAAGTTCTGCCAAGGAGAGGTTTGGTCACCTAATTGCGTGCCAATAGGGAGAAATCCTTATTGGAAAGCCCCCTCTTTCTTGGGAACGACCTGGTCGATTAATATTGTGAATTATAATAAAGGTGATAAATGTTATTAAAATTATTAAAGTGATTTTTATGAAGTTTTGCTTATTTTATGGACTCCTATTTACCCATTTTTTTTCAAAGTAATCGGTAGAAATTTTTTTTTGTATATATATATATATATATATATATATATATATATATATATTTAGTTCAGCTACTAGTGGAGAATTTTGGTGGAGGATTTTCAATAGTGAATGGGGTGGAGTGGTGAAGTGTGGGTGTGTGTGAATAATAAGTATTTATATATATTAAATGTGGGTGAGTGGGTTGTGGTGGAGAATAAAGTTTGGCAGGATATGTGATGTTATTTTCAGAGCTTGCACCTTATTGGTTGAGCAATCCAATAATGCTATCAAACATGTGCATAAAGCCATTTTCTCAACTTGGCGTGTACTAGTTTTTTTTCTCTTTCTTCTAATTGGCCAGCACCTTGAAAAATGATGTACGGGTGGTAGGATTTTTCTAATATAGCATGTGTTATATATATATATATATATATATATATATATATATATTATAAAATTTGGTTTTGAAAATCTAGTGAATGATTTCAGCCAATAAATTTCAAACACTGTGCGTCCGTAAGAAAAATCCTTACACAGTGATTTTCCATTCTCCTATAAATAGAAGCTCATTCCTTCATTATTTCTTACGAATTCACTGAAACTCTAGAGAGAGAAATTATAGAGAGAAAGAAGAAAAGTATTCTGCTACTTCACTACTTCTATATCCAGTACTCTTCTTTTAAGGTAAGGAGTATTATTTCTTTCTTATTCATGAAGAGAACTTATGTTATTCCATTCTTTATTATTTTGTTGGAATAACCTGTATACGCGGTCTACCCTATACTTAGTGAAATTCTTCTGTTATTCCATTCTTTATTATTATGTTGGAATAACCTGTCTATGTGAAGTACCGCATACTTGGTGACATTCTTCTATTATTTCCATTCTTTATTATTCTGTTAGAACATCCTTTCCGTGCTTTACGCATGACCTGGTTCTATTGTTTATTATTCTGTTGGAACAACCTATCTGTGCTTTACACATGACCTGGTTCCGTTATTTATTATTCTGTTGGAACATCCTGTCTGTGCGTTTATGCATGACCTGGTTCCATTATTTATTATTCTGTTAGAATAACCTGTCTGTGCGGTCTATCGCATGCATGGTGATTTCTTTTGTTATTCCATTCTTTATTATACTCAGCTGGTTAAAGTTTTAACTTCTATACTTCATGAAATTAGTGGAATATCCTTGATATTTGCGCTTCATCCAATATCTTTTCATGGAAATATTCTTCTGAGCATTCTTGAATTTTACTCTACAAAGAAGTATCATGTTGACAATTTGGACGTTATTAGTTCTTGGATAAATTAATTCTTGAACTTGTTTTATTGAATTCTTATATCATTATCATCATCCTCATGTTTATATTATGTTGAAAGTCATCTATGGCCTGTAGTGCATAGATGGACTTGGTATAATTATGACCAGGGATTATTCGGTATAATCATGACCGTAATATTATAAATGATGTGGTAAACGTCCTCATTGGCCCGTAGTGCATTGATGGACAGTTGTTGGCATGATCATGACCATTGATGAATACACGAATATCCTTGGCCCGTAGTGCATGGATAATTTGTGGTTGTAATACTAATGAATATCCTTGGCCATAGTGCAGGGATGATGTGGATTATTTATTAAGCTGAGTCCCAGCGATAAAAGTGATGAAAAACCTTTTAAATCATAAAAGATAGTAGATTTTATTCTCTACTTGACTCTTTTAATGGATTGCTTGTTCCGCTGTAGTTAAACTTGATGTCTATTGTATTTTATCAGTTTAACATTGTTGAAGGCTAATGATAATTTATTCTGCATTATCTTAGTGATAATATTTCTTACTGGGCTAGTTGAGCTCACCCTTTTTCTTTCATTGTTCTCTTCAGGAAATGAGAACGTACCAGGGACTAGTCGGGGAACGGAGTGACGGTCCAGTGGATAGCATTAGTAGACCTCACTATTCTATGAAAAAGGGTGTTAATAAATATATTGAGGACTTATTTTGAGTTTGAATACTGTCTAGAAGACAATATTTGTATTTAAAGTTGTATATTTAAGATTGTATTTGTATTCTGTATTATGTATCTGGCGACCCAAGATGGGTGATGTATACCTATTTTGGGGGCGTCACAGTTGGTATCAAAGCTTAGGGATATGATCCCTGGCTGAGATGTTAGATAAGAACTAGGAGGGGAGAGACGGGGAATTCTTTCGCTAGTATGACCTACTTAAGTTTATTTGATATTTAATTGGTCGGTCAAAGTATAGGAATAATATGTGATATGTTATTTAACCCTTGTTTTGTGGCAGTATTTGAAAATGACATCCGAGAATGTTGAGAATATTAATGGAGCACAGGAGACCGTTGAGTCTCCACAGATCAATAATCAGGATAATGTTCATCAGGAAGGCGACATTCCTCAGGCAAACAACAACACTGACCAAATGATGAACGATGGAATGCTTAGAGGCTTTATGCAATTCATGCAACATCAGGCAAGAGCGGCTCCTGTACAAAATGCAGGTGGAAATACTGGCAACTCTCGGATGGTCACCATCAAGCAGTTTAAGGAACTGGGACCACCGGAGTTTTTTGGAGAGCCATAACCACTTAAGGCGGAGACATGGATAAAGCAAATCTACAAGATATTTGATGTCTTGGGATGCTCCGAAGAGCAAAAGGTTCCCTTTGCCACCTTCATGTTGCGTGCAGAGGCAGATTACTGGTGGGAATTTGTAAAACGTACTCAACCTGCCGCACTGAAGATGACTTGGGAGAAGTTCCAAGAATTTTTCAACGACAAGTACTTTCCCGAAAGTATTCGTCACATGAAAAAGGTTGAGTTCATCAAGATGGAACAAAACAACATGACCGTATCGCAGTACGAAGCCAAGTTTGCCGAGTTGTCCTGGTTTGCATCCCATTTGGTTGATAATGAGGAGAGAATGACGCGAATGTTTTTAAGAGGTTAGAAACCTGAGATACGTCAATATCTTATCTCTCATAAACTATGTTTGTATTCAGATGTTGTTAATAGGGCTCAGTTATTGGAGCGTGATAATGAGTCAACCCAACCAAAAGATAGTAGTCGACAAAATGATAATACTAGTGAGAGCAGTCATCGAAGTAGTGACAACAAACGTGGAGGGAATCAACAGGCCAGAAATAGTAACCACTTCGGTGGTAATCAGGGCCAAAACAATAATAATGGACATTTCAAGAAAAGGAGATTCAACAATGATGGAAAGACGTCAGCACCAACAATCGTTGTTAAGGAAGCAGAACAACCACCTATCATATGCTTCAAATACGGAGGGGAGGGACACATCAGTCCAAACTGCGCGATGCCGTCCAAAGCATGTTATAATTGTGGAAGAGAAGGTAATCTAGCCCAATTTTATCATTCATCGAAGATAAGTTCAGCTAGGATGGAGGCACCAAAGGCCGTCCCAGAAAAGTCAAAGCCGGTAGTGCAAGGGAGAGCGTTTGTTGTGAACTCCCAAAAAGCAAAGAACCCGAACGAGGTCATCACGAGTAAGCTTATCATAAACTCTAGCGAAGTTTATACCTTATTTGATACCGGTTCTACCTATTCTTTTATTTCTCCTACTTGCGCTCAACGTTTAAATTTGACTCCGGAGAAATTAGACTTTGACTTATCTGTTGAAACTCCATTGGGAGAAACCTTCATTACATCCCATTGTTTATAAGTCTTGTTTGGTTCAAATCAAGTACCTCACATTACTACCATCGATCTTATTTCATTGAAAATACTTGCATTTGATGTAATTCTAGGGATTGATTAGTTAACTACTCATCATGTAAAAATTGATTATTTTCGTAAGGTTGTTAGCTTTCATATTCCTAACCAACCTATTATATGAATTCAAGCAACAAAACCATTAAAATCAATCACTGTCATCTCAAGCGATAAAGCTATTCGTTTGAAAAATGGATGTCAAGCTTTCTTAGCTCATGTCACGAATTTAAACAAAAATACGTCAGTTTTGAATGATATCTCTATTGTTAATAATTTCCTGATGTATTCCCTGAAGAACTTCCTGGCCTACCCCCAGAGCGTGAAATTCAATTTTGTATCGACCTTGAACCCGGTACAAAACTCATTTCCAAAGCCCCATATCGAATGGCTCCTATTGAACTTCAGGAGTTAAAGACCCAACTGCAGGAATTATTAGACATTGGCTTTATTCGTCCTAGTACTTCTCCTTGGGGTGCTCCTATTCTATTCGTGAAGAAGAAAGATAGGAGTATGTGACTTTGTATTGATTATCAGGAGTTGAATCATGTCACTATCAAAAATAGGTACCCATTGCCACGTATTGATGACTGTTTGACCCGATTGCAGAAGCGCCAAATTCTTTTCAAAGATTGATCTTCGTCCGAGATATCACCAATTAAAGATTAGAACCGATGACATTCCAAAGGCGGCTTTTCGAACTCGATGCGGGCATTATGAATTCTAGTCATGTCTTTTGGATTGACTAATGCTCTCGCCGCTTTCATGGATATGATGAACCGAGTATTCAAGGAATATTTGGATCACTTTGTGGTCGTCTTTATTGATGACATCCTTATTTATTCCAAAAGCCGTGAAGATCATGAGCAACACTTGAGGCTGATACTCCAAAAGCTTCGTGAATATAAGCTTTATGCCAAGTTGAAAAAAATGCGAGTTTCGGCGAGGAAGTAGAATTCCTTGGGCACGTAGTATCAAGTCATGGAATATTAGTTGACCCAAACAAAGATTGAAGCTATTCAAAGTCGGGAGCAACCTAAATCGATGATCAAGACGTAGCTTTCTCGGCTTAAATTGGTTATTATCGGAGATTCGTATAAGGGTTTTCTCGAATCGCCACTCCATTAACTCAGCTGACTCGGAAAGATACAAAATTTGGTTGGAATGAGGAATGTGAGAAGAGTTTTCAAGAACTCAAGAGGAGACTCATTTCAAAGACTGTTCGACAATACCATCGGCTCGGAGGATTTGTCATCTCTGATGATGCTTGAGCGCAAAGGGTTAGGATGTGTTTTCATGCAACATGGGAAAGTCATGCCTTTATGCCCCTCGACAACTCAAAGAATATGAGAGGAATTATCCTACTCATGATCTAGAGTTAGCATTTGTTTTCAGACTTAAAATTTGGAGGAATTACTTGTATGGGGAGAAAGTGGAGATCTTTACGGATCATAAAAGCCTCAAATATTTCTTCACTCAAAAGGAACTCAACAAGCGACAACGACGTTGGCTTGAACTGTTGAAAAATTATAATCATACCATCCAATACCATCCTGGAAAAGTGAACGTGGTAGCCGACGCGTTGAGTAGAAGATCATATGCGAGTACAAGTGCAATATTGACAACGCAAAGGCCCATTTTGTGTGACTTGCAAAGGATGGAGATAGAGTTAAAAACTCCAAGGACCCGTGTGATGATGGCGAATATACAAGTAGAACCAACTTTAATTGATAAAGTTAAAGTCGCTCAAGCTTCTGGACACTGGAGGTGATGCATATATGAGGAAGAAAGTGCAAGAAGGTGCTATCTAGGAAGCAAGAATTGATGAAGAAGGAATACTTGAGTCAACTCCAGGACTTTGTGTTCTAATGAATACGATTTAAAGTATAAAATCATGATGGAGACGCACAATACACACCGTTTGCAATCCATCCTGGTAGTCTTAAAATGTATCGTGATCTTCGTCATAAATTTTGGTGGAGCAATATGAAGAGAGAGATAATATTTGTTTATCTCAAGGTGTCTAACTTGTCAATGAGTCGGTAGAGCATCAAGTACCAAAAGGTCCATTGCAACCACTTGAAATTCCGAATAGAAGTGGGAGCACATTACCATGGATTTCGTTCATCGGTCTTCCCAAGGTTTCTCAAGGCATAGATGCAATTTGGGTCATTGTTGATAGATTGACCAAGTCCGCTCATTTCTTACCAATACGAGAAACTTATAAACTTGAATGTCTTGCTCGTATGTACATAAATGAGATTGTAAGACTGCATAGTATGCCAGTATCTATAGTTTCTGATTGGGACCCAAGATTCACTTCACGATTTTGGGTTAGTTTGCAAAAAAACTATGGGCACGGATTTACGATTTAGTTCGGCATATCATCCTCAGACGGACGGACAATCAGAGAGGACTATTCAAACTCTTGAAGATTTATTAAGACTCTGTGTCCTTGACTTCAAGGGAAGTTGGGACAAGTTCTTACCATTGGTGGAGTTTTCCTACAAAAACAGTTATAAAACAAGTATTGGCATGGCTCCATTTGAGGCGTTGTATGGAAGAAAGTGTCGTTCTCCAGTATGATGGGATGAGGTGGGTGAAGCAACTTTGTTGGGACCGGAGTTGGTGCGTATGACTACGGAAAAGATTCAGACGATTCGACAACGTATAAAAACCTCACAAGATCGACAAAAGAGTTATGCTGATCTTCATCGAAAGGACGTGGAATTCGATATTGGAGATCATGTGCTGTTACGTGTTGCTCCATGGAAAGGAGTTACGAGATTTAGAAAGAGAGGAAAGCTCAATCCTTGATTTATTGGCCCATTTTTAATCCTCGATCGAGTAGGAACTATGGCGTATAGACTCGCTTTACCGCCAAGTATGTCTCGTGTTCATAACGTTTTTCACATATCCATGTTACGTAAATATTTGGAAGACCCAAAACACATTATTGAGTTAGAACCAGAAGAAATAGCGGAAGATTTAACATATGAAGAGGTTCCTGTTCAAATCTTGGATAAGAAGGAACATATTCTACGCTCCAAGGTTATACCTTAAGTCAAAGTTTTGTGGAGAAACCACGATGTTGAGGAGATGACCTGGGAGTTAGAATCTGAAATGAAATCAAGGTATCTTTACATCTCCGACATACCAAGTACGTACCCTAATTTCGAGGGCAAAATTTCTTAAGAATGGGAGGTTGTAAGACCCCAACTTTTATGAATAAAGATGATTTTTCTATAAATATCATTTTTAAATATTAAGGTGTAAATTTGAAATAATGTTATAGTTGTGGGTAATATTTATAAATTTTGCAAAGTACGCAAGTTGTTATATAATATTTGATTGGTCGGGGAATATTCGTTTTAACAGGGAATATTCATACGACGACACAATCATTGGTGGACCCCACAACGGAAATTATTGTCGGATTGAGAAAATGACAAAAATATTTTTATGAAAATAACGGCGAAAGTTTTACAGTTAAAACTGTTAAACTACTCATTAGTAAAAAATCTGATGTCTGGCGTGATTGCGTAGAAAGACACGGTATTGATTATTGATGCTTACGTGAGAAGTCACTCAATTTTGATTCAATTATTATTCGATATTTTTTATATATTATTAAATCAATAATTGAGATAACAAAGTTATTGATATTATTATTTGCAATATTAACGATGTCTAGAAGTTACGCGAGGAGAGGTTTGGTCACCTAATCGTATTAATAGGATAAATCCTTATTAGAAAGCCCCTCTCTCTCGAGGAGCGACACTGGTCGATTAATATTGTGAAATATAATAAAGGTGATAAATGTTATTAAAATTATAAAAGTGATTTTATGAAGTTTTGCTTATTTTATGGACCCCCATTTACCCATTTTTTTCAAAGTAATCGGTAGAAATTTTTTCTGGTATATATATATATATATATATAATAAGAGATTGAGAGAAAATAGAAGTAGTGCATATAAACAACACAACTAAATTACTAAATAGAAATAATTTTATTGATAACTGAAACTGAAAACTATTTACAAACAAACTAAAAATTAAAGTGACTTACAATTTAACTTAAAACATTTAAGAAGAAAGAGAAGGAGGGGTTAAGATGGGCTAAACAGCGGTAGAAACCAAAGATTCGTCTGAGAAGG
The DNA here is from genome assembly GCA_020205605.1 of Panax ginseng. Lineage (NCBI taxonomy): Eukaryota > Viridiplantae > Streptophyta > Magnoliopsida > Apiales > Araliaceae > Panax > Panax ginseng. The sequence goes on along the minus strand of CM035144.1, from coordinate 115,909,694 downwards.
AACTCAGAGTCTTTCTAAGTTTCGAAGTCTGTTCTGCTAACTAAGTTCGAATTCCTTTTATAGAATAAGGAAATGAACTATTACAAAGTTACTATTACAAGATAAATTATTATAGACAAATAATTGTAGATGAATAGTGCTAACTTTTGACTAATTACATATGCTTTCGGTGACTTTAGACAAAGAGGCCGACAACTTTTGACTCAGCAGATGCTTTCGGTGGAAAAGAGAGAGCATCTTTTGACTTTTAAAGGTCACAGGGGCGGTAGGCGGATTGAGGCTGCTTTCGATGGAAAAGCAGATTCCTCTGAGTGATTGGCTGCAGGGGCAGGTGCATGTGACTGAGAGGTCAGGCAAATGGGTCCTGAGCATCCTGTAGATCGATGGTGCCATATGGATCATACTGACCATCATCATCAGCAAACTGGCTGACTGAAGCATTCTGAGAGGAGGATAAAGAATGAATAGAAGCTTCCTCATATAACTCATCAATTCTTTTGTTCAGTGCTTGGGCTATTAATTTTAATTCCTCACTGCAGCAATTCTTGAAATCAGAAATGTCACGAGAACAAGACGAACCAGTGGGACTAATTTTTGACTCTTTAGATTTTGATTCTTTTGATTGATTGGAAGGTTATTTGGACGAGACTGGAAGAACCTTAAGAGGGACAGTGGGAAATTCTAACTGAACTTGACAAACAATCCTAATAACATCAAACTTATCCCACCATTTAATGAAGAATTATCGAGAGAGAAGAGGGAATGGTTCACAAAGGGTACAAGAATCCGCCAAATTGAATTCTTGACCAAGAGGAGTGGTGGCTTTAGCCGGGGTTTTAATGTCATACTGCCATTTAAGAATCCAGGGAATCTTATATTTACTAGCAAATTAAAGAATGACAGGGACGCCTTCATACTTTGGATTGTATTTACTGTGTTTGCAAAAATGACTAAGTTTAACTTTCAATGGTTCAGGAAGGAGATCATAAGTGGAACCAAACCTCATCCACCAGTGAGAGAACCAATGAGGGAACTGGCTTTTGAACTTATGATCGAACTGAAAAAACCATGAATGATTGTTTGACTCATTTTGAAAAAGGAAAACCCTATACCAAGCTTCCATATAATCATAATAACAATAAGAGTTATTCTGAATAGAAAGCTGTATAAGATCAGAAGGATGTTTTCCCCAATCAAACATTAGAATAAACTGTTTAATATACAATGAATGATAAAGTACTTTGGTTTTATCATTATTGGCATAATGGGTTTAACAAAGATTATTTCGGTTTCAACAAGGATATCCTTATAATACATGAGGATTTATAAGGAGCGGTGAAATGCCATCCGGAAGGAAAGAACTGGGCTACTAACTTGACTGGGTCATCTTTAGGTTTCATATGGGGTTCAATATGAAATAGGTGAGTGGTCCATTTGAGCATATACTCAGAAGGAGGATGACTGGAGTTTGAAACGGAGGCTTTTAACTGGAATGGGTCAACCAGAGTTGGGTTACTGGCTAAGGTTGAACTGTATAGCTTGGGTATTGTTCCAAGACTGGTAAATTTGTTGGTGGTTTGATAAATTGGGTTAACTGGATGAGGAACCAAGGTTCCTTTTGGTTAATTACTTGGGCCAGTAGGGCGACCCGGACCACGAAAGGATGATGCTCCTCGAGTACTCATGATTGACGGACAGTACCTGTATTAATAAATTCCCGAGTGAGAAAATCAGGAATTGAATTATTATTGCCCTTAATGTATTCAATCTCAAAATCAAAAATACTTAATAAGGCTTGCCATCTAGCAAAAGAATGTTTAGAGGCTATGTTTTCAACATCTTTTTCTAGAACATATTTTGCTGATTTACAGTCTATGCGAACTAAAAACTTTTGGTTCAATAAGTCACTTTGAAATTTGTTAATACATAATACTAAAGAAAGTATTTCTTTTTTAATAGTACTGTAATTTAACTGTGTATTATTCCATGCACCGGAATGGAAATGAACAATTTGCTCTGGGGAGTTGAGAGTAAGTTTTTGTTTAAGAATTCCTTCGAATCCAATATCAGAGGCATCAGTTTCAATAATTTTAAATGCAGAATTATTGGAAATACAAAAGCGAGGCAATGCCTTGACATATTTTTTTAACTTGTTAGGCACGGAAGTGTGAGTGTGGATCCATGGGGAGGATTGTCCTGCAAACGCTGAAAGAGAGGTTTGTAAATCTTCCTGAGATTTTTATAGAACTTGCCAATGTAATTGAGCGAGCCCAGAAACCTCTGTAGTTGGGTTTTATTGGTAATTTTATCTGGGAATCTGTCAGCAAATTGAATAGCTCTGTCAATAGGCTGTATGAGTCCGCCATAAATATTTAAACCAAGAAACCGAACTTTAGCTTGAAACAAGCTACATTTGGAAGGTGAAAGGACGAGTCCATTATCTTTAATTGTTTTGAAGAACAATTTCAAATGTTTAATGTGTTCTTCAATAGTATTGGAAAAAACAAGAATATCATCAATGTAGACGACAATAAAATGACTGAAAGGATCCAAAATATCATTGAGAATATTCTGAAATTCACTGGGAGCATTTTTTAGGCTAAATGCCGGGACATTCCATTCATAGTGACCGAATGGAGTAGTGAATGCTGTTTTGTACCTATCATCTGGGTGGATTGCAACTTGCCAAAAACCAGATTTAAGGTCAAATTTACTAAAGATAGTGGCATTACTCAAACGATTAATGAGGTCGTCTTTGTTAGGTAAAGGGTACCTAATCCATTCTAAGACCTTATTTAATGGCTTGTAAGTGATTACTAGACGGGGAACACCTCTCTCCTTTTCTGCTTCATTGTTAACATAAAAGGCGGACATGACCATGGGGACTTGCTAGGCTTAATTAAGCCTTTACTAAGAAGATCATTAATCTCCTTTTTACATAACTCCATTTGTTCGTGATTCATTTATATCGGCCTGGCCTTAGTAGGAATCAGGTGCTCTTTGAATTCCTTAGCATAAGGGAGCCTTACAACATGCTTCTTCCGATACCAAAAGGCATTAGGAGAATCAGAACAAAGGTTTTCTTTTAAATATATTTTTAACTCTTCAATTTTTTCTTGAACTTCTTTATTCTGAAGTTGTTCTTCAATACGTTTGTACTTAATTTCTTCTTTTAAGAAATTTAAATGGGTAGATTTACAATTCAATAAATTTAATGATTTGGAAATAGATTCTTCTTGAATGAATTTTAAATCTCTTTCTTTAGGTTTAATAAGGAATTTAAATGTTATTCTTTTTCCTAAATGTTTACAGCTTAATCCTTCATTACTGGTAGTAAAAGGGTAGAGTAAATATATAAATGGTAACCCTAAGATGATCATATCAGTAAGATTGCGGATTAAAACAAATGATGTTTTAAAGCACATATTATCTTGACAGATATGAACATTAGGCAGTTTATATTTATCTCCATTTGACTACCATGGGCTGAATTTAACTTTTCATTAGTTTTCTTATAATACTTAGTCGGGATTAGACCTTCCTGAATACAATTAAGATCTGCACCAGTATCAACTAGAGCAGGAAGTTGTATAAAAAAGATTTTATCAACAACTAAGTTAATGGAGATATACCATTTTTGAATGGTGATATCTTTAATTCGTTTAAGAGAAAGACCTTGAACAAAAAGATCTGGCTCTTTTTTTGTTCCCGATGATTCAGGCTCATCATGATCTTCATCACTAGAGGAGGAATCATGGACTTGAAGATCGGATTTTTTGTCTTCAAACTCTTTTCTTAAATTAGAGACTTCTAATTTTAAGTTAGAAATTTCCTTCTTCAGTTTGTTGACTTCTTGATTCAACTCTGGAAGGGTAACTTCTTAACTGGGGTTTTAAATCTCTCAAGAGTTTTATTAAGACTAAATACTAGTTTTTCTTTAGCTTTAATAATTTTATCCTTAACTCTATTGTCTTTAGTTAATAAATCTTGTAACTGTTTAGTGTACTAAGATTTTAACTCAGGATCAGAAATCTTACTAATTAGATCAATTAGCAAAGAAATTTCTTCATCTTCTTTAGTGATTACATTAACTTGTTTACTGCAACACTTTTCATTGCAATTATTAGCACAAATAGTGACTTCGTCATTATCACTATTTGTTTCATGGTTACTAGTACTGCTATTAGATGAATGAGGAATATCAGAACCTTCATCATTACTGACATTGTTCTCTATTCTCATTAATTCTAATAGTTGTTCAGTATCTTCACTTGAGATATTTAATTGAGATAATTTTTTCTTAATTTTGCACTCATTTTTATAGTGCCCTTTTCTCGCTTACACAATGTGGCAAACAATTTTACTTTTATCAAATTTTTTAGATGATTTTTTATTATAAATTTTTCTTGTGGGTTTAGGTTTAGTGTAATATTCATCTTGATTTTTATTTTTTCTGTGACTGCATTTGTGTTTGTGACTTTTATGGTGATCAATATGTTTATGCAAGTGCTTCCTTTTAGAGGGAGCAACAGGGGGTAAACCATATTGTTCGCAGAATGTTCCCAATTCATACTTTGCTTTTTTCTTATCTTTACTAGCTTATTTAGCTAATTTAAAATCAATACACATCTTTAATCCAATTCTTTGAATATAACTGATTATGTCACCATAAGTCAGGTTATCATAATCAATATACCCTAAATTTTTACTTAGTTCTTCTCTGACTTTATGAGTGAATAATGAAGGTAAACCATTGACGAATTTCTCTTTCCAGAATGGTTTATTGCTATCATTTCGCATCATAACTCTAGAGGTGAATACATCCTTGTACCATCTAAAATCACTTAGAGTGGGATAAGTGAGATTACTAAGTTGGTCGTGAATTCTCTCAGTTATATTACTGGGAGTGCCAACAAAATGTTTAATTATGGTAAATATTAAAGTATTAACTCCATCTGGCGGACCAATGCCAACATCTTCATCAAAGATGGGATTGCCGTCATCATTTAACTGGACAGCATGAATTATTGATAATCTAGTATCTTCAGTGAGATGTTTTTCCCACCAAGATCTGAGAATACCAGTGAATCCACTAGCTAATAACTCAACAATATCTGGCTGAGTCAGATTGTTGAATTTATTTATATAGCTATTTGCTACCATAGACATGTGATTTAACTTGTTTAAAATCTCTTGTTCACTGAAACCATCAATGTTCCATTCATAAATTTTATTGGATGAAACAGAGAATTGCTTATCTAGATTTTCTCTCTTGAGCTGTAGATCCAGGAGGAGTAGGTCTAGAGTACCAATTCTGGTTATACTAGTGTTTTTAACTTTGTTAATTTATTTAATCGATCATTAAAATCTGGGATGAAGAAGTATCGAATGATCGACTTCTTTATTGCTTTCATTGTCTGTTTCAACTTGATCAATGATTGCAATGGTGCCACTTGATTCAGGCTCAGTTTTTAATTTTTTAAATAATTTATCAATAGCTCTAGTGAGTTCACCATCTTTATTAGGTAAACCTAATTTATTTCTATTTTCTGGTAATTTTAATAGAGGTTGTTCAATTTTTGAATCGGGTTTTTTAATAGTGGTTTCCTCGAATTTTTCTTCAATTCTATCTAGCTGTCTTCCTACGGTTGCTAGATATTGATTACTAAAATTTAATTGTTCAATAGTTTTTTTATCATCTTTATTACCATCCGAAATTTTTAAAGGACTGGCAACAACAGATGTATTTTTAACTGGAAGTAAAACAGTTTCTAACGGGGGGTGACTAGAGGAGACTCGTGTTTTATCTTCTTTAGTCCATTGAGTTTTAGTTATAACATTACATTTACCTTGATATTGATCATACCGATCATAAAAAGTAATGTTTATTTTTTCACTATTAATAAAACGTTTCCATCTATTAACTACTTTATCTCGTTCTTTTTCAGAAGGGTGATTGGAACGAAATAAATGTCTTTTTTCTTTATTAGATTTGGAATTAAAATCTTTAACAAGATTGTCCCAATCTAATATGAATTATTTTTTAATAACTCTTAATTGATTGTTAATCGGAATCTCAAAATCTGACTGAGTTGGGTACTCAAAAGGGGTAGGAGAAGAAGAATCTTCTACAAGGTCCTTTTGAGTATAACAAGGGTGACTAGCTTGACCTTGATTAAGGATACTCTTTAATTTAATATCCCTAACAGAAGGGTTACTAAGTACTTCAGTATCTCTTCGGGTGTGAACTGAAGGTGCTGAAGAAGATGATCAATTAAGTATAGGGATGGTGATCCATCTGAGAAGATGATTAACGATACCTCCAAAGACTGCGATCGAGAGCGGACGGTCGATCAACAAAGATGGCCTCATTAAGTCATCATCACTTTCAAAGAAAAGCGAAAGCGATCAACAATGACATCATTGCTATCCCCCAGTCAATCAGCCAAAAGTAAAGTAAAAGAAAATACTTTTACTTTTACTTCTACTTTTACTTAAAGTAAAATGTTTTTTCTTTAACCTTAGTAAATGTAAATGTAAATGTAAAATGTTTCTTACATTTTATTTTAGCTTTAGTAAATTACTTTTACTTTGTACTTTTACTTCATAAATGTAATAGTGAATCCTACATTGATTGATAGTAATTTACTTTTAGTTTTCTATTTAAGTAACTTTCGAAGTGTTTAGAGTTACTCAGCTTTCTTTTGTGTAAGAAAACCTCACCGAGGTCCTCTTTTCGCGCTCTCTAAAAAAAGCGAAGAAGAGTTTTTGCTTCTTCCATTTCTGATTTATCTAGGTTATCGTAATCCCTTCCTCAACTGTTTATAAATAAAAGAAAGAGATTACTTTACCGATTCACCGGTCATCTTCTTTAAGTTTCTTCGTTATGTTTAAATTTCTATAAGAAACTTATCCGCTGTTAAATGGTATCAAAGCCACACGGTTGGTTCTTGGTTCTATTGGTGGTTCCCGGTCCAAAACAGTTAGCCTAGCTTCTAAATGTTTATTCAAACTTTTATAGCATGTGTTATATTATATATATATATATATATATATATATATATTATAAAATTTGGTTTTAAAAATCTAGCGAATGATTTCAGCCAGTAAATTTCAAACACTGTGCGTCCGTAAGAAAAATCCTTACACAGTGCCTTTCCATTCTCTTATAAATAGAAGCTCATTCCTTCATTATTTATTACGAATTCACTGAAACTCTAGAGAGAGAAATTATAGAGAGAAAGAAGAAAAATATTCTGCTACTTCACTACTCCTATATCCATTATTTTTCTTTTAGGGTAAGGGTATTATTTCTTTCTTATTCATGAAGAGAACTTCTGTTATTCCATTCTTTATTATTTTGTTGGAATAACTTTGTATACGCATGATCACCCTATACTTGGTGAAATTCTTTTGTTATTCCATTCTTTATTATTATATTGGAATAGCACATACATGGCAATCTGCATACATGGTGACATTCTTACATTATTTCCATTCTTTATTATTACATTTGGAACATCACATGCGTATGCTTTACGCATGACTGGTTCCATTGTTTATTATTCATTAGAACATCACATGCGTGCGTTTACGCATGACACAGTTCCATTATTTATTATTACATTGGAATAACATGCATGCATGCGATCTATCGCATGCATGGTGATTTCTTTTGTTATTTCATTCTTTATTATACTCGGTTGGTTAAAGTTTTGACTTCTATACTCCATGAAATTAGTGGAATATCCTTGATATTTGCGCTTCATCCGATATCTTTTCATGGAAATATTCTTACGAGCATTCTTGAATTTTACTCTGAAAAAAGTATCGTGTTGACAATTTTGGACGTTATTAGTTCTTGGATAAATTAATTCTTGAACTTGTTTTATTGAATTCTTATATCATTGTCATCATCCTCATGTTTATATTATGTTGAAAGTCATCGTGGCTGTAGTGCATAGATGGACTTGGTATGATTATGCACTGGGGATTATTCGGTATAATCATGGCCAAGTGATGTTATAAATGATGTGGTAAAAGTCCTCGTTCAGCCCGTAGTGCATTGATGGACAGTTATTGGCATGATAATGACTATTGATGAATACACAAATATCCTTGGCCCATAGTGCATGGATAATTTGTGGTTGTGATACTAATGAATATCCTTGGCCGTAGTGCAGGGATGATGTGGATTATTTATTAAGATGAGTCCCAGCGATAAAAGTGATGAAAAACTTTTTAAATCATAAAAGATAGTAGATTTTATTCTCTACTTGAATCTTTTAATGGATTGCTTGTTCCGCTCTAGTTAAACTTGATGTCTATTATATTTTATCAGTTTAACATTGTTGAAGGCTAATGATAATTTATTCTGCATTATCTTAGTCATAATATTTCTTACTGGGCTAGTTGAGCTCACCCTTTTGCTTTCATTGTTCTCTTCAGGAAATGAGAACGTACCAGGGACTAATCGGGGAACGGAGTGATGGTCCAGTGGATAGCATTAGTAGTCCTCACTATTCTATGAAAAAGGGTGTTAATAAATGTATTGAGGACTTATTTTGAGTTTGAATACTGTCTAGAAAACAATATTTGTATTTAAACTCACAGCTAATGTTGTATATTTAAGATTGTATTTGTATTCTGTACTATGTATCTGGCGACCCAAGATGGGTGATGTATACCTATTTTGGGGGCGTCACAGTTATTATCAAAGCTTAGGGATATGATCCCTGGCTGAGATGTGAGATAAGAACTAGGAGGGGAGAGACGGGGAATTCTTTCGCTAGTATGACCTACTTAAGTTTATTTGATATTTAATTGGTCGGTTAGAGTATAGGGATAATATGTGATATGTTATTTAACCCTTGTTTTGTGGCAGTATTTAAAAATGACATCCGAGAATGTTGAGAATATCAATGGAGCACAGGAGACCGTTGAGTCTCCACAGATCAATAATCAGGATAATGTGCATCAGGAAGGCGACATTCCTCAAGCAAACAACAACACTGACCAAATGATGAATGATAGAATGTTCAGAGGCTTTATGCAATTCATGCAACATCGAGTAAGAGCGGCTCTGTACAAAATACAGGTGGAAATACTGGCAACTCTCGGATGGTCACCGCTAAGCAGTTAAAGGAACTAGGACCACCAGAGTTTTTTTGAGAGCCAAAACCACTTAAGGCGGAGACGTGGATAAAACAAATCTGTAAGATATTTGATGTCTTGGGATGCTCCAGGAGCAAAAGGTTCCTTTGCCACCCGTTTTGCGTCTGAGGCGATTATTGGTGGGAATCAGAAAGCGTACTCAACCTGCCGACTTGAAGATGACTTGGGAGAAGTTCAAGAATTGTTCAACGACAAGTACTTTCTCGAAAGTATTCGTCACATGAAAGAGGTTGAGTTCATCAAGCTGGAACAAAACAACATGATCGTATCGCAGTACGAAGACAAGTTTGCCGAGTTGTCCCAGTTTGCGTCCAATTTGGTTGATAATGAGGAAAAGTTATGTATTGTGGCCATGAACTGAATGAATTTGTGCCTCAGAGGACGCGTGCTTATATTGGTCCGCATGATCTTCATCATGGAGAGATAACAGTAAGAGAAACTTTGGATTTCTCGGGACGATGTTTGGGAGTTGGCACGAGATATGAACTGCAAAATAACTCTCAAGAAGAGAAAAAGAAGCAAGCATTAAACCTGATACTGAGATTGATGCATTCATGAAGGCCACTGCAGTAGCCGGCCAAGAAACCAGTTTGGTCACAGATTATGTTGTGAAGGTTTGTTTTCTTTTTTCAGAATTTACACTAGATGTTGCTACCTTTAACTATGATTTCATTATATTTAAAATATTGATGCAGATATTTGGTTTGGATATTTGTGCGGATACCATGGGTTGGTGATGACATGAGAAGGGGTATTTCTGGTGGACAAAAGAAACGTGTGACTACTGGTATGTTTTTCCGGTGCTTTGGCTAGAAATTGGAACAAATTTTATGTCTTCTTATCGACTTTGGATTGTCTAGTTGTATTGGAGCTATTTTATGTTTTTGTCATATTTCAATGCCTCTGCTTGGTGGTGCTTATAAGTTAAAAGAAAACCTAAGAATTGGCCCAGGTTTATTAAGTTCTGCTTCTTCATTTTATCTCCCGTTACTTAAATAAGTTGGAATATACTACAAGTTCGAGACCGTCTAATATTATTGTTCTTTATAATTTCTTTAATCAGATGAAATAAATGTACTCAAGTATATCTTTAACAATTATAATACACCAGTGCTAGAAATCGTTACTTGTTATGATTTGGTTAAATATTTATACAGGAGAAATGTTGGTTGGGCCAGCAAAAGTTCTTTTAATGGATGAAATATCCACAGGATTAGACAGTTACACCATATATCAGATTGTCAAGTTCCAGAGGCAAATGGTTCATATTATGGATGTTACCATGGTTGTTTCTCTTCTGTACTATCTGAGTTTTTAGTGTACATGCGTGTATCTTTTTTTGCAAGTCTGACTTTGAAATTACTGTGCCCTTTGAGGAAAATGAAATGGACTGTATCACGGAAACATCTCCAGAATTAGATTTCCATTGTTTGCACTACAATTTGAAAATATTTAGGATTTGCCTATGGAGCAGTTTCACTTTCTCTTTCATGATATTGACATGATCTTTCACAATATAATGGCATGAGACGCGCTTCAGTTTAGTCATTTTTCTTTAATGCTTTTTCAGTGTGCATCTGCTGGGGATTTCTTGGCTACTTTCTATATCAGCCATATAACTACTGGAGAATTACTCACTACACCGGCTTCTCTTAATCTTGCCCGACATGTTGCAGATTGTCCTAGTATATTTCCAGAAGTAAGTTCATTTTCCTAAAAAAGCAAACTTGTCATGGTGGCTGTTGGGTGTTTTGATTTTGTTTAGTCATTAGGATGATCTTTGAATATATCATACATTAGGTTTTTGTTCTTGAAATGAGAGAAGGGTAACTTCTCTTTAGGTCCTTGTCTGTTTGTTTTGTAGAGGAGAAAAAAAGCTGTTATTTAAGTACAACCAAGGTGCCTTTGCAGAGTAACTGATTTTTTTTAAGAAAAAAATATTTCAAAGTTTCTGTTGTAGATTGGTTAGACGCAAGCGTAGATGCAAACACATTGAGCGTGTTCGATTTATTATTCCAGTTGGAGGAAATTTGAGGTTGAGTTGGTAGAGATTTCCCAAAGAACTTATTGGTAGGATATTATTTATTTTTTCTTTTTTTGTGGTAGGATAATTTCTGGCTTGGAAAATGTTAGTTGTACGTTGTATGCCAATGTTCATGGCTATGCATTACATGCCTACTTTCTTTAAATTGTTTATGCATTACATGCCTATCGTTATCTTCATATGTTCAATTTGTTGGTCGATAACTTGTCTTGTCCGCATTGTTGTTCTTATACTTGTGTGAATGTTTGCTGATGGAATAAATTATTGCAATCTGTGATGATGAACAAAGATAATGTTCAACATGATTATTTAGTATTATTTTTTTTTGAATTTTGTTTTTGTAACTCTTTTCTGTATATTTGCTTTCCCTTTCTGATTTTCCTGGGTAAAGCGTGTGTGAGTTGCAGATTGTATGGTGGTGATGGTTTTGTCGCAGTGTGGGTAAGGGGAAATTGCTGTAGTGGTGGCTGTGTTTTGGTTATGCTGGTGGTTGGGTGTTGGTTCTGTTATAATGGCAATGGTATTTATGCGACCATGTTTTGGCTTCTGAAGAGGCAATCTTAGAATGTTAGTTTGAGTTTATTAACTGACGGTAAGACTACTTAGAAAACAGCAGAAGTTAAATGATTCAGCACAAACCAATCTAACAAGTGGTTTTAATTTTGATATTACAGTTATCTATTTAAATTAAAATGTGACTGCAACAAAACCACGAAGTATGGATTATTATCTCATCTTGAAGTTATCCGAAAAAGTATCCATGTCACATTTAGTATTATTTTATTATCATACTCCTAAACATGTTTTTAAACATGTTTTATTATTATTTTTCTTCTATGTGATTTACAAAAGTAGAGACTGTAGTAAGATTTACTTGATCATGAATTGAATCCATGTTGATGATTTCATATGCTAATTTTCTTTTTGTCGGTTTTGGTTTTAGATGATGATTAATTGACCAATGGATTATATGCATAAGTAGCTACATTGGAAAATCTGAAGGGTTTAGATCTCCTTAAACAGTTCACCATATTGTAACCACAATGTTCCTAACATAAACAGTAGGCACCCTTTCACTGTGTCTAACAACAATGCAATTTTCATTTGTTTTGGTTCTGAAGCTGTATGTACATTTAAATGCATTACCTCATCCTTCCTCTGGCACAAGTCTTAATTGGACTGTATGTTCATTCCTGTTCTCAGATATAGCACCTGATAAGGAACCACTGGGATGGCGCACAAGATTGAAGATTGATGTTGGTGCAGCTCGTGGCCTTGAGTATCTCCTCTGTAAAGCAAGTCCACCTATTATCTATCGTGATTTGAAGTCTTCGAATATACTGCTGGATAATGATTTCAATCCAACGCTCTCGGACTTTGGATTTGCTAAACTGGGAGCTGTTGGTGACAACACTCATGTTTCTACACGAGTGATGGGGACTTATGGATACTACGCCCCAAAATATGCCATGGGTGGCAAACTGACTCTAAAATCCGATATTTATAGCTTTGGTGTGGTTTTGTTGGAGCTGATTACAAAGCCTATGGCAATTGACAACACTAAGAAGCCTGGAGAACAGAACTTGGTTGTTTGGGTGGGTTATTCGTGATCATTATCTTATATTTTTTATTACTAGATCTTCATTTGAAAAATATTGACTGCAATAATAGGGACTCCAAAAGAAATCTATTCTTGACTGTAGTGGATGATTTTATTAAGTTAATAATATTTTAGTTTTTTATATTTTGTCATTATTTGCTTTATGGGGACATTGAGTAAATAAAGTACACAAAAAGAATGTCAAATTTTGATTTGGCAACAATATAATTCGTTACCAAAGCATTGAATAATTTTTAATATAGCAACAATTTTTTATACATTTAGCAACAAATTTTCGTTGCTAATGACATTAAAAATATAATATTTGGCAATGAAAAATTAACCTAATAACAACGGAGAGGATATTGTTGCTAATACTAAAATAAAAGACTATTTTTTATTGTTGCAAATTATATCAACTTTCGTTGCACATATAAAGAAACGACAACATATAATGTCGTTGCTAATCAACGACTGTCGTTGCTAATCAACGACTTTCGTTGCTATTGAAAAATAACCAACAACAAACATTTTTATTGCTGATTTAGCATAATGTCGTTGCCAAATAATATAATCAACAACGAAAATCGTTGCTAAAAAGTTTACATTCCGCAACGAAAGCAAGCTTGGGCAACAATTTTCATAATTTACTGCAACGAAAAATGTCGTTGCAAAATGGTGTCAATTGCAACGAAAATGCATGGTCATTGCAAAAAAAAAAAGAGTTCATTTCGTTGCCAATTAGCAGGCTTTTGCAACGAAATGAGATTTTTAGCAACGTAATTTTAATTATTCTGCAACAATACATTTTGTTGCTAAAGGATCGATGTCTCTGTACGAAAGCCAAATTTCGTTGCAAAATGTATTACTTTTGGCAACGAAAAAAATACGTTCATTCTTGAACAATTAGCAGCGCTTCATTCTTGTAACGAAAAGACGCAACGACAGTAAAGTCGTTGTCAAAAACCTTTAGCAATGAAATTTGGCACCTTTAACAACGAAAAATCAGTTGTTGCTGCAGCCCCATTTTTTTGTAGTGTATATTGTTTTATTTGGAGACCATGAATTTGGAATATGTGTTATATATGGATACTCCTGCTGTTATTTCTGTTAATGATGTTACTCCTGCTGCTGTTGAAATTGTTGAAAAATGGATTCTGATAAGTCTGCAAAAGGGGATTATGTTAAGGATAATCGTACGTGTCGTCGATATTTGTTACACTATTTGTCTAATTCTCTGTTTGAGATTTATTATCCGTATGAAAGTGCTAAAAAGATTTGAGAAGCCTTAAAATTTAAATATGTTGTTGAAAACTCTGGCCTTAAGAAATATATGGCGGGGAAATTATTAGATTTTAAGATGCAAGATGAAAAATCTATTATAGATCAAATTCATACATACCAAACAATTGTGTGAAAATATGTGAGAATTTTCAAGTTGCTGTACTTATCAAAAAATTACCACCTTCGTGAAAAGATTATAAGATGAACCTTAAACATGAAACTAAGGATTTCACTATGCAGGAACTAGTTTCACATATACATATTGAAGAACAAAACAGGGCTAAAGAAAGGGGAGACGTAGTTCCAAGTCATACTGTCAAAGCTAATCTCGTAGAACAAAAGCCACAGTGGAAGAGCCAAAATTATCAGTCCAAAAACCACAAAGGGAAAAATCAAAAATCAATAAGAAAAAAGGATAATAGGTTCAATAATTCTAATCAAATTTAGAAACCTTTCACTAAAGGTCCTTGCTTCATATGTGGCAGACCTGGCCATATTGCTATGAAGTGTCACTTTCGTAAGGGGCAAGATAACAAAAATAATAATTCTCAGCCTAAGCCCCAAGCGAAATTGGTTGAATCCGATGATGTTATTGTTGCTATTGTCTCGGAAGTAAACCTAGTTGACAACTTCACGGAATGGGTAGTGAATCTTTTGGGGCCCTTAGACACATTTCTTGCGAATAGAGACATAATTCTCAACTACGAAAATGTGACTAATGGTGAAAACGTTTTTATGGGGGATTCTAGAGCCACCAACGTTGCGGGAAAATGGAAAGTCTTACTAAAATTAACTTCTGAGAAAACAATTGCCCTACAAGATGTACTTCATGTGCCTGATATTCGTAGGAATCTTGTGTCCGGGTCTTTGTTAAATAAAGCTGGCGTTAAACTTGTGTTTGAGTCTGATAAACTTGTACTTACTCGTAATGGAGAATTTGTTGGGAAAGGTTTTTATAATGGGGGTTTATTTGTACTTGATGCTTCTGCTGAATTAAATAATAAGAATGCTTCTTTTGCTTATATTGTTGAATCTTTGGATATTTGGCATGCTAGATTAGGACATGTGAATGTAGCTTCTATTAAAAAATTGAAACAACTTGAACTTATACCTAATTTTGCAAATACCGAGTTTAATAAATGTGAAATTTGTGTAGAAGCAAAACATGCTAAGAAACCTTTTAAAAGTATTGAAAGACAAACTGAACTACTTGAGTTAATTCACAGTGACCTAGCTGATTTTAAAAATACTATGAGTAGAGGTGGTAAGAAATATTATATTTCTTTTGTAGATGATATGTCTAGATATACTCGAATTTATCTTCTTTCCTCTAAAGATGAAGTGGAAGAAATGTTTATTAAATATAAAGCGGAAGTTGAAAATCAGTTAGAAAGAAAAATTAAAAGACTTAGATCTGATCGTGGAGGTGAATATGATTCGGGAAGTCTTAAAAAAATTTGTGAACTAAATGGAATAATACATGAAACTTCTCCTCCTTATTCTCCACAGTCTAATGGAGTCGCAAAAAGAAAAAATAGAACACTTAAAGATATGATGAATGCTATGCTAATTAGTTCTAGTTTACCTTCGAATATGTGGGGAGAAGCATGCCTTTCTGCAAATCATATTTTAAATAGAGTTCCACATAAAAAGATAGACTCTACACCATATCATTTATGGAACGAACAAGCACCTAATTTGGGGTATCTTAAAGTGTGGGGGTGTCTAGCTAAAGTTGTGACGCCCCCAAAATAGGTATACATCACCCATCTTGAGTCGCCAGATACATGGTACAGAACTCAACTACAAACTTAATTATACAATTGTCGTGTAAAATACGACAAAACATAAGCTGAGAGTTTTAATACAAATATTGTCATCTAGACAATATCCACACTCAATGGAGTTCTCATTACAATTATTATCACACTATTCCATAAAATAGTGAAGACTACTAAAGCCACTTATACTGGATCATCACTCCATTCCCCGACTCATCCCAGCTATATTCTCATTTCCTGAAAAGAATAATGAAAGAAAGGGTGAGCTCAACTAGCCCAGTAAGAAATATTATGACTAAGATAATGCAGAATAAATTATCCTTAGCCTTCAACAGTATAACAACTGATAGAATATAATAGACAACAAGTTTTAGATCAACAACTGCAGCGGAATAAGCAATCCATTAGAAGAGTCAAGTAGAGCATAAAATCTACTATCTTCTATGATTTAAAAAGTTTTTCATCAACTTTAATGCTGAGACTCAGCTTAATAAATAAAATCGAATCATCCCTGCATTGCAGCCAAGGATATTCATGTAATCATCAATGGTCATGATTATACCGAATAATCCCTGATCATAACCATACCAACAACTGTCCATCAATGAAATACAGGCCAATGAGGACTTTCACCACATCATTCGTCATATTACGGTCATGATTATACCGAATAATCCCTAGTCATAATCATACCAAGTCCATCTATGCACGTAAGCCAAAGATTACTTTCATTACAATATAAGCATGAGGATGATGATAATGACATAATAATTCAATAAAACAAGTTCAAAGATAAATTTTAAAGATTTATAATTAATTTATCCAGAAATCAATAATGTCCAAATTGTCAACATGATACTGCTTTGTAGAGCAAAATTCAAGAATAATATTCATGTACCAAAAATAATTTGGACAGAAAAGAAATATATTTTTCAAGTAAATAGTACCTGTGACACCCCCAAAATAGGTATACATCACCCATTCTGAGTTGTCAATACACGGTACAGAAACAACTACAACTTTATTATTACAATAAAGAAAGCGTGAGTTTAAATACGAGATATTGCCATCTAAACAATATCCACATACAAATAAATCCTCATCATAATTATTGATACATTATTTTACAAAAATGGTGAGGACTACTAAACAACTCTCTAAAACCATCATTCCATACCCAGAGAAACTGTACTTTCGCTTACATTCTCGCCTCACGAGAAGAAAAATGGAACAAAAAAGGAAAAGGGTGAGCTCAACTAGCCCAAGAAAAGAATATTATGACTAAGATAATATACAACAAATTATCGTTAGTGTTCAACAGGAAAAATTTAATAGAATACAATAGACAACAAGTTTTAAATCAATACTCGCAATGAAAAATATTAATTCATAGAAGAGTTACGTAGAGGATGAAATCTACTAATATCTATGAATTTAACGATCCATCATCAATATTTTTTTATCCGTAACATCAATTAATATATATACGGAATCATATATTCATCCTTGCACTACTGAGCCGAGGACATTCACGATTGGTCATGTTCATCTAAACACATGTTCATCTTTGCACTACGGGCCAAAGATATTCATCGAAATCATTTATCTTTGCACTACGGGCCAAAGATATTCATCGAAATCAATCATCTTTACTACTGCCAAAGATATTCAATAATATCATCATTTAAGATCGAGGATGATGAAAATATATATATTTTTAAAAAGCGAATCCAGTGAAACAAAATGACAAGGATTAAGGATTAAGGATTCAGTACTTTGTTTTATCCACGTCCAAAAATACCTCAAAAATAATCATAGTGGTGTAAAATTCAAGAATGATCAAAACATGGATACAATCAAAACTAGTATCCTGATAGATATTTTGGACGAAAAGGAAAATTTTCATTTTTAGATGAATAGTCGTAAGTATTCATGAATAAGATTTTGTATCGTGAATAGTCAGTATCGTAAATAGTAACTCAGACACCAAAAGTTCCAAATTTGATAAAAACTTCAGATCAATATTTGAGATAATGATATTGAAGAAATAATATCATTACTGAAAAAAAAAATATCCCTTACCTCGGAAAGGCAAAGATACTAAGCTGGAATCTTGGATATAGGCTATAACTTGAACTTTCACCGTATAGCAATACTCAAAGTATACTCAAAATACTCACAAGAATAAACCGATAATATAGAGAGAAAACTTTAGTTTTCGGTGTGATTTTCAATTCTAACCCAAGACCTATTTATAGGAAATTGCTTAGAACACCAAAAAAGCAGAAAATTTAATATACTAATATATTTATAAAAAATTTCTCACGCCATCCTTTGGGAATCTGAAATAAGCCACCTAGCATTTGATTAATGAGGCTCACAACATATAAAAAACGTTTTTGTTATTTTAAACAATTAAAACTTCCAAAATCAATTATTTTGAACTCAAGAACTTGATAATTCACAATAAATAGCCCTTTTGTTAGGAAAATTGAATCTCGCGTGTTTTATATGAAATTCAGTTCTCTACAACTGCGAGAAGAAAGTTTTTCAAATTCAAACAAAATTAATAAAGAAATCCATAAGCGGGCAATTTTATAAAGTTATAATCAAATTTGATCAATAAATGGGGTCCAATGAGCATGTTTAACATGTTTTAAACATTTATTGCAACAAAAATACTCTTCCTCCTCGTATACTCATATATCCCACATTCGTTATAAAAATATCACCATTATTATATTATTAAAATATAATAATATATATATTTAAATGATTTATTTTATCGTAAAAAGATAAAATTTTAATTTTCAACAATTGTCACATTAAAATTTTCTCCATCTATATCCACATAAAATCAATATTTTCCTCATCATATGAATCAATAATTAATTATTCACAAATAATATTACGAGAATCACAATATTGTAACTCACGCAGTTTCAGGAAAGAGGGCTTTCCAATAAGAATTTCTCCTTCTTGGCATGCAATTAGGTGACCAAACCTCTCCTTGAATGCAGAACTTTCTAGACATTGTCAATAATGTTATCTAATAATATTATTCAGATAATATGAATTATTGCTTCGATAATGAAAAAATTTGTGTAATGACAATTATTGAAACAACAACAATATAAAATATCAACACAACAATTATTGAATCAATAAAATATTTGAGCGAGAAATTCACGTAACCATTATTGAGTAGTGCCTTCTTACGTAAGAGTCAATAATTGGTGTAATACCAGTGTCTTATTAATGCTGCAACAACGCGTATTCACGTGTTTTAACCAAGGTATTTCAACGATTAATAAGCGGTAACAATTCGCCATTAATTTAAAAACTTATATTTGTCATTTTCTTCCTCCAATCGCTTTCCGTTATGGGGCCCATACATGGTTTGCTTGTCGTAAATGCGAATATTCACAACGGTCTGAATATTCCATGACCAAACGAATATTCCCCGTCAAAAATGAATATTTTATAACCACTTGCTTATTTTGAAATATTTGCGTATTTTACCCATAACTATCCACATTAATCACATCAACCCTTACTATTTCAAAATAATAATTAGAGAAAATTAAATTTCATTTATTAATTATTTGGGGTCTTACGATTACTCGTGAATAGTACTTCGGGAATAATACCTCGTGAATAGTACCCTGACATAAAAAGTACCCCAAATACCCGAGTGAATAATATTCAGATGAATAGTAATTGGGTGAATAGTAACCCGTGAATAGTAACTTATGAATAGTACTCCGGCACAAAAAGTGCCCCGAATACCTAGTGAAAGTGAATAATACTAGAGTGAATAGTAACCGGTGAATAGTAACTTAGTGAATAGTAACTCGTAAAAAAAATACCAAAGAAAATGATATTCCATGGCGAGTACAAAAGAAATGATATCTCATACGAGTATAATAGAATATCTTAAAGCCGCAAATAGATTTTCACCCGCCATGCGGTAATCCACGTAGACAGATCATTTCCACAATTTAATAAGGAATGAATACGAAGGAGGATTCACCATGCATGCGAGAATCCACATAGATAGGTTATTCCAACAGAATAATAAAGAATGAAATAACAGAAGAATTCACCATGCATGCGGTGGTTCGCATAGACAGGTTATTCCAATAGAATAATAAAGAATGGAATAATGAGAAGAATTCACCGGAGCATGCGATAGACAAGATGCAGACGAGTTATTCAATGAATAATAAAGAATGGAATAACAGAAGAATTTCACCAGGCATGTGATAGACCGCACAGAAAGGTTATTCCAATAGAATAATAAAGAATGAAATAACAGAAGAATTTCACCATTCATGCGGTAGTTCGCATAGACAGGTTATTCAAACATAATAATAAAGAATGGAATAACAATAGCTCTCTTCATGAATCTGAAAGAAATAATACCACTTACCTAGAAGAAAAGCTGGATCTTGAATAGTGAGGTAGCGACTTATTTCTTCTTCTTTCTCTCTATAATAATTGCTCTTATGAGACTTAGTGAATTGGTGAAAAATAATGAAGGAATGAGCTTCTATTTATAGGAAAATATAGTTTCTATAATTGCACATTTTGGGGCTCGAAATATTAAAGTATAATACCTTCCTCTTTTCCATCATTTTTAATTTAGTCCTGCAAGTATTATCAAACTTGCACCACCTCCCCTAATAGTAAATCATGTAAATCAATAGTAAATCATGTGAATCAATAGTTCTAGACATGTGAAAATATGAATTAGAGTATAGTACCTACATCTATACCTCCATTTTTAACTTAGTTATGCAAGTATTATCAATCTTGCACCACCTCCCCTAATAGTACAAGAATGTGAATCAATATTACACACATTTGAACAAATAGTTATAATCATGTGAATTAATAGCAATTAATTGCTCATTTATCTGATTAATTACCGGATTGGTCAGTATAACTTCCAGACATCAATTAATATCGAATTAAATGTCGATTTCCACTAACACTAATAATTCCAACATAATGCAACTATCAATTTCATCTTTAATCAACACAAACTTATTCATCATTAATATTATAACTCATAATATTTAACAACCAGGTCGTTCCCAGGAAAGATGGGGCTTTCCAGATAAGGATTTCTCCTTATTGGTAGCTTGATTAGGTGAAACAAACCTCTCGACAGAACTTACAGGCGTTGTCGATATTGCAAATAATAATATGAATAACTTTGTCGTCTCAATTATTGATTTAATAATATAACATATTATGCAGATGATACTGTGGTAATAATTGAATCAATAATATGAGAGATATGATGCAAGAACTACTGCAACAATAATTGAGTATAACTGAGTGACTTCTTATGTAAGCATCAATAATCAATACCGTGTGCTACTATGCAAACACGCGTATTACTGTACTTTTACTACCGGGTAGTTCGACAGTTTTAACGGTAACACTTTGCAAAATTTTTAAATATTACCTACAACTATAACATTATATCAAATCCACACCATAATATTCAAAAAAATATTTCGAGAAATTTAAATCTTTATTCATAAAATCTGGGGTCTCACAATCTCCCCCTCCTCATGAAATTTTGCCATCGAAAATTACGTACGTACCTGGTATGCCGAAGAAGTGAGGATACCTTGAATACCTTTATCGTTGAAAACATTACACGTTGCATACGTGCATGCCCAATGTCCTCTGATTGCCTCTGAATGCACATCAGTCCCTAAAATAGCCATTTTAGACCTTGATACCGACCTCAAATCTCAAAACATAAAGAATTAAAGTTTTAGGTCTACTCGTTATCTTTTCGAATCATCCTGAATCACCTCAATCGGAGTTCGTATGAAAAAGTTATTCTCAATTTACTAAAGGACGTCCGGACAAAATTTGTCTTAGCACTTGACCAGCGCCTAGGCGCCCAAATTTGGCCTTAGGAAAGCGCCTAGGCACCCAAGAATATATTCTAAGCACCGAGCCTAGTGCCTAAGCGCTCGACCTTTGGCACTTAACTCCAATTTTCTAGATTTTGTAACTTTTGACACATATACTTCAAATCCTTATAACTTCTTCATCCGTTATCGAAATTAGTCCGTTTTCGAGGCTATGGAAAGCTTGTAATATGCTCTACAAAACCCCCATGATTTTATAATTTTTTAGATTCATTAATTATTTCGAAATTTTGCTCCAAAGTCCCCCAAGACTAAGTTTTTACTAACAACGATACGTGAAAAACGTTATGAACACGCGACATACTTGGCGGTAAAACGAGTCTATAGGCCACAATTCCTACTCGATCGAGGATTTCAAATGGGCCAATTTAATCGAGTGTTGAGATTTCCTCTCTTCGTCAATTCTTGCTTCTAGAATAACGCCTTCTTGAACCTTCTTCTTCACATTCATCAGATTCGGGAGTGTGTAGCTTGAGCGGCTTTAACTTTATCGATTAAAGTCGATCCTAATTATTTATTCGTTATCTTCACGTGGGTCCCTAGAGTATTTAACTCTATCTTCATCATTTGTAAGTTATACAAAATGGGTCTTTGTGTTAACAACATCGCACTCGTAAACGCATACAATCTTCTACTCAACACGTTAGCTACCACGTTTGCTCTTCCACGATGGTATTGAATGGTATAGTCGTAATCTTCAACAGCTCGAGCCAACGTCTTTAGCGCATGTTACGTTCATTTTAGTTGAAGAAATATTTGAGGGTTTAAGAAATGGGTTTTATCTTTCGGGGTCAATACAAAATTCGATTTCGCTACAGAGGGTTAAATTTAAGAAGTCTTGGAGAATACGTAAGGAAATTTATTAATGATAGAAATATTATTCAAAACTATGACTCTCATCCAAGACTTGGATAGCATGTCACATTGATACCTATCAACTTGGCATTGTCATTCACGGCGTCCCCTACGGATAGTCTGGCTTCGGTGTATTCCAAGACTTGGAAGTCACCAACGAAAGGCTCGGGGCCCTTTACTTATGGGTTGATATGACAGCGATTTACTTCAGGGTTTGGTTGCTTGAATTCGCATGATAGGTTGGTTAGGAATATGAAAGCTAACAACCTTATGAAAATAATCAATTTTAACATGATGAGTAGTTAACCAGTCGATTCCTAAAATCACATCAAATGCAAGTATTTTCAAAGAGATAAGATCGACAGGTAACGTGAAAGTGTTGATTTGAATCAAACAAGATTTATAAATAGTGGAGGTAACGAAGGTTTCTCCCAACGGAGTTCAGATAAATCAAAGTCTAATTTCTTCGGAGTCAAATTTAAACATTGAGCGCAAGTAAAAGAAATAAAAGAGTGGGTAGAACTGGTATCGAATAAGGTATAGACTTCGCAAGAGTTTATAATTAACTTACCCGTAATAACTTCGTTCAGTTTTCTCGACAAACGCTCTCACTTAAACTACCAGTTTTGACTTTGCTATATAGTACATTCCACCCTTAATTATTTCGTCACATTCCTGATCCATGATTCGAATCATTACTCTCCGATCCATATCGAATTGGGGTTGACCGCTCTGCACAGGGTAATTTTGAATTCGATGTTGGATTCTCCCAATTGTTGTCCAAAAAGAAAAATCCATTTCATCTATTTTGGCCTTATTGGATCTGACGTCTTTTTCTACAATATCTACACGTCGTGCAACTTTTACCCATGCATCATCTATTCTCCTTCGTTCAGTTGTTTCTTCTTTCATCAAAACTTTGATCATAGCATTCTCAGATTCCAACTCTAATATCTTATACTCGCCAAAGAGTGCTTACATTCAAATCGCGCATCATCGTAACACAATTTTGAATTGTTACATCTCTTTTGCTCCACGAACCGTATCCGATTCTTGACACCGCTTCTTACAACTCATGAATACGATTTTGTAATTCTAAATTTTGATAATAAAATTCTTCTAATAAATTCTCCTCTTCTTCCTCTTCTTCCTCTTCTTCTTCACTCTCAGCTGCTACCTCTGCAACTAGCTCGGGTGCAACTATTAGTTCTTCACTCACCACATAGATATCTCTAATTTCTTCTTCGTCTGACATCACATTAACCTGGTTAGTGGTTAAAGGTGTCTCAATGGTCTCATTCACTCCAATGTGAACATTTTCAGCTGCCATTTTCAAATACTGCCACAAAACAAGGGTTAATTAACATGTCACATATTATCCCTATACTCTAACCGGGCAATTAAATAATAAATAAACTTAGGTAGGTCATACTAGCGAAGGAATTCCCCGTCTCTCCCCTCCTAGTTCTTGTCTCACATCTTAGGCATGGATTAGATCCCTAAGCTTTGATACCAACTGTGATGCCCCCAAAACAGGTATACATCACCCATCTTGAGTATACAATTGTCGTGTAAAATACGACAAAACATAAGCTGAGAGTTTTAATACAAATATTGTGTTGGAAGAATGCATATTTTGATTTGATGTTTTAAAGTAAATGCTCATGATTATATGTAAAGTCCTTCAAGAAATATATGTACAAGGAATTAGCGATAGATCAAAACTGTTAGGTTGATCTTAGTCTTTAATGTTCACTTGAATAGTTAAAGAGATCAAAAATGTTAGGTTGATCTATGACTAGAAAGAAATAGATAGGCCTTGAAAAGAATCGTAGTCTATCCAGCTGATCAACAGAATGGAGAAGCTAAGGCAGGATCGTAGAGCTTAGAAGATCGTAGTGTATCTGCCTCGAAGGGCCTCTCCAGTAATCGTAGAGTGGTCCAGACGTTTGCCGAAGATAACTCATAGATCGTAGTGTGCTCTCGGAAACGTAGAGTCTGGAAGACGAGCAAGCAAAGATCGTAGCTTGCAAAACCTTTGAAAGAAATCGTAGTGTTCCATTCAACTTAAGCACAAATATGATAAGACACCACGATATGGATCGTAGAGTATCATTTGTCTTGTGTCAGAAGCATCTAACCCTATCTTTGATTAAAGATAAATTCCAACAAATATGGAATGGGTTTTGAACGTTGAAGCACTCACCAGTCCCAACGGTACAAAAGATATCCTTAGTATTCATCGAAAAGAACGTGTTCAAGAAAGTCAAGAAAAGGACCATTGGGCAAAGGAAAACCCCTTTTTAGGTGTTAGGTGAGAAAGCAGTCTGCGGTGTCAGTGGGCCAGAATGCATTTTAGAAGATGATCAGAAAAGTCTCCATCAAAGCTCAGAAATGTCAAACGCATTTAATGCCTCATCAAATGACATCAACGGATCGATTTCAAGTGTAAAATCCCAAATTTTACGAATAAAAATTTAATTTTCTCGAATTTTTTTTTAAATTATGGTGTGGATTTGAGATAATGTTATAGTTGTGGGTAATATTTATAAATTTTGAAAAGTATGCAAGTTGTTGTATAATATTCGATTGGTGGGGAATATTCTTTTTGTCGGGGAATATCCGCATATAACAAAGACAAATCATTAGTGGACCCTAATAATGTAATTATTGTCGGATCGAGAAACGACAAGAATATTTTTTATGAAAATAACGGCGGAAGTTTTTACCGTTAAAAGCTGTTAAACTACTCGGTAGTAAAAGTACGATAATGAATGGCGTGGTTGCAGTAGTAGCACACGGTATTGATTATTGATACTTACGTGAAAAGTCACTTTCGATTTTGTTCAATTATTCTTTCAAGTAATTGTTGCATAAGTATCTCACGTTATTTGATTCAATTATTGTCGATATTTTATATATTATTAAATCAATAATTGAGACAACGAAGTTATTAATATTATTATTTGCGTGATTAACGATGTCAGGAGTTACTGTCGAGGAGAGCTTTGGTCACCTAATCTTGGCGCCTGATATAGGGAGAAATCCTTATTGGATCTTTCTTGAGAAACGACTTTGGTTGATTAATATTGTGAATTATAATAATGATGATAAATGTTGTTAAATATATTGAGATGTCTTTTTATGAAGTCACGGAAGTTTGTATATATATATATATATATATATATATATATATATAATATATAAATTTTGTTTTATTAGTATTATTAATGTAATAAAATGGAAAAGCTTTTTATATAAAAATGAATAATTTTATAAAGTTATTTGTTTTATTAGATAATAATTAGAATATATTATATTCTATTATACATAGTGTTTTGTATAGTAAAATCTTTTATATAAAAAGAATACTTTTATAAAATTATATGTTTTATTAGACAATAATTAGAATATATTATATTTTATTATGCATAGGGTTGCATAAGTGCTGCATGATAGTATTTTTGCATAGTAAAATCTTTTTATATAAAGCAGTAATACTTTTATAAAGTTATTTATTTTATTAGATAATAATTAGAATATATTATATTTTATTATATATAGTGCTGCGTAGTGTTTTTCAGATAGTAATTTTTTTTTTATATAAAAATGTAATACTTTTATAAAGTTATTCGTTTTATTAGATTATAAATAGAATATATTATATTTTATTTAAAAGATTTTGTTTTATTAAAATATTTTATTATCTTTGCATAGTAAATTAATATGGATAAAATTCGGTTAAAAGTAAATCAATCTGGATCGTTCATGAATTAATTCTTATTCAATTCAATTCTCCTATAAATAGAAGCTCATTCCTTCATTTATTTCTTAATTCATTTGAAACTCTGAGAGAAACAATAGAGAGAAAGAAGAAAAGTATTCTCGCTACTTCACTACTCCACATATCCAATTTCTTCTAAGGTAAGGGATATTATTTGTTGTACTCGTAAGGGATATTATTTGTTATACTCATAAGAGATATTATTTGTTGTACTCGTAAGGGGTATTATTTCTTTCTTTCGTCTTCATGAAGATAACTTCTGTTATTCCATTCTTTATTATTATGTTGAAATAACTCAATACATGCCAAGCACCGCATACGTGGTTAAATTCTTCTGTTATTCCATTCTTTATTATTATGTTGGAATA
The DNA here is from genome assembly GCA_020205605.1 of Panax ginseng. Lineage (NCBI taxonomy): Eukaryota > Viridiplantae > Streptophyta > Magnoliopsida > Apiales > Araliaceae > Panax > Panax ginseng. The sequence continues at coordinate 115,882,847 of CM035144.1, read as the reverse complement.
ACCTGTCATGCGAAATACTGCATACATGGTGAAATTCTTATGTTATTCCATTCTTTATTATTATGTTGGAACATCACATGCGCGGCTTTTACGCATGATTTTGGTTCCGTTATTTATTATTCGTTGAAACATCGTATGCATGCGTTTATGCATGACGTGGTTCCGTTATTTATTATTTTGTTAGAATATCCTGTCTCTGTGTTTACGCATGACCTGGTTCCATTATTTATTATTCTGTTTGAATATCACATACGTGTGTTCTTACGTATGACTGGTTCCGTTATTTATTATTACATTGGAATAATACGTATATCATGCGGCCTATCGCATGCTCGGTGATTTCTTTTGTTATTCCATTCTTTATTATACGATTGGTTAAAGTTTTGACTTATATACTCCATGAAATTAGTGGAATATCCCGGATATTTGCACTTCATCCAGTATCTTTTCATGGAAATATTCTTCTGAGCATTCTTGAATTTTACTCTACAAAGAAATATCATGTTGACAATTTGGACATTATTAGTTTCTGGATAAATTAATTCTTGAACTTGTTTTATTGAATTATTATGTCATTGTCATCATCCTCATGTTTATATTATGTTGAAAGTCATCTGTGGCCTGTAGTGCATAGATGGACTTGGTATGATTATGACCAGGGATTATTCGGTATAATCATGACCGTAATATTACAAATGATGTGGAAAAAGTCCTCATTGGCCCGTAGTGCATTGATGGACAGTTTTTGGTATGATTATGACTATGGATTCTCTTCGGCCAAGGTTGCAAAGATGAATTATTTTATGGCATGATCAGGACCGTTGATGAAAACATGATTATCTTTAGCCCGTAGTGGATGGATAATTCGTGGTCGTGATACTAAAGAATATCCTTAGCATGTAGTGCAGGGATGATTTGATGATGTGTATTATTTATTAAGTTGAGTTCCAGCGATAAAAGTGATGAAAACCCTTTTAAATCATAGAAGATAGTAGATTTTATTCTCTACTTGACTCTTTTAATGGGTTGCATGTTCACGCCTTGAATTAAACTTGATGTTTGTTATATTGTATCGGTTTAATAACCTTTGTTGAAGGCTAACGATAATTTATTTTGCATTATCTTAGTCATAATATTTCTTACTGGGCTAGTTGAGCTCACCCTTTTTGCTTTCATTGTTCTCTTCAGGAAATGAGAACGTAGCAGGGACTAGTCGGGGAACGGAATGACGGTCCAGATAATAGCATTAGTAGTCCTCACTATTCTATGAAATAGTGTGATAATAAATGTAATAAGATTGAATTTGAGTGTGGATATTGTCTAGATGACAATATTCGTGTTAAAACTCTCAGATTATGTTTTGTCGTATTTTGAGTTTGAATATTATCTAAAAGACAATATTTGTATTAAAACTCACAACTCATGTTGTATAATTAAGTTTGTATTTGAATTCTGTACCATGTATTTGGCGACTCAAGATGGGTGATGTATCCCTATTTTGGGGGCGTCACAGTTGGTATCAAAGCTTAGGGATATGATCTCTGGCTGAGATTTGAGACTAGAACTAGGAGGGGAGTGACGGGGAATTCCTTCGCTAGTATGACCTACCTAAGTTTATTTGGTATTTAATTGGTCGGTCAGAGTATAGGGATAATATGTGATATTTTAATTAACCCTTGTTTTGTGATAGTATTTGAGAATGGCATCTGAAAATACTGAGATAAGTAATGAAGCACATGAGAGCGTTGATTCAGCTCAAGCAAAAGGTAACGACCAACAAAACGATAATAATCATCACCGAATACTTGACCATCTGAACAATGATAACCATCGTGGGGGAAATTATCATGCCAAGAATGGTAACCACTTCGGTGGTAATCATGGCCAAGATAATAGAAGTGGAAATTTCAAGAAGAGAATGTCATTTAGCTCGATTTTATCGTGCACCAAAGTCAAGTCCAGCTGGGACGGTGGCACCAAAGGCGGATACGGACAAAACAAAGCCGGTGGTTTCAAGAAGAGCGTTTTTTGTGACTTCTCAAAAAGCGAGTAACCCGAACAAAGTTAGCACGGGTTAGTTAATTATAAACTCTTGTGAAGTCTATACCTTATTCGATACCGGTTCTACCCACTCTTGTATTTCACCTAGTTGTGTTCAACGTTTAAATTTGACTCCAGAGAAGTTAGACTTTGACTTATTGGTTAAAACTTCGTTAGTAGAAACCTTCGTTACCTCCACTGTTTATAAATCTTGTGTGATTCAAATCGACACTTTCACATTACCTGTCGATCTTATCTCTTTGAAAATACTTGCCTTTGATGTGATTTTAGGAATCGATTGGTTAACTACTCATCAAGCTTTTCGTAAGGTTGTTAGCTTTTATATTCCTAACCAACCTGTTATACGAATTCAAGCAACCAAACCACTAAAGTCAATCATTGTCATATCAAGCCATAAGTAAAGAACCCCGAACCTTTCGTTGGTGACTTCCTTGTGTGGAATGCACCTAAGCCAGACTTTCCGTAGGGGACGTCGTGAATAACGGTGGCAAGTTGATAGGTATCAATGTGACGTACTATCCAAGTCTTGGATGAGGGTCACAGTTTTGAATGATATTTCTATCGTTAATAAATTTCTTGACGTATTCTTGAAGAACTTCTTAGCCTAGCCCTAGAGCGTGAAATCGAATTTTGTATTGACCCCGGTACAAAACCTATTTCTAAAACCCTTAAATATTTCTTCAACTGGAATGAACGTAACATGCGCCAAAGACGTTGGCTTGAGCTGTTGAAGATTACGATTGTACCATTCAATACCATCGTGGAAAAGCGAACGTGGTAGCTGACGCGTTAAGTAGAAGATCGTATGCGTTTATGAGTGAGAATATACGAACTTACGTGAAGATAACGAATATATGATTAGAACCGACTTTAATCAATAATGTTAAAGCTGCTAAAGCTACAGACCCAGAGCTGATGAATACGAAGAAGAAGGTTCAAGAAGGCATTATTCTAGAAGAAATAATCGACGAAGAAAGGAAATCTCAACCCTCGATTTAATTGGCCCATTTGAAATCCTCGATCGAGTAGGAACTGTGGCTTATAGACTCGTTTTACTGCCAAGTATGTCGCATGTTCATAACATTTTTAACGTATCGATGTTATGTAAATATGTGGATGACCCGAATCACATTATTAATTTAGAACCGGACGAGATAGCGGAAGAATTAACATATGAAGACGTACCTGTTACAATCTTGAAATATATTTTACGCTCAAAGGTTATACCTCAAGAGTTAGAAATCGTGAAGTGTCCTCATTTTTTCGGCATACCAGGTACGTACGTAAATTTCGAGGGCAAAATTTCATAAGGAGGGGAGATTGTAAAATCCCAAATTTTACGAATAAAGATTTAATTTTCTCGATTTTTTTTTTAAAAATTATGGTGGGGATTTGAGATAATGTTATAGTTGTGGGTAATATTTATAAATTTTGAAAAGTATGAAAGTTGTTGTATAATATTCGATTGGTCGGGGAATATTCTTTTTGTTGGAGAATATCCGTACAACGGTACAATCATTGGTGGACCTACAACGGAATTATTATCGGATTGAGAAAGCGACAAAAATATTTTTATAAAATAGCGGGGAAGTTTTAAGATTAAAAGCTGTTGAACTACTCGGTAGTAAAAGTCTAATAATACACGTGGTTGCATAGTAAGTAGACACGGTATTGATTATTGATGCTTACGTGAGAAGTCACCAATTTTGTTTAATTATTATTGCGATAAGTAATTTGCATAGTATCTCACGTTATTTGATTCAATTATTGTCGATATTTTATATATTATTAAATCAATAATTGAGACGACGAAGTTATTAATATTATTATTTGCAATATTAACGATGTCTAGAAGTTCTGTCAAGGAGAGGTTTGGTCACCTAATTGCGCGCCAATCAGGAGAAATCCATATTGGAAAGCCCCCTCTTTCTTGAGAACGACCTGGTCGATTAATATTGTGAATTATAATAATGATGATAAATGTTGTTAAATATATTGAGATGTCTTTTTATAAAGTCACGGAAGTTTGTATATATATATATATATAAATTTTGTTTTATTAGTATTATTAATGTAATAAAACGGAAAAGCTTTTTATATAAAATAGAATACTTTTATAAAGTTATTTGTTTTATTAGACAATAATTAGAATATATTATATTTTATTATGCGTAGTGTTGCATAGTGCTTGCATAGTATTTTGTATAGTAAAATCTTTTTATATAAAAGCAGAATACTTTTATAAAGTTATTTTTTTATTAGACAATAATTAGAATATATTATATTTTATTATACATAGTATTACATATATTGCTTGCATAGTGTTTTATATAGTAAAATCTTTTTATATAAAGCAGAATACTTTTATAAAGTTATTCGTTTTATTAGATTATAAAAAGAATATATTATATTTTATTTAAAAGATTTTGTTTTATTAGAATATTTTATTATATTGCATAGTAAATAAATATGGATAAAGTCAGTTTAAAAGTAAATCAATCAAGGGACCGTTTCATGAATTAGTTCTTATTAGGTCCATTCTCCTATAAATGAAGCTCATTCCTTCATTATTTCTTACGAATTCTTTGAAACTAGAGAGAGAAACTATAGAGAAAGAAAAAAGTATTCTCGCTACTTCACTACTCCTATATCCAATTTCTTCTAAGGTAAGTGATATTATTTGTTGTACTCGTAAGGATTTTATTTGTTGTACTCGTAAGGGATATTATTTTTGTTGTCTTTCGTAAAGGGTATTATTTATTTTCTTTCGTCTTCATGAAGATAACTACATTATTCCATTCTTTATTATTATGTTGGAATAACTTTTATACATCGCAAGTACCGCATACATGGTGAAATTCTTTCATTATTCCATTCTTTATTATTATGTTGGAATAACTCAATACATCGCAATCCGCATACATGGTGAAATTCTTTTGTTATTCCATTCTTTATTATTATGTTGGAACATCCTGCCTATGCTTTACGCATGACTTTGGTTCCGTTATTTATTATTCTGTTGGAACATCTTATGCATGCGTTTATGCATGACTGGTTCCGATTATTTATTATTTTGTTAGAATATCACATGCGTGCATTTACGCATGACACGGGTTCCATTATTTATTATTCATTTGAATATCTTTTCAATGCGTTTATGCATTTTGGTTCCGTTATTTATTATTCATTGGAATAACTTTTACATACATGCAGGCGCCTATCACATGCCTGGTGATTTCTTTTGTTATTCCATTCTTTATTATATGAGGTTGGTTAAAGTTTTGACTTCTATACTCCATGAAATTAGTGGAATATCACGGATATTTGCGTTTCATCCGAAGATCTTTCATGGAAATATTTTTACGAGCATTCTTGAATTTTACTCTATAAAAAGATCATGTTGACAATTTGAACATTATTAGTTCTGGATAAATTAATTCTTGAACTTGTTTTATTGAATTATTATGTCATTGTCATCATCCTCATGTTTATATTATATTGAAAGTCATCTCGTATTTGTAGTGCATAGATGGACTTGGTATGATTATGATTAGGGATTATTCGGTATAATCATGGGTAGTAATATTACAAATGATGTGGAAAAAGTCCTCATTGGCCCGTAGTGCATTGATGGATGATTTTTGGTATGCTTATGCTTATGGCTATGGATTCTCTTCGGCCAAGGGTGCAAAGATGAATTGTTTTATGGCATGATCAGGAATGTTGATGAAAACATGATTATCTTTAGCCCATAGTGCATGCATAATTCGTGGTCGTGATACTAAAGAATATCATTGGCATGTAGTGCAGGGATGATTTGATGATGTGGATTATTTATTAAGCTGAGTTCCAGCGATAAAAGTGATGAAAAACCTTTTAAATCATAGAAGATAGTAGATTTTATTTCTACTTGACTCTTCAATGGGTTGCATGTTCACGCCGATTAAACTTGATGTTTGTTATATTGTATCAGTTTAACACTTTTGAAGGCTAATGATAATTTATTACGCATTATCTTAGTCATAATATTTCTTCTTGGGCTAGTTGAGCTCACCCTTTTTGCTTTCATTGTTCTCTTGTGAAATGAGAGCGTAGCGAGGACTAGTCGAGGGAGCGGGTGACGGTCCGAGATAATAGCATTAGTAATCCTCACTATTCTATGAAATAGTGTGATAATAAATATAATAAGATTGAATTTGAGTGTGGATATTGTCTAGATGACAATATTGGTGTTAAAACTCTCAGATTATGTTTTATCGTATTTTGAGTTTGAATACTGTCTAAAACACAATATTTGTATTAAAACTCACAACTCATGTTGTATAATTAAGTTTGTATTTGAATTCTGTACCATGTATTTGGCGACTCAAGATGGGTGATGTATACCTATTTTGGGTGCGTCACATCAAGAATCACATATATACAGAACACAGACAGACGAGAGGTGTATGCAAGTATTGAACAAAATGCACAAGAACATTCAACGCTCAACTCTACGATCTGAGAAAAAAAAGAAGTTTGCTCAGCTACTCAGTTCTTTCGAACAAGTGCTTAATAGCAACTAAGTAGCACCAATCACGATCACAACTACAACCAATCAACTGAAGTAAGAGTTCCAAGTCTGAAGGACTTGAAGAGTTCTAAGTAAACTATGAAGAACCACGTCTGCTGGACTTGAAGAGTTCAAGAAGTGCCTAGACTACTGGTATAGAAAGAATCTGTGAGATTCAGAAAGTGTAAAAAGACATCCTTAGTGGATTTTCTACTCCAGGAGTAGAAGAGTGGACTAGGACTTTTAAGTGCTCCGAACCACTTAAAAACAATTGTGTCTATTTATTACTGCTATAACTACCTCACCCTCTTTAACTCACTATCTAAAAGGGTTTTCAAAGAAACCTTAATTTCTGTCGTGCTTAAAATCTTTATCAAAACAGACTTTATAAAAAGAAAAGTCCCCCCCCCCCCCCTTCTAGATAATTGGTGTACCTCTGGGAACTAACATATTGTCATCTAGACAATATCCACACTCATTGGTGTCCTCATTACAATTATTATCACACTATTCCATAAAATAGTAAGGACTACTAAAGCCACTTATCTTTGGATCATCACTCCATTCCCAGACTCGTCCCCATTTATATTCTCATTTCACAAGAGAACAATGAAAGAAAGGTGAGCTCAACTAGCCCAAGAAGAAATATTATGACTAAGATAATGTAGAATAAATTATCCTTAGCCTTCAATGAAGATAACAACCGATAGAAATATAATAGACAACAAGTTTTAGATCAACATTTGCATGATGGAATAAGCAATCCATTAGAAGAGTCAAGTAGAGCATAAAATCTACTATCTTCTATGATTTAAAAAAGTTTTCATCAACTTTATCACGAGACTCAAACTTAATAAATAAAATTGAATCATCCCTGCATCACGACAATGGATATTAATGTAATCATCAATAGTCATGATTATACCGAATAATCCCTGGTCATAACCATACCAACAACTGTCCATCAATGAACTATAGGCCAATGAGGACTTTCACCACATCATTCGTCACATTACGGTCATGATTATATCGAATAATCCCTGGTCATAATCATACCAAGTCCATCTATGCACGTAAGCCAAAGATGACTTTCATCACAATATAAACATGGGGATGATGACAATGACATAATAATTCAATAAAACAAGTTCAAGGATAAATTTTAAAGATTTATAATTTAATTTATCCATAAATCAATAACGTCCAAATTGTCAACATGATACTGCTTTGTAGAGTAAAATTCAAGAATAATATTCATGTACCAAAAATAATTTAGACAGAAAAAAAATATATTTTTCGGGTAAATTGTACCCCGTGAATAGTACTTCGAGAATAGTACCTCGTGAATAGTATCCCGACATAAAAAGTTCCCCAAATACCTGAGTGAATAAAATTCATGTGAATAGTAATCAGGTGAATAGTAACCTGTGACGCCCACAAAATAGGTATACATCGCCCATCTTGGGTCGCCACTTACATAGTACATAAATTCAAATACAACTTAATTATACAACTATCGTGTAAAATACGACAAAATATATGTTGTGAGTTTTAATACAAATATTGTCATCTAGACAATATCCACACTCAATGGAGTCCTCATTATATTTATTATCACACTATTTAATAGAATAGTGAGGACTACTAATGTTATCATTTGGACCGTCACTCCGTTCCCCGACTAGTCTCAGCTATATTCTCATTTCATGAAGAGAACAATGAAAGCAAAGGGTGAGCTCAACTAGCCCAGTAAGAAATATTATGACTAAGATAATGCAGAATAAATTATCCTTAGCCTTCAACAAAGATAACAATTGATAGAATATAATAGACAACAAGTTTTAGATCAACAATCGCTGCGGCAGAATAAGCAATCCATTAGAAGAGTCGAGTAGAGCATAAAATCTACTATCTTCATGATTTAAAAGATTTTCATCAACTTTATCATTTGAGACTCGACTTAATAAATAAACCACATCATCCTTGCACCACGGCCAAGGATATTCATGTAATCATCAATGGTCATGATTATACCGAATAATCCCTAGTTATAATCATACCAACCACTGTCCATCAATGAACTGCAGGCCAATGAGGACTTTTACCACATCATTCGTCACATTACGGTTATGATTATACCGAATAATCCCTGGTCATAATCATACCAAGTCCATCTATGCACGTAAGCCAAAGATGACTTTAATCACAATATAAGCATGAGGATAATGACAATGACATAATAATTCAATAAAACAAGTTCAAGGATAAATTTTTAAGATTTATAAATTAATTTATCCAGAAATCAATAATGTCCAAATTGTCAACATGATACTACTTTGTATAGTAAAATTTAAGAATGCTCAGAAGAATATTTCCATGAAATGATACTGGATGAAGCTAATTTCATGGAGTATAGAAGCCAAAACTTTAACCAACTGAGTATAATAGAATATATGAAACTGCAAATGGATTTTCGCTCGCCATGCGGTAATCCACGTAGACAGATCATTTCCACATTTTAATAAGGAAGGAATACGAAGGATAATTTACCATGTATGTGGTAATCCACATAGACAGGTTATTCCAACAGAATAATAAAGAATAGAATAACAGAAGAATTTTACCATGTATGCGATAGACATCACAGACATGTTATTCTAACAGAATAATAAATAATGGAACTAGGTCATGCGTAGTCCACACAGACAGGATATTCCAATAGAATAATAAAGAATGGAATAACAAAAGAATTCACCATGCATGCGATAGAATCGCCTTGCAGAAAAGTTATTCTAATGTAATAATAAAGAATGAAATAACGGAAGAATTTCACCATCTATGCGGTACTTTGCATAGACTGGTTATTCCAACATAATAATAAAGAATGGAATAACAGAAGAATTTCACCATGTATACGGTAATCCGCGTATACAGGTTATTCCAACAGAATAATAAGGGATGGAATAACAATAGCTCTTTTCATGAATACAAAAGAAATATACCCCTTACCTCAAAAGAAGTATGGATACTAGAATAGTGAGGTAGTAGACTTCTCTTCTTCTTTCTCTCTATAATTTCTCTCTATAATAATTGCTCTATATCTTTAGTGAATTGGTGAGAAATGAAGGAAGAATGAGCTTCTATTTATAGAAAAATATAGTTTCGGTAATTGCACGTTTTGGGACTCGAAATATTACAGTATAATACCTTCCTCTTTTCCTTCATTTTTAATTTAGTCCTGCAAGTACTATCAAACTTGCACCACCTCCCCTAATATTAAATCATGTGAATCAGTAGTAAATCATGTGAATCAATAGTTCTAGACATGTGAAAATATGAATTACAGTATAGTACCTCCATCTATACCTCCATTTTAACTTAGTCATGCAAGTATTATCAATCTTGAACCAACTCCCCTAATAGTAAATGAATGTGAATCAATAGTACACACATGTGAACAAATATTTATAATCATATGAATCAATAGTAATTAATTTCTCATTTATCCGGTTAATTACCCGATCGGTCAATATAACCGCCAGACATCAATTATTATCGAAATAAATGTCGATTTCCACTAACACTAATAATTCCCACACAATGGAACTATCAATTTTATATTTAATCAACACGAACTTATTCATCATTAATATTATAACTCATAATATTTAACAACCAGGTCATTCCTAGGAAAGAGGGGGCTTTTCGATTTAATTTTCTTGAAATATTTTTTTGAATATTATGGTGTGGATTTGAGATAGTGTTATAGTTGTGGGTAATATTTATAAATTTTGCAAAGTATGCAAGTTGTTATATAATATTCGATTGGTCGGGGAATATTCTTTTTAACAGGAAATATTCGTACGACGACACAATCATTGGTGGAACCCACAACGGAAGTATTGTCGTAGTTAGAAAATGACATAATTATCATTTTATAAAAATAATGGCGAAAGTGTTACCGTTAAAACTGTTGAACTACTCGGTAGTAAAAGTACAGTAATACGCGTGGTTGCATAGTAGCACACGGTGTTGATTATTGATGCTTACGTGATAAGTCACTCAGTTATACTCAATTATTGCTATAGTAATTATTGCATCATATCTCTCATATTATTGATTCAATTATTGTCACAGTATCATCTGTATAATATGTTATATTATTAAATCAATAGTTGAGACGACAAAGTTATTCATATTATTATTTGCAATATTGATAATGTCTAGAAGTTCTGTCAATGAGAGGTTTGGTCACCTAATTGCGCGCCAATAAGGAGAAATCCTTATCGGAAAGCCCCCTCTTTCTGAGAACGACCTGGTTGTTAAATATTGTGAATTATAATATTAATGATGAATAAGTTCGTGTTGATTAAAGATGAAATTGATAGTTCCATTGTGTTGGAATTATTAGTGTTGGTGAAAATAGACATCTATTCTGATAATAATTGATGTCTGGAAGTTGTACTGACCAATTGGGTAATTAACCGGATAAATGAGCAATTAATTGCTATTTATTCACATGATTATAGCTATTTGTTCACATGTGTATACTATTGATTCACATTCATTTACTATTAGGGGAGTTGGTGCAAGATTGATAATACTTGCATGACTAAGTTAAAATGGAGGTATAGATGGAGGTACTATACTGTAATTCGTATTTTCACATGTCTAGAACTATTGATTCACACGATTTACTATTAATTCACATGATTTACTATTAAGGGAGGTGGTGCAAGTTTGACAATACCTACAGGACTAAATTTCCAAAATTTACAGGGTATACTCCTGTTATATACATGTATTCCCAATAAAAATTTCACCAATTTTGGAGTTAACCACAAGGAGTTATAAGGGTTTACTTTTAAAATAGTCTTTTCCCATAAAATTCATAACTCTTAATCTATACATTCAAAAATCGTCATTTTTGGACACAATCTAGAAAAAACTCAACAAACTATAATTTCAAATTTTTCTAGAATTTTTGATGGTCAGAAAAATTACGAAACTGCAAATGGATTTTCGCCCGCCATGCGGTAATCCACATAGACAGATCATTTACACAATTTAATAAGGAATGAATATGAAGGATCATTCACCATGCATGTGGTAATCCACATAGACAGGTTATTCTAACAGAATAATAAAGAATGGAATAACAAAAGAATTCACCATGTATGCAATAGACCGCACAGACAGGTTATTCCAACAAAATAATAAATAATGGAACCAGGTCATACGTAATCCGCACAGACAGGATATTCCAACAGAATAATAAAGAAGGGAATAACAGAAAAATTTTACCATGTATACGGTACTTCGCATAGACAAGTTATTCCAACATAATAATAAAGAATGGAATAACAGAAGAATTTCACCATGTATACTAGTAGTCACAGATACAAAGTTATTCCATCGAATAATAAAGAATGGAACCGAAGTCATGCGTAATCACTTGCAGATGGGATATTCCAAATGTAATAATAAAGAATGGAATAACAGAATAATTTCACCATGTATGCGGTACTTTGCATAGACATGTTATTTTAACATAATAATAAAGAATGGAATAATAGAAGAATTTCACTATGTATAATATGCAGTACTTCCCATAGACAGGTTATTCCAACATAATAATAAAGAATGGAATAACAGAAGAATTTCACCATGTATGCGGTACTTCACATAGACAGGTTATTCCAATAGAATAATAAGGAATGGAATAACAATAGCTCTCTTCACGAATACGAAAGAAATAATACCACTTACTATAATAATAATATTCCTTACCTCAAAAGAAGACTAGATACTGGAATAGTGAGATAGCAGACTTCGGTTCTTCTTTCTCTCTAAAATTTCTCTCTATAATAATTGCTCTATAGCTTTAGTGAATTGGTGAGAAATGAAGGAAAAATGAGCTTTTATTTATAGGAAAATATAGTTTCGATAATTGCACGTTTTGGGGCTCGAAATATTACAAATAATACCTTCCTATTTTTCCTTCATTTTTTAATTTAGTCCTACAAGTATTATCAAACTTGCACCACCTACCCTAATAGTAAATCATGTGAATCAATAGTAAATCATGTGAATCAATAGTTCTAGACATGTAAAAATACGAATTACAGTATAGTACCTCCATCTATACCTCCATTTTTAACTTAGTCATACAAGTATTATCAATCTTGCACCAACTCCCCTAATAGTAAATGAATGTGAATCAATAGTACACACATCTGAACAAATAGTTATAATCATGTGAATCAATATCAATTAATTGCTCATTTATCTAGTTAATTACCCGATCGGTCAATATAACCTCCAGACACCAATTATTATCAAAATAAATGTCGATTTTCACTAACACTAATAATTTCCACACAATGAAACTATTAATTTCATCTTTAATCAACACGAACTTATTCATCATTAATATTATAATTCACAATATTTAACAAACGTGTCGCTCCCAAGAAGAGGGCTTTCAGATAAAGGATTTCTCCTTAAATCACGAAGAGGATTTCGATTTGATCGAAAGCGGGGGGAGGACTTTTTTTTCATTCTATATAGGAGGGAGCTATTGTGAAGCCTAGAGGCGCGCAATTAGGTGACCAAACCTCTCCTTGACAGAACTTCTAGACATTGTCAATATTGCAAATAATAATATGAATAACTTTGTTGTCTTAATTATTGATTAAATAATATAACATATTATACGCAGATGATATTGTGACAATAATTAAATCAATAATATGAGAGATATGATGCGTGAATTCATTGTAGCAATAAATGAGTATAACCGAGTGACTTTTACGTAAGATCAATAATCAATATCGGTGTTACTATTTAACCACCGCCGTACATCGTACATTTTTACTACTAGGTAGTTCAATGCGGTTTTATTCGGTAATACATTCGCCGTTTATAAAATGATAATTATGTCATTTTCTAAATACGACAATACTTCCGCCAGGTCCACCAATGATTGTGTCATTGCATGCGGATATTCCCCGATAAAAAGAATATTTCCACTAAGCGAATATTTTATAACAACTTGCATACTTTGCAAAATTTATAAATATTACCCACAACTATAACATTATATCAAATCCACACCATAATATTCAAAAAATATTTCGAGAAAATTAAATCTTTATTCATAAAATTTGGGGTCTCACATAACTTGGTAGTGAATAGTACTCGCAATTTAAAAGTGCCCCGAATACTCGAGTGAATAATACTAGAGTGAATAGTAACCAGGTGAATAGTAACCCATGAATAGTAACTCGTAAAAGAAAAATACCAAAGAAAATAATATTCCATGACGAGTACAAAAGAAATGATATCATAATACGAGTATAATAGAATATACAAAAGCTATGAATGGATTTTTACTCCGCCATGCAGTAATCCACGTAGATGCATCATTTTCACAATTTAATAAGGAATGAATACGAAGGATCATTCACCATGCATCTGTTAATCCACATGTATAAAAGTTATTCAAAACGTAATTATAAAGAATGGAATAACAAAAGAATTCACCATAAATGCGGTGATCTGCGTGAACATGTTATTCAACGAATAATAAAGAATGTAATAATAAAAGAATTCACCATGCATGCGGTAGTTCGCACAGATAGGTTATTCCAATAGAATAATAAAGAATGGAATAACAGAAGAATTCACCAGACGCATGCGATCAACGCAGCATGAACGAGTTAGTCAACGAATAATAAAGAATGGAATAACGGAAGAATTCACGGTATCACGATAGATCGCGTAGAGCGAGTTATTCAACGAGAATAATAAAGAATGGAATAACTGAAGAATTTCACCAGGCATGAAATAGACCGCACAGACAGGTTATTCCAACAGAATAATAAAGAATTGAATAACAGAAGAATTTCACCATTCATGCAGTAGTTCGCATAGACATGTTATTCCAACATAATAATAAAGAATGGAATAACAATAGCTCTCTTCATGAATACGAAAGAAATAATACCCCTTACCTTAGAAGAAAACTAAAAACTGGATACTGAAATAGTGAGGTAGCAGACTTCTCTTCTTCTTTCTCTCTATAATTTCTCTCTATAATAATTGCTCTTGTGAGACTTATTGAATTGGTGAAAATAATGAAGGAATGAGCTTCTATTTATAGGAAAATATAGTTTCCATAATTGCACATTTGGGGCTCGAAATATTCTGATTATAATACCTTCCTCTTTTCTTTCATTTTTAATTTAGTCTCATGAGTATTATCAAACTTGCACCACCTCCCTAATAGTAAATCATGTGAATCAATAGTTCTAGACATGTGAAAATATGAATTACAGTATAGTACCTCCATCTATACCTCCATTTTTAACTTAGTCATGCAAGTATTATCAATCTTGCATCACCTCCCCTAATAGTACAAGAATGTGAATCAATATTACACACATGTGAACAAATAGTTATAATCATGTGAATTAATAGCAATTAATTTCTCATTTATCCGATTAATTACCCGATTGGTCAGTATAACTTCCAGACATCAATTAATATCGAATTAAATATCGATTTCCACTAACACTAATAATTCCAACACAATAGAACTATCAATTTCATCTTTAATCAACACGAACTTATTCATCATTAATATTATAACTCACAATATTTAACAACCAGGTCGTTCCCAGGAAAGAGGGGGCTTTCCGAGAAGGATTTCTCCTTATTGGCGCGCAATTAGATGACCAAACCTCTCCTTGACAGAACTTCTAGACATTGTCAATATTACAAATAATAATATAAATAACTTTGCTGTAAGACCCCGAATTTTATGAAATGAAAGTATTCATTTTTTTTTATAATTATTATGTTATTTAGTAAATGGTTAAATTGATAAAAGGATTAAAGTTAAGGGTGATATGTGAAAATTGTGCAAAGTAAACAAGTTGATATAGAATATTCTTTTTGTCGAAAAATATCCGCATTTGACAAGTAAAATCATTGGTGCACCCTTAAAGGAAGTATTGTCAGTATTTGAAAACGACATAATTATCTTTTACAAAATAACATGAAAGTGTTACCGTTAAAACTGTTGAATTACCCGCTAGTAAAAAGTACGAAGAATATGTGTGGTTGCATAGTAGATAGACAGGTATTGATTATTGATGTTTACGTAAGAAGTCACTCGGTTATACTCAATTATTGCTACAAAGAATAATTCGCATCATATCTCTCATATTATTGATTCAATTATTGTCACAAAGATCATATGCATAATATGTTATATTATTAAATCAATAATTGAGACAAGAAAGTTATTCATATTATTATTTGCAAATCGACAATGTCTAAAAGTTCGCTAATGAGAGGTTTGTTCACCTAATTGCGGCATGATAGGGAGAAATCCTTATCGGAAAGCCTCCTTTTACGAGAACGACACTGGTTGTTAAATATTGTGAATTATAATATTAATGATGAATAAGTTCGTGTTGATTAAAGATGAAATTGATAGTTCCATTGTGTTGGAATTATTAGTGTTAGTGAAAATCGACATCTATTCCGATAATAATTGATGTCGGAAGTTATCTTGACTAATCTGGTAATGCTTAGGATAAATGAGCAATTAATTGCTATTTATTCACATGATTATAACTATTTGTTCACATGTGTATACTATTGATTCACATTCATTTACTATTAGGGGAGTTGGTGCAAGATTGATAATACTTGCATGACTAAGTTAAAAATGGAGGTATAGATAGAGGTACTATAATGTAATTCGTATTTTTACATGTCTAGAACTATTGATTCACATGATTTACTATTGATTCACATGATTTACTATTAGGGTAGGTGGTGCAAGTTTGATAATACTTGTAGGACTAAATTAAAAAATGAAGGAAAAAAAGGAAGGTATTATTTGTAATATTTCGAGCCCCAAAACGTGCAATTATCGAAACTATATTTTCCTATAAATAAAAGCTCATTTTTCCTTCATTTCTCACTAATTCACTAAAGCTATAGAGCAATTATTATAGAGAGAAATTTTAGAGAGAAAGAAGAACCGAAGTCTGCTATCTCACTATTCCAGTATCCAGTTTCTTTCTAAGGTAAGGGATATTATTATTATAGTATGGGGTATTATTTTTTTTGTATTCATGAAGAGAGCTATTGTTATTCCATTCCTTATTATTCTGTTGGAATAACCTGTATATGCGAAGTACCGCATACATGATAAAATTACTTTGTTATTCCATTCTTTATTATTTTGTTGGAATAACCTGTCTATGCGAAGTACTGCATACATGGTGAAATTTTTCTATTATTCCATTCTTTATTATTATGTTAAAATAACATGTCTATGCGAAGTACCGCATACATGGTGAAATTATTCTGTTATTCCATTCTTTATTATTCTGTTGGAATATCATGTCTGTGCGGATGACGCATGACCTGGTTCCATTATTTATTATTCTGCTGGAATAACCTGTATGTGCTGTCTATCGCCTGCATAGTGAATTTTTCTGTTATTTCATTCTTTATTATTATGTTGGAATAACCTGTCTATGTGGATTACCACATGAATGGTGAATGATCCTTTGTATTCATTCTTTATTAAATTGTGGAAATGATCTGTCTATGTGGCTTACCGCGTGGCTGATGACAATCCATTTGCATTTTCGTAATTTTTCTAACCCTCAAAAAATTCTGGAAAAATTTGAAATGATAATTTGATGAGTTTTCTATATTGTGTCCAAAAATGGCGATTTTTAGAAGTATAGATTAGGAGTTATGAATTTTATAGGAAAAGACTATTTTAAAAGTAAACCCTTATAACTCTTTGTGGTTAACTCCAAAATTTGTGAAATTTTTATTGGGAGTACATATATATAACAGGAGTATACCCTGAAAATTTTGAAATTTTTGGACACAAGTACAATTTATGATAAATGTCTAAATATTCGACAGTTTTGGCCATATGAAAAATAGTAAATAAATTTTAAAAATTTTGAGAAAAATTTATGTTCAATATGGGACTATATTCTGCTAAATCCCAGAAATGAATAATTTTGGGGACTGATTTGGTATTTTTCATGAAAATTGTTTAGTTACGAACATATGGATTAAATATGTTATGTGAAGTTAAAAATTGGTAAATAAGAGTTTATGGCTTGAAAATCCTATATAAGGTATACGCAGATTTTGATGAGTGATTTGATCATTGGTGATGAAATCTTATGAGTATGGCATTTTGAATGATTAAATGCATTATTTGGTAAAGTGTAAACAATTAAAATAAATTGTTTATAAGTTTAAGAAGTGATTAAAATATTATTATAATATTAATAATATTAGATTATGAATTTATTAAGTGATTGATAATATTTGGATAAATTTAAAGTCTTTAATATTTATCCTTGATTTCGCTTTGATTAATGCTTATATCATTGTCATCATCCTCATGCTTATATTGTGATGAAAGTCATCTTTGGCTTACGTGCATAGATGAATTATTGATTATTGGTTTTATAGTTGTATATCTTTGGCTTACGTTCAAAGATGGATTTGTTGATTATTGGTTTCTACATTTGTATATCTTTGGTTTACGCAAAGATGAACTATTGATTGATGAGTATCTTTGGCTTATGTGCATAGATGAACTATTTATTGGTATGATTATGACGAGGATCATTCGGTATAATCATGATTCGTAATGTTATAGATAATGTGGTAAAAGTCCTCATTGGCCCGTAGTGCATTGATGGACAATTATTGGTATGATTATAACCAGGGATTATTCAGTATAATCATGACCATTGATGATTACATGAATATCTTTGGACGTAGTGCAGGGATGATTAGATGATGTGGATTATTTATTAAGCTGAGTCTCAGTGATAAAATATTGATTATACACTTTTAATTCGTAAAAGATAGTAGAAATCATGCTCTACTTGACTCTTTTAAAATACTGTTGTATGTCTTTGGCCTGTAGTGCTAAGATAAATTGTTAATGAATATCTTGGCCGTAGTGCAAAGATGAATTTATTAGTATGATTATGAGCAGGAATTGTGATTTGGTATAACCATGATTTTTGATGTTTGGTGAAGATAGGTGATGAAAATTATCTTAAATCACGAGTGCGAAGAGGAATTTAGAACCACAATTATGATTATGAGTTATTCATATGATTGTGGATGTGAGGCTGTTGATTGATGTTACAGGGATAAAACATTGTTGGTGGACTTTTAACATGGAGAAGATAGTAGACCTTATGGTCTATTTGACTCTTTTAATGGATTGTTCGTTCCGCTGCAACTATGGTTGAAAAGTTTTATCATCTACCATATGTTCTAAATCTCTGATTTATTATTGATGAAAGCTATTGATAATTTAATTATCTTTAGTCATGATATTCTTTACTTGGACTAGTTGTGCTCACCTTTTTGCTTTACAATTCCTTTCGTGTAATAAAAGTGTATTTGGGTCGGCAGGGTATTAAGAGGATTAGAACGGTGGTTACATAGTTGTTGAGGTTCTCCTAAATAGTATGGAAATAATTTTATTGAGAACTTTAGATAAGTGTGTCGTATTGTATACTTCATTTGATATTTAATTTTGGTGAACCGAATAGGGTGAGGTGAACCCAACTTTGGAAGGGTGTTTTGCCACTATCATACAAAATGTCTAATGACATACAATCTCGTGTTATAATAAGATAGGGTTGTGCACATCCACTTGCTGAGTATAATTACGAGCACTACCTATATAATCTTGGAGTTTATTTGAAATATAATTTTCACTTGGAGATAACGGAGATAATTATATGTCAAGAGAAGACTCACCATTGGAAAGAAGATGATAGTAATCTTCTCGTTTTTCTTTGGGGACTATTGGGTCAACCAAGGATAATTCTGTGGACATATGATATCTATCATAACCTAGACGTGTGGCCTCCCATGTACGAAGGTTTCCTTGAGTACTTCCCAAATATTTTAATTTCTAAAATAGTTTTTGGTGTCTTTTTATGTAAAGTACCATTGTAAGGTATGTGGTCGAGGCACCATGAGAGTTACATACATTTGTATTAAAACTCACATGTTTAAGCGTGGTCGTATTCGCACTGACAGATTCAACGATTGTATAAATGAAGTTTGTATTTGATTTTTATAGTGTGATATTTGGCGACTCAGAATGGGTTGTGTGGACCTATTTTGGGGGCGTCATATTTGTCGTCTCAATTATTGATTTAATAATATGACATATTATGCAGATGATACTGTGACAATAATTGAATCAATAATATAAGAGATATAATGTAACAACTACTGCAGCAATAATTGAGTATAACTGAGTGACTTCTTACGTAAGCATCCATAATCAATACCGAGTGCTACTATACAACCACGCGTATTACTTTACTTTTACTACTGGGTAGTTCAACTTTTTTAACGGTAACACTTTCATCGTTATTTTTATAAAAATACTTCTGTTGTGGGGTCCACCAATAATTATGCCGTCATACGAATATTCCATGTTAAAACGAATATTCCCTGACCAATAGAATATTATATAACAACTTTTTTACTTTGTAAAATTTATAAATATTACCCACAACTATAACATTATATCAAATCCACACTATAATATTCAAAAAAATATTTCGAGAAATTTAAATTTTTATTCATAAAATCTGGGGTCTCACAAAAGTAGCAATACCAAAATTTAAAAGGAATAAAATTGGACCTAAAACAATGGATTGCATTTTTATTGGATATACTTCTAATAGTGCTGCTTATAGATTTTTGGTATTTAAAGATGTTACTAATAATTATCAAAATAATTCAATTTTAGAAACAAAGGATGCATAATTTTTTGAGAATATATTTCCAATGAAAATAAGAGATGAGGGCAATCCTTCTTCTAGTGAACATCTTAAAAGGAAAGATAAAGAACATGTACCTGCATCTACAAGAAGTAAAAGACAATGTTTAAAGAAAACTTTTGGTCCAGATTTTATAACTGCTTTTATAACTGAAGATGATCCTAAAACTTATGAAGAAGCAATGAAATCAATTGATGCAAATTTTTGGAAGGTTGCTATTAATAGTGAACTAGAATCTATTATGTCTAACCACACATGGGAACTAGTTAATTTGCCTAGAGGATGTAAACCTATTGGATGTAAATGGGTGTTTAAAAAGAAGTTAAAAGCTGATGGGTCTATTGATAAATTTAAGGCAAGACTTGTAGTAAAAGGGTTTACTTAAAAGGAAGGTTTTGATTAGTTTGACACTTACTCACTAGTAACTAAATTAGCAACTATAAGAATTTTAATTGATTTGGCTTCTATTCATAAATTGATAATCCACCAAATGGACGTTAAAACTGCCTTTTTGAATGGAGAGTTAAATGAAGAAATATATATGTGTCAACCTGAAGGGTTTGTTGTTCCAGGTGAAGAACATAAGGTGTGTAGACTTGTAAAATCCTTGTATGGTTTAAAACAAGCGCCAAAACAATGGAATGACAAATTTAATAAAACTCTCTTGTCTAATAATTTTGTGATAAATGAATCTGATAGTTGTGTCTATAGTAGATTCAATGGAAATTGTGGTGTGATTATTTGTTTATATGTGGATGACTTGCTAATATTTGGTACTGATGAGAAAGTTGTTAAAACTACTAAATATTTTTTATCTTCTAAATTTGACATAAAAGATTTAGGAGAAGCGGATTTGATTCTTGGCATGAAAATAAATAAACATGCAAATGGTTTAGTTTTATCACAGTCTCATTATGTGGAAAATATTCTTAAGAAATTTAATTTCTTTAATGAAGAGCCATTAGGAACCCCTTATGATTCTAGTGTGCATTTAAAGAAAATTAAATAAAGGGAATAGTATTACACAAATTGAATAAGCTAGAATTATTGGTAGTGTAATGTATTTAATGAACTATACTCGGTCTGATATTGCATATGCCATTAGTAGACTTAGCAGATATACACATAATCCTTCACAAGATCATTGGAATGCATTGTCACGATTAATGAGGTATTTAAAAAGAACAGTTAATGTAGGTGTACATTTTAATGGTCATCCTAGTGTTTTAGAAGGATATTGTGATGCTAATTGGGTATCTGATAATGATGAAACAAACTCCACTAGTGGTTATGTGTTCACTTTAGGTAGAGGAGCTGTTTCTTGGAAATCTGCTAAATAGACTTGTACTACTAGATCTACTATGGAATATGAATTTATTGCTTTAGAATTGGCAGGTACAGAAGCAGAGTGGATAGGGAATTTATTGGCTGATATACTATTGTGGTATAAGCCAATTCCTTCTATTTCTTTGCATTGTGATTCTCAGCTGACTATTGGCGTGGCAATAAACCATGTTTATAATGGAAAAGCAGAGACATATTCGCTTGAGGCCTTTATATTGTACGAGGACCGATCGATGTGAGGTTATTTCCATGGAATTTGTGTGGTGCGAAAAGAACCTAGCAGATCCTAACTACTAAGGGATTGAGTAAAAGGTAGTCAAGAAACATCCGGAGGGATGGGACTATTGCCAATATTTTGAGTAAATAATATGTGATGGAAACCCAACTTGGAGTGTGATTGGAGATCCCATGAATTGGGTTGATGGGTAACAACAAGTCATGTAATTATTTAATTAAAGCACTACAATTATTTATATTTCTCCTTGTGTGTATGTGGTGCTTATTGACAAATTGTGATAGGATGAATCATTTAGATTCTTAATGAAACTCATAGTCCTAAAGGGTGGTGTATGTCAGTATACACTTAATGGGTTCACCTATATAAAGGTGGAAGTGTAGGCCGCTTCCTATGAGAGTATTTGGCAAACTCTCTAGAGCCTCTATGAAAATCTGGGATATGACGCATGGCCTAGAACGCGCCCAACCGCGGATTTGTGTGGATTCAGGATTTTTAGATATATGTGCAAGTTTAATTGATTGTATCATAGATATTGGGTTCAAGAATATAGTTCACCTATAATCTACAATCATGAGCTTGTTCCACTAAGTGTCGATTCAAACCCATAAGGTATCTACGTTATTTATCTAAAATCCATTGCCCTTCTCACTTCCTTTTAATTTTTCTATCGTTGATAATTTTGAATAATGTGGGGGATTGTTGGATATGCTTCAAACTTATGATTTTATCAAAGTCCCACATTGGCTATTTTGGGAACTCGCATAGTGTATATTAGTAATTATTTTTATGAGCTTAGTAACTTGGTTGAAGAAATAAGGATGGGCTCGCGCATATGAGGACGACTAAGGAATTAGGCTAGGTTGAGCTTGGTTCTTGGACTTTCGGCCAGAAAACCTTAGTGCGTGTGCGCTCGCGATACACCCGCGCAGGGGGGTGCCAATCCTTTGGATTATGCCTTGCGGGTGCACCCAGGTAGCTCACTGTTTTGCAAAAATCCCTATCCTTTTATTGCTTTTACTAAGCTTAACCCTAGCCGTTTTTCATTAATTTTTCCCCAATTCAACGTAAGCCTTTATTTGCTTCCAACGTTACCTTTTACGTTACTGATTCCCAACGTCTTTTTATAACGTTAATTTTCCCGTTGTTGCAACGTACTTCTTCTTCATATATATATATTGCTTCGGTTCTTCAGAGAAAAATACACACATATACGCATATTGTTCTTCTTCTTCTTAATACAATCTGTTTTTTCATTCTGTAATTCTGGGCAATCCACATAGACGAGTCCAAAGTCTCTTTTCGTGAGTACATGACAATCGGAGGCTTCACCGTTGAATCTGGAGGTGATGATCGTGACCCGGTTATACGTATGTGGTTATTATCAGTGGGGGCGAAATCACTTTTTAGGATAGTAGCGTTGCTACGCCTCGGTTTCCAGCTAAGTTATTCCAATTTTATTTTTTGATTCTTATTGTTAATACTACACTGCAACTGCTATTGCTACTGCTACTGTAATTGAAATTAGTACTACTACTGATACATATATATTCCAACAATTCTTACAGATCCTACTTGAAGACAATATATTTTGGAGTTTCAAATGCTACCATCACTAAAAGAACTGAAGTAACTTGTTACATAGTCTAAAATAGATAAATGGTCCTACTCAATGACAATAGGAGTATCGAGATTTTCACCCTTTAGTAACTTATCCAGTAATTCATCCGGGAAGACCCCTATAGGAGTTTGAACCTTAAACAAGAGGTTGGTAGGGCTACACTATGTGATTTTGAAAATTTGCTAAAGTAAATTCATCAAAATTATGTAAAGACAACAAAATACATAATGTAAGATCCCAACTTTTATGAATGAAGATTTAATTTACTCTAAATATCATTTTGAGTAATAAGGTATGGATTTGATATAATGTTATAGTTGTGGGTAATATTTACAAATTTTGCAAAGTAAGAAAGTTGTCATAAAATATTCGTTTGGTCGGGGAATATTTGTTTTATCAGGGAATATTCGTATGATGGCACAATCATTGGTGGACCCCACAACAGAATTACTGTCGGAGTTAGAAAGCGACGAAAATAACTTTTAATAAAAATAACGGTAAAACTTTAAACGTTAACTGTTAAAATACCCAATGGTAAAAGTACAGTAATACGTGTGGTTGCATAGTAGCACACGGTATTGTATAGTATATATGATTATTGATACTTACGTGAGAAGTCACTCAGTTATACTTAATTATTGCAACAGTAGTTGATGCATAGTATCTCATATTATTGATTTAATTATTGTCACAGTATACTCTGCACAATATTTTATATTATTAAATCAATAATTGAGACAATACAATTATTCATATTATTATTTGCATTATTGACAATGTCTAGAAAGTTCTGTCGAGGAAAGGGGTTTGGTCATCTAATTGAGCGCCAATAAGGAGAAGTCCTTATCAGAAAGCCCCCCTCTTTCCTTGGAATGATCTGGTTATTAATATTGTGAGTTATAATATTAATGATGAATAAATGTTATTAAAAATGTGTTTAGTGAAGCCAAGTGAGTTGAGATAAATATAGGAGTTTTTTTGTGAAGTATTTATTGCAAATTTGGCTTATTACATGGACCCCCACTTACACATTTTTCAAAACCATCAGTAGAAAGTTATCTCAATTGTGTTTTATTACTTATATATATATATATATATTATAAGTTTTGTTTTTATTATTATTATAATTGTAATAAAACAAATTTTTTTTATATAAAATAGAATATATTATATTTTATTATGTTGCATAGTATTGCATAGTGTTTGCATAGGTACAACATAGTAAAATCAGAAAATTTTTGCTAAAGAATTCGGCGCCCATGAAGAAAATATTCTGCATTCGTGATTTTCCTAAATAGTACCATGTCATTCTTCTATAAATAGGATGCTTAATTTAGAAATGAAAATTACACTAGAATCAGAGAATTATTTTTTTATAATATTGAGCGTATTTCTTTTGAGTTTAAGGAAGCTTTGAGTGTAGAAAACAGTACAAGTTTTCTTCAAGAATATCCTCGCCATACCAATCAGAAATACTCTCCTTTTAAGGTAAGGGATATTATTTTGTTCAATATTTGTAAGAAATAATATTTTCTTCCATACTCTGTAGTATGTAAGTAATATTATTTCGTTTCCTATTCCTAATTCTAAACTTATGTTAATAAGAATTGCTTCTATACTCCTTGAAATTATTAGAATATCCTTAAAATTTGCGCTTTCTCTAGTATCGTTTTACTGAAATATTTTTCTGGACATTAAATTTTAAGCTTTTCATGCTGGAGTATTATTCATAGGTACGATTCATACATACAATACTATTCATATATATGGTACTATTCATACAGTACTATTTATGAAGTACTATTCACTCAGGTACTATTCACCCGAGGTACTGTTCACGACAAAAATTAATTTCTTTTCAGTCCAAATTATTTTATACATGAATATTATTCTTGAATTTTACTCTACAAAGCAGTTATCATGTTGACAATTTGGACATTCTTAAACTCTGGATAAAGTGAATTATAAATATTTAAAATTTATCCTTGATCTCACTTAATTGAATTCTTATATCATTGTCATCATCCTCATGCTTATATTGTGATGAAAGTCATCTTTGGCCTGTAGTGTATAGATGGACTATTGATTGGTATGATTATGACGAGAAATTATATATTGGTATAATCATGACCTATAATGTTACAAATGACGTGGTAAAATCCTCATTGGCCCGTAATGCATTGATGGACAGTTGTTTGCAATGATCATGACCACTGGTGAAAATAACGAATATCCTTGGCCTGTAGTGCATGGATAATTCATGGATGTGATACTAATTAATATCATTGGCCCGTAGTGCATGGATAATTCGATGATGTGGATTATTTATTGAACTGTGTTACAAAGATAAAATATTGATGATGAACTTTTAAATCATAGAAGATAGTAGACATCATGCTCTAATTGACTCTTCTAATGGATTGCTTGTTCCTCTGCAGTTAAACTTGTTGTCTATTGTATTCTATCAGTTTTACACTGTTGAAGGCTAAGGATAATTTATTCTGCAATATCATAGTCATAATATTCTTTACTGGGCTAGTTGAGCTCACCCTTTTCTTTCATTGTTCTCTTTAGGAAATTAGAATATAGTTGGGACTAGTCGGGGAATGGAGTGATGGTCCAAGATGGTGGCTATAGTAGTCTTCACTATTCTATGAAATAGTGTGATAATAAATGTAATGAGGACTTCATTTGAGTTTGGATATTGTCTACGAGATAATATTTGTGAGACCCCAAATTTTATGAATAAAGATTTAAATTTCTCGAAATATTTTTTTGAATATTATGGTGTGGATTTGATATAATGTTATAGTTGTGGGTAATATTTATAAATTTTGCAAAGTAAGCAAGTTGTTATGTAATATTCGATTGGTCGGGGAATATTCATTTTAACAGGAAATATTCGTACGACGGTACAATCATTGGTGGACCCCACAACGGAAGTATTGTCGTAGTTAGAAAATGACAAAATTATCTTTTTATAAAAATAACGGCGAAAGTGTTACCGTTAAAAGCATTGAACTACTTGGTAGTAAAAAGTACGATGTCTGGCGTGGTTGCATAGTAGCACACTGCGGTATTGATTATTGATCTTTACATAAGAAGTCACTCCGGTTATACTCAATTATTACTCGATAATTCTTTGCATCATATCTCTCGTATTATTGATTCAATTATTGTCACAGTATCATCTGCATAATATGTTATATTATTAAATCAATAATTGAGACAGCAAAGTTATTCATATTATTATTTGCAATATTGACAATGTCTAAAAATTCTGTCAAGGAGAGGTTTGGTCTCCTAATTGTGAGCCTGTGACGCCCCCAAAACAAGTATACATCACCCATCTTGGGTCGCCACTTACATGGTACATAAATTCAAATACAACTTAATTATACAACAGTCGTGTAAAATATGACAAAACATAGCTGAGAGTTTAAACCAGAATATTGTCATTTAGACAATATCCACACTCAATGGTGTCCTCATTACAATTATTATCACATTATTCCGTAGAATAGTGAGGACTAATAAATCCATTTATCTTGGACCATCACTCCATTCCCAGAAGCTCGTCCACCTATATTCTCATTTCTGAAGAGAACAATGAAAGAAAGGGTGAGTTCAACTAGCCCGAAGAAATATTATGACTAAGATAATGCAGAATAAATTATCCTTAGCCTTCAACAAATATAACAACCGATAGAATACAATAGACAACAAGTTTTAGATCAACAAGCTGCAATGAAATAAGCAATCCATTAGAAGAGTCAAGTAGAGCATAAAATCTACTATCTTCTATGATTTAAAAGTTTTTCATCAACTTTATCATTTGAGACTCGACTTAATAAATAAACCACATCATCGAATCATCCGCACTTACGGGCCAAGGATATTCATATAATCACCAATGGTCATGATTATACCGAATAATCCCTGGTCATAATCATACCAACAACTGTCCATCAATGCACTACGGGCCAATGAGGACTTTTACCACATAACATTACGGTCATAATTATACCGAATAATCCCTGGTCATAATCATACCAAGTCCATCTATGCACGTAAGCCAAAGATGACTTTCATCACAATATAAGCATGAGAATGATGACAATATTATAAGCATTAATCAAACGAAAATAAGGATAAATATTAAAGACTTTAAATTTATCCAAATATTATCAATCACTTAATAACCTCATAATCTAATATTGTTAATATTATAACAATATTTTAATCACTTCTTAAACTTATAAATAATTTAATTTAATTGTTTACAATTTCAAATAATACATTTAATCATTCAAAAATGCCATACTCATAAGATTTCATCACCAATGATCAAATTACTCATCAAAAATCTGCATATACCTTATATAGGATTTCCAAGCCATAAACTCCTATTTACCAATTTTTCAACTTCACGTAACATATTTAATTCATATGTTCGTAACTAAACCATTTTCATGAAAAATACCAAATCAGTCCCAAAAATTATTCTTTTCTAGAATTTAGTAGAATATAGTCCCATATTGAATATATTTTTCTCGGAATTTTTAAAATTCATTTACTATTTTTCATATGGCCAAAACTGCCGAATTTTTAGATATTTATCATAAATTATACTTTTGTCCAAAAAATCTAAAATTTACAGGGTATACTCCTGTTATATACATGTACTCCCAATAAAAATTTCACCAATTTTGGAGTTAATCACAAGGAGTTATAAGGGATTATTTTTAAAATAGTCTTTTCCCATTAAATTCAAAACTCCTAATCTATATATCCAAAAATCGCCATTTTTGGACACAATCTAAAAAACTCAACAAACTATCATTTCAAATTTTTCCAGAATTTTTGAGGGTCAGAAAAATTACGAAACTGCAAATGAATTTTCTCCCGCCATGCGGTAATCCACGTAGACAGATTATTCCAACAAAATAATAAAAAATGGAATAACAAAAGAATTCACCAGCATACGATAGACCGCACAGATAGGTTATTCCAACAGAATAATAAATAATGGAACCATGTCATGCATAATCCGCACGCATGGTGATATTCCAACGAGTAATAATAAAGAAAGGAACGAGTCATGCGTAATCCATGCAGACGAGTTATTCCAACAAAATAATAAAGAATGGAATAATGAAGAATTTTACCGTGTATGCGGTGCTTGTATAGGCGAGTTATTCAACATAATAATAAAGAATGGAATAACAGAAGAATTTCACCATGTATACGGTAGTCCGCATATACAGGTTATTCCATCAGAATAATAAAAAATGGAACCAGGTCATGCGTAATCCACAGTGACAAGATATTCCAACAGAATAATAAAGAATGGAATAACAGAAGAATTTCACCATGTATGCGGTACTTCGCATAGACAGGTTATTCCAACATAATAATAAAGAATGGGATAATAGAAGAATTTCACCATGTATGCAATACTTTGCATAGACAGGTTATTCTAACATAATAATAAAGAATGGAATAACAGAAGCTCTCTTCATGAATACGAAAGAAATAATACCTCTTACCTCAAAAGAAGACTGGATACTGGAATAGTGAGGTAGCAGACTTCTCTTCTTCTTTCTCTCTATAATTTTTCTCTATAATAATTGCTCTATAGCTTTAGTGTATTGGTAAGAAATAAAGGAAGAATGAGCTTCTATTTATAGGAAAATATAGTTTTGATAATTGCACATTTTGGGGCTCGAAATATTACAGTATAATACCTTCCTCTTTTTCTTCATTTTTAATTTAGTCCTGTAAGTATTATCAAACTTGCACCACCTCCCCTAATAGTAAATCATATGAATCAATAGTAAATCATGTGAATCAATAGTTCTAGACATGTGAAAATACGAATTACAGTATAGTACCTCCATCTATACCTCCATTTTTAACTTAGTCATGCAAGTATTATCAATCTTGCACCAACTCCCCTAATAGTAAATGAATGTGAATCAATAGTATACACATGTGAACAAATAGTTATAATCATGTGAATAAATAGCAATTAATTGCTCATTTATCTAGTTAATTACCTAATTGGTCAGTATAACTTCCAGACATCAATTATTATCGGAATAGATGTCGATTTTCACTAACACTAATAATTCCAACACAATAGAACTATCAATTTCATCTTTAATCAACGCGAACTTATTCATTATTAATATTATAATTCACAATATTTAACAACCAGGTCATTTCCCGGAAAGAAGAGGGCTTTTCGATAAGGATTTCTCCTTATTGGTAGCAATGATTAGGTGACAAACCTCTCCTTGATGAACTTCGAGACATTGTTAATATTGTAAATAATAATATGAATAACTTTATCGTCTCAATTATTGATTTAATAATATAACATATTATACGAGATAATCTTTGTGACAATAATTGAATCAATAATATGAGAGATATGACGCAACAATCATGTAGCAATAATTGAGTATAAGCGGGTGACTTATCACGTAAGCATCAATAATCAATCTGAGTGTGCTACTACGCAACTACGCCAGCGTATTCTTTGTACTTTTACTACAAAGGTAGTTCAACAGTTTTAACGGTAACACTTTTTCGTAGTTATTTTTATAAAATGATAATTACGTCGTTTTTAACTACGATAATACTTCCGTTGTAGGGTCCACCAATGATTGTGCCATCGCATCACGAATATTTTTACTGTTAAAAGCGAATATTCCCAAACCAATCGAATATTATATAACAACTTGCATACTTTGCAAAATTTATAAATACTACCCACAACTATAACACTATCTCAAATCCACACCATAATATTCAAAAAAATATTTCGAGAAAATTAAATCTTTATTCATAAAATTTAGGGTCTTACAATCTCCCCTCCTTATGAAATTTTGCCCTCGAAATTTATGTACATACCTTTTATTCCGAAGAGGTGAGGATACCTTGAATACCTTTATCATCGAAAATATTACACGTTGCATACATGCATGCCCGATGTCCTCCGATTGCCTCCGAATGCACATCAGTCCCTAAACTATCCTAGTTAGGCCTTGATACCGACCTCAAATCTCAAAACATAAAGAACGAAAGTTTTACGTCTACTCGTTATCTTTCCGAATCATCCTGAATCACCTCAATCGGAGTTCATATGAAAACGTTATGCCCAATTTACTAAAGGACGTCCGGACAGATTTTGGCTTAACACTAGACCAGCGCCTAGGCGCCCAAATTTGGCCTTGGACAAGTGCCTAGGCACCCAAGAATAGATTCAAAGCACCAAGCCTAGTGCCTATGTGCTCAACCTTTGGCACTTAACTCTAATTTTCCAGATTTTGCAACTTTTGACACATATACTTCAAATCTTCATAACTTCTTCATCCGTTATCGGAATTAGTCCATTTTCGAGGCTATAGAAAGCTTGTAACATGCTCTACAAAACTCCCATGATTTCATAATTTTTCTGATTCATTAATTATTCTGAAATTTGGCTCCAAAATCCCCCAAGACTAAGTTTTTACTAACAACGATACGTGAAAAACGTTATAAACACGCGACATACTTGGCGGTAAAACGAGTCTATAGGCCACAGTTCCTACTCGATCGAGGATTTCAAATGGGCCGATTTAAATCGAGGGTTGAAATTTCCTCTCTTCGTCGATTCTTGCTTCTAGAATAACGCCCTCTCGAACCTTCTTCTTCACATTCATCAGCTCTGAGTATGTAGCTTGAGCGGCCTTTAACTTTATCGATTAAAGTCGATTCTACTCGTATATTCGTTATCTTCACGTGGGTCCCTAGAGTCTTTAACTCTATCTTCATCATTTGTAAGTTATACAAAATGGGTCTTTGTGTTAACAACATCGCACTCGTAAACGCATATGATCTTCTACTCATCGCGTCAGTTACCACGTTCGCTCTTCCACAATAATATTGAATGGTACGATCGTAATCTTCAACAGCTCGAGCCAACGTCTTGGCGCATGTTACGTTCATTTTAGTTGAAGAAATATTTGAGGGTTGAAGAAATGGGTTTTGTTTTGGGGTCAATACAAAATTCGATTTCACACTCTAAGGGTGGGCTAAGAAGTCCTTCAGGAATACGTCGGGAAATTTATTAACAATAGAAATATCATTCAAAACTGTGACTCTCATCCAAGACTTGGATAGCACATGTAAGGAAGGTTTCTCCTAATAGAGTTTCAACTGATAAGTCAAAGTCTAATTTCTCCGAAGTCAAATTTAAATGTTGAACGCAAGTAAGAGAGATAAAAGAATGGGTAGAACCAGTATCTAATAAGGTATAGACTTCGCAAGAATTTATAATTAACTAACCCGTGCTAACTTCATTTAGGGTTACTCGCTTTTGAGAAGTCACAAAAAACGCCTCCCTAAAACCATGACTTTTTTTTAGTAAAAGTATCCGCCTTTGGTGCCACCGTCCCAAATTGGACTTGACTTCACTATCTCGACAAAATCGAGTTAAATGACCTTCTCTTCTTGAAATTTCCACTTCTATTATCTTGGCCATGATTACCACCGAAGTGGTTACCATTCTTGGCATGATAATTTCCCCCACAATGGTTATCATTGTTTCGATGGCCTTTGCCACCAGTATGATTATTATCGTGTTGTTGGTCGTTACCTTTTGGTTGAGTTAACTCAACGATCTCATGTGCTTCATTGCTTATCTCAATATTTTCAGATGTCATTCGCAAACACTATCACAAAACAAAGGTTAATTGACATGTCACATATTTTCCCAATACTCTGCTTGACCAATTAAATACCAAATAAACTTAGGTAAGTTATACTAGCGAAGGAATTCCCCGTCTCTCCCCTCCTAGTTCTTATCTCACATCTCAGCCAGGGATCATATCCCTAAGCTTTGATACCAACTGTAACACTCCCAAAACAGGTATACATCACCCATCTTGGGTTGCCACTTACATGGTACATAAATTTAAATACAACTTAATTATACAACAGTCGTGTAAAATATGACAAAACATAGCTGAGAGTTTAAACAAGAATATTATCATCTAGACAATATCCACACTCATTGGTGTTCTCATTACAATTATTATCACATTATTCCGTAGAATAGTGAGGACTAGTAAAGCCATTTATCCTGGACCATCACTCCATTCCCCGACTCGTCCCAGCTATATTCTCATTTCCTGAAGAGAACAATGAAAGAAAGGGTGAGCTTAACTAGCCTAGTAAGAAATATTATGACTAAGATAATGCAGAATAAATTATCCTTAGCCTTCAACAGTATAACAACTGATAGAATACAATAGACAACAAGTTTTAGATCAACAAGCTCAAGCGGAAATAAGCAATCCATTAGAAGAGTCAGTAGAGCATAAAATCTACTATCTTACATGATTTAAAAAGTTTTCCATCAACTTTATCATTTGAGACTCGACAATAAATAAACCACATCATCGAATCATCCTTACACTACGGGCCGAGGATATTCATGTAATCACCAATGGTCACGATTATCTACCGAATAATCTCGGTCATAATCATACCAATAAGCTGTCCATCAATGCACTACAGCCAATGAGGACTTTACCACATCATTTATAACATTACGGTCATGATTATCTTAGAATAATCCTGGTCATAATCATACCAAGTGCATCTATACACGTAAGCCAAAGATGACTTTCATCACAATATAAGCATGAGAATGATGACAATATTATAAGCATTAATCAAACGAAAACAAGGATAAATATTAAAGACTTTAAATTTATCCAAATATTATCAATCACTTAATAAACTAATAATCTAATATTGTTAATATTATAACAATATTTTAATCACTTCTTAAACTTATAAACAATTTAATTTAATTGTTTACACTTTACCAAATAATACATTTAATCATTCAAAAATGACATACTCATAAGAATTCATCACCAATGATCAAATCACTCATCAAAAATTTGCATATACCTTATATAGGATTTCCAAGCCATAAACTCCTATTTACCAATTTTTCAACTTCACATAACATATTTAATTCATATGCTCGTAACTAAACCATTTTCATGAAAAATACCAAATCGGTCCAAAAATTATTCTTTCTGGAATTTAGCATAATATAGTCCCATATTGAACATATTTTTCTCGAATTTTTAAAATTCATTTACTATTTTTTCATATGGCCAAAAGCGCTAGAATATTTAGACATTTATCATAAATTGTACTTTTGTCCAAAATTTCCAAAATTTCTGAGGTATACTCTGTTATATACATATACTCCCAATAAAAATTTCACCAATTTTGGAGTTAACCACAAGGAGTTATAAGGGTTTACTTTTAAAATAGTCTTTTCCCATAAAATTCATAACTCTTAATCTATACATTCAAAAATCGTCATTTTGGACACAATCTAGAAAAAACTCAACAAACTATCATTTCAAATTTTTCCGAATTTTTGAGAATTAGGAAAAATTACGAAAGCGCAAATGGATTTTTAAATCGCCATGCGGTAATCCCCATAGACAGATCATTTACACAATTTAATAAGGAATGAATACGAAGGATCATTCACCATGCATGTGGTAATCCACATAGACAGGTTATTCTAACAGAATAATAAAGAATGGAATAACAAAAGAATTCACCATGTATGCAATAGACGCATGCAGACGAGGTTATTCAGCGAATAATAAATAATGGGCAAGATTAAATACGTAATCCATATGAGACAGAATATTCTAACAGAATAATAAAGAAGGGAATAACAGAAAATTTTTACCATGTATACGGTACTTCACATAGACAAGTTATTCCAACATAATAATAAAGAATGGAATAACAGAAGAATTTCACCATGTATACGGTAGTCCGCGTATACAGGTTATTCCATCAGAATAATAATGAATGGAACCAGGTCATGCGTAATCCGCACAGACAGGATATTCCAACAGAATAATAAAGAATGGAATAACAGAATAATTTCACCATGTATGCGGTACTTCGCATAGACATGTTATTTTAACATAATAATAAAGAATGGAATAATAGAAGAATTTCGCCATGTATAATATGCAGTACTTCCCATAGATAGGTTATTCCAACATAATAATAAAGAATGAAATAACAGAAGAATTTCACCATGTATGCGGTACTTCGCATAGACGGGTTATTCCAACAGAATAATAAGGAATGGAATAACAATAGCTCTCTTCACGAATACGAAAGAAATAATACCACTTACTATAATAATAATATTCCTTACCTCAAAAGAAGACTGGATACTGGAATAGTGAGATAGCAGACTTCGGTTCTTCTTTCTCTCTAAAATTTCTCTCTATAATAATTGCTCTATAGCTTTAGTGAATTGGTGAGAAATGAAGGAAAAATGAACTTTTATTTATAGGAAAATATAGTTTCGATAATTGCACGTTTTGGGGCTCGAAATATTACAAATAATACCTTCTTTTTTTCCTTCATTTTTTAATTTAGTCCTACAAGTATTATCAAACTTACACCACCTACCCTAATAGTAAATCATGTGAATCAATAGTTCTAGACATGTAAAAATACGAATTACAGTATAGTACCTCCATCTATACCTCCATTTTTAACTTAGTCATACAAGTATTATCAATCTTGCACCAACTCCCCTAATAGTAAATGAATGTGAATCAATAGTACACACATCTGAACAAATAGTTATAATCATGTGAATAAATATCAATTAATTGCTCATTTATCCAGTTAATTACCCGATCGGTCAATATAACCTCCAGACACCAATTATTATCAAAATAAATGTCGATTTTCACTAACACTAATAATTTCCACACAATGAAACTATCAATTTCATCTTTAATCAACACGAACTTATTCATCATTAATATTATAATTCACAATATTTAACAACCAGGTCGTTCCCAAGAAAGAGGGATTTTCCGATAAGATTTCTCCTTATTAGCGCCTTGATTAGGTGACGAACCTCTCCTTGTGAACTTGAGACATTGTCGATATTGTAAATAATAATATGAATAACTTTTTGTCTTAATTATTGATTAAATAATATAACATATTATACGGATAATCTTTGTGACAATAATTAAATCAATAATATGAGAGATATGATGCAGCAATTACTGTAGCAATAAATGAGTATAATTGAGTGACTTCTTACGTAAGCATCAATAATCAATATCGTGTGTTACTATGCAACCACGCGTATTACTGTACTTTTACTACTAGGTAGTTCAACAGTTTTAACGGTAACACATTCGCCGTTTATAAAATGATAATTATGTCATTTTCTAAATACGACAATACTTCCGTTGTGGGGTCCACCAATGATTGTGCCGTCGTACGGATATTCCCCGATAAAAAGAATATTTCCCGACTAAACGAATATTTTATAACAACTTGCATACTTTGCAAAATTTATAAATATTACCCACAACTATAACATTATATCAAATCCACACCATAATATTCAAAAAAATATTTCGAGAAAATTAAATCTTTATTCATAAAATTTGGGGTCTCACATAACCCGTGAATAGTACTCTGGCACGAAAAGTGCCCCGAATACTCGAGTGAATAATACTAGAGTGAATAGTAACCAGGTGAATAGTAACCCATGAATAGTAACTTGTAAAAGAAAAATACCAAAGAAAATAATATTCCATGACGAGTACAAAAGAAATGATATCTCATACGAGTATAATAGAATATACAAAAGCGCAAATGAATTTTTTACCCGTATGCGGTAATCCACGTCAAACGAGATCATTTTCACAATTTAATAAGGAATGAATACGAAGGATCATTCACCGTCATCTGATAATCAAATGAGCGAGTTATTCAAAACGAATTATAAAGAATGGAATAACAAAAGAATTCATCATGCATGCGGTAGTCTGCGTAGACATGTTATTCCAACAGAATAATAAAGAATGTAATAATAAAAGAATTCACCATGCATGCGGTAGTTCGCACAGACAGGTTATTCCAATAGAATAATAAAGAATGGAATAACAGAAGAATTCACCAGGCATGCGATCGACCGCACAGACGGGTTAGTCCAACAGAATAATAAAGAATGGAATAACAGAAGAATTCACCAGGTATGCGATAGATCGCATAGACAGGTTATTCCAACAGAATAATAAAGAATGGAATAACAGAAGAATTTCATCAGGCATGAAATAGACCGCACAGACAGGTTATTCCAACAGAATAATAAAGAATTGAATAACAGAAGAATTTCACCATTCATGCGGTAGTTCGCATAGACATGTTATTCCAACATAATAATAAAGAATGGAATAACAATAGCTCTCTTCATGAATACGAAAGAAATAATACCCCTTACCTTAGAAGAAAACTGAAAACTGGATACTGAAATAGTGAGGTAGCAGACTTCTCTTCTTCTTTCTCTCTATAATTTCTCTCTATAATAATTGTTCTTGTGAGACTTATTGAATTGGTGAAAATAATGAAGGAATGAACTTCTATTTATAGGAAAATATAGTTTCCATAATTGCACATTTTGGGGCTCGAAATATTACAGTATAATACCTTCCTCTTTTCTTTCATTTTTAATTTAGTCCTGCGAGTATTATCAAACTTGCACCACCTTCCCTAATAGTAAATCATGTGAATCAATAGTTCTAGACATGTGAAAATATGAATTACAGTATAGTACCTCCATCTATACCTCCATTTTTAACTTAGTCATGCAAGTATTATCAATCTTGCATCACCTCCCCTAATAGTACAAGAATGTGAATCAATATTACACATATGTGAACAAATAGTTATAATCATGTGAATTAATAGCAATTAATTGCTCATTTATCCGATAAATTACTGGATTGAGTCAAGGTATAACTTCCGGACATCAATTAATATCGAATTAAATATCGATTTCCACTTAACACTAATAATTCCAACCTGATAGAACTATCAATTTCATCTTTAATCAACACGAACTTATTCATCATTAATATTATAACTCACAATATTTAACAACCGGTCGTTCCCGAGGAAGAGGGGCTTTCAGGAAGGATTTCTCCTTATTGGTAGCCTTGATTAGATGACCAAACCTCTCCTTGCATCGAACTTACAGACATTGTCGATATTACAAATAATAATATGAATAACTTTCTTTTGTAAGACCAGAATTTTATGAAATGAAAGTATTCATTTTTTTTATAATTATTATGTTATTTAGTAAATTGTTAAATTGATAAAAGGATTTAAGTTAAGGGTGATATGTGAAAATTGTGCAAAGTAAACAAGTTGATATAGAATATTCTTTTTGTCGAAAAATATCCGTACGACAGTAAAATCATTGGTGCACCCCCCCAAAGGAAGTATTGTCGTATTTAGAAAACGACATAATTATCTTTTTATAAAAATAACGGCGAAAGTGTTCTGAATTAAAGCTGTTGAATTACCCGCTAGTAAAAGTACGATAATATGTGTGGTTGCATAGTAGCACAGGTATTGATTATTGATGTTTACGTGAGAAGTCACTTTCGAGTTATACTCAATTATTGCTCACGATAATTCTTTGCATCATATCTCTCATATTATTGATTCAATTATTGTCACGATATCATATGCATAATATGTTATATTATTAAATCAATAATTGAGGCAAGAAAGTTATTCATATTATTATTTGCAATCTTGACAATGTCTCTAAAAGTTACATCGATGAGAGGTTTGTTCACCTAATTTGGCATGATAGGAGAAATCTTATCGAAAAGCCTCCTCTTTACGAAGCGACACGGTTGTTAAATATTGTGAATTATAATATTAATGATGAATAAGTTCGTGTTGATTAAAGATGAAATTGATAGTTCCATTTGTGTTGGAATTATTAGTGTTAGTGAAAATCGACATCTATTACGATAATAATTGATGTGCGGAAGTTATCTTGACGATTCAGAATTATGTAGAATAAATGAGCAATTAATTGCTATTTATTCACATGATTATAACTATTTGTTCACATGTGTATACTATTGATTCACATTCATTTACTATTAGGGGAGTTGGTGCAAGATTGATAATACTTGCATGACTAAGTTAAAAATGGAGGTATAGATAGAGGTACTATAATGTAATTCGTATTTTTACATGTCTAGAACTATTGATTCACATGATTTACTATTGATTCACATGATTTACTATTAGGGTAGGTGGTCCAAGTTTGATAATACTTGTAGGACTAAATTAAAAAATGAAGGAAAAAAAGGAAGGTATTATTTGTAATATTTCGAGCCCAAAAACGTCTGATTATCGAAACTATATTTTCCTATAAATAAAAGCTCATTTTCCTTCATTTCTCACTAATTCACTAAAGCTATAAAGCAATTATTATAGAGAGAAATTTTAGAGAAAAGAAACCAAGTCTCGCTATCTCTATTCGATATCGATCTTCTTTTGAGGTAAGGAATATTATTATTATAGTAAGTGGTATTATTTCTTTCGTATTCGTGAAGAGAGCTATTGTTATTCCATTCCTTATTATTACATTGGAATAACTTTGTCTATCTAAGCAATCTGCATAACGTGGTGAAATTCTTCTGTTATTCCATTCTTTATTATTATGTTGGAATAACCTGTCTATGGGAAGTTCTGCATATTATACATGGTGAAATTCTTCTATTATTCCATTCTTTATTATTATGTTAAAATAACATGTCATGCCAAAATCTGCATACATGGTGAAATTATACATTATTCCATTCTTTATTATTACATTGGAATATCACATGCATGCGGATTCATGATGACTGGTTCCATTCTTTATTATTATGATGGAATAACTTTGTATCACCATGACTCAGTATACATGGTGAAATTCTTCTGTTATTCCATTCTTTATTATTATGTTGGAATAACTTATCTCATGCAATCTAGTATCATGGTAAAAATTTTACATTATTCCTTCTTTATTATTACTGTTGGAATATCACATGCGTCGGATTACGTATATGACTGGTTCCATTATTTATTATTACATTGGAATAACACATGCATGTGATACATTGCATACATGGTGAATTCTTTTGTTATTCCATTCTTTATTATTACATTAGAATAACTGTCTATATGGATTACCACATGCATGGTGAATGATCCTTCGTATTCATTCCTTATTAAATTGTGTAAATGATGCATACATGTGGATTCTGGCATAATGCAAGCGAAAATCCATTTTGCGGTTTCGTAATTTTTCCGACCTCAAAAAATTGCGGAAAAATTTAAAATGATAGTTTGTTGAGTTTTTTCTAGATTGTGTCCAAAAATGACGATTTTTGAATGTATAGATTAAGAGTTATGAATTTTATGGGAAAAGACTATTTTAAAAGTAAACCCTTATAACTCCTTGTGGTTAACTCCAAAATTAGTGAAATTTTTATTGGGAGTACATGTATATAACAGGAGTATACCCTGTAAATTTTGGAAATTTAGTCCTGTAGGTATTATCAAACTTGCACCACCTTCCTTAATAGTAAATCATGTGAATTAATAGTAAATCGTGTGAATCAATAGTTCTAGACATGTGAAAATACGAATTACAGTATAGTACCTCCATCTATACCTCCATTTTAACTTAGTCATGCAAGTATTATCAATCTTGCACCAACTCCCCTAATAGTAAATGAATGTGAATCAATAGTATACACATGTGAACAAATAGTTATAATCATGTGAATAAATAGCAATTAATTGCTCATTTATCCGGTTAATTACCCAATTGGTCAGTATAACTTCCAGACATCAATTATTATCAGAATAGATGTCTATTTTCATTAACACTAATAATTCCAACACAATGGAACTATCAATTTCATCTTTAATCAACACGAACTTATTCATCATTAATATTATAATTCACAATATTTAACAACCAGGTCGTTCTCCGAAAAGAGGGGCTTTCCAGATAAGGATTTCTCCTTATTGGCACAAGTAATGATTAGGTGACCAAACCTCTCATTGATGAACTTACAGACATTATCAATATTGCAAATAATAATATGAATAACTTTGTCGTCTCAACTATTTATTTAATAATATAACATATTATACAAATGATACTGTGACAATAATTGAATCAATAATATGAGAGATATGATGCAATAATTACTATAGCAATAATTGAGTATAAAGCGGTGACTTATCACGTAAGCATCAATAATCAATCTGGTGTCTTCTTATGAAACCACACGTATTCTTTGTACTTTTATTACCGAGTAGTTCAACGGTTTTAAGCGGTAACACTTTCGCCATTATTTTTATAAAATGATAATTATGTCATTTTCTAACTACGACAATACTTCGTTGTGGGTTCCATTAATGATTGTGTTAAATCGTCGAATATTTCTGTTAAAAAGAATATTCCCCGACCAATCGAATATTATATAACAACTTGCATACTTTGCAAAATTTATAAATATTACCCACAACTATAACACTATCTCAAATCCACACCATAATATTCAAAAAAATATTTCAAGAAAATTAAATCTTTATTCATAAAATTTTGGGTCTTACAGCGCCAATAAGGAGAAATCCTTATCGAAAAGCCCCCTCTTTCCTAGGAACGACCTGGTTGTTAAATATTATGAGTTATAATATTAATGATGAATAAGTTCGTGTTGATTAAATATAAAATTGATAGTTCCATTGTGTGGGAATTATTAGTGTTAGTGGAAATCGACATTTATTTCGATAATAATTGATGTCTGGCGGTTATATTATTGGGTCGGGTAATTGCTTAGGATAAATGAGCAATTAATTACTATTGATTCATATGATTATAAATATTTGTTCACATGTGTGTACTATTGATTCACATTCATTTACTATTAGGGAGTTGGTTCAAGATTGATAATACTTGCATTGACTAAGTTAAAATGGAGGTATAGATGGAGAGTCTTATCTTGTAATTCATATTTTCACATGTCTAGAACTATTGATTCACATGATTTACTCTTGATTCACATGATTTAATATTAGGGGAGGTGGTGCAAGTTTGATAGTACTTGCAGGACTAAATTAAAAATGAAGGAAAGAGGAAGGTATTATCTTGTAATATTTGAGCCCCAAAGCGTGCAATTATCGAAACTATATTTTCTATAAATAGAAGTTCATTCTTCCTTCATTTCTCACCAATTCACTAAAGATATAGAGCAATTATTATAGAGAGAAATTATAGAGAGAAAAAGAAGAGAAGTTCTACTACCTCCTTTATTCTAGTATCCATACTTCTTTTTGAGGTAAAGGGGTATATTTCTTTTTGTATTCATGAAAAGAGCTATTGTTATTCCATCCCTTATTATTACATTGGAATAAACAGTGTCGCCTGTAATTCACAGTATACGTGGTGAAATTCTTCCATTATTCCATTCTTTATTATTATGTTGGAATAAACTTTCTGTCATACAAAGTAATCGCATAGATGGTGAAATTCTTACATTATTTCATTCTTTATTATTACATTAGAATAACTTTTATGCATGCGATCTATCGCATGCAGTGAATTATGTTGTTATTCCATTCTTTATTATTACATTTGGAATATCACATGCGTGCGGATTACATGACTGGTTCATTCTTTATTATTACATTTGGAATATCACCGTCTGCATGCGGATTACGCATGGCACAGTTCCATTCTTTATTATTACATTGGAATATCACATGCGTGTGGATTACGCATGATCCGGTTCCATTATTTATTATTCATTGAATAACATATGCATGCGATTCTATCGCATGCACTGGTGAATTCTTTTGTTTTTCCATTCTTTATTATTCTGTTGGAATAACACATACATGTAGACTCGCATGCATGGTGAATGATCCTTCAGTATTCATTCTTTATTAAATTGTGGAAATGATCATCTTTACGTGGATTACTGCGCTGGCGGTGAAAATCCATTTTGCAATTTCAGTATATTCATTATACTAGTATGAGATATCATTTCTTTTGTACTAAATCATGGAATATCATTTTATTTGGTATTTTTCTTTTTTGAGTTCTGATTCATGAAGTTCTTATTCACCCGATTACTATTCACTCTAGTATTATTCATTTCGGATATTAAGGGCACTTTTAGGTGGTCTGAGTCTTATTCATGAGTTACTATTCACGAGTTCTATTCACCCAAATTACTATTCACTAGAATATTATTCACTCGGGTATTTGGGGGTACTTTTCATGTCGTGGTACTATTCACGAGGTACTTATTCAAGTAATTGTTCATAGAGTACTATTCACGGGGTACTATTTACCCGAAAAATATACTTCTTTTCTATCCAAATTATTTTTGGTACATGAATATTATTCTTGAATTTTACTCTACAAAGCAATATCATGTTGACAATTTAGACGTTATTGATTTCTAGATAAATTAAATTATAAATCTTTAAAATTTATCCTTGAACTTGTTGTATTAAATTATTATGTCATTGTCATCATCCTCATGCTTATATTGTGATGAAAGTCATCTTTAGCTTACGTGCATAGATGGACTTGGTATGATTATGACCAAGGATTATTCTGTATAATCATGACCGTAATATAACGAATGATGTGGTAAAAGTCCTCATTGGCCTGTAGTTCATTGATGGGCCGATTGTTGGTATGATTATGACCGAGGATTA
This sequence comes from Panax ginseng, assembly GCA_020205605.1. Classification (NCBI taxonomy): domain Eukaryota; kingdom Viridiplantae; phylum Streptophyta; class Magnoliopsida; order Apiales; family Araliaceae; genus Panax; species Panax ginseng. Next base: position 115,839,477 of record CM035144.1, on the reverse strand, counting down.
TTCGGTATAATCATGACCATTGATGATTACATGAATATTCTTGGTAGTAGTGCGAGAGATGATTCAATTTTATTTATTAAAAGTTGAGTCTCGGTGATAAAGTTGATGAAAACTTTTAAATCATAGAAGATAGTAGATTTTATGCTCTACTTGACTCTTCTAATGGATTGCTTATTCAGCTGCGATTGTTGATCTAAAACTTGTTGTCTATTGTATTCTATCGGTTGTTATCTTTGTTGAAGGCTAAGGATAATTTATTACGCATTATCTTAGTCATAATATTTCTTCTTTGGGCTAGTTGAGCTCACCCTTTCTTTCTCTTTGTTCTCTTGAAATGAGAATATAAATTTGGGACGCAGTCGGGGAATGGATTGACCGGTCCCGGATGGTTGCATTAGTAGTCCTCACTATTCTGTGAAATAGTGTGATAATAAATGTAATAAGATTGAATTTGAGTGTGGATATTGTCTAGATGACAATATTCGTGTTAAAACTCTCAGATTATGTTTGTCGTATTTTACACGACAGTTGTATAATTAAGTTGTATGGATTATGTACCATGTATCTGGCGACCCAAGATGGGTGATGTATACCTATTTTGGGGGCGTCACAATATTCGTGTTAAAACTCTTAGCTTACGTTTATCGCATTGTGTAAAATAAGCTTGTATTTGAATTATGTACCATGTATTTGGCGACTCAGAATGGGTTGTATTGACCTATTTTGGGGGCGTCACACATAATATTTGAAGGAGAAATTCTTTCAAAGTACATGTTTATAGATAGTGCTTTCAACATTGAAGTACATGTCTGAGAGTAGTCCACTGCGAAAATAACAAAATATGTTATGGAAATATCACTTTCCTATATATAAAGTAAAATTATTTGGCCGGATTATAACTAAATTTGCATATAAATTAAACTACAGATTTATAAAAGATAGTGGCCTACCCCTTAAACAATAAAGATAGTGGCCTACCCCTTGGGGCCCTTCCCATTGAGCAAACATCCCATATATAAATTCTTCATTTTTTTCCTCTAATGTCCTGTGGGACTTTTGCAATTTTCAACATTTCAAGTAGGTGACTTTGGAGTCAATTTTCTCATTCAATTCTTAATGGATTTGAATACATAAATATACCACATTATACTCCTCACGGAGGAGAACACATTGGTGCATGGACCCGACATTTCTGAAGTGTGGGTCCCACATTAAATTAAGCCTCAAAATGCTTTAATATTTATTTTGTCAAACCCATTTCCAATAATCCCCCACATGAATATAAAATTGGCTTTACAACATGGAAAAAGAAAAGAACAAAAAATAAAAATGTTATGAATATGCAGACACTAGTTCGAGTACATGAGAAAAGATACTTCATCGGGTTAAGTAGCCTAGTGGCTTTGAACTTGCCCTAGTAAAGTCTATCGGATTTTCTTAGCTAATCAGTAGACTTGATGTTTTTGAACTGTCAGTTTTTCATGTAAACCAAGACAATAGAATTTACAAAATATCTCTTCAGACATATTTGGTTCTCACGTTTGTGTTCATTTTGGCCTTGAAACACCTCTTGGTTTCGTGAGTATATTAGAGAATTCAGCCTTCAAATTCTCATAGAAGTGGCCCCCTTCTTACTCACGTAGGTGACTTCTATCAAGAGTATCCTGCAATACCCCACTTGAACGTATTTCAAGATATAAAAATCATTAAAAGCGTAACTTATCCTGATTCTCACGGCAGATGTCTCATTATAGGAATGGTTAAGAGTAAATATCTCCTCAGTACTTTACTAAGTACTACATAGTTCGGTTTGTCCATTGGACCTAGATCTTGGGATCTCCAGTCAACTAGGTTGGGTTGCCACTATGACGACTATTAATTAAACAATAGGCTTTAAACCCATTCCCTTCGATGAACTTTCCACTTGCTCTCTTGTTAAACCTTTTGTAAGCGGATCCGCAATATTATCTTTTGATTTTACATAGTCAATTGAGATAATTCCATTTGAGAGAAATTGTCTATTCAGATTATGTCTTCATCAGATATGACGTGACTTATCAATTATATAAATGATTATGTGTCTTCCATTCTTTGATTGGCTATCACAGTGTATACATATAGCTGGCACATGTCTTGACCAATTTGGAATATACTCTAAGAAATTACGAAGCCACTCAACTTCTTCTCCAGCTTTGTCTAAAGTAATAAATTCAGATTCAATTGTAGACCTTGCAATACACGTTTGTTTTGAGGATTTCAAGATATCAACATTTACACCTCCAAGGGTAAAGACATATCCACTTGTGGATTTCGAGTCTTTATTATCGGATATCCAATTAGCATGTATATTCTTAATGTTGGATAATTTTGAGTATATTTTAAATATCCCAAAACTCTCAAAATAGCTTTCCAGTGATCTTTACCTAGATTACTCGTATACCGACTTAACTTACTTACCGAATAAGCTATATCTGGTCTAGTAAAGTTCATGACATACATTAAATTGCCTATTATACGAGAATATTCTAATTGAGATATGCTATCACCTTCATTTTTGTTTAAATGAAGATTTATATCAACTGGGGTCTTATTTAGAATTATATTATACTTATTAAATTTTTTCAAGTATTTTTTCAATGTAATGAGATTGAGATAATATAATTCCATCAGAGGTTCTGGAAATCTTGATTCCTAATATTATATCAAGAAATCCCAAGTCTTTCATATCAAATTTATTTGACAACATTCGTTTGGTAGAGTTGATAACTTCATTTTTGCTACCCATGATTAACATATCATCCACATAAAGACAAACAATGACATATTCCTTATGAGTGCTTTTGACATAAACACATTTGTCACACTCATTGATTTTAAATCCATTTGTTAACATAACATTATCAAATTTCTCATGCCATTGTTTTGGTGTTTGTTTCAATCCATACAAGGATTTAACAAGTTTGCATACTTTCCTCTCTTGTCCAGGAGCAATGAAACCTTCAAGTTGTTCCATATATATTTCTTCGTATAATTCACCATTTAAGAATGCAGTTTTTACATCCATTTGATGTATTTCAAGTCTATTTAATGATGCTATTGCTATTAGCATACGAATAGATGTAATTCTTGTATCTGGTGAATAAGTGTAGAAATAATCCAATCCTTCCTTTTGTCTATAGCCTTTAACAACAAGCCTTGCTTTATATTTATCAATTGAACAATCGCCTTTCATCTTCTTTTGAAGATCCATTTATACCCTAAGGGTTTGGAACCGGTGGAAGGTTCACCAATTCCATGTATGATTTTTCATAATGGACTCAATTTTACTATTAATTGCTTCTTTCCAATGAGAAGCATCCGGAAAGGATATTGCTTCCTCAGACGTTTGAGGATCGCTTTTCTAACAAAAATGTTAGAAAATCCGGGAAAAAGACTTTGAAGTCCTTTCCCTTTTGCTACGTCTAGGTTCATCCACTACAGACTCTTTGTCTATATTTTCAGGATTATTACTAGTAGCATCCAAAGGTCTTTTGTTTGAATTTGAATCTTTATTTATATTATATGGAAACATATTCTCAAAGAACAATGCATCTCTTGATTCAATAAAAGTATTAACATGAATATCAGGAATTTTATATTTATGAACAAGAAAGTGATAAGCACTGTTGTTATTTGCATAACCAATGAAGACACAGTCAATTGTTTTGATTCTATCTTTACTTTTTAGGTTTAGGAACCATTATTTTTTGCTAGAAACCCCACAATCTTAAGTATTTATAGCAAGGTCTCATGACCTTTCCATAATTCATAAGGTTTTTTGTGAGTTTTCTTATGAGGCACTTTGTTAAGAATATAATTGGCAGAAAGCAAAGCTTCCCCCCCACAAATTTTGGGGTGCTCCAGAACTAGTTAACATAGCATTTAACATTTCTTTCAATATTCGGTTCTTAGGCTAAGATATACCATTAGATTGAGGTGAATAAGGGGCGGTAGTTTGGTGAATAATACCATGAGTAGAGCATATCTCTTCAAATGGTGATTCATATTCACCACATCTATCGCTTCTTATTGCTTTAATCTTTTTGCTAAGTTGATTTTCAACTTCATTTTTATAATGTTGAAACATTTCTATAGCCTCATCTTTGCTTCTCAGCAAATATACATAACAATATCTTGTGCAATCATCAATAAAGGTAATGAAATATTTTTTTCCACCTCTTGTTTGCACAAACTTTAAGTCACATATATCAGTGTGAATTAAATCTAGAGGTTCAGTTTTTCTTTCAACAGAATGAAAAGGTAATCTTGTCATTTTTGATTCCACACAAATTTTACATTTATGTTTTTGATTAATATCAAATTTAGGCAAGAATTCTAAATTAATTAACCTACGCATTGTATTATAATTAACATGTCCTAATTTAGCATGCCATATATTTGAAGATTCTAATAAGTAAGTAGAAGAATTAATTTTATTATTATCAATAGACTTCAGTACAACATTCATTACATTCATCTTAAAGAGCCCATCAAACATATAGCCCTTTCTCACAAACATATCATATTTGGTTAAGTACATATTTATCAGACACAAACACCAACTTGAAGCCATTTTTGCTAAGCAGTGACCCAGAAACTAGATTTTTGCGGATATCTGGCATATGAAGCACTTCGTTCAGAGTCAGTTCTTTGCCAGAAGTCATTTTGAGTACAATCTTTCCACGTCCTTGAACCTTTGAACTTGAGGAGTTTCCCATGAAGATCTCGTCATTTTCTACTGGTTTGTATGTAGAGAACATCCATTTGTTGGAGCAAATGTGGCGAGTAGCGCCAGTGTTCACCCACCATTCTTTAGGGTTTTCTACCAAGTTACATTCAGATATAACTGCAGAGAGATTAATGTCTAAAACATTTTCAGAAAGTTTTTCCAATTTTGTCACATTTGCTTGAGCTTTTTGTTCTTTCTTGAATTTCTTTGGCTTGCGACATTCATTTGATTTATGTCCTTGAATGCCACAGTTGAAGCACTTGCCTTTGAATTTTTTCTTGGTCTTGAAAGTATCTTTGACTTCACGCCTCCTTTTGTTGTTATTGTTTGGCCTTTGTTCTACCACATTAGCCTTTGCTTCAATGAAATTTTTTCCAATCTTCTTCTCAGATCCTCGATTGTCCTCTTCAATCCTAAGTCGCACAATCAGTTCTTCAAGATTCATCTCTTTGCGTTTATGCTTAAGATAATTCTTGAAGTCTTTCCATGATGGTGGAAGTTTCTCAATCATTGCAACAACTTGGAATGAGTCACTTAATAACATTCCTTCAGAATGAATATCATGTAGAATTACTTGTAATTCTTGAACTTGAGTGATTACTGCTTTAGAATCTACCATTTTATAGTCAATAAATCTACCGACTATGAATTTTTTCATGCCAGCATCTTCAGTTTTATATTTCTTGTCTAAAGATTCCCAAAGTTCCTTTGCAGTTTGAATTGTACAATATACATTATACAGTGTATTGTCTAATCCATTCATCACATAATTTCTGCAAAGGAAATCAGCATGTTTCCATGCATCAACTGCAACCACTTTTTTCTTGTTAGTTTCTCCTTCAACAAGAGTAGGACAGTCCTCTTATAGAAACCTTGCCAAATTCAATGTTGTGAGATAGAAGAGCATCTTTTGTTGCCAACGCTTGAAATCAGTTCCATTGAACTTTTGAGGCTTTTCTCCATGAGACATACTCACTGCAGGGATGGTACTAGTAGATGCCATTTCTGTTATACAGAGAATAAAACTATGAATAAACAGAAACAAATTTCCTGTTGTACAAAATTTAATAGAATTCAAATAACAAATTTTGTTTGCAGAATTCAAACAACAAATTTTGTTTACAAAATTTCTGTTGTAGAAAATTTGTTTACAAATTTGTTTTGTAGAAAATTCTATTTATAGAATTTCTGTTTTCCAAATTCTGTTTACAACTTTAGTTTACAAATTTCTGTTTAACTTGTATTTTATAGTTGGACAGGTTTTGTTAAATTCCAATACAATGATTATTTTGACAACCACATGCTATTGCAATTTGCATTTATTAATTTATTACTCCTATAATACACAATACTATACTACTCATATAAATTTAAACAATATTTGACGTTTGGAAATATATATATAATAATAGAATACTATATATTAACATGCATCAATTTCTAAAACACTGTGTATTAACATAATACTATGTAATTTTATTTTGTTTAAATACCGTTTCTACAAAATACTATTTCTACAGAAAATTTGATTTAAAAACCGATTTACGATTAGAATAAATAAATTTGCTTTAGAATAATACTACAATATATAGTATCATTAAATTAATAATAATAATAATAATAATAATAATATATAGTATTATTTAATATATATATATATATATATAATAACAAAATTAAGCAAAACAGAACAGAATTATAAAACGAAAAGTATTATACTTACTTGAAAAATGAAGTCAGATTTTTTGGAAATCTAAAACAGATAAATCAGAGTCCTTTGAATTCACAAAGTCTCCTTAAAGCAAATTTATTCCCTCACTGGTGCTAAAGGATTTATTGAATAATTGTTTCCCAAGATAAAACGGATCTCCAATTCTTAATTAGAAGCACTTCAAAATTAAGAATACTTCGAACGCAAATTCTATGTTATGTACTAAACCTTACAGTAATGATGCATGAAAAAATACTGGGAAAGAACGAAGGAAAAATACTGCGCAATTTTTACAATCTGGCAGAGAACGGGACGAAAATTACTTGCAGAAACGAGAAAATATATGCAAAACGGGAAATAAACTTATGCAGGAACGGGATCCCACATAGTTTATTTATAAAATATTTTGTGACCGTTAAGACAGGATATGGTCGTTGGTTCGTCAAAACGACGTAGTATCGTGATAAAAAATATTAAACAGATTTTGTCTAAAATATATATATATATACGACTGATTCGACGACCGCCTGGGTCCGATCGATTGGGACGGCCAAGATGCAGCGCTGCAGGGTTCGAACCAAGCCTTGGCTAGGTCCTCTCCCTTCCACAAAAGTGGAGTTCCCCTTGGGGCCCTTCCCATTGAGCAAACATCCCATATATAAATTCTTCATTTTTTTTTCCTCTAATTCCTTATGTGGGACTTTTATAATTTTTAACATTTCAAGTAGGTGACTTTGGAGTCAATTTTCTCATTCAATTCGTAATGGATTTGAACACATAAATTTACCACGTTATACTCCTCGCGGAGGAGAACGCATTGGTGCATGGACCTGACATTTCCGGAGTGTGGGTCCCACATTAAATTAAGCCTCAAAATACTTTAATATTTATTTTGTCAAATCCATTTCCAATAATTGAATGGTGCAAGTATACATTGTTGAATGCATGAGTGTTATATATATATATATATTATATATATACTAGTAATTGATCAATCCTGAAGGCACGACGTAATGAAAAATTAGATTAAAATTTGAAAAATATTACATTATCTAAAGACTTTTTGCAACCTAAAATAACTTATAATCACACATAACAATTAATTATCATAATTCACCACATCACCACAATAATTAATTTTCCTTTAAAAATAGATATTCAAAAAAATCTAAATCTGTCAACAAAACTTACAAATCATCAATAACAACTTTCATAATTCACCATACCACAACAATAACAATTATTATTATTATTATTATTATTATTATTATTATTATTATTATTATTATTATTATTATTATTATTATTATTATTATTATTATTATTATTATTATTAATGTTGTTGTTATTATTACTATTATCTTAATTATTATTATAATTATTACTATTATTATTATTAATATTATTATTATAATTATAATAATTATTATTATTATTATTATTACTATTACTATTATTATAATAATAATTATTATTATAATTATTGTTGTTGTTATTATTGTTATTAATATTACTTATTATTATTCCTATTATCGAATTATTATTATAATAATAATAATAATTATTATTATTATTATAATTAATATTATTATTATTATTATTATAATTAATATTACTATTATAATTATAATAATATTATAATTATTATTACTATTATGATAATTATTATTATTATTATTATTATTACTCCCTCCGTCCTAGGATAAAAGTCCTTATTACTATTTTGGATAGTCCCATGTTAAAAGTCCAATTTCCTTTAATAACCAAACTTTTACATATTTTTTTCTATTATGCCCGTATCATTAAATATCTCATACTTTTCTTATTCTAATTCTCTCTCTATATTTAATAAGTATGGAGAGAGAATATTTTGAATTGAATAGCTAGAAAGTCACTCTCTCACCTACATTAAAAATAATTAATGATATATTATTATGGGTAATTTTATCATTTTATTCCTCTTCTTAATATGCATGAAAAGTCCACCAGGACTTTTATCCTGGGACGGAGGGAGTATTACTATTACAGTTGTTATAATTATTCTTATAATTACTATTATTATTATTAATTATTATTATTACTATTATAATAATAATTATTATTATTACTGCAATTATTATAATTATTGATATTATTATAATTACTATTATTATTATTATTATTAAAATTATAATAATAATTATTATTAAAATTATTATTGTTATTTTTTTGTTGTTATTATTATTACTATTCTTATTACTCTTATCATAATTATTATTATTATTACTATTATTATTAGTTTAATTATTATTATAATTATATTATTAATATTACTATTATAATTATAATAATTATTATTACTAATATTATCATAATAATAATTATTATTATTATTACTATTATTATTATTATTAATTATTATTATAATTACTATTATTATTAATATTAGTATTAATTATTACTATTATTATAATAATTATAATAGTACTAATTATTATTATTATTATTATAACTATTACTATTACTGTAACACCCCTTTCCCGAAAAGGAAAGGGAGGTCACGTGCAAAACACATCAAACCTCAAAATAAGTGAACAGATCACTAATAACTTCAAAATATTAATAGTCGCGATCCATTAATAAAGTACTAAATACAATTCTCCAAATAGAGTCAAAATAATCAAAACTTAAAATCGAAACAACCTAGATGGTCAAAGGCAACACTCTCATCACACTAGCTCTGAATCACCCCTGCAAACCTGCAGGAAAAAAAATTAACACAGCATGAGCCAATTGCCCAGTACGGATATAAAGATACAAAAGATATACAACTGAAATATGAAATCAACAGAGACAAAATATTGCCTCTGATGGAAAAAAAAATCCCCAAAGATTTGAATAAAATATATATGAACCAACAGAATTAACGAAATAAACAGAAGAGTAAAGAAAATAATGAACTGAAATAACTAACCCAATTAATTGAACCGAAGAAACCAACAAAACTAATACAATAAAATAATAGGCTGAAATAAATGGTTGGGGTTATTGCATACCGATTGAGCTCAGAAATATACCTTGTCACACAGGCAAGTCAAAATAATATCACACATGCAAGTCAAATGATGCCACACAGGCAATCAAAATAATGCCACATAGGCAAATCAAATGATGCCACACAAGCACTCACACATTGGACCGCGAATCCAAATGTATGCAAATTGGATAGGTGTGGTTGGTAAAACATCACCAATCCGCAGAACAGAAAACTAAGGTTAACCCATACGCCTCCCATAATAAAACACCAAATGGCCCACTTCCTTCGGAGCCCAAACGGACTTGTTTTCTCACTTTTTCACAAAAAAATATTTTTGACACTTTTCCGTTTCTCCAGTTTTGACTACTTGGATAGTCTAAGCATGTGTATTTTAGTTTCCTAAGATTACTTTTATCATCATCTCACTTTACTTGGTCATCTAGCCAATTTTAACCTATTAAAGCTCACTTTAGGATCGATAATAGATCCTAACTTGATTTTCTTACTAGTTTTGGTCATTGCAATGATTAGGAATCCTCACAAGCATAAGTTAGCAATTTTATATGAGTTCATTATAGTCTTATAAGACCAGGCACTAAAGGTCACCCAAAACAGTCCACTTTTGGGCTTAAAATATGATTTTTCACAAGTTTAATGCTCAAAAAGCAGTTTGAAGCTTGGTTTCTTTTAGCTTGTGTAGCTTACTTATGTCATATTATGACTATTGAAACTTTCCCACATGGTCCAGGTATGAGAATTCTATACTTAGGTCTTAGTTGCCACTTAAAGCTTACTTTTCATGGCTTTTAAACATGAAATTTGGTCAATACACGACATAGACCACAACTAAGTTAAGGAACACCTTTTTAATGATATGTGTAGACAATATAGGGACTCCATACTGTCTCAAAATTTTAGTTGCAAAAATTTGCTATAATAGTTCTCATATAGGCATAGATTTGACTATAATTTCATAAACAGTCCACATATAGGCAAAAGAAACCTTTAGGCATTCGAACAATTTTTAAATTATGATAATAAAATAACTATATATCCATTATCATGCTTGTATCAGTTAGCTAACTTCTTCACATCCAAAACAGTTCATACAAGGTACTTTAGGCATGATTAAGTACTAAATTATACTAACAGTCCCCAAGCCTTCCATTATAAATATTATTACATCAAATAATTGCTATATACTTTGTATTCATGGTTTTCATGATTTTGACCAAAACATCCCCTTTATAGGCTTTTTAGGCATAGTTTAATACTAAACCCCCATAACAGCCTTCAAGCTTTCAAATACAAGTTTTACCACAACAAGTACATGCCATATAATCAACAAACCCCCAACAGAAATTTAGAGGCAAAGCCTACCAACAATCCATATTATCAAGATACCCAACCCAAGACCCATAAACACAAACAAAATTCAATCAACCTAATAAAAAAATGGGACAAAATACCTCAGATAGCAAGATTGACAGTTAAGAGGAGAGACGGTGGTGGAATGGGCGAGGCGGTGGTGGTGGTTGGCTTCTCCTTCTTCTCCATCTTCTCTCCCTTTCTCCCTCTTCTCTCTATTTTGCTCCCTCTTTTTTTCTTCTTCGTGCGTATGTCGAAGCGAATGATCAAGCTCGGTAACATTAAGAATGATCGTGACCACCACCGGTGACGCGTGACGCGGTCGTTGATAGAGATTGGTAGCACAAAATAAACGCGCCAATGTTTCGCACCAATTTTTGGGAGGGAAATTCATGCCACCGACCGCTCAGCGACCACATGCGGTCCCTGATATAGCTTAGCAACTAGAAGCAATCTGGGTCCACAAATGGCAACATCATTATTATCGATATCAATGACCGAAATGGCGGTCATTTGAAAGGTTTGGTCGCAGATAGATATTTTTCCTGTAGTGGGAAAGTGTTATGTCTCTCGTGCCAAGACGACATATTCTAACAAAAATACTATGTCACAACACATGCGACATAATACCAACAAAAGAGTTTTATATGTACATGTTGAACCAAATCAAATTATAGTCACAATGTCTCAAAAAGAAGGTAGCAACATGTACCGCTCTACAATTATCAAAATAAATACTAGACATGATAACCTGATTCAAAGAGTACAAGTACGAGTCCAATGTGTCAACTCCAAAATGAAACAAATATATCAATTTCACAAGAAACAATTATGTGAAATAATAACAGAAATTCGAAACGAGGAACAAAACGAACAAATCAAATTTAACAAAAGTATCGCTGAAAGAGTATGGAATTCGTACCTTAATATAGTACCAAAATAATTCACCGAAGCCAAATATCACCCGTTAGACTCCCTCAATCTGATCTAATTATCAAAATAATATAAAATAATTAATTAAATTACTAACTTACAAAATTTATGTATTTTCTTTTTTATAAATTTAACCGTTTTAATATCAGCTCATATACCCAAAATTTAAATAAGATTGTGTTAATCTCCTTCAAGTCGATCTAATAAAATAAAATAAAATTTTATTACAAATCTAGCCATTACTAATTAACATAATATTATTTAATTTATTTTTAGGTAAATTTATAATTTTATCGTTAGAAATAATTAATTAGTATACAAAATTTTCAATTTGATTTATAAATAACATAGATTGATTAATATAATATAAATAATATATATATATATATATATATATATATATATATATTACCGAATTATATATATATACATTACACTATCATCATTTACTAGTTACAAATTTTATTTTATTTTATTAAACCTGCATAAAACTTAATTCTCAAGCAAATCTCAACTTACAAAATTTAATTAGAACTTCACATCCTCTGTTGCAAAATCAAACTTTACTAAAAATATATATCTAGTTAAATTGATAACTACACCTAAACCAATCTAATAAAATATATAAGGATTATATTAAATTAACTATTAATCCATTAGCTGGCTCTACTTTGATTCACCAATTGGTTACTTGATGTAATACTATATATATATATATATATATATATATATATATATATATATATATATATATATATTAACTCACAAAATAAAGCATCTTGATTCACAAAGTAATAATATTATCTTCTTGAAAGAATCTTCTTCCGTTTTGTTTTGTTCTTCCGCACCCGCTTTTCTCCCTTCTTCTCTTTCAGTTACATATAAAGCGTATGAGAATCTAATTAGGTTTTACTTGTTTATTTATATATCTTATTGTGTCTCCTAATTTTAATAGGATTTTAATATTACCCAAATACAAAATAGACCCGATTAGTATAAAAGCCCAAATTAATGTAATCACATACTTATTATAGTTCACACAAATTAAATATAATTTGACCCAAACATAAAAAAAGCCCAATTAAAATATGGATTTAAATTTTTTTTTTATTTTGGGTATTACATTACCTCCCCCTTAAAAGAATTCCGTCCTCGGAATTCAAAAGAATGGAACGTATCTAATTTTCAAAAAGATGCGGATACTTCACTCTTCGAATTTTTTTTTCTTTTTTATCGGGTATTACATCACCTACCCCTTAAAAAGGATTCCGTGCCCGGAATCAAAAGAATGAACGTGCCTAATTATCAAAAGATGTGGATACTCCGCTCGAATAGAGTCCTCTATCTCCAAAGTAGCTTCCCGCTCCGAATGATTTTACCACAAGACTTTAACAAAAGGAATTATCTTCCTCAATTTTAATTTAATCAGTTATTTAATTATCTACTAAAAGAATTTAATTTTCCAAACAAAACAAGGAAGAAAAGAGGGAAACAAAATCATTTACCTTTTCCAATTTAAGATAAAATCAATTAATATTTAATTATTAAAAAAATGGGTTATTACGATTACTATTAGTATTAGTATTATAATAGTAATTATTATTATTTTTAGTACTATTATTATAATTATAATTATTATTATTATTAGTACTATTATAATAATTATTATTTTTATTGTTATTATTATTATTATTACTATTATTATTATTATTATTATTAGTATTATTATTGTTACTATAATAATAATTATTATTTATTATTATTATTATTATAATTATTACTATTATTATTGTTATTATTATAACAATAATTATTATTATTTTAATTATTGTAATAATAATAATTATTATTATTATTACTATTATAATAATAATAATTTACCTATAATTTATATACAAATTGACCTATAATTCATATACAAATTTACCTATAATTCGGCCAAATATTTTTACTTATATATAAGTTAAAGAAAATTAATGTCATTGAGTACTAAATCAGTAAATCATGTATATCGTTTTTCTTCAATTAATTATTGTATATTTTAAGAGAATTAATATTTTTACATGTTTATTATTTATGTGAGAGTGATCTTTTAGAATTATCTCTTCTAATTGTGTAAATATCACTTCTTTATTTTAAATATATATTTGTAATTGAAATATGTACATACAGAGAGGTAGTTTAGCTAGCTAGGATAACTCCTCTATTTTGCAAAACCAATTCAATCTTTCGATCTAACTGGCGTAACGTCTAGAATGAGTGAGAGATTGAGTTCAAAATTTAAAATCTTGTTGTCATAAATTATTTGGATTAGAATCCGGTTATATTATATTGCGAAAATTTTCAGTCGAATTAAAAATTTTCAGTCGAATTATGATTGTCACATTTGTGCATATATGAGATAGGTATAGGAATTAAGAAGGGTCCACTTTGATATACTCTATGTTATCACGTAAACTCCCACGTTGATCGTAATTTAATTTCGTCAAATATTTTTCGACATATATATCATTTTCTTTTATTATTAAGTCCCAAGATTTTAAGTAGTAAGTTATATATAATTAATAACTGCGTTCTAAATAAAATTGTCGGTTCTAAGTACTAATTACTTTAAAAATAGAAAACTTGTTTAATTTGTTATATTTTTCATTTATAATATCTTTTTCACCAAAAATGGTCTCATTTGTAAATTTTAAGAATGTAATTAGATGGTTAATATTGGTTGAGTAAAAATATTATTGTTAGAATAATAAGTGTTACTGAAAGTGTTAAATGTCATTATATTAATTATAAAATATTTAAAAATTGTACATTTGTTCGGACAATATATATTTGTTTTGACAATATCACCCATTTATAATTGTTTCATTTTCATTTTCATTCCAAAATAATGTGATTGATAAGTTTAATAGTGACAATATCACCCATTTATAATGTGATTGAATATAATGCTCCATTCGATCACAACAATCTGGAGTGCAAACATCATAAGAATATTTAGTATCTGCCCTCATAATAAATATTGTCATAATAGTTAAGCATAGCGTCAAGAATTTAAGAAACTCCAAGCTCTCACTTAGAATGACTGAGAGATTGAGTTTAATATTTAAAACCTTGATGTGATAAATTATGTTGGTCATTAACTCCGATCACCAAGCTTTTAATTAGTAAGTTATATTTATAAAGTTAATACATTCATTCCTAAAAACATTGTCAGTTATAAAATCCCTAGTTATAAGTTTCTTTCAAAGGATTGAACTATTTAATTAAGGAAACCCGAATATCTGTTACACTTTATTAAATTTTTATTCAATGCACATTCAATAAATTGTTTTTAAAATTTATTAACAAAACATTAGCCGTAGTTAAAAATACTACCTCCGCTTCATGGTATGAGATCAATATTTACTTTTTGAAAATCAATTTTCAATATTACATTAGATTAAAATTCGAAAAATATTACATTATCTAAAGACTTTTAGCTACCTAAAATAATTTACAATCACACATAACAATTATCATAATTCACCACATCACCACAATAATTAATTTTCCTTTAAAAATAGATATCCAGGAAAATCTAAATCTGTCAACAAAACATACAAATCATCAATAACAATTTTCATAATTCACTATACCACCACAATAACAATTATTATTATTATTATTATTATTGTTGTTGTTGTTGTTGTTGTTGTTACTATTATCATAATTATTATTATAATTATTACTATTATTATTATTATTATTATTATTATTATTATCATTACTACAATTATTATAATTATTGCTATTATTATTATTATTATTATAATTATTATTATTATTATAATTATTATTGTTATTATTATTATTATTTTGTTGTTATTATTATTACTATTCAGTATTACTATTATCATAATTATTACTATTATTATTAGTTTAATTATTATTTTAATTATATTATTAATATTAATATTATAATTATAATAATTATTATTACTAATATTATCATAATTATTATTATTATTATTATTAATTATTCATTATTATTATTATTAGTATTATTAATATTACTATTATTATTATTACTATTATTAATTATTATTATTATTATTATTATTAGAATAATAAGTGTTACTGAAAGTGTTAAATGTCATTATATTAATTATAAAATATTTAAAAATTGTACATTTGTTCGGACAATATATATTTGTTTTGACAATATCATCCATTTATAATTGTATTTCATTTTCATTTTCATTCCAAAATAATGTGATTGATAAGTTTAATAGTTCTTATATGATCAGGAGCGGATCTAGCTTCTTAGGTCAATGGGGTTAAATTTAAAATAAAAAAATCATGTAAAAAATAAATTACAAAACTAATGGAAGAAGATCTGTATAATTTAGATCTGTACAAAACTATTTTGAATTTTTATTATTATATCATTTTTAGATCTGTATAATGGAAGAAGATGTCGTGTTGTACATTGGAAGAAGATAATGGAAGATGTCATTTTCTTCTTTTTTTTCCTTTTCTTTTTTAAGTCCACATCAGATAATGGCCGGAAATATTTAACAGCCGTGAGTCATATTTGATGGAATGGTCCAATTTAACAATTTTAATTAGTTCAGTTAGTTAATTTAAAAAATTAAATGTTTAATCGTGTATTCGATAAATTAAACATGCCAACTTCGATGGCTAAATCATTAATTATTCCCTAATAAAAATATGTAAAGCATCTAATCGTATGTTATATTTTCTATTTTCTCTTCTTTTTTATATTTTTTATGTACAGTTTTTGTGTATAATTTGTATCCCTAATATTACTCTTACCATAATTTGGTTGATGTAAATTCAAAAAGAGAGATCAATGGAAATAGAGAACAAAATTGGGGTTGGGCGTGGGGGTGGGGGTGGGGTGGGGTGGAGGAGGGGAAATTAGTATTTGCAAATAAAGAAAATTAAATATATTTCACTTATTAATTAACATGTATCTCAATCATACACATTAATTGAGAATAATTTTGATTTCTATACTTTTTCTTATCTATCGTATATTCTTTTTCCTTCCTTGGTGGGGCGGAGGAGACGGATGAGGCTGAAATTCTATGTATGCGCACATCTAGAGGGGGGGTGAATAGGAGTTTAAGCTAAAAGTGATAAACGGTGAAAACTTTTAAAAATTTTTGCAACAGATTTAATTCAGACAGCTACGCCTGTCTACTTTAGTGTCTGCTTTAGCTTATGTTCTTCGTTTTTTATTATCAGACAGCTAGACCTGTCTTCTTTAGTGTCTGGATAGTGGCGTGAATAACAAGAAGTGCAGAACGTGAATGACAGTTAAAGAGATAAACAGAAGTAAAAAAACACACCAAAATTTTTATGTGGTTCAGTCCCTATCCTCTATCTAGTGGCCTAATCCACATCCAATACCAATTGGTATTGGAGACTCTATTTATTTCAATTTAACTTAATAAAATACAAAATAACTCCCTGTTTGAGAAAGCTTTCGTTGGACATGACCGCCTTCGACCCTGCCAATCCTTCTTACCTTCGGAGACCATGACCTTCTTGCATCCTTGAAAGCTTAATACACAAACAGATCCTATCAACTCTAGATAGACCCAAGCCGATATACGGCTTAAACTAAGAACAAGGATATTGATTACGGACTATCAAGTTTCCAAAGATAATACAATTTAAGAACAATACAAAAGGGTTCTTTGGAAAGAAACTCTTTAATCATTATTGAATAAAACGTATGAGACTAATTGAAGCTTTTTCAAGTTCTCTTTTCTAATAATTTGACAGGAGAGATATATATAGTAGAGCTTCGATGGCTATGAGAGGGCTGATTCCATGAAATCCTTAGTCACAAGAAATCATTTAAATCAATAGATATATTGTTTCCTCGATAAGCTCAACCGAAAAGATATGATATCAATCATCCGATATGAAAGGGATACGAAAGATATGGTTTGTTAACAATATACTATATTTAGAGCATATACCTTTTGAAGCTTCTAGTTCAAATTTGAATCAACTAATCAGTTGACCAAATTTCATTCCCTGTCAATTAATTGAGATGAGATTACAGCAATCATGCAATATAGATTTATATGAACTGTTATATGTTACTATAATGTCCACCCACAATCCATGCATATAATATAATATTATATACTACCAATATTCATGCATATTATATTATCATAGTTACAACCATAATCCATGCAGTCACGAAATTTTGTTATCATTCAAAAACATCAATTATGCAATAACTAACATTCTCCCCCTTTTTGATGATGACAAAATAAGTGTAATATGCTCCCCCTAAATTTATGCATATTAAGGAAACAATTAAATTACCATCATTTGCATATTCAAGCACAATATAGTATCTCAGTACCATATATATATCTCCCACTTTGTCATTATCATATTAATCATTAAGCACAAGTATCTCTCCCCCCCTTTGTCATCAACAAAAATAATTTATATCAATATAGCTAAATAGTTATCTCTCCCCATTTTCCAACATTAAAAGAATAAGTGCAAAGATAAAGAATATCATTGGAGCAAGTTTATAACAAAACCACATATAACAATTAAACAATACGATCATACATTTGTGATTTGTTACTTATATAACAACATTTTGTAACCAGTAGAAAGCTTGATAGATGTGCTCCTTAATGTAGATTTGGATTTTGTATTTTCAGAATCAAAAATCTCTTCAATAGCACTTCTTTTGATCATCCCAATGTTGAGATCTTTAAAGCTCAGGTTAGGAGGATAATTTTTCACTATTATGGTTGTTCTTGGAAGACTGTCATTGGTCATTTGTTCATCTGATTAACTTTCTGGAATATCAGATTTTACATCAGAATATTCATCTGATCTGCCTTCAAAAACAGACGAGTCGAGCAGTCTGAATTTAGGTGTCTGCATGTTTTCCTGGATCATCTATTTTTTCTTTCGATGCGATTTACCAGCTCAGTTTTGATTCAGGATTAAGTATCTGTTTTCCACTAATCGGGATGACATTTTCTAGAAACTTCATTTTTGTTTTGACAGTCACGATTAAATTCAACAAATACAATATGAACATATTCCTCAACCTTTTATTAAGATTATCATGTGTATTAAATATGGAGCATTTGACATAATAAATGATGTTATGAATCCTTGTAATACGAAATCCATATAATATATCTAATTAAAACTCTATTTAAAAAACAACATGAGGTACTTACAGATTCCGCCAAATAATTTATAGATAACTTACTCTCTCAAAGTAAAGAATCATTCATCTCCTTTTTGATCTTGAGACACCTACAAACAAATAGTCTCTATCTTTTTGGTACCCAAATTTTCTTGGGTCCTTTTAGGTTAGTAGCATATAAATCACTTTTCTTTACCCAAATTTGTTTTATTCTAATTTTATTGCAATTAGAATCAAAATGACCTTTAAAACCACATTTTTTACAAGTAACAAATGGTGAACAATAAAGTGGTTTATGCCTTGATTTACTATTAATCATTCTAATATTATTATTAGTCCTATTTTCCACATTTTTAATAGGATTATACCCAATCCCTTGTTTATCAAGACTGGACCTTTGTGCCCCTAACATAACATTTAGGTTCTCTTCTCCTTGCACAAATTTAGCAAGATCATTTTTTAAAGATACTATTTCTGCATTTATTACATTATCATCATGTTGCATATTCATAATTTTTCCATCATTAAAAGCATTTATGCATACATCTCTCATTTTCAATTTTTCTTTTAAAATTTGATTTTCATTTTTGAGATATTCATTTTCTTTTCTTTCTTCAATAAGTGACTCAACTTCATTCATTAGCTCATCTACGCAGTTCTTAAAATAAGTAGTTTTCTTTTTAAGCTTTTAATTTTCATTATGTAAAGCAAGATAATCAGAAATAGTAATTTCTCCAAGTTCAGGACTTACCTCGGATGTTTCCTCATTGTATATTCCAGTGAAGCACAGTTGAGCATTTTCTTCTTCTTGATCTTCATGATCGGATTCATCATCACTCCATGTCATTAGAGCCTTCCCATTTGCTTTGTTCTTTCTTTTTAGTTGGAAGCAATCTCTTTTGAAGTGTCCAAGCCTTCCACATTCGAAACAGGTTTCCTCTTGTGGCTTTTGCTTGAAATCTTTCTTGTTGTTGAAAACTTTTGTTGGTAATTTTGATCAATTCTTCTTTCGGATCAACTCCCTCAATTTTCTAGTCATTGAAGCTATTTCTTCATCTGAATCTTTATCATTGCCTTCTATGTAGCTTTCAGCTTGTAAAGCCAAGGTCTTCTTCTTAGGTGTCTCATCTTCTTCATCATACAATTTTAGTTGATTTTCAAACTCTTGAGTTCTCAAATAAGGTAAGAGTTTCCATTGTCTTTGATTGTGACCGAGTCTTGAAGTGTAGTAACCTTTGGTGCGAATCGCTTTGGCATGACTCTAAGAAGCTTTCGGTTGATTTCCTTTTGATCAATCTTTCGTCCGAGCATGCTTAGAGAATTCATTAGAGTAAGGAATCTTGCTTGGGCATCTCTAATTGATCCATTTTTCTCCAATTTAAATAGCTCGTATTCGTGCATTAGTATGCTCAGCTTGACCTCCTTCACTTTAGTAGTACCCTCATGGCTCATGATGACTGTGTCCCAAATTTCTTTAGCCGTAGTAAAAGAAGATACTTTATCTATCTCTGACTGAACCATGCCACTTAAAAGTATATTCATGGCCTTGGAATTATAAGATACCATATACAATTCATTTGAGTCCATTTCCATGAGATTCTTTGGCTTGCCATCATCATGTCGCGGAATGACTAGTCCATTTTCGACTACCCACCATTCTCATGGGTCACAGTTCAGGTAGATCTTCATTCTGAACTTCCAAAAATTGAAGTTTTCACTTCCTAAAGAACAGCAGTAAGTGGCCTACTTGTGGTGACCTTCTTGAAAAGTTTAGGTGTGCCATGTAGGATCTTCCCTGCACCGCAACGATCAATATTAGAGAGCCTTGCTCGATACCAAATGAAATTCTATGTATGTGCACACCTAGAGGGGGGGTGAATAGGTATTTAAGCTAAAAGTGATAAACGGTGAATTTTTTTTGAAATTTTCTGCAGCATGTGTTTAATTCGTAAAGATACGCTTCATGCATTTTAGTGTCTGCTTTAGCTTATGTTCTTCGTTTTTTATTATCAGACAGCTAGACCTGTCTGCTTTAGTGTCTGGATAGTGGCGTGAATAACAAGAAGTGCAGAACATGAATGAAAGTTAAAGAGATAAACAGAAGTAAAAAAACACACCAAGATTTTTACGTGGTTCGGTCCCTATCCTCTATCTAGTGGCCTAATCCACGTCCAATACCAATTGGTATTGGAGACTCTATTTATTTCAATTTAACTTAATTAAATACAAAATAACTCCCTGTTTGAGAAAGCTTTCCGTTGGACACGACTGGCCCTTCTTGCACCTCTGCAATCCTTCTCACCACTGAGACCTCTGCACTACTGCAGCCTTGAAAGCTTCTCTACAAACATATCCTATCAACTCTAGATAGACCAAGCCGATACACGGCTTAAACTAAGAACAAGGATATTGATTACAGACTATCAAGTTTCCAGCATAAAACAATTTAAGAATAATACAAAAGGGTTGCTGGAAAGAAACTCAGAATCGCTATTGAATAAAACGTATGAGACTAATTGAAGCTTTTCCAAGTTCTCTTTTCCAATAGCCGAGCAGGAGAGATATATATTGTAGAGCTTCCAACGGCTATGAGAGGGCTGATTCCATGAAATCCTCAGTCACAAGAAATCAGCCCCAAATCAATAGATATATTGTTTCCTTGATAAGCTCAACCGAAAAGATATGATATCAATCATCTGATATGAAGGGATACGAAAGATATGGTTTGTTAACAATATACTATATTTAGAGTATATACCTTTTGAAGCTTCTAGTTCAAATTTGAATCAACTAATCAGTTGATCAAATTTCATTCCCTGTCAATCAATTGAGATGAGATTACAGCAATCATGCAATATAGATTTATATGGACTGTTATATGTTACCATAATGTCCACCCACAATCCATGCATATAATATAATATTATATACTGTCAATATTCATGCATATTATATTATCATAGTTACAACTATAATCCATGCAGTCACAAAATTTTGTTATCATTTAAAAACATCAATTATGCAATAACTAATAGAGGCGAGGGGAATGGCCCCGCATATCCCTAACAACATTCTGACGAACATAATATGGTTGGATCATGCTCCATTCGATCACAACAATCTGGAGTGCAAACATCATAAGAATATTTAGCATCTGCCCTCATAATAAATATTGTCATAATAGTTAAGCATAGCGTCAAGAATTTAAGAAACTCCATAGCTCTCACTTAGAATGACTGAGAGATTGAGTTTAATATTTAAAACCTTGATGTGATAAATTATGTTGGTCATTAACTCCGATCACCAAGCTTTTAATTAGTAAGTTATATTTATAAAGTTAATACATTCATTCCTAAAAACATTGTCAGTTATAAAATCCCTAGTTATAAGTTTCTTTCAAAGGATTGAACTATTTAATTAAGGAAACCCGAATATCTGTTACACTTCATTAAATTTTTATTCAATGCACATTCAATAAATTGTTTTTAAAATTTATTAACAAAACATTAGCCGTAGTTAAAAATACTACCTCCGCTTCATGGTATGAGATCAATATTTACTTTTTGAAAATCAATTTTCAATATTACATTAGATTAAAATTCGAAAAATATTACATTATCTAAAGACTTTTAGCTACCTAAAATAATTTACAATCACACATAACAATTATCATAATTCACTACATCACCATAATAATTAATTTTCCTTTAAAAATAGATATCCAGAAAAATCTAAATCTGTCAACAAAACATACAAATCATCAATAACAATTTTCATAATTCACCATACCACCGATAATATGATAATTATTATTATTATTATTATTATTATTGTTGTTGTTGTTGTTGTTGTTGTTGTTGTTGTTGTTGTTGTTATTATTACTATTATCATAATTATTATTATAATTATTACTATTATTATTATTATTATTATTATTATTATTATTATCATTACTACAATTGTTATAATTATTGCTATTATTATTATT